>OZ022250.1:3161858-3242679 GCA_963978915.1 Caenorhabditis parvicauda | reverse complement strand
ACATCGTAGGTGACGTCGTCGATGACATCGTCGAAAAAAAAATTTTTTTTTGAAAATTGAAAATTTTTTTCTGAATTCATTTTAGAATCTGACATTCGATTCTGACGTCGTCGTTGACGACATCGTAGGTGACGTCGTCGATGACGTCGTCGATGACATCGTCGAAAAAAAAATTTTTTTTTGAAAATTGAAAATTTTATTCTGAATTCATTTTAGAATCTGACATTCGATTCTGACGTCGTCGTTGACGACATCGTAGGTGACGTCGTCGATGACGTCGTCGATGACATCGTCGAAAAAAAAATTTTTTTTTGAAAATTGAAAATTTTATTCTGAATTCATTTTAGAATCTGACATTCGATTCTGATGTCGTCGTTGACGACATCGTCGGTGGCGTCGTCGATGACATCGTCGAAAAAAATTTTTTTTTGAAAATTGAAAATTTTATTCTGAATTCATTTTAGAATCTGACATTCGATTCTGACGTCGTCGTTGACGACATCGTCGAAAATTTTTTTTTTGAAAATTGAAAATTTTTTTCTGAATTCATTTTAGAATCTGACATTCGATTCTGACGTCGTCGTTGACGACATCGTAGGTGACGTCGTCGATGACGTCGTCGATGACGTCGTCGATGACATCGTCGAAAAAAAATTTTTTTTTTGAAAATTGAAAATTTTTTTCTGAATTCATTTTAGAATCTGACATTCGATTCTGACGTCGTCGTTGACGACATCGTAGGTGACGTCGTCGATGACGTCGTCGATGACATCGTCGAAAAAAATTTTTTTTTGAAAATTGAAAATTTTATTCTGAATTCATTTTAGAATCTGACATTCGATTCTGACGTCGTCGTTGACGACATCGTCGGTGGCGTCGTCGATGACATCGTCGAAAAAATTTTTTTTTTGAAAATTGAAAATTTTTTTCTGAATTCATTTTAGAATCTGACATTCGATTCTGACGTCGTTATTCAAAAAAAAGTAGGAAAGTACGAGATAGATCGGAAATATATGAAGAGAAAAATTGAAAGTGGCGGTTACTGTACTCACTTTTGATCTACCTTTGGCTGGACTTGTTTCCCACGCAAGAGCGTGTCGTAAATGACGACGTCAGAATCGAATGTCAGATTCTAAAATGAATTCAGAAAAAAATTTTCAAAAAAAAATTTTTTTTTCGACGATGTCATCGACGACGTCACCGACGATGTCGTCAACGATGACGTCAGAATCGAATGTCAGATTCTGAAATAAATTCAGAAAAAAATTTTCAATTTTCAAAAAAAAATTTTTTCGACGATGTCGTCAACGACGACGTCAGAATCGAATGTCAGATTCTAAAATGAATTCAGAATAAAATTTTCAATTTTCAAAAAAAAATTTTTTTTTCGACGATGTCATCGACGACGTCACCTACGATGTCGTCAACGACGACGTCAGAATCGAATGTCAGATTCTAAAATGAATTCAGAAAAAAATTTTCAATTTTCAAAAAAAAAATTTTTTTTCGACGATGTCATCGACGACGTCATCGACGACGTCACCTACGATGTCGTCAACGACGACGTCAGAATCGAATGTCAGATTCTAAAATGAATTCAGAAAAAAATTTTCAATTTTCAAAAAAAAAATTTTCGACGATGTCGTCAACGACGACGTCAGAATCGAATGTCAGATTCTAAAATGAATTCAGAATAAAATTTTCAATTTTCAAAAAAAAATTTTTTTCGACGATGTCATCGACGACGCCACCGACGATGTCGTCAACGACGACGTCAGAATCGAATGTCAGATTCTAAAATGAATTCAGAATAAAATTTTCAATTTTCAAAAAAAAATTTTTTTTTCGACGATGTCATCGACGACGTCATCGACGACGTCACCTACGATGTCGTCAACGACGACGTCAGAATCGAATGTCAGATTCTAAAATGAATTCAGAAAAAAATTTTCAATTTTCAAAAAAAAAATTTTCGACGATGTCGTCAACGACGACGTCAGAATCGAATGTCAGATTCTAAAATGAATTCAGAATAAAATTTTCAATTTTCAAAAAAAAAATTTTTTCGACGATGTCATCGACGACGCCACCGACGATGTCGTCAACGACGACGTCAGAATCGAATGTCAGATTCTAAAATGAATTCAGAATAAAATTTTCAATTTTCAAAAAAAAATTTTTTTTTCGACGATGTCATCGACGACGTCATCGACGACGTCACCTACGATGTCGTCAACGACGACGTCAGAATCGAATGTCAGATTCTAAAATGAATTCAGAAAAAAATTTTCAATTTAAAAAAAAAATTTTTTTCGACGATGTTATCGACGACGTCACCGACGATGTCGTCAACGACGACGTCAGAATCGAATGTCAGATTCTAAAATGAATTCAGAATAAAATTTTCAATTTTCAAAAAAAAATTTTTTTTCGACGATGTCATCGACGACGTCATCGACGACGTCACCGACGATGTCGTCAACGATGACGTCAGAATCGAATGTCAGATTCTAAAATGAATTCAGAAAAAAATTTTCAATTTTCAAAAAAAAATTTTTTTTTCGACGATGTCATCGACGACGTCACCTACGATGTCACCGACGACGTCGTCGGATTCGGATGTTACATCAGATTAAAAATTCCTGAAGACGACATCACCATAAGCGAAAATTCGGTCATCTGAACCATCGTCAACGTCGAGAAGGCCGAGAAATCAAAATCCAAGTCCATTGCCAATTGCATTGCCAATCGACTGCCAATGCGATTGGCAATGGAAAAGAGGCATTGCCAATCGACTGCCAATCATTGGCAATATGCCCATGCCTAGTAACGATAAGACGCGTTAACCACTCGGTCACCGTTGCACATTTTTTCTAGCGCTTCACGTGTGACCACTGGGGGCCCTCGCAGGTTGTTGCATTAGTTCTAGCCACACTTGCATTAGTATTTGGTGCGTTCGGAGGGCGAGAGGGAGAAAGAGAGAAAGAAAGAAAGAGAGAGAGAGAGAGAGAGAGAGAGAGAGAGAGAGAGAGAGAGAAAGGGAGAGAGAGAGAAGGATAAAGAGAAAGAAAGAGAAATAGCGAAGAGCTTGCCTCTAAAAACCACTTAATTTTTCAATTAAAAAGTCTGAATTTGTGATTTTGTAATGAAAAAAGGAAGAAAGGGGCACTGAGCGTAGCGAGGATTGTCTGCTTGTTAATAATAGAACAAGGGGACCGCCCCCTTTTTCGTGAGGCAAATTTTTGGGTGATCCATTTATGTGTCGATTTACGAGGTTGGGGGGAGAGGAAGGGTTGTGCAAAAATGGCAAGGTAGTTGATGGGATTCGAACACACATTAAGCGAGTAACGATCGGACGCGTTAACCACTCGGCCATTGCTGCACGTTTTTCGAGAGTGCTATTCACGTGACCACTGGGGACCCTCGCAGGTTGTTGCATTAGTTCTAGCCACACTTGCATTAGTGTTAGCCGTGTTTTGACTGTACAAAAAGAAGAAGAGAAGATGAAAAAAGAGAGAGAGAGAGAGAGAGAGAGAGAGAGAGAGAGAGAGAGAGAGAGAGAGAGAAATAGCAAGGACCTTCCTTCTTCTAAAAACCACTATTTTCAATTAAGAAGTCTGAATATGTGATTTTGTGATGAAAAAGGGAGAGAGGGGCTCTGAGCGTAGCGAGGACTTTCTGCTTGTTAATAATAGAACAAGGGGACCGCCCCCTTTGCGCGCCCACTTTTCGTGAGGCAAATTTTTGGGTGGTCCTTTTCTGTTGTGATGGAGAGGGGGAAGAGGAAGGGGTTGTGCAAAACTGACCGGGAGGGGATTCGAACGCGCGTTGGGAGATTAACGATCGAACGCGTTACCCACTCGGTCACCGCTGCACGTTTTTCGTTTGTGCTTCACGCGTGACCACTGGGGACCCTCGCAGGTTGTTGCATTGGTTCTAGCCCGACTTGCATTAGTGTTAACCGAGTTTGGATTGTTCGGGGAGTGCGAAAGCAAGCGGCGACGAGGGAAAGAAAGAGAGAGGGTGAGAGAGAGAGAGAGAGAGGGAGACTGAGAAAGAGAGGGTGAAAGAGAAGGACAGATAGGAAGAGAGACGTAGAGAGAGGAAGAGAGAAATAGAGAGAGAGAAAGGAAACATTGAGAGAGAGAGAGAGAGAGAGAAATGGCAAAGACTTTGCCTCTAAAAACCACTTCTTTTTCCATTTAAAAAGTCGGAATTTGTGATTTTGTGATGAAAAAAGGGCTCTGAGCGTAGCGAGGATTTTCTGCTTGTATCTTAATAATAGAACAAGGGGACCGCCTCCTTTGCTCCGCCCACTTTTCGTGAGGCCGATTTTTTGGGTGATCCATTTATGTGTCGATTTACGGGGGAAGGAGGAGAAGAAGAAGGGGTTGTGCAAAAGTGGCCGGTAGTTGACGGAATTCGAACGCGCCTTAAGCGAGTAGCGATCGGACGCGTTAACCATTCGGACAGAGAAGGAGAGATAGATAGATAGAGAGAGAGAGAGAGAGAGAGAGAGAGAGAGAGAGAGAGAGAGAGAGAGAGAGAGAGAGGTGGAGAAAAGGACTGAGAAAGAGAGAGCAGAGACCTTGCCTCTAAAAACCGCTTTTTTTCAATTAAAAAGTCCGAATTTGTGATTTTGTAATGAAAAAGGGAAAAGGGGGCTCAGAGCGTAGCGAGGACTACCTGCTTGTTAATAATAAAACAAGGGGACTGCCTCTTTTTCTTGAGGCAAATTTTTGGGTGATCCATTTATGTGTCGATTTACGGTAATGGGGGGGGGGAGAAGAGGAAGGGTTGGGCAAAAATGGCTGGGTAGTTGACGGGATTCGAACGCGCGTTAAGCGAGTACAAATCAGACGCACTAAACGGTCGGTCATCGCTGCAGGTTTTCTGTGAGTGCTATTCTCATGACCACTGGGGACCCTCGCAGGTTGCTGCATTAGTTCTAGCCACACTTGCGTTACTCTATAATAAATTTGTCGCCGGTACGTCGCCGATACGTCGCCTCCCTGTCGCCATTCTATATAGCATTCGATAACAACGACGTTCCGGCGACAATACGGCGACGTTCCGGAAACAATCTGGCGAAATCATTCATTTGTTGCCAGTATTTCGCTGTTTTGTCGCAGGTACGTCGCCGTATAATCGCCTGTACGTCGTCGTTTGGTAAGACATGCCGAATGGCGAAAAATATATTATGGAGTTAGTTTTCGTCGTGTTTGGATTGTACAAAAAGAAGAAGAGAAGAGAGGGAAGAAAAGAGAGAGTTAGAAAGAGAGAGAGAGAGAGAGAGAGAGAGAGAGAGGGGGGGAGAGAGAGAGCGAGCGAAATCAGCATTTTTGTAATGACGAAAAAGTAGAAGGGGCTCTGAGCTTAGCGAGGATTTTCTGCTTGTATTAAATAATTCAATAATAATTCTCCAGTAATGTCATGTTCATGGTACAGTCTCAACCTAGCTAGTGTTTCATACCTCAAAAAACATATTTAGCAATAGTTGAGAAACAGAATTCTCAGAATATGAGAGAAAAAGTATGCCTGAATACATGTTACAAGGAATCCCGTTAGACTGGGTCATTGAACCTGAATTCTGCACATCTTTTGACATATCCACTTCTGAAAACTCACTTTTCTAGTTAGAAAAATGTTTCTTATAAAAAAACGAACATAAAAAAGAATGAAAAAACATAAACAGAAGAAAAAATTGAAAACTTCAGAGAAAAATTGAAGGTGATCGCTTGAGTTTGACCCGAGTTATGGCCGAAACAAAAAACTTTCTAAACTTTTGAACGCTACTGTAAGTGATTCTATTTTTTGAGACGCACTAGATTTCTTTGTGATTTCTGGAAAACGAATGAAAGTGAAATGTTTTCACGAGAGTTGAAAGTTTCAGTTCCAAATCATATATTCCTCAAGATTATACCACAAGTTCAAATTGGTATGAAATGATGCCAGGAGTGTCGACGAACTTTCTTACAGAAACATGTTCCTCAAGCAAATGATTTCCATATCGTTCTGCCCGTCGTTGCTGGCGAGTACAACGTTTTGAATGCTTTTTTCGCTTCTCTCGGGTGAGTATTACAACGGCACGGAAAAACGTAGAAGCTTATTTCAGGAGTGTACACGGTGACAAATATTCTACTACGATCGGAATCGACGTTCCTGGTAGTAGCTTCAAGAAGTTTATCCATATCGAGGTATTTGTATTTAAAAAAATTCTTAACTCAGGGAAACCATTTGGTGTCTGTATGCTTCCTGAAATCCATATCGGTTCAGGCGGTATCTGTATGAACCCGTACAGACACCGTTTGCATTAAAAAGATGTCCGATGTATTTGAAAACGATGTTTTATGAGTACAAAAGGTGTCCGCATGTTCCAAAACGGTGTCCGAGTTGGTAATTTTTAAAATTCCGTTTGGACCCATACAGACACCGATCGTTTCCATTGTGAACTCGATGAGAAACATATAAAATTATGGATAACTTCAGATTAACTATTTCATCGAAGGTTGAGACCATGCTGAAATGATAGGTTAATTACATATAATCATTTGTTGAGAATAAATTTGTTGATGATGTTTTTTTTTGTAATAGAAAAAAGAGGAGCAGTTTCGGTCAACAAAATTTCCGCTTATGTGGGAGTGACAATGATTCGCCGAGAATCTGTGAGGTCTGACTGTGATCTAGGGTTATTGATTAAGCTGTTAAAACGAAAGATCTCTCGAACGGGTCTCAAAACTGCTATGTCGACCTTATTTCGGAGTTATGGCTCGAAAACGTTTGGAAAAGCCATTTTTGTATACTGTGCTCATCTTTTACCACCCAAGAGCACCTTTTTCTGCTACATATAAGTTAAAAAAAAACACTTACTTTGAATCGCTTTTGGGTTCGCCTTTTAAGCGTTGAAATTTAATTCGGAATGTTCACGAGAAGAATAGAATCGAATGCAGAAAAATCTATAACACATACGCAAAGTGTGTTTTAATCGAGCTGATGCCCAGTAGCTAGAAGCATGGCCGTTTTCAAACGCGCTCTAATCTCAATTTTGCAGAATGAGTACGGTAACTCTCACAACGAACAGTTAGATCTTTGTGGATTTACATTATTATTCTTACTTTCAGTCCATTGAAATTGAAGGCGCATTACTTAAATCGTTCTTGTATTTCGAGTCGAATTTAAGTTCCCGATTTACGAAGGCCAGATTTTTTAACAGGTAGAGGAAGCTATGTGCAGTAGGCATTCAGTGAATCGCATCCCGCATCCTATTTTCGAAAATGGAATGCGATAACTTTTTTCGCATTGCATGAACACCTATTTTTAAGCTTAGGTTAGGTTTGGGTCAGCTTAACGTTTAACCTAAGCCTAAAACCAAGGTGATCAGGATGTTCCTAGCAAAATTACGGAGATTTGAAAAAACGGGATGCGATTTACTAAATACCTGCACAGTACACTTACACATCTTTGCTAGGCTTATATACAGGGTCCGCACTATTTACCCGCGTAAAGTTTAACGTCATACAGCAAGACGATGACGCACTCCTTTTGTATTTTTTGTTGATATTTTCATTAAGTATCTTTTATTCAGCTATTTCATCGAATTAGAGATCACTCGGTTCAGTTTTAGCTGAATAGTGGCACCAAATACAGTAGCGACAGAAAGTTTTTGGACGATATCATTTTTTGACATATCCTAACGCTGGGTTATCGGATCAGTCTTAAAGTTGCACAGGTATCAGAAAAAACATTTTTTTCACATTGTGAAAAAATATCGGGGTGATAGGTAGTGTTCTCGCAGAAAAATTTGTGATTTTCTCAAGTTCACTCAAAATTGACTTTTTACACATCACATTTATTTCTCGTTTTTTTCTTTCATCACGCATTTACCTGTTTTCAGGTGCATAATTCTGGAAATTTTTAACTTTTAAAAACGTAAGAATGAGAGAATAAACCCAATCGGTGATCATCCGGAGTAAACGGATGAGATTTGAGAGGTCACTTTTGACTGAACAGTCCTGGAAGAAGATATCAACTCCGTATGGTGTCATTCTTGCTCTAGAATAGCTGGATCCACTTGGAAACTCATAAACAGTACTTTTTTCTCTTTGTCGACTCTATTTGAGATCACCTAGACATGGTTAAAGACCATACGTCTTCGATCTCGTAGGCAACCTTTTTGAGAATCCTCAAGCTGTGGTCAGTTTTTAGGTCATAAAACAGAAACGGTTTGACTTAGAGGTCTAAGTTTTCATAAAAACACTCTTTACAATTCAAAAAATCATTTTGACATCAAGTTGTACATAAATCATCGTTCAGAAAATACTACAAGAAGGCCGAATAAAAATTTGCAAAGGTGCCGGTATCCAGATTTCAACTATCGGTATTCATGAATGATTTCGGTGCTTCAAGTAACTCTTTTTTTCTCTTGCACGTTCTATCATGTGTTTTTGACTGATTGAGAGCATGAAAAACTCCGATTCACAAACTTCGACAACTTTAGACCACTTTTTTAGAACACCATGAAACTGCTTCGGACTCACACCAGTTCTACTGTCTTGTAGTACTTTCCGATTTCTTAATAGTGGATGTCCTGACATGATAGTGGAAAAATATGCAAACAATAATGTGCTCAGAGAAAATTGGACCTCGAAGTCGAACCGTTTCTGTTTTATGACTTAAAACTGACCTCAGCTTGAGGATTCTCAAAAAGCTCGCCTACGAGATCGAAGACGTATGGTCTTTAATCATGTCCAGGTGATCTCAAATAGAGTCGACATAATGAAAAAAGTTCTGTTCATGAGTTTCCAAATGGATCCAGTTATTCTAGAGCAAGAATGACCACATACGGAGTTGCTATCTTCTTCCAGGACTGTTCAGTCAAATGTGACCTCTCAAATCTCATCCGTTGACTCCGGATGATCACCGATTGAGTTGATTCTCTCATTTTTACGTTTTTAAAAGTTGGAATTTTCAGAATTATGCACTTGAAAACAAGTGAATGCATCATGAAAGAAAAAAACGAGAAATAAATGTGATGTGTAAAAAGTAAATTTTGAGTTATTTTGCGAAAATCACATATTTTTCTGCGAGAACAATACCTATCACCTCGATATTTTTTCGAAGTGTATAAAAATATTTTCTCCAACATCGGTGAAGTTTTAAAACCAATCCGACAATCCAGCGTTGAGATATGTTGAAAAATGATATCGTCCAAAAACTTTCTGTCGCTACTGTATATACCGCCCTACCATTGAAAGGCAGGAGTCCGCGTAGTTGGCATCATAAAACAGCTTAGAATTAATAGAAGAACCGTCTATAATTCTATTTCTGGTTTCGAACAATTTGATACATGTCTAGATATGCGTTTTGGATAAATAATATCAACAATCATCATTCCAACGGATACCAGAGCTGTGAAAGAGAGAAACATGAGAAATTCACATCGTATCATCAGAAAGATGGCAATCGATATGAACACCAACCTGATTCTGCTCGAAAGATTGGTCAGAGACAAGATAAAGCTCGGTTTTCATCGTGTAACAAAAGTTGCCAATCTCTTGAAGAGCAAAATCAAAAAACAACCCAAAATATCAAGATGTCTCTTTCACCGCACGCACATTGGTGAACGCTTGGTGTCAGTGTTCTTGGATAAAAGGCCGTTGACGGTGCAGGCCGAATTCAATACTCAGAATCGTTGACCTGTTGCACAGACACCCGGAGCAGCTTTTGGCAAAAAACGATTCAATCATAAAGTCTTTCACCTTTCTAGGGAGATGGTTTTTGAAGTAAGGTGTGCTGATGAAAAATCAACGTTGTTTTTTGACAGTAACAACAAAGAAGGTAATGTTTTGAAAATTTTAATGTGTATGCATCTTTGCTGGAACCAAAACCATTTTAATGAACGTGACTAAGTGTTCCAGAAAGACGGTGCGTCTGCAATTACAGCCAAGACGTCGCAACAGTGGTGCGAGACCCATTTGCCTGCGAGCACCCTGTGTATAAACTTCCGCATTTTTAGCCAGACCCGAATTTGTTGGACGACTGTATCTGAAGGACCTTACAGAACAAGGTTATGACTAAACCCGCGCCAAGTATCAAGGAACTCAAGAAACTCCTGATCGAGAAATGAGACGTTTAATACCCTGACTACCTGCGTGCGACCATCGACCCATACCCAATAGGACTTCTAGCTTGATGTGTCAATAATGGTGATCTTATGGAGCACAATTAGCTGATGATTGATGGTACGATCATGAACAAACTAATTGTCAGTTTACATGGTTTTCTGACTCCTACTTTTTGATATACATCAATTGTATCTTCCGCGGGTAAATAGTGCGGACCCTGTAAGTGTTATAAACACAAGGAGGTCGGATGACTTGTAGAACAAAATTTTTCCAAGTCTGAAAGAAACCGCATTCTACTAGTTTCCTGACGAGTCCCCTACCCCAATTTCCCAGATAGCTCACTTCTCTGATGCTCTCTTGGACTCTCTCATGATATTCTGACGTCAGCATTGGCAACTCGCGGCTCAGTGTTCAAAAAAATATAAAGTTTGTCAGAGTGAGTTGATTGAATTTCTTCAAACGATCAACATTCAAAACAAGCAAATAGACAAATACAGTGGAGACACACATTTTCTGTGAATTTCAACCAAATCCGTCCACGAGCTCTCGAGTTATGTCTATGGAACGAAAATGGACCTGTATAAAAATAACGTCATGTTCACTAAAAACCAAGATAACAAAAACAGAACACTGAGAAATTCAGTTTTTCTCAATGAATAATCATTTTACAAATTCTTCAAATAAAAAATGATGTTTCGGAGAGGTTTACAAAAATTTACAAGCCTGGAGAGCAGAAACTGTCATTTTTTGCTCCAAAGAGCCATATGAGCTTCTTTCAGCTGATAGACTATTCAATTTTGTCACAAACTGATGTGAACATGTAACTCTACAGTTTTTATGATGTTTCACATCACCACAACGTTCCTTTCATTCTAGAAAATCAATATTCTCATCCGCATACTGTACTTTCCTCACTTGGCACGTGTTCATCGGGCCATAGTCTAGCCCGAAAATGAAATTTCTTTGTGTAAAACACTGGAAAGGTAAGAAGAGGCTCTCTTCAAACAATTTTTTATGTTTTCACTGATCACAGCTCTTCAACAAGCATTGAATAACGGAGAAAAGAATAACCATGCGAATTTAAGCGTCTTGCAAGCCATTTTTGACGGTTCAATATTAAACCGCTAATAAAATGCTTAGCAAATTGCTGTGATCAGTGAAAACATTAAAAAACTGTTTGAAGAGAGCCTCTTCTTACCTTTCCAATGTTCTGCCTAAAGAAATTTCACCTTCTGGCTAGACTATGACCTGATGAACGCGTGCCAAGTGAGGAAAGTACAGTATGCGGATGATAATATTGAATTTCTAGAATGAAAGACACTTTGTAGGGCTGTGTAACATCATAAGAAATGTAGAGTTACATGTTCACATCTAAAACGATGGTGTCCGTGATAGATAAATGTCTTGGTCTTTCCCTCGCTTGTTACACCTCAAACTAGGGTAATTAAACCTTTATTCAGAGGAAATAATGAGAAAATGATAATACAATGATTATACATAAGCAATGAAACATAATTATCAGAGCGAAGAGTATTTTGAAGAGAAATGGAAAAAAGATGATAAATAAAAGGTTTGCGTCGTCAAGTAATGCGCGCGAAGTGGGTTTGCACTGCGAACGCACTTGCCGACGCCAACCTCTCTTATTTCCCTTCGCTCTGTGCGAACACTGGGGCCTTCACAAATGGGGGCTCACGACATGTCGTCGTGAGATTGGTGGCGTCTGACACTGATGAGTGTAGCGTGCTGTAGAAATATCCGAATGGTCTGTTGACTGTTGGAAACGTCATTGCCATCTCGCTGTCGCTCGGTTGTTGAAAGTGTCGTTCTTCATGGAGCGTCTCAGATACCTTAGAGGCTTGACCGACTCTCATTCTTCTTGAACTGGCTTTCATCTTCTGACCCCCTTGGCTTTGTGCTTGTCACCTCCTCTTGATCCTTGAGGGTACCTTATGAACTTGCACGTGCTAGAATTACCAACTTCATCAGTTCCTTCGTTGGGTTTCGCTCTTTCTAGTACATCATAGCCTTGGTCTTGGTGGTGGATGGAGTTGACATCGAGGTTTACTGTAGACAACTACCCTTCGTCGATCATTTCTTCTCCAGTCGCTGGTCGCTTCTTCATCTTGTTTCTGACAACCCTGGGCCCCTCAGGTTGGCTCCTGCGATGGACAATGTTGATGTAGGTCTACTGATTTGTGTAGACTGTTTGGGCTTTTCCTTTATTTTTGGAGATGAATCTATACGTTTTTTTTTTGGCGTTTTCGCTCTTTTATATATATATTTTTTCTTTTTTCTTGACGTTTTTTGTTTTTTTTTTTTGCAAAGTTTAAATAATCATGGACGTTAACATGAATAACAAAAATTTAATACCATGTGGGAGGGGGGGGGGGGTGAAAACATACGTAAGTATTTTTTTGTTGGGGGGGTGGGGTGGGTGTGATACGGTAGACTTTTCTTCCTTCTAAACGGGCTGACGATGTATTGTGGTTCCTTGCCCGAGGTCTTCAGGCGGTTCTTCGACGTATGGATCGGGTTGACTGAAGAGTCTCTCCAGTGCCTCGATCGGTGTGACGTGTGTAGAACTGTAGTTTCGAGAGTCTGGAACTCGAGATGGAGACTTTTGTCTGGACTGGCTGTCCCTTGATCTGGATCTCGACTCTTTCTTTCTCACATGGACGGTTTTTTGGAAACCGACACGTGGGCTTGTCTCCGTTTGGACGATTTTGTTTGGTGTACTTGTGTTTGATCGTCGACTGCTTCCTTCCTTTTTCTTCTGACAGATAACCGAGCGGTACTTTGGTTCAAGAAGTTTCGGGCGATTTTCCTCGTTGCTGTTAGTTTCTTGACCGTATGGACGCCTGTCGGTGCTTTCTTCGGAGCTATCCTCGTCTGGTGCCGGTTTGACATGCACGAAGTTGAATATGGGTGTCGCTTCTTCGGAGCTTGTATTTCTCCTGCGACAAATACTTGAGTGGTGACTTCTCCGAGTGTGACAATGTTTACATGGATTTGCGTCTATGCATTGCCGTGATCCATGAGACGGATCGAGACAGATGAAGCAAAGATGATCGCCCCTCAGCTTCTCCTTCCTCTCTTCGGAGTCTGTGATAATCGGACAATCATCTGGTTGGTGTGTTGTACTTTGGCAGAAGGTGCATCCTTTTCTGCCGTTTGCTGTTGTTTCCATGCGATCTGGGGTGGTGACTCGACTTTCTTGTCGGCTGTTCTCTCGTCGTGATCGGTAGGCTTGTTCTTTTTCTGCGGTTTCTAGACATTCGTTCAAAATCTCTTCTTCATACTCGATCTCTTCGATAGTCAGTGCGATGAATTGAAGCATTTCTTCCATTGACCATGGTGATTGTCTTCTACTAGTTTCTTTCTGTACTGTTCTTTGTATGGTCGCTGCACTGAATTTGCCCATCACTGCTCTCCGATAATCTTTCGTGTTTATGTCGACTCCCTCCTGTTCCAATCGATGGGCGAGATTCCTTGTCTGCTGGATCAGGGTCAATTCGGATCGAGTAGAGTCGTTCTCTCTCCTTAGTCCCCGTAGGTTCTTCTCCAACAGTCGGATCTTGCTGCCCTCGTTGTTCCCGTAGTTGGTTATCAGTTGTCTTTTGAGGTACTCGTATTGGGATCCATCGCATCCCAAGTTCGCAAATCTTTTCCTGGCCTCTCCGACGAGTCTCGACTGTAGTACGGCGATTTTCACATCGTCCGTGGTTGTTGGGTCTGAATCGACCACTTCTCTGAACAACTTCCAGAAGTGTTCAAAGTCGTTGTCTTCACATCCGTTGAACTTTGGTAGATCGACTTCCGGTTCTCGGATGTATCGAGGTCTGCGATGTTCATGCATCGTTCGTGTCTCGGTGTGGTCGTGCCTTACGTCCCTATTTTCTTCGACTACGGTGGTGATTTGTTCGGTTTTGTTGCTAGTGCAGTACTCTTCTGCTGCCTCGCGAAGTTCCGTCAGCATTGACATTTTTGTCACCGCCGTGTCGATTCTAGTATTGACGTCGTCTGTTTCTAGACTTTCTTCTTCGTCTTTTAGGTAATGACGAACCCCCAACAGTGCGTTGTCCAGTCTCGACACTTGTTTTCGTATGTCTTCCTCTCTGGCGTCGCACAACCGTACTACTGTGTCCCAGTACTCGGCAGGTCGGCTCTTTCTCTCGTCTGCTTTTCGGAATTTCTCCTCGTTGTTGACTTCCTTGAGCCACCTGCTGATGAACTGCTGTAGCTGGTTGACTTCTCTGGTCAGTGTTCTTTTGGCGTACACCAGCTGGTTTTTCAGACGAGGTCCGAGATTTTCCGTGCCCTCAACGTCTGGGTTGTCTTGTGAGTCTGTCTTGACTCTTCCCATTGTTGGCTGATCGTGAGCCATGATGGTTAGACTTCACTAACTGGATCGTGTTGAGCTGACAACAAATGTTAGTTGTACTCTACTGACTGGATGAATTGACTGTGTGTTCGAGTTGACAACAATGTTAGTTGTACTCTACTGACTGAATGAATTGACTGTGTGTTCGAGTTGACAACAATGTTAGTTGTACTCTACTGACTGAATGAATTGACTGTGTGTTCGAGTTGACAACAATGTTAGATGTACTCTACTGACTGAATGAATTGACTGTGTGTTCGAGTTGACAACAAATGTTAGTTGTACTCTACTAACTAAGTGAATGGACTGTGTTTGAGCTGACAACTGGATGTTGTGCTCTACTAACTAAGTGAATGGACTGTGTTTGAGCTGACAACTGGATGTTGTGCTCTAGTGACTTGAATTGAGTCTGGGTCGAACTTGCAACAATGATTTGTTGAGTTCTGATAAGTGGGAATGGAGTATTGAGTGAGGTGTTGGTGCACCTCCTACTGGTTTTCTGTCGAAGTCTCCACTGTGTGTGGAAACAACACCGTAAATGATTTGACGATGTTGCGTGGAGACGCCGACTCTTTTTGTCTACTGAGAAACTTGGGTGAAAAACGATAGAAATTAGAGCTTGATTGCTCTTGGTTTTGGTTTCGTAAAAATTTGTTTTGTCAAAAAGGGAAACTTTGATCTTGTACTTTCAAAGCTCACTTTTCTGTGTCTTGCTGCCACGCGGGTCTTCTGATGCCTTGATCCAATCCTTGATGCACCATAAAACGATGGTGTCCGTGATAGATAAATGTCTTGGTCTTTCCCTCGCTTGTTACACCTCAAACTAGGGTAATTAAACCTTTATTCAGAGGAAATAATGAGAAAATGATAATACAATGATTATACATAAGCAATGAAACATAATTATCAGAGCGAAGAGTATTTTGAAGAGAAATGGAAAAAAGATGATAAATAAAAGGTTTGCGTCGTCAAGTAATGCGCGCGAAGTGGGTTTGCACTGCGAACGCACTTGCCGACGCCAACCTCTCTTATTTCCCTTCGCTCTGTGCGAACAACATCAGTTTGTGACAAAATTGAATAGTCTATCAGCTGAAAGAAGCTCATAAGGCTCTTTGGAGCAAAAAATGACAATTTCTGCTCTCCAGGCTTCTAAGTTTTTGTAAACCTCTACAAAAAATGATTTTTTTATTCTAAGGATTAATAAAATGACTGGTCATCAAGAGAAATTTGATTTCTCAGTCTTCTGTTTTCGTTATCTTGGTTTTTAATGAACATGACGTTATTTTTATACAGGCCCATTTTCGTTCAATGGACATAACTCGAGAGCTCGTGGACGGATTAAGTTGAAATTTTTAGGAAATGTGTATCTAAATGTGATTAAAAACTTTTGTTTCAAAAGTTTTTGTCATTCTCAAAAATACCTAGAAAATCAGCAAAAAAAGCACAACATGACGTTTTTTTATACACACTGTATCTAGCAAAAAGTCTGACCGATTTCAATCGCGCGCAAGTCGCATTTTTGTAAAATGATTAGGGTAGGAGTCGAGACTCTCACAACGAACAGTTAGATCTTTGTGAATTAAAATTATTATTCTTACTTTCAGTCCATTGAAATTAAAGGCGCATTACTTAAATTGTTCTTGTAATTCAAGGCGAAACTGCTACAGTACTAAGTAACCGATTTATGGAGGTCAGACTTTTTTACAGGTAGAGTGTGAAAATTTGAAGATTCTGCATTCTGCGCCACGTGGCAGCGGTTTCATCTCAACCAAAGAACTATTATTGGAACATGTATCGAATCAGCATGGACTCTATGCAATTTTTAAAGTTCATGTCGAAGGTGACAGTGAGAATGATTTATAGTTGAACATGGTGACTTTATATAGTGATTGGGACTTTATCCAGAATTATGAGGAAATTTCTAGAAGGGTTAAGAACAGATGAGTCGAAACAGTTAATATTGGTTGAGGGAACAACAACGTTGACGAAATAATTCTCAACAAATACATTTTTATTGGATTCTTGAACAGTCCCCATGTGCTTGAACTTTGATGAATTCGGTGTTCTGAAATTATCAATTTTCTAAGTTTTCATCAATTGCTTAGTTTTGTAGGAGTTAGGAATATTCACCTGAATGAAGATGAATCAATTGTCGTCATCAGCAATTTTTCCTGATGTATACAAAACCATCATGGCGCGTGAACATATCGTACCTGAAATGAGCTGTGAGGAAATTGAAGAAAGGTAAAACTCTTACCCAGCAGACAAACATAAATCATATAGAGCAGAATGCTGGTTTCCGACAATGGGCAGCTCCAAACACACAGACTTGTTATGGGATATTCTATTCTGTAGATGAATTCATAAAGACGACAATTGAATGTAACTCACCTTTAAAAATTCTGTTACTTTTCGGACACTGAACTTTGATCCTGAAGATAGTTGTGGGCTCAATCTGAGTGTATCCAAGTTTGGGTTCTTCATGAAAGTGTCCAGAAGGGCATCGGAGAATCGCATTTTGACGTTCGGATCATCGCAGTACGCGGTAGAAGCTCTGAACGGCACTGTCACATGAGAAAGGAAGGTGAGAGTCTTCCCCATGAAATTTCAGAACTCACTTGAAGCCGCTCAACCGACTGCCGAAAGTCGCTCCTATCATATCCAAATCGACAGAAGTGAATACGTCTAACTTCAAATTCACATTGAACATTTCTTGTGAGAGTTCCATCAAGGTGGGAATACATTCTGGTGTGTGGAGTCCAACAGTGATCTTTAAAAGGAAAATTGAAGCAAGAAGGAGAGAGAGAAAGAGAGATAGGAAGAGAGAGATAGAGCGAGAGTGAGAGAGATAAAGAGAGAGAGATAGAGAAAGAGATATAGGAAGAGAGAGAGAGAGAGCGAGAGTGAGAAAAAGAGAGAGAATTTTAAACTCACCTTCCTGATACCTCGAAACCATACTTTCGGTAACTTCTCTTTCAGTTCGCTAACATATTTATATAAGTCAAGGTCACTTGGTAAAGTTTGCCATAGTTGTAGAACCGTCAGATCCTTCCAGTTGGCAAAACGACATACCTGAAAAAGTAGTCTGGAGTGGTACATCATTTTTGACACAACCCAACCTCTTTCGACTCTGTCGGAAAAAAGAAGACATTGCGGGTGGTAAGAGCCAAGGGACCTGTTCTCTTTCTGAAATTCTTAATGAGAGAATTTCCATCTTTTTGCTCACCTCGGTGTCAGCAGTAGGTTGGACTTCACCAGTTGATCGGCTCCTCGGCTGACCAATCGAAAGTTTTTGACTGTTTTCAGGTCAAAGTAGCTTATGATGTCTCTTGTAATGAACCATGGGAGTTCTAACAGATTGTACTGACTATCGGATGAACTGTTATCGCTGAAAGCAACATTATCAAACTTTTCTAACCAACATTGTATTGTGAGTACAGTGAAAAAATGAGAAATCGATGAATTATGTAAGAAAACGCTCACCTCCAATTCATGGTTCCAAACGACGCTTAGAGTACCTTCGATTAGTGTGAAAATGTGAAAAGTGATGCGATGCGAGCTTTTATACCCCCTGCGTGCAAAGCGTGGGAAAAATCCGCGCGTGGGAAAAAACCGCGCGTGGGAAAAAACCGCGCATCGGGAACAAATGAGAATGGGTGGTAGGTCAAAAGTACCGTAACACGAACCCTAGCCCCCCCCCCCGTGTGTGTGGTGGCGCGCTTGAGAGCCAAGAGTCTCTAAATCGTAAAATCCCAAAGATGACAGGTCAAAAGTACCGTATTCACATTAACAAGCGAAAAGTTATGACCAACTGTGTTTTTGTTCCCATTCCAGATAAGATTACAAAGTTTATGAATTTATTTACAACAAGTAAGTATGTTCCATCAGATTGATCACAAGTGCCAAGGTTCTATCCTTCGATAAAATTTTCGATCTGCAAATATCATTTTTTCGTTATTTTGGCAACGAATTTTGTTCGCATTCATGAATTTTCGTCTAACGTAGAAACATCAGATTTTGTAACAGTAATGATTCCAGTTGTCACATAGCTTCCTTTACCTGTAAAAAAGTCTGGCCTCCGTAAATCGGTTACTTACAGTACTGTAGCAGTTTCGCCTTGAAACACAAGAACGATTAAGTAATGCGCCTTTAATTTCAATGGACTGAAAGTAAGAATGATAATTTAAATCCACAAAGATCTAACTGTTCGTTGTGAGAGCCCCGACTCCTACCGTATTCATTTTACAAAAATGCGACTGGCGCGCGTTTGAAATCGGTCAGACTTTTTGCTAGATATCACATATATCGCTAGAAGCATGGCCGTTTTCAAACGCGCTCTAATATCAATTTTGTAGAATGAGTACGGTAACTCTCACAACGAACAGTTAGATTTTTGTGGATTTAAATTATTATTCTTACTTACAGTTCATTGAAATCAAAGGCGCATCACTTAATCGTTCTTGTGTTTCAAGGCGAAACTGCTACAGTACTAAGTAACCGATTTACGGAGGCCAGATTTTTTTACAGGTAGAGAAAGCTATGTGTATATGGTTTTCCTAATAGAAAGCCATATTCAAGAAAAGCTCAAAGAATCAATGATTGTCGACGAACTGGTAAGATTTTTCGAGCAACATTTTTGAGTCCGAGGTTTTGTGATGAATTTTGTCATTTTATCGTTGCTTTTCACTCTTAACATTAGACTCACCGTTATCACGTAGCTCGATCCATGGCCAGATTTAGTGAGAATAATGTGTTCATCTGTTCTTCTCAAATTGTCAAAGCTGAAATTACAGAGTCGACCTAATGGGAGTACCTATGTCTTACTTGAACAAAGTACACCACTCCTCGAAAGTAGCCCATCTTCCTTTTACAACCAGGAATATAAATTGAAATGACTGCGATATTGAAGCCGCTTTCTGAAAGAAAACCCGATTTTTAACTGAAGTTCTCTTATGTTCAAATTTCTCATTTTCACTTTTTTTCATTGTTTCGAAATTTTCTATTCTTCAAAGTTGACAACTCACCTCAATAAACTCGATGACTTTTTTCACACTGAACATTGAGCCGCCAATGATGTCGGTAACTGATTCTGTCTCGAAAAAGTAGAGTAATATCAAGTCAGGATTCATTATGAGAGCGTCTAGAAAAGCATCAGAGAAGTAAACTCGACCTGCCTTCTTGATGATTATGCTGAAGATAGCTGATTAATTCCTTCCCAACAAACTCAATTTTCCAAAAAAACGTGGTCGAATTTTGTGAATCAGAAAAATTACAAGACAAAAAGTTGATTTCAATTTTTTTCAATCCAAATCCATCAACAGATTCGAGAATTAGGCAAATTATATTGGCCGATTCGCTGATTCACTAGTAAACAACAACTTTGTTGATAAAACTGTTAAGATCTGATTAGGATCCTAATAAGATCGTTCTGCAACGAAATACGACCGCTTGCGGAATTTTTCGAGAACAAAACGGCAAGAAACAAAAGGGACATCACGGGAAACGGTGGAAAATCACCGAAAACAACCGTGCTAATCGGAAAATGAAGTAATTTCACGATCGATTCATTGGAATCTTAATGAAAAAAAACTACTGAAGTGTTCACAACTCACCTCAAACCTTTCAATTTGCTTCCAACCGCTTTTGCTATTTTGTCCAGATCAACATCATATTCACCACATATTCTCACTTTCAAGATGACACTGACCTCTTGTAAGAGTTCCATCAGGTGATCAACGCATCCTGCCGTTCGGAGTGTCACTTCGAGCTGAATTGAATAGTTTGACGAGAACGTGGAAGGTTCTCTACATTTTGCACTCCATGGAACCAATCTCTTGTGATTTTCTCGTTGAAAACGCCAACATCTCCTTGTATGACCACTCCGATCGGAATGACTTGCCACAACTGCTGTACTGTCAGAGCATCCCAGTTGTTAGATTTTTTACCCTGAAAGGTTCTCTCTCTCTCTCTCTCTCTCTCTGTCTCTCTGTCTCTCTCTCTCTGTTTCTCTCTCTCTGTCTCTCTCTCTCTCTCTCTCTCTCTCTCTCTTCTCTCTCTCTGTCGCTCTCTCTCTCTCTCTCTCTTGTTAACTCACTGTCTCTACCGCAAAGTTCATATCATCCCGCTTGAAAAATACGAAATTGTCAATTTTCTTTCTGAAGATCGTGATTATCAAAAAACTTCAAACACTCACCTAGCTGTTACTTTGAAAAACACATTCATTAAATAGAGACTTCTGGATTCAACCAATCGAAAGTTGTGAACAGTTTCAACGTCAATATGTTTCATGACGTCTCTTATGATAAACCATGGAAGATCTAATAAACTGTTGTAGGTTTCGCATGCAGAAGTCTCGCTGGAAATATAATTATGAGTTGGTTCATCGACCATTTACCTAAAAACAAAGCATTAAAAAACCATTCTCAAATACATTTTCCCTTAAATTTTCAAATTCTTCTTTTGCTGTGAAAACTTAGTAGATATAAATCGTGACTAGTTTATTTTTTCTACTGCTAATTACTCAGTGAATTTTTTGTGTGGTCAAAGTTATTTTTTCAGAAAACATACCTAACGTTCATGATCTATGATGACATAGAATGACGGTGCCAATAGAAGGCGTAGTTTCAAGTCGATTAGTTGACACCTCTCCATGTGCTTGTATTGTGTAAGGCCAAAAGGCCCATAGTATGCTCAACCCAACGCGGCTCTGTCGACTACGTCTTAACACCCGGAGCACTTATGGGGTAGAGTCTCCGCACTTGTTTCCTTTACAGATGTACGGAAGGCAAAGCAGTGCTGTAGAAAAGACGAATGGTATCATCTAGGTCGGTCGAGCTCCTGTCTCTCCTAGTTGCCACCACACATGTGGGTGTATTACTTTTCCCATTCTCCGTCTCTGTTGAAGGTTCTTCCAGCAGGAGTCATGGTATTAGGGTATGCGTTCTCCTTTATCAATTCAAAATTCATTTATTGTTTCAAATACATAATTGCATCCTTTTCTAATAAGGTGTATTCATAACTTTACTTGACCGTATTAGTGTTATAAGAGTAACCCTTTGGAACGAAACTAATTCTTCGTAATGTTTTTCTTTAGAATAGAACTTGTGAGAGTTTCAATCATATTTAGAATCGAAGCAGTCCTTCAGTTCTGCAGAAAAGAAAAGTTCAGAAGTGTTGAGCGCGGGTTACTGTAGGTAGCATAATTTTGACCTACACTACACTTCATGCTCGCCTTTTTCCCACGGCCGCTCGGTATAAAAGCTCGTTCCAACTCACTTTTCACTATTCTTTCACTAACAAAGGTCCTCTATTAAGAGTCATGGATTCGAGGTGAGCGTTATTCATTCATACATATGAAATTCTTCAAGCACATAGCTTCCTCTACCTGTAAAAAATCTGGCCTCCGTAAATCGGTTACTTAGTACCGTAACAGTTTCGCCTCTAAATACGAGAACGATTTAAGTAATGAGCCTTCAATTTCGATGGACTGAAAGTAAGAATAATAACCTAAATTCACAAAGATCTAACTGTTCGTTGTGAGAGTCCCGACCCTATGGTAGGCCTCCAGAAGTTATGAGCTGATTTTGACAACAAATACCTGCGTTCTGGCGACACCCCGTATCCGATGAGTTTTCACTCTGTCATCGGAGTCAGACGAGAAAGAATTGAAAGTCACAAA
This sequence comes from Caenorhabditis parvicauda, assembly GCA_963978915.1. Taxonomy (NCBI): domain Eukaryota; kingdom Metazoa; phylum Nematoda; class Chromadorea; order Rhabditida; family Rhabditidae; genus Caenorhabditis; species Caenorhabditis parvicauda. The sequence goes on along the minus strand of OZ022250.1, from coordinate 3,220,496 downwards.
ACAAACTCTGTTCTCATATTTTTTCTAGTCATAATGTGAAAATTTGAAGACTTTAATGCATTCTGCGCCACGTGGCAGCGGTTTCATCTCAACCAAAGAACTATTATTGGAACATGTATCGAATCAGCATGGACTCTATGCAATTTTTAAAGTTCATGTCGAAGGTAACAGTGAGAATAATTTATCGTTGAACATGGTGACTTTATATAGTGATTGGTTGGCACTGGTGCATTTAGGCTTAGGGTTGACCAAAATGGCTTGATTTGGGGGGACGACCTCCATACCCAGGCATTCTCGACCCTTCCCGTAAGGAAAGTACATGTTCTGAGACTTGTTTAGGGGTGCGATTTTGCTAGAATGACGATTTTTCAAAAAAAAAGAGGTCGCAGTACTAAAATTTTTCAGTACTGCACAAAAACCTTGGCACAGAAAGCGCGTCGCTACGCGGCCTCAAAATCGGTATGTTTTCAAAAAGTTTTGTCATATCTCCGTCAGTTTTGGTCTTTCAGAAGAGTGTGACCACTTTTCTGATAGGAAATGATGAGAAACTACCAATAAAAGCAACAAAAAAAGAGGTATCTGTCGATTTTTTTGAGAAAATTTGAAAAAATCAAAAAGTTGTCGTTTTTTTTGACTTTGACGAGTTCTCTAACATACTTCTAGGATATCAGTTACAGAAGCTTTTCTGCCTGTAATTCACACTATGGTCGGCAGTAGATTTGCACAAAAAAACTGACCTAACACTCCGCCTTCACCACGAACACGGCCAGACCACCCCGAGTAAAAGTCAAAGTTAAAGTAGGGGGTTTTCCTCATAACTCTACTCAGACTTGATCGTTTTGAGTTTTCTTTTTTTTCCCTGATAGGTAATCATAAATGATGGGAGGAAACCGACTTTCAAAAACTTCGAACAAAAATTGAATTTTTAGGAATTTTTTTTCTTCGGAAAAAAAATTATTTTTAAATCTCAAAATTCATACATTTTCGGATAGAGGAAATATCGGTTATCAACGTAAAAATAATAGGAGTGACTATAATTTTTTTTTCAAAATTGTATGAAAGTTTGAAAGAAGTGACTTTTTTTTCAACTTTGAGGCTCTGAGAAACTAGTTCAATCGATATGAATCGATATCAACTTCTGATCGTTTATTAACATTTATATGGACAATCGATTCATGTAAAAAAATTGTATTTTTTCAAAAAAAGTTTTTGATTTTTTTTTTGGTGAAAATCAGGCAATATGTAAAACACACCCCGGACACCGCACACCCGCACACCCCGGTTTCCGAACCGAGGTGTGCGCTCACTCTAGCGCACACCCTGGTTAAGAAACCGGGGTGTGCCGATCGAAACCGGGATGTGCCGATCGAGACAGGGGTGTGCCGATTGAAACCGAGGTGTGCCGATCGAGATCGGGGTGTGCTTACGGCACACCCTGATTGTACGCAGCGAATCTCGAATCGTTGCCTGAGTATCATATTTTTCATCACGCAGATATTCAAATACCATTCAAAACCCATAATTCCTTTTCCATTCTGGAAAAAAAACGGTGATTTTGCTAACATTTCTTGATCGCAAAGGAACGACATGTCGCGACAGACATTAAACTTTATTTCAAAGCGGCAACTAAAAATTATCAGTAAATGTTAGTCCTAGCCTCAGGTTACTGTATCGAGAAGGTAATAGAAACGTAGAAACGTGAAACTTTATATCGAGGCGGCAGTTCAGAATGCTCTCATGGGGCAAATCCATAACGATGAGCACATGCGACGACATGACTTCTGTGCACATACATTCTCGGAAGACCACAGAAATGGTCACAGAAGACCGTCTGCACTGATGATTTGGGTAAACTTGAAAGAATCAGGTTGAGCAAAGATTGAGTGAGGTGCCCATCAAATAGTTCAAAACTTGTTACGAACGCTAGAAAAGCTCATGTCATTAGCAAAGAAACGACGAGAACTTCCTACCGAGAATACATATACCAAGCTGTTTAAAACCAGAAATAGAATTATAGATGGTTCATGTCCGAAATCCGAGCTGATGCCAACTATGCGGATTCCTGATTGCGAACGGCAGGGCCGTGTGGATTTGGTGGAACCATTTACCTCAGAACTTTCAATACTGAACGAAGAAAGACGATGTACTTTTTGATAATATCGATTTGACAAACGGTTTCGTTAAATCAAAAATTTCGTAAACAGCCCTGGTGTACACACCTGGGATGTCCTGAATTAGATTGAAAATATTTACAAGTTAAGACTTAATTCTGAAAAATCCGCGCGAAAACTTGGATAGAAGTGGCGAGTTTCTCGATTTTAAAGGTCAAAAATTGTGTCGGATGTTTGGCACAATGATAAACGTTACGACAGAAATCTCAGTCTCTAGCAATCAAGAAACGTTAGAAAACTTACCGTTTTTTTTTTCAGAAGGTAGAGGATTATGAATGATATTTGAATATCTGCGTAATGAAAAATATTATACTCAGACAACGATTAGAGATTCGCTGCGTACAATCAGGGTGTGCCGTAAGCACATCCCGGTTTCGATCGGCACACCCCGGTTTCTATCGGCACACCCCGGTCTCGATCGGCACACCCCGGTTTCTAAACCGGGGTGTGCGCTAGAGTGAGCGCACACCTCGGTTCGGAAACCGGGGTGTGCGGGTGTGCGGTGTCCGGGGTGTGTTTTACATATTGCCTGAAAATCATCAAAAATTCAAAAATGACATATTTTATGATAGTTTTTGTGACACTTATTACGAGAAAAATAGCAGTTTCAGAAAATATATATTTTGAACAGATTTATGAAGTTTTCAAAAAAGTGCAAAAATCCTTAACATAAGCTCCTGGAACTCGATTCAAAGTAGTGCTGCTGCCGTGAATTTTTGGCTGTACGTCGATAATCACATTATACACTTTTTGAGCAGAAAAACCGGATCGAAAACGTTTCCTTAACACTGATATAAGCCCTCAAAACTGAAAAAAGCTCAAAAATGACAAAAAACCTATGCTAAAGCCTTTTCATAATGATAGTATCGTAATGTCCTTTTGACCGTTCAATAACATTTTTGTGGGCAATCGATTCGTGTGAAAAAAATTGTATTTTTTCAAAAAAATTTTTTGATTTTTTTTCGGTGAGAATCATCAAAAATTCAAAAATGACATATTTTATGATAGTTTTTGTGACACTTATTACGAGAAAAATAGCAGTTCCAGAAAATATACGTTTTGAACAGATTTATGAAGTTTTCAAAAAAGTGCAAAAATCCTTAACATAAGCTCCTGGAACTCGAGTCAAAGTAGTGCTGCTGCCGTGAATTTTTGGCTGTACGTCGATATTCACATTACACACTTTTTGAGCAGAAAAAACCGGATCGAAAACGTTTCCTTAACACTGATATAAACCCTCAAAACTGAAAAAAGCTCAAAAATGACAAAAAACCTATGCTAAAGCCTTTTCATAATGATAGTATCGTAATGTCCTTTTGACCGTTCAATAACATTTTTGTGGGCAATCGATTCGTGTGAAAAAAATTGTATTTTTTCAAAAAAATTTTTTGATTTTTTTTCGGTGAAAATCATCAAAAATTCAAAAATGACATATTTTATGATAGTTTTTGTGACACTTATTACGAGAAAAATAGCAGTTCCAGAAAATATACATTTTGAACAGATTTATGAAGTTTTCAAAAAAGTGCAAAAATCCTTAACATAAGCTCCTGGAACTCGAGTCAAAGTAGTGCTGCTGCCGTGAATTTTTGGCTGTACGTTGATAATCACATTACACACTTTTTGAGCAGAAAAAACCGGATCGAAAACGTTTCCTTAACACTGATATAAGCCCTCAAAACTGAAAAAAGCTCAAAAATGCCAAAAAAACCTATGCTAAAGCCTTTTCATAATAATGGTATCGTGGTGTCCTTTTGACTGTTTAATAACATTTTCATGGGCTATCGATACATGTAACAAAATCTGCATTTTTTCGAAAAAAAATTTTGAAAATTTTTTCGGTGAAAATCATCAAAAATTTGAAAGTGACAAATTTTCCGATAGTTTTTGTGACACTTAATACGAGAAAAATAGCACTTTTGGAAAATATACATTTTGAACAGATTTATGAAGTTTTCAAAAAAGTGCAAAAATCCTTAACATAAGCTCCTGGAACTCGAGTCAAAGTAGTGCTGCTGCTGTGAATTTTTGGCTGTACGTCAATAATCACATTGCACACTTTTTGAGAAGAAAAAACCAAATCGGAAACGTTTCCTTATCACTGATATAAACCTAAAACTTACCGTTTTTTTTTTCAGAAGGTAGAGGATTATGAATGATATTTGAATATCTGCGTAATGAAAAATATTATACTCAGACAACGATTAGAGATTCGCTGCGTACAATCAGGGTGTGCCGTAAGCACATCCCGGTTTCGATCGGCACACCCCGGTTTCTATCGGCACACCCCGGTCTCGATCGGCACACCCCGGTTTCTAAACCGGGGTGTGCGCTAGAGTGAGCGCACACCTCGGTTCGGAAACCGGGGTGTGCGGGTGTGCGGTGTCCGGGGTGTGTTTTACATATTGCCTGAAAATCATCAAAAATTCAAAAATGACATATTTTATGATAGTTTTTGTGACACTTATTACGAGAAAAATAGCAGTTTCAGAAAATATATATTTTGAACAGATTTATGAAGTTTTCAAAAAAGTGCAAAAATCCTTAACATAAGCTCCTGGAACTCGATTCAAAGTAGTGCTGCTGCCGTGAATTTTTGGCTGTACGTCGATAATCACATTATACACTTTTTGAGCAGAAAAACCGGATCGAAAACGTTTCCTTAACACTGATATAAGCCCTCAAAACTGAAAAAAGCTCAAAAATGGCAAAAAACCTATGCTAAAGCCTTTTCATAATAATGGTATCGTAGTGTCCTTTCGACCGTTTAATAACATTTTTATGGGCTATCGATACATGTAAAAAAAATTGTATTTTTTCGAAAAAAAATTTTGAAATTTTTTTCGGTGAAAATCATCAAAAATTTGAAAGTGACAAATTTTCCGATAATTTTTGTTTCATTGATTATAGGTGAAATAACTGATCCGAAAAATATACATTTTGAACAGATTTATGAAGTTCTCAAAACAGTGCAAAAATCCTTAACATAAGCTCCTGGAACTCGCGTCAAATTAGTGCTGCTGCCGTGAATTTTATGCTGTACGTTAAACTTCACATAATGTGCGCACTAATACTTTTGCAGTTCTAGAAACTTACGTTTCAATGAAGGAATGGAAACCCTACGTCATTTTATCTTTGGTGCAAAGATAACAATGAGTGATTTAGGCTCCCGTGCCAATCCTAACTTCCCAGAACGTCCTCCACCCTCCAAGCTTAACTCCCCACAACGCACTCCACACCCCCCAGACCTAAACCGAATCATCGAATGGAAGACACCGGGCGCCTTCGGCGCAATTCTCTGTAATTTCAATGTGGCATGCACGCGACATCTTATGGGCATTTTTGTGCCAAAACGTGATTTGTGGCAGGATAAAGGAACAATTTGGGCGTAATTGTGCCGTTTTGGATGTGGCTGGCAGGTGCATGCCACATTCCACTTTTGGTCATGCACAGAACCTTCAATATGGCATGCAAACGACATCTTTTGGGCGACTTTGTGCTGGAATGAGTCATGTGTCAGAACAAGGACTAATTTGGACGTAATTGTGCCGTTTTGGATGTGGCTGGCAGGTGCACGCCACATTCCACTTTTGGTCATGCACACGCCCAACTTCCTTCCAACTGGCACTGTGCCAATAATACGAACGTGCGCTCTTTAGACAATACTTTCGAAAAGCGTCCATCTTTTTTTTTCGCCCTGTTCTTCTAATTTGGTGTATATATCATTTTTCCTTTTGAATTTTGTACTGTTTTGCGACTCAAAAACATCAAAAGTACGAAAGTATTATTTTTCTGCGTTATAACACTAGATTTTGATTTTTGTAATACTTCAACCGAGAAATAACTAGTTATAACTCAATTTCTAAAGATAAGCGTTACTGAAAATGGTTTTGTTTTGAAATCGACATTTCAGTTTATCCGTTTATATCGTTTTGTCACGTTTTAATTTCCTATGTTTCAGTAAAATATCAAGTGAGTTTCCAACGTCACAAGCGGCACACATGATCGACAGACAACGTCAGGATGGAAAAGTTCTCAAAGCTCTGTCCTTACAGACAACGTTAGGATGGAAAAGCTCTCAAAGCTCTGTCCTTGTCGAATAGTGTACCGCAATCGGCGTCCATGTTCAATTCCAAGGTATTTTTTGAGAATTTGAATTAAATGCTTCAGAATATTCATATTGAATTTTAAAAAGTGTAGGTGATAACGTATTTCAGCGTAGTTAAAACGGTGAAAATTACTTAAAGTCAGAATTGTTATGACTCTAAAACGGTCTTTAGCCGTACTTTGTACACTCTACGAGAAACGATAATCAATTGATCCACTTTTCTCGTTCTTGTTTCGAGATTGTGTTAACTTTAAGTCGAAAGGTTGTTCGTATCATTAGGAACACTTAGGAAGTAGTTGTTAATGAGTTTTATCATAGATATCGTGATGTGGACCATGAACAAGAAACCACGAAAGAATATCCGTTGATTTTCAAAAGGGTTTATTACCTATTTCAGTGGTCAACAACTTCTGGTGCGTCTGGAACTCCATCCTGTGACTAATCTCAAGGATTGAACGAGCAACTCCGTACCGTGTTGGTTCGTCGCCCGTTGAAGAATAGAATCTTTCATCTGGATATCCTCCGACAGTTTGCGACGTGGCAAGACGTGAGTTTCTTTCAATTTTCTCCTGAGGGGTTTCTCTCGAGCATAAAAATTTACTTTTCCATAAAAACTGAAGCAACTTTTTCAGATTTACAAGAGGCAAGAGGCTCCGGCATTCCAACCCCACCAACGTTATCTCGACCATCGGCAGGTGCTGGAATCAATAGAACGAACATCGCCCAAAGAATCCAACACCAACATCCATCAAGCAGCTGAAGAGACTTGCTTGCTGATAAGAGCGATGTTAGTTTTTGGAATTTTTACCGAACTCAAGTAAAATGTTAGTAAACACTTTTTCTGAACAACTCCCGTGAGAATTCGAAAAATCTTGTTCCAAGAATTTTGATAAAATGTTATTGCGAGTATGAAAATCTTAAAATTGAATGAATAGGCCTGTAAATAATCATATCACATCATAAGTGCGAAATGGAACTTTGACAACGCATCGTGATGACGCTTAACTGATACTTCGCAAGTTTCGAAAAACTTTGACATAGTTGATCGATATCTTATTTTCAGGATAACGGAACAAATGGAAGAAGCGGCGGAAGAGTGAGAGAAAAGACCAGCAATTGCCAAGAACTAACGCGAGTATCAAACACTGTTAATGTTTTTTTTGCCTATTCGTTTGTATCAATATATGTGAATAAATTTAAAGGAGAGAATTCCTTGCTTTTTTGAGCAGGCAAACGTCAAGATTTGGGCAGGTACACGTTTTGTAGGTCGCTGGCACGCGGTTAGATAGGGGCAGGCACACGTTTAGATTGGTGCAGGAACACATCTTGTTAGTCGCTGGCACGCGGTCAGATTGAGGCAGGAACACGTCTTTATTTCTCTCCGAATGTGCGACCATTTTCCGATCGCAATCATGCCGTGTGCATGCCACATTGAAATTACAGAGATTGGATACGTGCAATTCTACTCGAGGTCAAAACTGGGGACCATACGAAAATCCTCCGAATGCTGAGGCTAAACCGAATTATCGAATGAAAATCATCCCGCGCCTTCGGCTCGGTGGTTGCGCCTAACGGCGCAACATACCCACGTAATTCTCTCGAATCGGGCCAGGGCCTAAATCTCGGCTTTTTCGTACGAAGCGCTAGTTTAATCAGCAGCCATCACCTCTTCTCCCATTGCACCATTAATATTCCTCTTATTTCTTTTTTGTCCTGAAAAGAAAAACATGGACATAGACATGGATGTATGTATATTCTCGAACCTAACATCTACAACATAAGGAAAGAACAAGGAACAAGAGAACAGAAGGAAGAGGATAACTATTCACGAACCAAACTTCAGTACAGTAATCTCTCAGCCATCCAATATCCTGATTTATTTGATCGTCTTTCGCTTTTCATAAGTTGTATCATTCGCTATCCAGCCTGGTTCCAATAAACCTCGACCGGCTTCTCCAACATCATTCAGTGGGTGCTATGTGCCATTGGGGATATATACAAGACCTAGGTCACCGTCCACTCTCTACTTTTTCATATGAATATGTTTTTTTTAATGTGAATTAATCTCAAACCTAACTTCAAGAAAGAAGACAAGACATGGTCGCCCTATGGAAGGTTGTAGTGAACCACTTACTCATCTCAACGATTTTGAAATGTTGTATATTAGTGGTATGTAATTATTCGCATGAGCAACATTGGAACCACTCAAACTGGTGACGGCAAATGTATAATATTCCACCGTAGCCCCCTCTCGCAAGTACGAAAAAGCCGAGATTTAGGCCCTGGCCCGATTCGAGAGAATTACGTGGGTATGTTGCGCCGTTAGGCGCAACCACCGAGCCGAAGGCGCGGGACACAACTCCCTGTTTACGCTGCCACGTGAGAGGGAGTTTGAGGTGGAGGGTGCTAGAGAAAGAGTGGAAAAGTCCTTGTCGATTTACGAGCGCGCTCTTCGCAACGAGACCCATATATTCGAAACCTGCATTTCTTTTTTTTAAATTCAATTTCACTCTGTTTTCATGATTACATTTTTCGTTTTTCACATCAGTGTGTTTGTGTAAAGGTTTGAATAAATTTTCTTATTGTTCTCCACTCTTTTTTATGACTTTGTATGCAACAGGTTTGCTTTTCTGGATGATTTCACTCTTTCTTTCCTAATTCTCTGTTGATTTCGAATATTTTATTTTTCAGAAAAGATGACAATCAAAAAGGATGCGTTCAGAGTTGGGTCATTTCGATTCTGATCAACTCGGTCAAGAACAAAGCTCAGGTATTTAATAAATTTCTAATGTGATATCATAATTTTTAAAGGTTATCATCGACTGTCATTGCTCTCTTCCACCTTTTGACCATCAGAAGCGACAAGATCCGTGCTCTCCGTGAGGCTTTCTACTGCCAGAACCTTCCAAATCTGATGAATCTGATGGCCACCCGTCTCGTTTTTGCAGTTGTCCTCTACTTCTAAGTAAGTTTTCATTCTACATACTAAAATGAGTAATTAGAACTTATGAGATCTTTCTTCTCAAATTTTACTTTACGGAAAATTCGGTATTTATTGTAAGAAGTGTTCCGTTTTTTTCAAAGGATAACTCATCTCAATGATCTCTTTTTTAGGCGTTATTTACTAAGTTGCATCAATTTACATTTACAGATATTATTTACTAAGTTGCATCAATTTACATCATATTAATAATAGAACAAGGGGACCGCCCCCTTTTTCGTGAGGCAAATTTTTGGGTGGTCCTTTTTTGTTTTGATGGGGGGAGGGTTGGAGGGAGGGATTGTGCAAAAGTGTCCGGGGGCAGGATTCGAACGCGCGTTGGGAGATTAACGAGCGGACGCGTTAACCACTCGGTCACCGCTACACGTTTTTCGTTTGTGCTTCACGCGTGACCACTGGGGATCCTCGCAGGTTGTTGCATTGGTTCTAGCCCGACTTGCATTAGTGTTAGCCGAGTTTGGATTGTTCGGGGAGTGCGAAAGCGAGGAGAGAGAGAGAGAGAGAAAGAGAGGGAGAGAGACTGAGAAAGAGAAAGAGAAGGAGAGAGAAGGAGAGAGAGAGAGAGAGAGAGAGAGAGAGAGAGAGAGAGAGAGAGAGAGAGAGAGAGAGAGAGAGAGAGAGAGAGGGAGAGAGAAAGAGAGAGAGAAGGAGAGAGAAAGAGAGAGAGAAGGAGAGAGAAGGAGAGAGAGAGAGAGAGAGAGAGAGAGAGAAAAAGAGAGAGAGTGAAGTGGCAAAGACTTTGCCTCTAAAAACCACTTCTTTTTCCATTTACTAATATTAAGTCGGAATTTGTGATTTTGTGATGAAAAAAGGGAAAAAAGGGCTCTGAGCGTAGCGAGGATTCCCTGCTTGTTTACAGATATTCCGCGTCGACCTTCCAATCAAGTCTACCTGATAAAGTGGACTGTGCAGCAGCTACCCAATCAAGCTCTTCTACACTTCCAACATCCCAATCATCCTTCAATCTGCTCGTGTTGTGAACGAACCCATTTTACGCATACCTTCTATTGTAGTTTTTGAGTAATCATATTGCGTATAATGAATTATTGGTAAATATGTTGAATTTTACCCTAACCCGCTTGATTTCAAGCTTTGCTTTTTTGATTCCCAATTTTTCTAGCGGAATTCACATTTTATCACATCAAAGTAGTTCACTCATCTGAATTTCGTTCGGTATGAAAATAGAAAAAAAACTTGAGAAGAAAACTTATGATTATTTCAGTTTCAAGCGTTTCATAACAGAAAGGACGAGAAGTCCACACAAAAATTAAAAGTAAAATTTGCGAGTTACTGTAGTTCCTGCGAGGGGTGCCGGGGTACGCGGGGCCAAGACGCAGAGGAGAAGGCGAGACAGTGTGACATGGTGTGGAGTGGTTAGAGTTCGTTCACGTCTAAGCAGTAAGCAGGGAGATGTGCGGGATGATTTCCATTCGATAATTCGGTTTAGCCTCAGCATTCGGAGGATTTTCGTATGGTCCCCGGTTTTGACCTCGAGTAGAATTGCACGTATCCAATTGCGCCGAAGGCGCCCGGTGATTTCCATTCGATGATTCGGTTTAGGTCTGGGGGGTGTGGAGTGCGTTGTGGGGAGTTAAGCTTGGAGGATGGAGGACGTTCTGGGAAGTTAGGATTGGCACGGGAGCCTAAATCATTCATTGTTATCTTTGCACCAATGATAAAATGACGTAGGTAACAGTGAGTGAAGTGAAGAACAGTGAAGGTAACAGTGAGTGAAGTGAAGAACAGTGAAGGTAACAGTGAGAATAATTTATCGTTGAACATGGTGACTTTATATAGTGATTAGGACTTTATCTAGAATTATGAGGGAATTTCTAGAAGGGTTAAGAGCGGATGAGTCGAAACAGTTAATATTGGTTGAGGGAACAACAACGTTGACGAAATAATTCTCAACAAATACTTTTTATTGGATTCTTGAACGGTCCCCGTGCTTGGCCTTTGATGAATTCGGTGTTCTGAAGTTATCAAATTTCTAAGTTTTCATCGATTGCTTAGTTTTGTAGGATTTAGGAATATTCACCTGAATGAAGATGAATCAATTGTCGTCATCAGCAATTTTTCCTGATGTATACAAAACCATCATGGCGCGTGAACATATCGTACCTGAAATGAGCTGTGAGGAAATTGAAGAAAGGTAAAACTCTTACCCAGCAGACAAACATAAATCATATAGAGCAGAATGCTGGTTTCCGACAATGGGCAGCTCCAAACACACAGACTTGTTATGGGATATTCTATTCTGTAGATGAATTCATAAAGACGACAATTGAATGTAACTCACCTTTAAAAATTCTGTTACTTTTCGGACACTGAACTTTGATCCTGAAGATAGTTGTGGGCTCAATCTGAGTGTATCCAAGTTTGGGTTCTTCATGAAAGTGTCCAGAAGGGCATCGGAGAATCGCATTTTGACGTTCGGATCATCGCAGTACGCGGTAGAAGCTCTGAACGGCACTGTCACATGAGAAAGGAAGGTGAGAGTCTTCCCCATGAAATTTCAGAACTCACTTGAAGCCGCTCAACCGACTGCCGAAAGTCGCTCCTATCATATCCAAATCGACAGAAGTGAATACGTCTAACTTCAAATTCACATTGAACATTTCTTGTGAGAGTTCCATCAAGGTGGGAATACATTCTGGTGTGTGGAGTCCAACAGTGATCTTTAAAAGGAAAATTGAAGCAAGAAGGAGAGAGAGAAAGAGAGATAGGAAGAGAGAGATAGAGCGAGAGTGAGAGAGATAAAGAGAGAGAGAGATAGAGAAAGAGATATAGGAAGAGAGAGAGAGAGAGCGAGAGTGAGAAAAAGAGAGAGAATTTTAAACTCACCTTCCTGATACCTCGAAACCATACTTTCGGTAACTTCTCTTTCAGTTCGCTAACATATTTATATAAGTCAAGGTCACTTGGTAAAGTTTGCCATAGTTGTAGAACCGTCAGATCCTTCCAGTTGGCAAAACGACATACCTGAAAAAGTAGTCTGGAGTGGTACATCATTTTTGACACAACCCAACCTCTTTCGACTCTGTCGGAAAAAAGAAGACATTGCGGGTGGTAAGAGCCAAGGGACCTGTTCTCTTTCTGAAATTCTTAATGAGAGAATTTCCATCTTTTTGCTCACCTCGGTGTCAGCAGTAGGTTGGACTTCACCAGTTGATCGGCTCCTCGGCTGACCAATCGAAAGTTTTTGACTGTTTTCAGGTCAAAGTAGCTTATGATGTCTCTTGTAATGAACCATGGGAGTTCTAACAGATTGTACTGACTATCGGATGAACTGTTATCGCTGAAAGCAACATTATCAAACTTTTCTAACCAACATTGTATTGTGAGTACAGTGAAAAAATGAGAAATCGATGAATTATGTAAGAAAACGCTCACCTCCAATTCATGGTTCCAAACGACGCTTAGAGTACCTTCGATTAGTGTGAAAATGTGAAAAGTGATGCGATGCGAGCTTTTATACCCCCTGCGTGCAAAGCGTGGGAAAAATCCGCGCGTGGGAAAAAACCGCGCGTGGGAAAAAACCGCGCATCGGGAACAAATGAGAATGGGTGGTAGGTCAAAAGTACCGTAACACGAACCCTAGCCCCCCCCCCCGTGTGTGTGGTGGCGCGCTTGAGAGCCAAGAGTCTCTAAATCGTAAAATCCCAAAGATGACAGGTCAAAAGTACCGTATTCACATTAACAAGCGAAAAGTTATGACCAACTGTGTTTTTGTTCCCATTCCAGATAAGATTACAAAGTTTATGAATTTATTTACAACAAGTAAGTATGTTCCATCAGATTGATCACAAGTGCCAAGGTTCTATCCTTCGATAAAATTTTCGATCTGCAAATATCATTTTTTCGTTATTTTGGCAACGAATTTTGTTCGCATTCATGAATTTTCGTCTAACGTAGAAACATCAGATTTTGTAACAGTAATGATTCCAGTTGTCACATAGCTTCCTTTACCTGTAAAAAAGTCTGGCCTCCGTAAATCGGTTACTTACAGTACTGTAGCAGTTTCGCCTTGAAACACAAGAACGATTAAGTAATGCGCCTTTAATTTCAATGGACTGAAAGTAAGAATGATAATTTAAATCCACAAAGATCTAACTGTTCGTTGTGAGAGCCCCGACTCCTACCGTATTCATTTTACAAAAATGCGACTGGCGCGCGTTTGAAATCGGTCAGACTTTTTGCTAGATATCACATATATCGCTAGAAGCATGGCCGTTTTCAAACGCGCTCTAATATCAATTTTGCAGAATGAGTACGGTAACTCTCACAACGAACAGTTAGATTTTTGTGGATTTAAATTAGTATTCTTACTTACAGTTCATTGAAATCAAAGGCGCATCACTTAATCGTTCTTGTGTTTCAAGGCGAAACTGCTACAGCACTAAGTAACCGATTTACGGAGGCCAGATTTTTTTACAGGTAGAGAAAGCTATGTGTATGTGGTTTTCCTAATAGAAACCCAATTTCAAGAAAAGCTCAAAGAATCAATGATTGTCGACGAACTGGTAAGATTTTTCGAGCAACATTTTTGAGTCCGAGGTTTTTTTGATGAATTTTGTCATTTTATCGTTGCTTTTCACTCTTAACATTAGACTCACCGTTATCACGTAGCTCGATCCATGACCAGATTTAGTGAGAATAATGTGTTCATCTGTTCTTCTCAAATTGTCAAAGCTGAAATTACAGAGTCGACCTAATGGGAGTATCCATGTCTTACTTGAACAAAGTACACCACTCCTCGAACACAGCCCATTTTCCTTTTACAACCAGGAATGTGAGTTGAAATGACTCCGATCTTGAAGCCGCTTTCTGAAAGAAAACCCGATTTTTAACTGAAGTTCTCTTATCTTCAAATTTCTCATTTTCACTGTTTTTTCATTGTTTCGAGATTTTCTATTCTTCAAAGTTGACAACTCACCTCAATAAACTCGATGACTTTTTTCACACTGAACATTGAGTCGCCAATGATGTCGGTAATTGATTCTGTCTCGAAAAAGTAGAGTAAGATCAAGTCAGGATTCTTTATGAGAGCGTCTAGAAAAGCATCAGAGAAGTAAACTCGACCTGCCTTCTTGATGATTACGCTGAAGTAAGCTGATTAATACCTTCGCAACAAACTCAATTTTCCAAAAAAAACGTGGTCGAATTTTGTGAATCAGAAAAATTACAAGACAAAAAGTTTATTTCAAATTTTTTCAATCCAAATCCATTAACAGATTCGAGAATTAGGCAAATTATATTGGCCGATTCGCTGATTCACTAGTAAACAACAACTTTGTTGATAAAACTTTTAAGATCTGATTAGGATCGTAATAAGATCGTTCTGCAACGAAATGCGACCGCTTGCGGAATTTTTCAAGAACAAAACGGCAAGAAACAGAAGGTACATCACGGGAAACGGTCGAAAATCACCGAAAACAACCGTGCTCATCGGAAAGTGAGGTAATTTCACGGTCGATTGATTGGAATCTTGATGAAAAAAAAACTACTGAAGTGTTCACAACTCACCTCAAACCTTTCAATTTGCTTCCAACCGCTTTTGCTATTTTGTCCAGATCAACATCATATTCACCACATATTCTCACTTTCAAGATGACACTGACCTCTTGTAAGAGTTCCATCAGGTGTTCAACGCATCCTGCCGTTCGGAGTGTCACTTCGAGCTGAATTGAATAGTTTGACGAGAACGTGGAAGGTTCTCTACATTTTGCACTCCATGGAACCAATCTCTTGTGATTTTCTCGTTGAAAACGCCAACATCTCCTTGTATGACCACTCCGATCGGAATGACTTGCCACAACTGCTGTACTGTCAGAGCATCCCAGTTGTTAGATTTTTGACCCTGAAAGGTTCTCTCTCTCTCTCTCTCTCTCTCTCTCTCTCTCTCTCTCTCTTCTCTCTCTCTGTCTCTCTCTCTCTGTCTCTCTCTGTCTCTCTCTCTCTCTCTGTCTCTCTCTCTCTCTCTCTCTCTCTCTCTCTCTCTCTCTTTCTCTCTCTTTCTCTCTCTTATTAACTCACTGTCTCTACCGCAAAGTTCATATCATCCCGCTTGAAAAATACGAAATTGACAATTTTCTTTCTGAAGATCGTGATTATCAAAAAACTTCAAACACTCACCTAGCTGTTACTTTGAAAAACACATTCATTAAATAGAGACTTCTGGATTCAACCAATCGAAAGTTGTGAACAGTTTCAACGTCAATATGTTTCATGACGTCTCTTATGATAAACCATGGAAGATCTAATAAACTGTTGTAGGTTTCGCATGCAGAAGTCTCGCTGGAAATATAATTATGAGTTGGTTCATCGATCATTTACCGAAAAACAAAGCATTAAAAAACCATTCTCAAATACATTTTCCTTTAAATTTTCAAATTCTTCTTCTGCTGTGAAAACTTAGAAGATATAAATCGTGACTAGTTTATTTTTTCTACTGCTAGTTACTAGACTGAATTTTTTGTATGGTCAAAGTTATTTCTTCAAAAAACATACCTAGCGTTCATGATCTCCGTATGATGACATAGAATGACGGTGCCAATAGAAGGCGTAGTTTCAAATCGATTAGTTGACACCTCTCCATGTGCTTGTATTGTGTAAGGCCAAAAGGCCCATAGTATGCTCAACCCAACGCGGCTCTGTCGAATACGTCTTAACACCCGGAGCACTTATGGGGTAGAGTCTCCGCACTCGTTTCCTTTACAGATGTACGGAAGGCAAAGCAGTGCTGTAGAAAAGACGAATGGTATCATCTAGGTCGGTCGAGCTCCTGT
Source organism: Caenorhabditis parvicauda (assembly GCA_963978915.1). NCBI lineage: Eukaryota > Metazoa > Nematoda > Chromadorea > Rhabditida > Rhabditidae > Caenorhabditis > Caenorhabditis parvicauda. The sequence continues at coordinate 3,204,428 of OZ022250.1, read as the reverse complement.
CTCTCCTAGTCGTTATCACTATCATTCCTTCGCACTCCTTGAACCATTGTCTAGCTATAAAAGTATTGTACTCTCATCTTCCCGCGCACATCTCTCATAGACCTAATATGCTCATGGCATCATTATTGCACTAAACTCGCAGCGCCTAACAGTTTGTCTTGTGGCATGTGGACTAGGTATGGGCATCTTGCCAATCATTGGCAGTCGATCGGCAATGTCTCTTTTCCATTGCCAATAGCATTGGCAGTCGGTTGGCAATGCAATTGACTTGGATTTTGATTTCTAGGCATTACTGACGTTAAAGATGGTGTTATAACAAACTGCATTGCCAATAACATTGCCAATCGACTGCCAATGCTATTGGCAATGGAGAAGAGGCATTGCGAATCGGCTGCCAATGATTGGCAATATGCTTATGCCTGATGTGGACTGTCAGTTGGTATTAACTGATTAACTGTAACAACGGTTGACATAGGATCCGAGATCTAACTGTGTAATCCACACGATTGGACGACTTTTGGTTCTCAAGCTTGCCATCACACATGTAGGTGTTACGGTACTTTTGCCCTAACATCTTTTCCACTTTCTTTTGTTTCACACACGCATTCGTTTCCCACGCTTAGTGCACAGGTGATATAAATTTTTGTCTTGTATTACTTTTCCCATTCTCCGTCTCTGAAGGCTCTTCCAGCCAGGATTAAGGATATGCGTTCTCCTTTAAAATCAATCAAAAATTCATTTATTGTTTCAAATACGTATTTGCATCCTTCTCTACTCAGGAAATTGAAACTTTATAAGACTTTACTAAAATCCACATAAGATCCATGTAACTTCGTAGTAAGATCCCCTTAACCTCCAAATCCAAAAGTGCAAGACCTGGTATGGAGGTTGCCAGGTCTTATGACGAACTTACCAGGTCTTATGACAAGTTTACCAAGTCTTACTTGGAACCTTTTCCTAGTCTTAATGTCGGAATACCAAGTCTTATTGCTAGAATACCAAGTGTTACTGCTATAATACCAAGTCTTACTGATAGAATACCAAGTCTTACTGATAGAATAACAAGTCTTGCTGCCAAAATACCAAGTTGCATCTCCAGAATACCATCGGCCAATCCAAAAATCAAAAGGCAAAAGCGTCATCTTGCACATACAACTAATAATCGACAAGTGGTTTGATCCCTCTCTAGGAGATTTTAAATAAGATAAAAGCATAGAGGGTTGCCGAGAGTGACAGGAATCAGTCGCCGACCATCCGCGGGTTTCGCCGATCTTTCGCGTTTCACATGAAATTTCAAAGATCATATTAAGACCTGTTAACCTTGTTACAAGACCTGACATGTTCGTAACAAGACTTGTTAAACATCGGTATAGTGAGTTTAGTTGGAAGTTGCAAAGTCTTATATGGAAGTTAACAGGTCTTGAACAGAAGTTAGCAAGTCTTATACTACTCCGACTCTCATGAACCATACCCAAGTCTTATACCACATTTACCAGGTCTTATAGTTAAATCTCAGAAATTCCTCATTTTTGAGATTCAGTTAATGTGAGATTAATATGAACTTATAAAGTCTTATGTTGAAGTTACCAAGTCTTATACTGACTCAGGTCTTATACGTAGGTTATGGGGATCTTACTACTAGGTAACATGGATCTTATGTCTCAAGAAAAATAACTCTAGAAACTAAAAACCGCTGATATGAAGTTCATAGGTCGTTGATATCTACAGCACATTAACTTCATAGGCCGTAGATATCAGCAGCCGATGAAGTTCATATCAACAGCCGATGAACTTCATAAACTGCTATCAACAGCAGATGAACTTCATATCAACAGCAGATGAACTTCATAGAGATTCTATCAACAGCCGATGAACTTCATAGAGATTCTATCAACAGCACATTCTTTTAGTGACAAAATTTATTATTAAACAATTTTACCTCCCCTTCATTGGGAGGTCACCGGAGACACCACCGGTAGGCCATGACAAAAATCTTAGGATTTACATCTTGTTCGGACGATCTTCTCGCTATTAGGACGTAGTAGATTACAGTTGTGATATAGTTATTGTTCTGGAACCTGCAAATAAAACGTAATTCAATAAAGTTTAGATGACACATACCTCATCTTTCTCTTTTGCCAAACAACAATGATGATAGGAAAAATCTGATAGTTCGATGAACTCATTCCCGGCAGTTGATCGTGTGACATGGGTCAGGCCATTTTCTTAAGTCCCGCAAGATCTTGAGTCCCGGTTCGCGAAAGGAAAGAGGCTTGTTCAAGAGAAGCGATGTGACTACCTGTAAAACAGTTAATTTAGGCTAAAACTAAATGCATTATCTCCCGAAATCAAGCCATTTTGGTCAATCCTAAGCCTACATGCACTAGTGCCAATCAACTGATAACGAGAGAAATTGAGAAAAGTGCGTCGCAGCTAGAAACCGGTACTCTATACTGTATACCAGGGGTCCGGATTTAAAACCGCTCGTTCCCCGCGAACTCAACCTCATTGGAATACAGATTGCACACCAAGAAATTTCCCCGACGTTCTAAAAGGTAGCGCTCACGAGACTATTTTTCCGGTAAAAGTTACTTCGATCTCCACGTTCTCTATCACACGTTGAGTTTCTAATCTACTGAACGTTGAAGTTACTGCAAGTCAGGGTTTACCATTTTCAATAAGTTAGCTTTCGCGCCGCGCTGCGATACTGAATAGAAAAGCTTCGAACATCAAAAACCAGTCTGAACCATACAAATTTCGTGGTGTCTAATAGTAAATTATGAGGTTCAACATTTCTTTAAGTTTTTGGAATTTGAATTAATATCCGAACCCATGGTATGTAATATAAAGTACCACCCCTGAGTTAAATCGAGCGTTATTAAATCTAAATAAGTTAGTTTCCATTCTGCACACAAGGTTTAAGGAATGAACAGAATCAAATCATACTTATTATAGATTAATTTTTAGAGTTAATCATTAAAACATACTTTGTCTCCTCGTTCCTTGCCGCCATTTTTCCAGGGTGCAACTTCCTCGTCTTAGGCTTGTTGATTGCAGCTTCCCTGCTACCACCAAATCATGAATTTCACATCAACTTAATTGGCTAAAAATTAAAATTATCGGTGTTCGTAAGGCATTTTCGTTTAGTGGTCTTTTCTGAAGGCTCTTACTGTGTGACTGCACGACTTGACTGTTTTGAGATAAAAACCACTTTCAAGCCAAAACGGGCGTAACTGAACCTAAATAGACCAGTGCGCCGCAGCCGTTTTTTTCCTAATAAAAACAAACCTTGTTTTCTTGTCCGTTCCAGTCGATTGTCCTGGATGAAAATTTATCTTCGTAGGATTCATTATAGTAGCCTCGATGAAAAAAATATTTTGGAAAGCCCACATCATCTCGAATGACTGAAAATTTTACATTATCGAAGTGACAGGTTCATGATACCTTTGGCACTTCGCCACTACATGAATTAATTATATATCTACCAGAACGATACAGGTACCTAGAAGTTGTTGAAGTTGGCCAATCATCGAAAAAAATTAGAAAGGTGAATTGAAACCTGCAAATTTGCTACTGTAGCGACATAAAAGTGTTTTCATTACCTGAGAATTAGGAACAACAACATCAATCCGAAAAATGATATCAGAATAACTTTCGAAAAATATAGTCTGATTAACTCACCTGTTTTCATGACAACTAAGTATGATCTGACTAACATTGATGTGATAAATAGATTGAGTATGCGTTCCATCGATGGAACCTCGATCGAGAGACCTGAACATAATTTTTGAAGAAATCGCACGAAAATGTTAGTTAAACAAGTTACGGATGGTCATTACTGTGAGTGTTTATCACGAAAATATGTTATATAATCTTCACTTTTATCAAACTAATGAAATACAGAAAGGGAATGAACAAAACAGCAAGAAATAGCTCAAACAAGAAGAGAAAACGAAAATAAAAACATTTGATCTACCTGGTACTGTAACTCATGAGTAGCCATTTTTACTTTTAATTTTTCACGTTTCCACTGTTTTTGCTGTAAAACTGCGAGAAAGGTAGGAATGTGGTACAGAAAATGAACAACAGTGTTGGAAAATAGTGGATAATTGTTTCTGAATAAAATGTTTTGCAAAATAAAATGACGTGTGCAATCTAATCACTACTATCTGATTTAAAACGACCTTCCGAGCTTTTTTTTATATATATGGACTAATATTTAAAATCGAAGTTACTTTCTCAAGAGATGATGGCACTCAAAGTTCTTGTTACCGTATTTTTTCAGTTCTTTTCGTCCCTCCGGAGTAAAATAAATGAGTATTTTTCCGAGTTTTTAGAATAGTTTCATTGGGAAACTTCTCTCACAATAGTATTATTAATCGAATTTTTTCGTTTTTTGAATCTCTCTGTCCGAACATACCACAAAATTTTTTCTGGCCACAATTGACTGAAATTTCGCCATGTTCCTTTGGGAAATAAAAATGCAGACATATTGAAAGTTCGTAAGATACTGCTCAAACACCTCAGGACTCGTAGAATACTTTTTATTATTGTGAAAAATGCTGTCACTTTGTAAAAAGTGTTGCGGATATGAAGTTCATAGGCTGTTGATATCAATGAAGTTATGAAGTTCATATCAACAGCCGATGAACTTCATAAACTTTTATCAACGACCTATGAACTTCATAAATTTTTATCAACGCCCCATGAACTTCATAAATTTTTATCAACGACCTATGAACTTCATAAATTTTTATCAACGACCTATGAACTTCATAAATTTTTATCAACGACCTATGAACTTCATAAATTGCTATCAACGACCTATGAACTTCATAAACTGCTATCAACGACCTATGAACTTCATATCAACGGTATTTAGTTTCTAGAGAAAATTAAAAAATAATTAATTATGAATTAAAACTGCGAGTTCTATTAAATTGAATTAAATACGAGATAAAACTAGAAAAAGTTTAAAATTAATTAACTATGAGTTAAGAACGAATTAAAAATAAGTTAAATTAACGGTTTTTGTAAATCTTTCTGTTACATTTTCTTTCTTTGTTTTGTTTCATTTTTCATTTAGATCGGTTTTGTTTTCTGTTTTCTGTTACGAGTGAATAATAATTATACAGTTACTCATATTTTGATTTATTCGTGTTCTGTCGGGACTTGATTCGGAGCATAGACTTACTCGAGTTCTAAAATCTATGTAAATATTATTACATCCCCCTACCTTCTCGAGCTCAGTTTCCCAACTAGGATTTTGTATGTGAAAGTAATTGATACGTGATCCTTCAGTGTGTTTCAGTTCGGCGTTGATTCTTTTTTTATAGACGAGTTGATCTTCGGAGAGACTGCTCAGTAGACTCAGTAGATGTCGACTTTCCCTCTCCTATTTTTACCAGGTGCAGGTCGCCACATCACTGGGTGTGTCTTGAGGTCTGTGGAGGACGCAAAAACCAAAAAGTAAATGTTCAACTTGTCCACTCCAATGACAGTGAATGGACCGTTCAGTATCGGAGCCAGATTGTTGTGTTCCTCTTCTTACTAGAATTTTCTCTTTCTCTCACGTCGCAATTCTGAGGACGACGAACTGAAGCGCGGCACTTTTGCGTCCTCTTCTCTTGTTCGAGAATTCTGGGTTTCACTCTTACCCAAAGTCTTCCAGTTGTCTATCAATGAAATACCAGTATTCTTTCGTGTTTCAGTACAATGGAACTATTGTATCGACTTCGTCTGGGATTCTCGAGTTTCGGCCGTTCACTGTCAATAATCGAGATTCCAATTGCTGCGTTGCGTGAGGAATTTACTGCAAAGGTCACCAGATGACCGTAGGGATCCCAATCTTACTGGGTGTCGTTCAATAAGGCAGAGAGCATTTCCTCGAGCTGTGTTCTCCCTAATGAGTCGTGTCAGGATGATTTTCACAACTGTTCTCGAGGTTCTTTTAGCATTGGTTCTGCGATCTTTCATTTGGAGAAATGGTAGTCTTCCGAATTCTATTAAAAAAAACAAAGAGAAAACGTAAACGGATTACAATATAGTTTTCTATGAGTTAAAAACGAATTACATGTTAGTTTTCTATGAGTTAAAAACGAATTAAATATTAGTTTTCTATGAGTTAAATGAGGTTCCTCTACAGCGAAAATACGGATACCGTAATACTTTCTTCTTTTTGTTTTCTTTTTTTCATTCTTTCTTCCTATTTCCTAGCACTATAGTTATTGTTTACTGAATCAAATTTTTGTCATCGTCTTTTTGAAAATTCATTTTGTATGATATTCGATAAATAGAAGCTTTCAACAAGCAAAAGCCATGTTTCTAACGATTTTTGTAGGATTTTCGTTGTTGTAATCTTTGAAAACTCAGCAAGTTAGACAATAGTTCATCAAATTCTCATTGCAATTTAACTTAGAAATGGGATGCATTCAAAATTTACGATCGTGATTTTTTCAGTTACTGACTTATAGTTCTTAAATCTTCGGAAATTATTGAAACTCAATTTTTCTTGTACACTATCTTTTATCAAGATGTTCATAAATCTTTCACTTCAGAATGACTGCATTTCTATTATTATCCCCAACCCTCTTTCGTCACTATAAAAAAGGATGACGGTTGTGGATGATATAAAAAAATATCTTCCTAAGTTGTTCATGAATTTGTTTTTGACTCAATATATTTTATTCCTTCAGGGCACTTGAGAAACATTGACAGCAGATGACTGTAGACTACTACGATTGATTGGCTCGAAGAAATGAGGTTTTATTTTCGATATGACCAAAAAATTCACAAACTTTATTTCTCCCCTTTTAATTTGAAAATTTCCGAAATTGACAAAAATTCTCATCTTGTTTGTTCTGCGATAATTCATGAGATTTTTTTTAGATACATGAAAATAATTCTGAAAATGAAAGGGAGTTAGTAATGATCAATGTGAATACAATTCATTTCAGATATCGGGAAGAAGCTAATAGTTGGAAGGGATCGACACTACTTCTCTATTTTTCTCTCTCGCAAATTGGTGCCAGAAGCCTATGGGGATAGTGAACAATCGTTGAAGAACGGGAGAGAAGATGAAGGAGAGCTGCGTATGACTGCCGATCGACTTCAGGTGGGAGAAATATCAGTTTCGTCTCTTCATTTCTCTCTCTCTCTCCTTCTCTCTTTCTTCCCTCCTCTCTTTCTCCCTATCTCCTTCTCCCCCCTCTCTCCCTCCCTCTTTCTCCCGTCCTTCTCTCTCTCTTCTCCCCTCTCTCTCTCTCTCTCTCTCTCTCTCTCTCTCTCTCTCTCTCTCTCTCTCTCTCTCTCTCTCTTTCTCTCTCTCTCTCTCTCTCTCTCTCTCTCTCTCTCTCTCTCTCTCTCTCTCTCTCTCTTTCTCTCTTTATTCGTTCATAAAGTCAAATTCTAGATGGTACAAGCAGTGGACTGCCGTCGCTCACTTAAATATCATCGCCGGTTCCACTTCCGATTACATTGAATTTACATTGAGATTACATTGAATTTACATTGAGATTACATTGAATTTACATTGAATTAAATTTTTTATTTAACTCATAGTTAATTATTTTTTAATTATTTTTTTCTTGAGTGTGAAGTTTACCAAGTCTTATAAAGTTCCAATTTCCTGAGTAATAAGATGCATTCATAACTTTCTTGACCGTTTTAGTGTGGTATAACCCTTCGGAACAAAACTAATTCTACGTAGTAGTTTTCGTAAAATCAAGTTTTTTGTTAGAATAGAACTTGTGAAAGTTTTAATCAAAGCAGACCTTCAGTTCTGCGAAGAAGAAAAGTTGAGAAGTGTTGAGCGCAAATTACTGTAGGTGTATTTTTGACCTACACTCTTTCCCACGCTCGCCTGTTTCCCACGGCCGCTCGGTATAAAAGCTCGTTCTACTTCACTTTTCACTTTTTATTCACTATCAAAGGTTCTCTATTAAGAGTCATGAATTCGAGGTGAGCATTATTCATTCATACATATGAAATTCATGTCTTCAAACAAGAACTTATGTTTTATTTGTTGAGTCAACGTTTGTTTCTCCATGAACCTGTTCCTAAAGATTGTCTAACTAAACAGTGGGAATTTGTTTTTTCTAGTTTCAAAATACAATATTCTGATGGTTTTTTGTTAGGAAATGGCCTTTTTTTTCACTTTTCGTGAGGCAAATTTTTGGGTTAAGCTTTTCGGTTTTGTTTTGGGGGGTGGGAGGGAGATAAGAAGGGTTGTGCAAAGTTTCCAGGATTTGAACACACACACAGACATCGAACACAGACATTCTGACCACTCGGTCACCGCTTCATGTTTTTTATGAGCGCTTTTCGCGTGACCACTGGTGGCCCTCATTGTTTATTGCATTGGTTTTAGCCCTACTTGCATTAGTGTTTGTCGTGTTTGGATTTTACAAGAAGAATATGAGAGAAAAAGGAGTTAGAAAGAAGGGGGAGGGAAGAGAAAGAGAGAGAGGGAGAAAGAATAGAGAGCGAGGTATGCGAGGTACACTGTGTTAAGAAAAAACGACAAGTTTTTATTACGGTTCATTTTTCCACGATTTCTGAAAACTGGGAACTCCCAGCACGAAAGTTGGTGAGCAGCTCAAACCATACATTTCTTGTAAATTTCAGCCCGGACAATTGATGGGCTCTAGAGTTATGCTTGCTCGCAGAAATTGAGGTGTTAAAAAATAACGACAAGTTTTGCATTTTTTGTCTGTAATCGACACATCCGGAGCGGAACAGTGAAGTTTTCAGCATTTTATTATAGGAAATATTCAGATAAAACACAAAAAATTGAAAATTCTGGTCAGGCATAGTTTTTTAAGATGTTAGGAGACCGGAAAGCAGAAAGTTCTATTTTTGTAACAACAGGCCAATGAAGCTTTTCCGTTTTCCGATTGCTTTTAGGCTTTGTCAGCATGAGGTTGTCATTTTTCATGGATCTAACCACATTAGACTGAACAGATCAACCTAAAACTGTGGTTTTCTTAGCTTCTCCTGCAACATGTTCTTGGCGTCATCGTCAAGCTCAGAAATAGAATTGCTTCAAGTACGGCACTCAGAAAGTAAAAAGAGAATCTTTGAAAAGGTATCATTCTATTTCGACATTTCGTAGATCCTCTAGACAATTTGTATGGGCAGTCTCATGTGACACTGTTGGAAATGGCTTGTAAGATTCCACTGATCGCGCCCTGTCCCTTATTCTTATTACAGCTCGCTCTTCCGATTTTTCAAATTTAATTGAGTTGAGTTTTTCAGTTTCATATCATGCCTTCTCTATTTCTGAGTACCGTACTTAATGAAATTTCACTTCTAAGCTTTACGAAATGACCAAGAACATGTTGCAGGCTGGCGAGGCAGTGGGAGAAGCTAAGAAAACCACAGTTTTGGGTTGATCTGTTGAGTCAAATGTGATTAGATCTATGAAAAAATGACAACCTCATGCTGACAAAGCCTAAAAGCAATCGAAAAAGCTTCATTGGCCTGTTGTAACAAAAATAGAACTTTCTGCTCTCCGGTCTCCTAATTTCTTTAAAAAACTACGCCTGATCATAGTTTTCGATTTTTTGTGATTTTTCGATTATAAAATGCTCAAAACTTCACTGTTCCGCTCCGGGTGTGTCGATTACAGACAAAAAATGAAAAACTTGTCGTCATTTTTAACACCTCAATTTCAGCGAGCAAGCATAACTCTAGAGCCCATCAATCGTTCGGGCTAAAATTCACAAGAAATGTATGTTTTAAGCTGCTCACTAACTTTCGTGCTGGAAGTTCCCACAGTTTTCAGAAATTGTGGAAAAAGAGAACCGTAATCAGAACTTGTTGTTTTTTCTTAACACGGAGTATATATGATTTTATCAAGAACACAAGGGAAAAAGGGCCCCCGAGCGTAGCAAGGATTTCGTGCTTGATTGCAATATTCTTATATGGACTCACAATGCAAAAAACAAGATTTTACTTTTCAGCGATGATAATTCCGCAGAAAGCACACACGTACTGTTCCAACTGCCATGGTTTATCACGAGAGATATCATGAGCTACTTTGACCCGAGAACACTCAACAACTTTCAATCGGTGTGCCGCGAAGCTGACAAATTGGTGCAACAACACTTCAAGGTTACAGAGAGGTGAGCAGACAGACCATTTGTTTCTCATAAATATTATTGTTTAGGAAGAGGGTATCTTGTGTGACTTTAAAGTGCGACAGAGTCACAGTTTGGAGAAGTGTATGTGAAAATGTTGAAATTAATAACCATCAAATAATTTCAGGATTTCCGTCATATCAACTGGAATGATCTGACAGAACGACAACTGTGGCAAGTTTTACCGACTAGAGTTAACTTTGAAGGAAACTTGGATATCATCAAAGAAAAAGTCTCGAAAGAATGGTGTCGTGGTGTTAGAGAAGTATGTATTTTTTCTCTATCGTCCTTCTAATGTTACATTTCCAGTTTCAAGTATTATTCGAAACCCCCAAATGCGTTGATCATTTGTTCGAACTTTTACAAGAAGTGGACTATGTAGTTTTAATTATATATACAACCTACCACGCTGATATCGATAGAATTGGAAAGATTTTTGGAAGTCGATTGAGGACTTTAGTGTGAGTTTGGAAGACTTTGCATAAGATCACGCTTGAATGTGCAAGACGCTCTCTATCTAATGTGAAATCCGCATTCAGAACTTATTATAAAGCGCCTCGCTGGTGTTCAAGAATTTACTTCTCTGACGCTCTCTTGGACTCTCTAATGGAGAGTCCGAACTTTACTCAACTTCGGTTCGGTAATATAATAATCGATGACGATTCGAGGTTCAGTGTCCAGAAAATTATCGAGTTCATCAGAGTGAGTTGATCGAAACATTAATCGCTTAGAATTCAAAACGAGTAATACAGTGCGACTATTTTGAGTTCATACTTCTGTAATATCATTGTGGCAGGAACGCGGCAAAATTGCGTTCGGAAAATGGTCACTCACGTCAGTTGTGGACAGATGAAGAAGCGTGCCTGCGGCTATCAATACGTGTGCCTGCCTGAATCGAGACGCGTTCCTATGATTGAGGCACCCGTCTTCATCTGTTCACACCAGAGTTGCACGGAATTCCGACTTCCGCCGTCGGACTTCCGCCCTTTTTTCACTTCCGACTTCCGTCAAAAAAAATTTTTTTCGGGAAAAATGACGGAAAATCGTGAAATCGTTTCTACTCAGTCTGGAATTGACCTATCACCTGTTGAGAATGCGCGAATATACAATATCTCTGGGTTTTTTTCAATTTTTTTGCACTCCCGACTACCGTTGAAAAAATTCTACTCCCGGCTTCCACCTTCCACCCTTTTTTCACCTCTGACTTCCGTTTTGAAAAATTTTACTTCCGTGCAACTCTGGTTCACACATGTGCGACCGTTTTCCAGACGAAATAAGGCCGCGTTCCTGCCACAATAAAATTACAGAGTAAGGTTAATGTTAAGACACGTAGTTTCAAAGTTCCTAAACATGTGAGAGTTTATGAAAATGCAATTTCATGCATTATTGACATCTGACGAGCCATTTTTGAGGGTTTCATATAAGCCAGTTCCTAAAAAGTTCCTTGACGTATGAATCGTCAACTTCTTGATCCGTTTTTTCAAGTTTTTTTTCGAACCGTTCCACTTTCGTATCTCCAAAAATTTTATCTTTTGAGCAGAAGTCACGGTAGAGAACACACAGTTAACTTCGAGGATAGAGTGCTAGGCTGGAGGTTTTGGGTGTTGTGGTGTACTCTTATGGTGTCGTTTTTGTATAGCGTTCGAAAAACTAGGTGTTCATAATGATTATTGACAGTTCATGATGTTAGCAGTCGAAAAAGTTTTTTTAGCTTGTCAGAATGAAAAATGTAGTTCATGCTTCTATGGACAACTATATGTGAAATTTATTTTTAAATTTCTGGTTTTTTTTTCAATTATCGACCGTTTTGACTTTTTTGATTTTTGAGCGAAAACACTATGAAGAAGAGCGATAACTTTTCTTACCGAGCGATTTTAACGCTATTCTTATCAGAAATCAGTTAAATTAAATAAAAATAAAATACTCAAAATAGGAAATGTTCAGAAACTGATCGATACACTCGTCTGTCAGTCATTCGATCCCATTGATAGTATTATTTTTAGACGCTTTCCGTGTAGTAAAACTCTAGAACTATGAGACCTAACTGAATGAACTCAAAATGATTTCATTCCGAATCACTTTGTTTTCAAAATATTGAAAGGTAAAATGAAAATTACGACTAACCAGAATGAAGCTATGGGGTCTTACATAGGTGTTTCTATTTTTTGAGACGCACTAGAATTTTTGGTAGTTCAAATTTGCATGGAATTAAGTTTTTTCCTGAAAAAAGATGGAAGCGGAATGTTTTCACGAGCGTCGAAAGTTTCAGTTCCAAACCATAATTTCCTCAAGACTTTAATATAAGTTTAAATTTGTATGAAATAATAGCAGGAGTGTCTATGAACTTTCTTACAGAACATTATTCCTAAAACGGATAATTTGCATTTGGACTTGCCCGTCGTTGCCGGCGATTACAGTGTTTTAAATGCTTTTTTCGCTTCTCTCGGGTGAGTATCACACTTGCACGCAAAAACGAGCTTATTTCAGGAGTATACATGGTGACAAGTATTGTACTACGATTAAAATCGACGTTCCTGACAGTTTCTTCAAGAAGATTTTCGAAATCGAGGTAATTGTATTGAAGGATTATCAACTTGGGAAATGTTTCGTTGTCTGTATGGTTTCTGGAGTTCATTTTGATTTAGGCCGTATCCTTATGAATCCGTACAGACACCGTTTGCAAACAGCAAGGAAATGGAGCCTGTATAAATCCATACGCACATATCTTCCTCTACCTGTAAAAAAGTCTGACCTCCGTAAATCGGTTACTTAATACTGTAGCAGTTTCGCCTTGAAACACAAGAACGATTAAGTAATGCGCCTTTAATTGCAATGGACTGAAAGTAAGAATAATAATTTAAATCCACAAAGATCTAACTGTTCGTTGTGAGAGTCCCGGCCCTAGGGTAGGCCTACCGTACTCATTTTACAAAAATATATGGATAACTTCAGATACGCTCTTTCATCGAAGGTTGAGGCCATGCTGATGTGAAAGGAGTTTTAGTTACATATTTATGTACAATAATCATTTGTTGAGAATAAATTTGTTCATGTTGTTATTTTATTCTGAATGAAAAGAGAGAAACAGTTTCGGTCAAAAAGTTACCGTGATTCGCCGAGAATCTGTGAGGTCTGACTGTGGTCTAGGGTTATTGATTAAGCTGTTAAAACGAAAGAACGGGTCTCCAAAATGCTATGTCAACCTTATTTTGGAGTTATGGTTCGAAAACGGTTGTAAAAGCCATTTTTGTGCCCTGGACCAGGCGCACTGGTCTTAATCAAAAGAAGGGAGTGGTTTTCCAAGTCTGAGACAGTATGATTTTTTTGGAGCTATGGTCATTCCCCAATTGGTGCACCACTGTGAGATGCAGTCCAAAGCACTTTACACAGCCCAGAAATACGCCGACGATTTGCTCTCGGGTGCCCTGACCAGACTTCTATAAAGAAGTGGCCTTTGCCGGTATCCGTATTGTAAAGGTTTCAAGACGGTATAGTTGTCCTTAATGTGTTTGTCATAAATTCGAGTGTGCGTACAGAATAAAAACAGATTCGGATTGAATTTTGAACCTTCATCACTACTATTTATGCTTCCTATTCAAAAAAGGATTACAACTACTGTCTCTCGAATCGACTTGTACAGCTTGTAGAAACCATGCTAGTAATAGCAATATTTCACAGCAAGAGAAAGAACAGACTAGAGCGAATTTGACTGACGCAAGTACGTTTTGACCGATGACATTGCGCGCCACAACACGGCACTTTTATAATGATCATTCTCTCTGTCTCATTCTGTCTCAAATTTTCGCTTCAACAGGCTGTTCAGGAAACTGGCAAAGGGAAAAATGTTACAAAAACTGCTTGCTAATGAAACCATTGTATGTACTATATTTCTAGTTTGTTCTCTCGGTTCGATATAAGCCGAAAAATGTTCTAGTTCGTATCTTAACTCCAAAACTTTTGGCGGACCGGCATTGGACCGTAAATGGGCGACAGATGGACTGTAGATGGGCGACACATGGACCGGTGGCGGGGAGAGTGCACTGCGTGTCAAATTTGAACCGGCATTGGATCGTAAATGGACGACAGATGGACCGGGCGACAGATGGACTGTAGATGGGCGACACATGGACCGGTGGCGGGGAGAGTGCACTGCGTGTCAAATTTGAACCGGCATTGGATCGTAAATGGGCGACACATGGACTGGGCGACACATGGACCGGGCGACACATGGATCGGGCGACACATGGACCGGGCGACACATGGACCGGGCGACACATGGATCGGGCGACACATGGACCGGGCGACACATGGACCGGGCGACACATGGACTGCGGATGGGCGACACATGGACTGGCCCATGGATGATCAAATCGGCGAAACCCGCGATATGTCCGCGAGTGGCTGCAATGACCTATCTAGCGCTCGACGACTTTTTAGATCGTTTCTTCTCTGCACTTTGGAGTAGAAACGATTGTAAGCCGAACTATAGCATGTAATGTGTGTTCGCACATGTTAGTTCCAACATTGGACTATTCTTGAACTGATGAACATTGGGCTATATTTGTCCACTTAGGTTCAGTTCTGGCTTGAAAGTGATACCCACTATCATATATCAGGGGTCCGGATATAAAAGGAAAATATTTCATGTGTCATACCCCCGCAAAAGTTATGTGTGTCCACATAATGTATCGAACTGATATTGAACAGTGAATGAATTGGACAGTGCGACTATGAGTGGGCGACACATGGACCGGGCGACTCATGGACCGGGCGACACATGGACCGGGCGACACATGGACTGCGGACGGGCGACACATGGACCGGACCGGCATCGGACCGTAAATGGACCGGCATTGGACTGTAATTGGGCGACACATGTCCGGGATGACTGTCGCCCATCTACGGTCCAATGCCGGTCCACGAAAAGTTTTGGAGTTAATGTTTTGAACTATGTTTTTCAGAACCATTAAGTTGAATGTATTTTCCTTTAATACAAGTTTGAGACAAAAGAATCATTTCAAATCATTCATTCGAATACTTAGGGACGAGACAGGACGCAGCTCAGGGCGATCACCTGAAAAAAACATATTAATTTTTGTTTTCTTCTAAATAGAAACAACTGTTCACAAGGTTTTTCAATTATCTTAACACGGAACTACTTCTTGGACGGTAATATGAATCGCACTATTTGTGATTTACATATCTTCTCACTGATAGTCTACTTTTAAAAAGTCTTCAAAATTTACTCACGCCTCATCGCGGTCGTCTCTCTTCCAATTCTTGACTTGTTCAACCTCATCTTCATCCATCGAGTTTGATCTCTCTTTTCTTTTCTTCTTGCTCTTTTCTGACTTCTGTAATTTCGGAGTAACTTGCAAGAATTGTTCTACAAAAACAAAATTATACGGTAAAAGCAAACTTGGCCATGTTTCCGGCACAGACTCTAGCCAGTCCTGTCGAAGATACACCGTCGTATCGCTTCTGGGACTTTTGGGACGGAGCCTTCGATGAATGTGCTTTCTTTAAAAATAAAATACATTTTTGACAGGCAGCTGAACTGAGTCATGTAGTCCCAGTGTAGATTTTTCTATAAATTCTGAAAATGAGTGCAACATTTGAAATTGATTGATATTTATCTTACTCTCCATCAGCTTCCCCTCTCTCTCTCTCTCTCTCTTGTTTTTGTTCAGAGTACCAGAAGTTATTGCTCGCTATGTTTGAACTGGAATTCTACCGTAGCATATCTCCCTGTGGGTGGGAGAACATCCTCGATTGTCCGCCTGCGGGAACACTCTGCTGTCGTTTCCGCTTTTTGTTGGAGCTGGAAGTCGTGTTTTGTTTGTTCAACGTCACATTTGTCTCGTCCGTTTTCATACATGCCTTCTGGAAAGTCGGTTACAGTTCAGGGACAAGATAAGTCAAGTAACAACCTGAACCAACAGATGTCAATCTTTGAGAAATTTTCAAGTGTCGTGTAACACTTGAATGAAAGAGTTTCAGATTTCGACTTGTTAGCAAAAAACACAATACAAAATTGTACCTTTGCTCCGGGGTTTTTTTGGTTCCTCTGATGTTAGGTTGTCGACTTTGTGGTTGGTATACGATATAATTGCCAATACATTTATTGTAGTGGTTGTGATGGCTTCTTGATGCTGGCGTAGAGGGGTCACTACCGAGAGCTCTACGGATGTAGGAACTTACATCTCTAGGTAGGACTGACTAGACGATACACGTAAAGGCACATCAATATCTACACGTACACAATACATAATACGAATGGACTTCTTATCTCCCAAACATCTCCCCTTCTAGAAACAGAAAAAGGATGGACACTCAACCCTGAGAATAACAATGACCGCGCCTTCGGCGCGGTTGTTGCGCCTAACGGTGCAACAAGTTCACATTCCACCGCGCCTTCGGCGCGGTCGTTGCGCCTAACGGCGCAACAAACCCACGTAATTCTCTCGAAACGGGCCATGGCCTAAATCTCGGCTTTTTCGTACTACTCGCAAAAGGGGGTGATGGTTGGTGCTAGATGGCCCCATGCCTTCACCCCCTTTTGCGAGTAGTACGTATGTGAGCTTGTTGCGCCGTTAGGCGCGGTGGAATGTGAACTTGTTGCGCCGTTAGGCGCGGGATGATTTCCATTCGATAATTCAGTTTAGGTTCAGCATTCGTAGAATTTTCGTAGGGTCCCCGGATTTGGCCTCAGGCAGAATTGCACGCATCCAGTTGCGCCGTTAAGCGCAAGTGCCGCGCCGAAGGCGCGGAATGGTTTCCATACGATGATTCGATTCAGCCTCGGGCATTCGGAGGCTTTTGATGGGGTCCCCGGTTTTGGCCTCAGGTAGAATTGCACGCATCCAGTTGCGCCGTTAGGCGCAAAAGCCGCGCCGAAGGCGCGGGATGGTTTCTATGCTTTCTTTGATGTCAGCCGTGACTGGACTTGGGTCTAGGGTAGGAATGGGGGCCTAAATCACTCATTGTTATCTTTGCACCAAAGATAAGATGACGTAGGGTTTCCATACCTTCATTGAAACGTAAGTTTCTAAAATTGCAAAAATATTTTTTTTGATTTTTGCGAAAAAATTTTGATAAAATTTCGGACACTATTATACCTCAAAAATATCTACAAAAGAAAAAAAGATGATCCAAATCGATAAAGTTTGAAGGTAGTTATCGCCCATGATGCCGGAAAGAAAGCGAAAAAAATGGCGAAGAGACGCAGGAGGAGAGAGCGCGTTGGGTTACTGTAGTTATCTCGTTAAAAAATTTTGGTTCAAAGTTTAATAACTCTCTTCAAAATGAACATTTTTCAAAATGGTTATTTTTGTAGTGATCAGCGTCACCAATTCTATCGACAAATATATCATTTTCAAATTTTTGATAAGCTTCACTGATAAAAATATGATAAAAAAAACTCAAGAAAAAAATAATTAAAAAATAATTAACTATGAGTTAAATAAAAAATTTAATTCAATGTAAATTCAAAGACGCGACGATTTTACAACGGGCTCTCTTGTTCAGTAGTGTTTGCACAAAACTCACCTTTACGCCAGTGTGCAGACTATGTTATTTTATGTCGTATATTTATTTTTTATATTGGTATTTATTATCACTAATGTATCACGTAACTCTTTTATCCTTCCCAGTTCATCGTCACTAAGCACTCTAAAAGTTTCTTTGTGATTTGGGAACTTTCTTTCTTCTCAAAAGACTCCCGAAAATAAAATAACCATGCGAACATACACACTCAATAATTTCCTACATTATATAATATATTTCAGAGCACCCATCAAGCTTTTGACGGCCGTTATCTGGACTGCAGCACTGACAATTCACATTTGGTGGGGTTTTTTATTTCGAGTGATGTATGATGATGTGGAAGATTTTTTTTTTCAAAAAACTCTTTTGTTATGTTTTGCATATGTCACGTTTAGAGGATGTCTGGAGAAGACGATCCAGATGCTGATTTTCACCCGACAATGACATCCGTGAAGCAGAACGCAGAGGAGAGGTATATTTTTTCACACGAACAGTTTACCGGAGTAAATTGCTACAGTAAATGTTGATGTGAATTATTTCAGAATTACCTGTCCTGAGTGTCAATACGATTGTTTGAGAAAAAACATTAACAATTTCTGGAGACATGGGGAAGGGAAGCACCAATGGTCAGAAGAGAAGGTTCTTTTGTTGAAACGAACGTTTGGAGTTCGCGTGAAAACGATATCGTCGGAGAAAACTTCAACAACAACATCAACAGTATTTAATATGTTTTACACACCTAACGAAGACGTTCAGATGACACCAATGGTAAACATCATCAACAAACACTTCGAAACAACAGAAGAATACAAAGTAAGGATTGCGATTTTTTAGGAAAGAAAATTTCATATTCAGAAATGGGACGAGGACGAATGCAAAACTAGTCTGACTAGCTGGATACAGACACGTCGCTATTCAAGCAAAAGAGGCGAGATCACAAAGTTGGCGTGCAATAGACAATCGACTAGAAAAAGAGGAGCAAAACGTTCCCTATAAGTCACTCTTTGACTATATTCAGGAAATTCACTCCGCAACGAATTACCGACCCGGCTTTCACAAAGGTAATCCTGACGCAAAATGATTTATTACATTACTTTTTACAGAGAAGAAACCACAACGAAAATGGAGAGTAATGAATCAATCCTCAACCCAACCCCATCAACCCCACATGGTTACAAAACGACCCATGCACCGTTTAAACGATTAATACTTTTGTTTTTGTTAAGAAATATGAATGAAATTTTATGAATTGTCAAGTTTTAAGAATGTAAACGAACAGTAGAACGAACGGCAACTCGTCATCGTACCATTGCTCTGAAGAAAATTTCAATTGCATCAACTATGAGGCGGCATTCTGGCACTGCTCTGAAATATAGTGGAGTATGCTTGAACAGTTAGATGTTTCTTTCTTTATTTTTATAGAAATACAAATAACTTGTTCACTTTTCAGCAAGGTTGGAAGAAAGAACATGGAGATTGAGAACAATTAGAAAAAAGTACCTTGGTGGCGCCACTGACTCGAACCGGGAACGTGACTGCAATCGCATTACATCTTTCTTCTTTGCCTGGAGAAATTATTATGAAAGTGAAACTGTGATATTCTGCTTCCAAGCATTTCAATCTAACATTAGAGAATAATTAAAGAAGTCTCTGCACATTCAGAAGCATCATCATACATCACTCGAAATAAAAAACCCCACCGAATGTGAATTGTCAGTGCTGCAGTCCAGATAACGGCCGTCAAAAGCTTGATGGGTGCTCTGAAATATATTATATAATGTAGGAAATTATTGAGTGTGTATGTTCGCATGGTTATTTTATTTTCGGGAGTCTTTTGAGAAGAAAGAAAGTTCCCAAATCACAAAGAAACTTTTAGAGTGCTTAGTGACGATGAACTGGGAAGGATAAAAGAGTTACGTGATACATTAGTGATAATAAATACCAATATAAAAAATAAATATACGACATAAAATAACATAGTCTGCACACTGGCGTAAAGGTGAGTTTTGTGCAAACACTACTGAACAAGAGAGCCCGTTGTAAAATCGTCGCGTCTTAAATTCAATGTAATCTCAATGTAAATTCAATGTAATCTCAATGTAAATTCAATGTAATCTCAATGTAAATTCAATGTAATCTCAATGTAAATTCAATGTAATCTCAATGTAAATTCAATGTAATCTCAATGTAAATTCAATGTAATCTCAATGTAATCTCAATGTAAATTCAATGTAATTTCAATGTTAATTCAATTTTATCTCAAATTTAATTCAATTTTATCTCAAATTTAATTCAATGTTATTTAAAAAATATCTTAATATTATCTCATTTTTTATTATTTTTAATCGTACATGAACACATATTACTTTATAACCATTTATTACACATATATGGCACAAATTCAACAACAATCTAGGCAATTTTGGAGAATCAAGTAGTCCTTCTTGATGTTGGTGTGGAACCGGCGATGATATTTGAGTGAGCGACGGCAGTCCACTGCTTGTACCATCTAGAATTTGACTTTATGAACGAATAAAGAGAGAAAGAGAGAGAGAGAGAGAGAGAGAGAGAGAGAGAGAGAGAGAGAGAGAGAGAGAGAGAGAGAGAAGAGAGAGAGAGAAGAGAGAGAGAGAGAGAGAGAGAGAGAGAGAGAGAGAGAGAGAGAGAGAGAGAGGGAGGGAGAGGGAGAAGAGAGAGAGAAGGAGGGGAGAAAGAGGGAGGGAGAGAGGGGGGGAGAAGGAGATAGGGAGAAAGAGAGGAGGGAAGAAAGAGAGAAGGAGAGAGAGAGAGAGAAATGAAGAGACGAAACTGATATTTCTCCCACCTGAAGTCGATCGGCAGTCATACGCAGCTCTCCTTCATCTTCTCTCCTGTTCTTCAACGATTGTTCACTATCCCCATAGGCTTCTGGCACCAATTTGCGAGAGAGAAAAATAGAGAAGTAGTGTCGATCCCTTCCAACTATTAGCTTCTTCCCGATATCTGAAATGAATTGTATTCACATTGATCATTACTAACTCCCTTTCATTTTCAGAATTATTTTCATGTATCTAAAAAAAATCTCATGAATTATCGCAGAACAAACAAGATGAGAATTTTTGTCAATTTCGGAAATTTTCAAATTAAAAGGGGAGAAATAAAGTTTGTGAATTTTTTGGTCATATCGAATATAAAACCTCATTTCTTCGAGCCAATCAATCGTAGTAGTCTACAGTCATCTGCTGTCAATGTTTCTCAAGTGCCCTGAAGGAATAAAATATATTGAGTCAAAAACAAATTCATGAACAACTTAGGAAGATATTTTTTTATATCATCCACAACCGTCATCCTTTTTTATAGTGACGAAAGAGGGTTGGGGATAATAATAGAAATGCAGTCATTCTGAAGTGAAAGATTTATGAACATCTTGATAAAAGATAGTGTACAAGAAAAATTGAGTTTCAATAATTTCCGAAGATTTAAGAACTATAATTCAGTAACTGAAAAAATCACGATCGTAAATTTTGAATGCATCCCATTTCTAAGTTAAATTGCAATGAGAATTTGATGAACTATTGTCTAACTTGCTGAGTTTTCAAAGATTACAACAACGAAAATCCTACAAAAATCGTTAGAAACATGGCTTTTGCTTGTTGAAAGCTTCTATTTATCGAATATCATACAAAATGAATTTTCAAAAAGACGATGACAAAAATTTGATTCAGTAAACAATAACTATAGTGCTAGGAAATAGGAAGAAAGAATGAAAAAAAAGAAAACAAAAAGAAGAAAGTATTACGGTATCCGTATTTTCGCTGTAGAGGAACCTCATTTAACTCATAGAAAACTAATATTTAATTCGTTTTTAACTCATAGAAAACTAACATGTAATTCGTTTTTAACTCATAGAAAACTATATTGTAATCCGTTTACGTTTTCTCTTTGTGTTTTTTAATAGAATTCGGAAGACTACCATTTCTCCAAATGAAAGATCGCAGAACCAATGCTAAAAGAACCTCGAGAACAGTTGTGAAAATCATCCTGAAACGACTCATTAGGGAGAACACAGCTCGAGGAAATGCTCTCTGCCTTCTTGAACGACACCCAGTAAGATTGGGATCCCTACGGTCATCTGGTGACCTTTGCAGTAAATTCCTCACGCAACGCAGCAATTGGAATCTCGATTATTGACAGTGAACGGCCGAAACTCGAGAATCCCAGACGAAGTCGATACAATAGTTCCATTGTACTGAAACACGAAAGAATACTGGTATTTCATTGATAGACAACTGGAAGACTTTGGGTAAGAATGAAACCCAGAATCCTCGAACAAGAGAAGAGGACGCAAAAGTGCCGCGCTTCAGTTCGTCGTCCTCAGAATTGCGACGTGAGAGAAAGAGAAAATTCTAGTAAGAAGAGGAACACAACAATCTGGCTCCGATACTGAACGGTCCATTCACTGTCATTGGAGTGGACAAGTTGAACATTTACTTTTTGGTTTTTGCGTCCTCCACAGACCTCAAGACACACCCAGTGATGTGGCGACCTGCACCTGGTAAAAATAGGAGAGGGAAAGCCGACATCTACTGAGTCTACTGAGCAGTCTCTCCGAAGATCAACTCGTCTATAAAAAAAGAATCAACGCCGAACTGAAACACACTGAAGGATCACGTATCAATTACTTTCCCATACAAAATCCTAGTTGGGAAACTGAGCTCGAGAAGGTAGGGGGATGTAATAATATTTACATAGATTTTAGAACTCGAGTAAGTCTATGCTCCGAATCAAGTCCCGACAGAACACGAATAAATCAAAATATGAGTAACTGTATAATTATTATTCACTCGTAACAGAAAACAGAAAACAAAACCGATCTAAATGAAAAATGAAACAAAACAAAGAAAGAAAATGTAACAGAAAGATTTACAAAAACCGTTAATTTAACTTATTTTTAATTCGTTCTTAACTCATAGTTAATTAATTTTTAACTTTTTCTAGTTTTATCTCGTATTTAATTCAATTTAATAGAACTCGCAGTTTTAATTCATAATTAATTATTTTTTAATTTTATTTTTCTTGAGAAAGTTTGTGATAACGCGGATTTTTTTTTTACACAAATCGGTAGCCCATGAAAAAGTTATCAAACTGTCAGAAGGTTATCACAGTTCAATTTGATAGAATGAGTTAGATAGATGAAAACTTGAAAAATTTCACTAATTATTTTTTTTTATTTTTTGTTTTCTATGAATTGAATTCAAATTACGTACACTGATTCCACTCAAAAATATCAACAAATCAAAAAAAAGATGATCCAAATCGATAAAGTTTGAGGGTACTTATCTGCCATGACGCCAAAAAAGGAAGCGCGCTGGGTTACTGTAGTTATCTCGAAAAAAAATTTTGGTTAAAATTTTCATAACTCTCTTCAAAATGTATATTTTTAGAACTGTTCCTTTTCCTGTGATCAGCATCATGAATTCTATCGGAAAACATGTCACTTTCAAATTTTTGATAAGCTTCACTGATAAAATTATGATAAAAAAAAAGTTCATGATAACGTGAGTTTTTTTACATCGATCGATAGCCCATGACTCAGTTGATAAATTGTCAAAAGTTGAGCACGATTTAACTCGTTTGACTAGGTCAAACTAGCGTTTTTCGCAGTTTTGGGCGATTTTCGGACTTTTGAGAGCTCAAATCAGTGGTAAGAAAGCGTTTTTTCATCAGTTTTATTCGCTCAGAAGTTGTATGACGTAGTAACTTAGATATAGCCAAAAGTTCACGATCACACATCAACGTTGACGAGAGTTACCGGACCTTAGATTAAGGATTTTTTCGAATTTTTTAAAGTCTCATAAATCTGTTCAAAATGCATATTTTTCGAAACTGCTATTTTTCCTGTTATCAGTGGCACAACTGCTATGGGAAAATGGGTCATTTTTAAAGTTTTGATAATTTTGACAAAAAAAAGTGTGAAAATTTTTTTTGAAAAAGTGCATATTTTTCCACATGAAACTACTGCCGATCAAAATGTTAGTAAACGGTCAGAAGGTGATATCGATTCGACGCGATTGAACAGGTTTTTGAGAGCCTCAAAATCAAAAAAAAAGTCACATTTTTTGAACGCTTATAACTTTTCAAAAAAATTTTTTTGAAAGTTCCTATCACCTTTACGTTAACAAGCGAGAGTGCCTCTATCAAAAAATGTATAAATTTTGAGATTTAAAAAAATGATTTTTTTCGACGAAAAATTTTTTTTAAAAATCAATTTTGATCCGACCATCTCAAAACTTGGTTTCTCTTCATCATTTATGATTATCTATCAGTGAAAAAAAAGAGAACTCAGATCGATCATCTTTGACTAGAGTTATGAGGAAAACCCCCTACTTTGATTTTGACTTTTCCTCGGGGTGGTCTGGCCGTGTTCGTGGTGAAGGCAAAGTGCTAGGTTGGAATCTCCTGTGCAAAATTACTGCCGACCATGATCCATAGGATTACTGGCGGAAAAGCCCCTAGATGTGACCCCCGGAAAGTATGTTAGATAACACGTCAAAGTCAAAAAAAACGACGACTTGTTGGTTTTTTTCAATTTTCTCAAAAAAATCTACTGACACCCCTTTTTTTGGTTCCATCATTAGTTTCTCGTCATTACCTATCGGAAAAGTGGTCACACGTTGCTGACCGACCAAAACTAACGGAGATATTACGAAGGTGCCTCAAAAACTACCGACTTTGACGCTTCGTAGCGAGGCTCGTTATGAACGTAGCGCCGACTTCTCTACAAATTATACAGTAAGTCCAAAAGTTCTCTGGGTTCCCAGAAAACCAGCTCTGTACCTATTCTGGCAACAAAGTTAGAAGCGTTTTAACAGGCATGTCGTGGCCACGTAATTTTCGCCGTACTGAAAAATTTTTGTACTGCGACCCCTTTTTTTCATGAAAAATCGTCATTTTAGCAAAATCCCTCCCCTAGACAAGTGTTTAAATCGGTCCCAACCCAACGGGAACCATTCAGACAGCCTGGTATTGGAGGTGGTCTCCCAAATTCAAGCCATTTTGGTCAATCCTAAGCCTAAATGCACTAGTGCCAACTAGTGCCAATTATTGTGAGATGGTAAAAAGGGTGAGTAAATTCGCATGATCATGTCATACCCGAGGTTTTAACTTACATGGACTTAACAGGAATTGACTTTCAGTGTTATTGGGATCCAGAGTTGAGACCTAGCCAGATGTGTTAAGCAGGTCAAATAATGAAGTTTTCTTGTAGAAAATTTTTGCATGTTTTTTGTTACAAGCGAGATATTTTAATTTCAAAAATCACTTTTTAAAACCATACACGTTAGCGCCAGAGGGCCATTTTGACCTCAAGCACAACACAATTGGATCTAACCGTGAAATCAATTGGCGGTGTGGTGAAGTGGTTTTGATAGACAAGCTTGTATTCAAACCGAGAGGTCAGGGGTTCGATTCCACTCGCTGACGACTTTTTTGCTATTTTTTTGAATGATGACAAAAATGTGCCCGAATTGTGTGAAACTACTGTTTTGGATATGTTTCAACCTTTTTGTTCATGTAATCGCCCTTCGAAGTACCCAACAAGTCAATATCCGATCTCATCTATCACCCCTTCCATGGCTAGTGAAGTTATCATCATAACTTTGATTTTTATCAGAAACAAATTTTTGCAATCGATATGTAATTTTTATTGTGAATTAAATTAAAACCATTCAAATCGGGTCTTTTTCTGAAATTTCCCAAGTTGTGAGCCAGAATCATATTGACTAGTAGCTGAATGAGGGTCTCTAATCACAAATCCGGATAACATTTTCACGAGGTCGATCTCGAAATCACAAACTCTTGAATCTGTTGACGAATCTGGATGAAATTTTCAGAAAAGTTGTGGCTTAGTGTCCTTACCAATTTTTGTTCTTGAAGTTTCTATAATTCTCAGAACTTGTCGAGTTATTTCAAAAAAAAAAGTCGCGTTTTCTATTGTTTCTTTACACAGTGTACTTATGACCGATGCAGTTGATTAAAAGTCTAGCAGACCCAAAAATGGCATGTTCGTGACCATCGACTACATTGTAGAAGGGCAGTGACCTCGTTTTTATCAGATATCGGACAGATGAATGTCTGCTATTCACCTTTCTCTTCCTGCCGTTGTTTACCCGCGCAAAAAGCAAGCCTGAAGCCGTGTGAGATGAACAACTTCGTGCAAATTCCTTGTGGGACATGATAGATCCGATCGGCTGATATCTCTCGTAAAGACCAGGAGTTCCCAGATTGCATCGCGCAACGACCGGTGTCGACACTCTTTCTACATATACAACACACACCATGTTCTAACCCAGTTCTGGTCCTTGAAGTCGACTTAAGAACGGTTGGGTTGTTTTGATAACTGTAAACAAGCATTTCTGTCTCTCTTTCTTTGTTTCTCTCTCTCTCTTCTCTCTCTCTCTCTCTCTCTCTCTCTCTCTCTTTCTCTCTCTTTCTCTCTCTCCCTCTCTCTCTCACAGTCTCTCTCCATCTCTCTCTCTCTTCCTCTCACTCTCTCTCTCTCCGTCTCTCTCTCTCTCTCCCTCTCTCTCTCTCTCTCTCTCTCTCTCTCTCTCTCTCTCTCTCTCTCTCTCTCTCTCTCTCTCTCTCCCTCTCTCTCTCTCTCTATCTTTCACTCCGAGTTGTTTGTAAAGATCCTCTTATCTTACCCACTGGATAACACATCCCTTATCTTCTGCCATTCTCGAACGAGTTTGTCTACCCCAAAACAGTTTTTTGTAGCCCCTCCAAACACCCTGAAGATTAGGTGATTCAAGAAGTATCTCGAAACGATTCAACCGTCTAATTATACGGTCCCTGCCCCTCAGGGTCAAGGACTTTTAACTTTTATAACACCACAGACACATTGTTTTCGCTCCAATGTTTTAATTTGAGTGTTGTTTCATCGTTTACGGTACTTGAAGTATCCCCAACTTGTCTTCTCAGCTGATACGACCCTTTTAGGGGTTCTCTGATCTTGTTTTGTGTTTCGCTCATGGAACATGTGGGTATGTTCTCGATATTCTTTGGACCTAAATCGAAAATGTTGGCTGTATTGCGAATCATGAATCATTCTTTACATGTAAGCTCACGAGGTTCGAAATTTTTGTTATAATCGGGTTCAAACTTTCGTAAAAATTTTAGCTTCGTACCTAACTAGAACTTCAACTTTTTTTTGGTTAAATCGTAATTTTCAGCTGCCCGATCCATTATGTAGGGGGTTAGGATTGGGTTTTCCGGGGTTTAAGCATAGCTACAACGTAGTGTATCAGGTCGACCCCCCAAATCAAGCCATTCTGGCCATGCCTAAGCCTAAATGCACCAGTGCCGGCTTCGCCGGTGTGTTCTTTTTTTGGTGCCAAACCTTACCTAAGCCTAATATTTGATGTGTTGATAACAATAAATGAAAGAAATCATTATTCGTGATTCAGTATACATTTTCGTTGAAAGTTACTCTTTTTTCCAAAGTACCCTGTTAATTTGGGAAAAAATTAGGAATTATTAGTAACTCATAGAAAGCATGACTGTATTACTTGGTGTTTGGGTAGTTTCGGCGAATCTAGCTTTTATCAGAATTTCATATCAGAAACACCCCCCTTTCGTACAGTTTAGACAAAAATTTTGACTTTGCGGTCTTGCAGTGCGACGAGAATGCAAATTTTCAACACTGTTGAATCTCCGTTTGGAAGAACTTTGTCCCGCCTATTCGCAAAAAAGGAGAACCTAGAACTCAGAATATAGCGATTTCGCCAATATGATTTGAGCGTAGCGATTTTACCTGGATAGAACAGTAGGCCTGTTATTCTTTCAGGTGAAACTCTTTCTTCAACGAATCCCAGGACTTCACACTGATATCTTCCTAGGCAGAGATATGCACGGAATATATAACTGTCATAATTTCTTTTACACAGTCAATTCCGTTCCGTATCAAAAAGTGCTGCAAGAGAGAGAGAGAGAGTGCACGTCTCCTTGATCCATATGACCGTTCTTATCGCAACTTTCATCTTTTCCAAAGACCGTTGTCTTTTGTCAATCAAGATCAGTTTCCCAGTTGTTCCTAATGGAAGGAGGGTTGATCTGCTTCAGATGTTTGTAGCGGAGTCCCTAACCTTCGGCTAGTATTCAGCAAATTTCATCCCGTTTTTTGTCAATCGTGAATAACTCTCATCGGAACATCTCGATCACCCCTTTTTTTGAGCTTTATGTAAAATTTGTCCATCTGGACGTATATCTCTTTTATTTTACGAATGAAAAAACTCTTTTCTCCTCTAGATCCTCTTAATTTCAGAACATGGGTCTCATTGGAGCAACCCTACTCGTCCTTGGTGTCACTTGGATTCTACAATTCCTCTACAGAAAAGTCTACTTTCTCTTCAAAAATGTAAACTCCCTGCAGGGCCCTGCAGCACTGCCAATAATCGGCAATTTCCATCAATTTCATTTCAAACCTGAGGGTTCGTATTTTTTTTTTTGGGTGTTCATGCGACATGATGGTTATTTCAGAATTTTTTGAGCAAGCACAAGGACTTGCCTATATGCTCAGAAGGAATGATGAGCGAATATGTCGGGTTTGGTTGTCAGGTGAGAGAGAGAGTTAGAGAGAGAGAGAGGGAGAGAGAGAGGGAGAGAGAGAGAGAGTTAGAGAGAGAGAGAGAGGGAGAGAGAGAGGGAGAGTGAGAAATCTTCAGGTCTTCCATTCGTTCTTCTCTACGGAGCTGAAGAAGTCGAAGCAGTCCTCGGAAGTAGCAAAATGTTGAACAAGCCATTTCTCTACAATTTCCTCTCTCCTTGGATCGGTGAAGGACTCTTAATCAGGTGCTCTCTCTCTCTCTCTCTCTCTCTCTCTCTTTTCTTTTTATCTCTCTCTCTTTTCTCTCTCTCTCTCTCTCTCTCTCTCTCTCTCTCTCTCTCTCTCTCTCTCTCTCTCTCTCTCTCTCTCTCTCTCTCTCTCTCTCTCTCTCTCTCTCTCTTTCTCTCTTTTTCTCTCTCTCTCTCTCTCTCTCTCTCTCTCTCTCTCTCTCTCTCTCTCTCTCTCTCTCTCTCTCTTCATCAAATCTGAATATTCATCTCGCAACCGGTTCAAACGCAGGCTACAACGTTGCTGATGCCGATTCAGATAAATCGCGAACGGGAAAAATTTGGGTTTTTTTCAGTCGACCAGACAAGTGGAAACCAAGGCGAAAGCTATTGACGCCAACTTTTCACTATGACATTCTGAAGGATTTTGTTGAGGTCAGAATGAACGCCTTCAGAATTAAACAATCGTTTAAGGTCTACAACCGTCACGGAAGAACTCTGCTGGGGAAATTCGAGAAACTAGCCGACAACGGAGAGTTCACGGACATCTTCCACAGCGTCACACTATGCACACTGGATGTCATTTGTGAAGCTGCACTTGGGACGTGTATCGATGCACAGAAAAACCCAAACTCTCCTTATTTGGATGCGGTTTTCAAGTAATTTTTTATTTACTCGTCAAAAATCTTAAAACATAAAAAGAGAGAGAGAGAGAGAGAGAGAGAGAGAGAGAGAGAGAGAGAGAGAGAGGGAGAGAGAGAGAGAGAGAGAGAGAGAGAGAGAGGGAGAGAGAGGGAGAGAGAGAGAGGAGAGAGAGAGAGAGAGAGAGAGAGAGAGAGAGAGAGGGGGAGAGAGAGAGAGAGAGAGAGAGAGAGAGAGAGAGAGAGAGCGCGCGAGAGAGATTGTTGAATTTGTTGTTCACGATCGTACATAGAAGTCAAAATATTCTCTGAAAGTAATTCACAAATCTTTTTAATACTTTTGGTAAACTCATTCAACGGTTATGTTAAACTAAACTAGGAAAAAGTATATGGCTTAGACGGAAGTCGGAATTGTCTTGTTGGGTTGAAATGTGCCCACAATGATAGAGGTCATATTTTTCCAACCTAAAACGAGCTATCTGTACTTCAGAATGAAATGGTTCGTCTTCCAAAGACTCATCAAGCCGCACTACTACTCGGACATCCTGTTCAACCTTGTTGGACCTGGAAGAGAACACGATCGTTGTGTCAAGATTCTTCACGAGTTCACCAGAAAAGCGATCAACCAGCGAAAAGCGAAGGTGGATGCGGCGGGAAGTGTAGAAGAACTTCTTGCACAAGAGACTGCAGAGGGACGAAGGAGAATGGCCTTCCTTGATCTCATGCTGGACATGAACGCGAAGGGAGAACTCCCACTGGAGGGGATTTATGAAGAGGTTTGTAGACTGACATTTACTAAGACCAAACGGGTACGAATCCGTCTGCGCACATAGCTTCCTCTACCTGTGAAAAAGTCTGGCCTCCGTAAATCGGGTACTTAGTACCGTAGTAGTTTCGCCTTGAAATACAAGAACGGTTTACGTAATGATCCTTTAATTTCAGAATGGACTGAAAGTAAAAATAATAATTTAAATCCACAAAGATCTAACTGTTCGTTGCGAGAGTCCCGACCCTACCGTACTCATTATGCTAAATTGAGATTAGAGCGCGTTTGAAAACGGTCATGCTTCTAGAAATATACCGTTTTGCGCCCTGTGTCCGCCCGAAAAATTTTGGAGTGCGCAAGATAAATGTAGATTTTTTGTGCGTCTTAATAGTTTTCCAGGAACTTTCAATCGTGATTGAGAATTGGAACGTAGATTTTTTAAGGTCAAGAATTATGTCTGACATAGAGATGTTCTGAATTCCTGATCATTTTTTTCAACAGTTCAATTCCATTCACAGTCCCTCTGTCGTCCGATCATATGGATTGAGCTGTAGTTGGGGCGATATCCGGTCCAACTGAAACATCACGCTTGAAAAAAAGTTCAGAAATTATCTACAATGAAAGCTGATATCAAAAAAATGAACTTTGCATTTTGTAATTATGAAATGTGATTTTTAAATTCGGGAGAAGTGAAAATATGAAATCATCAGACAGACCGAGACTTCCGAAATTTGAATTCCAGGTAGACACGTTCACTTTCGAAGGACATGACACAACATCTGCAGCGATGAACTGGTTCTTGCATCTTGTCGGGTGTAATCCAGAGGTCCAATCGAAGATTCACGAGGAAGTTGATCGAGTGAGCATTTTATCATTCATATGTGTTACATTGAAGAAAAACTCAGGTGCTCGGGAAGGGTGACAGTACCATTACCTATGAAGATCTGGGAGAACTCAAGTACCTCGAAGCGTGCATTAAAGAGACCTTGAGGCTGTACCCCTCAGTCCCGCTGATTGCTAGACAATGTGTCGAGGACACACAAATAAGTTTTCAAATCTTCCATTACAGGATGATAATGGATCGTTTAGAAAAGCATCTTTTACCAGCTGGTACCGGGGTTGTTCTGATCCCATCGATGGTTCAAAAGGATCCCAGATATTGGAAGGATCCAGAGGTGAGAGGGATAGAGAGAGAGAGAGAGAGAGAGAGAGAGAGAGAGAGAGGGGGGGAGAGAGAGATTTCAGATCTTCAATCCTGACCGATTCCTCAACGGAGGTGACATCAAGCACGCGTACGCTTACATACCATTCTCGGCTGGTAGCAGAAATTGTATAGGTCAGTTCATGTCAGCGCTCTACACTTTTTAGAAAACCAAATTAGTGATCAAAAATGAAAGTTTTTGCCTACAATATTGCAAGTGACCACGTTATTTTGAACATTTCATAAGTATATCGGCATGTTCTCGACATGATTATAGCAGTAGCTGGCTAAAACTGATACGACTTTTCAGGTCAACGATTCGCCATAATGGAGGAGAAATGTATCCTCGGTACGTTGATGAAGAACCTCAAGGTGAAGTCGAAGCTGCGAACGGATGAGATGAGAGTGTCGGCGGAGTTGATCATCAGACCCATGTTCGGCAACCATATCAAATTCCAACGGAGGGAGTACGGTGACTGTAGTCCGTTCAAGGAGTGACCACGCGACTTCTACAGTAACTACAGTGTATACGGTAGTTGAACTCGTTCTTACCTGTTGAGAATGTTGAGAAAACCGTATTTATATTATTCAAAATCGAGTTTACTGAACCGCCATTGATATTTCTATTGAACATCGACTAGATTTGACCAACCCCTCAAATGACTTTCTGCCCATTTCTACCATAGTTCTAGCTAGCCTGAAACCAACATGTTTACTCGGGTTTAGTCCATTTCTTTGCATACTTTTTCAATATGAAGATCGATCTCGATTTCGATATGTCGCTTTACGTGCTGAATGAATTTTTCTATCATCTCGAAAAGGAACGATTTGAAAATGTTGAAAACTGGGAACTTTTGGTCAAATTGACGCGGGAACCAAGTCTCTCAACATTCCCAAGTCGGCCGAACCAGCGGCGAGTCCGCGACTGTTCGGGGCTGGACTCACTCAACTTGGTGATAAACGATAAAATCTCTTTTTATCGTATTAACTTTCAGTGTGACTTAGATGCCTATTTTTGCAAAAATGGGAGAGAAGAGGGTAGGAACCGAACTTGCGACATTTCACATTATTTTTGTTAAAATCCCTAGATACTGGAATCACGAGGAAATTCTTGCCACTCGATGGCGAAATTTTCCATATTTTAACTCGAGTGGATTTCAATAACCAAAAAATTTTCAAAAAAAATATTTTTTATTAGTAGAATGGGACAGAATCTAAGCAGGCTGAAGAAGAGCGACTAGTCAAAGTGGTCAAAAGTTAGAACGAATTTACAGCGATTGTGTGGGCATTTACAGTGGAGGATCTTAACATCTCAAGTCATGTGAGAGAAGCTCTGGGAAATAAAAATCGACAAAGTCCAGGTAAACATCGACAAAAATTAGACCCATTTGAGTCGATGAAAATCTTGATTTACCAGCGTTTTACCTAAAATGACCTGAATTTACCGAAACCGGCCAGGAATTTACCAGATCTGGCCAGAAATTCACCTATTCTGGCATGGAGTTACCAGGATTAACCTGACACAGCTGGAAAAAAACTAGAAGTTTCCCGATTTTACAAGGATCGCCAAATCTGGCCTGTATTTACCTGGACTTTGTCGATTTTCAATTTCCCGAGAAGCCGAAGGGACTCTCACGAAACAGGCAGGAAAAAGCTAGTTTATCACATAAAGGATGATAACTATGGTCAGAAATTGTGATTGGGAAACGTTTTATAGGCTTTTCCAACAAAACCAAACAACCACTCCTACTAGAATCGCAATGGAAAAGGCTGATCAGATTTTCTTGAAACCGCCTGTACATTATACCAAAATTGGAACCAAAAAACATAGAAAGATCGCTTTTGTCGGAATTTGGTGAAAACTTACATTCAAGTACTGAACATTTGCAGTTAAATGTTCTCCAGGACCATCTTCTTGTGCACTTCAGTGTGTTCTACCACCTGGAATCAAGGAATGTTCAAGTTCATCGGTCCCATATGTTTCTATTTCACACTTTTACACCATGCTTTGTGAAATTGTTACAAAAATAAGGAAACACTTCGTTCCACTTGAACTTATCTACTTGTGAAAAATTTCGAATAAATCTGCTGCAAAAATGATACTTTTCTTACAAGAGATCTTATGTTTTATGTTTTTTAATGGTTTCCAGTTATTTCCAAAAACAGGCAGAAATTATGGCTATCTCCAGAAATTTTTGCTAAGAATACTAATGTTCTCATGAATGTTCAGACAATGCGGTTTTTTTAACACTTTCAACAACTATCGGATGTTGCTCTTTTTAGAGTTAACAAGGTTTTCGGTAATTCAGTATTTTGTGGAAAACCCTCATTGGATCTAGTTCATTAATTTCAACTGATCAAAACTTACATCACAAAACTCTTGGAATGAGATTTTTCCATCACCATCCTTATCGTGGAACAGGATCGTCTTGTCTACAATCTGTTGCAACTGCGAGTCCTTCAGGTTATTTCCAACCATCATTTTCAGTACCTATAAGCGGGTGGATGTATTAACCTTTGAATTTTCTTGCACTTTTCATCAAACTCAAAGAAACATCAATCTCTGTCACTATAGAAAACAGAACAAGTAAGATTCCTTTGTCGTGTTGAATTCGAATAGTACTCACCTGGAATAACTCTCCATTAGAAATGAATCCATCTCTGTCCATATCGTAGATTCGGAATGCGACTGAAATTTAAAAGCTCATTATTTTTGACTCATCTCTCTTTACTGAACTGGAACCTGCCTAAATCACGGTCGAAGACAACTTGACAACAACGCGGAAGTCCGACTTCCATTTGAAAAACTTCATTTTCGTGTGATCAATTCCGTCAAGAAAAATGTCGAATTTGAGGGAAAAAAGAATGAAATTCTTATCTACTTAGCCAGAATGAGCGACTATATAATTTTTATCCGACTTTTTTGCACTTCAAACTTTCGACTTCCGTGGAAAAAATTCACTTCCGACTTTCGTGCAACTCCTTCAGTATCGGACTTCTAACACCAACTTTCTCCATATTACTGACACAATTACTCGGTTCTTTTCTCACTGGCAAACGAATCCAATGTTTTCGCAAAATTATACTCAAAAAATCAGGTTCGGTGAACGGTTATTCGAAATTTTCACATTTTACTCATAAATAAATTGAGAAAAACTCACACTTCAACTTAATGTTCTTGTCTCCTTTAACGCTGAACTGCGAGATTCCTTGGATAAATTCTGAAGTTTTTCTTTTTTTTTGGTCCGAGATGCAAACCAATTTTCACTCTACCTACGTTTCACCTCAACTTTACATCTTTAAACATGTCGTGAAATAATGGTAATTAAGTAAACGTTACGGTGAAACATTAAAGAGAAGATATTTTACCTCTAAAATCGACTTCTCCATTTCCGTCTTCATCGAAAATGTCAATAACTCTCTGGACAAGAGGATTCTGCTGGAGTTCCGGCAATGACATGAACTCCTGAATGTTTTTTTTTTAAGTTTGAAACTCATGGGAGTCAAAATACCTCAACTGACAAAGATCCTGATCCATCAATGTCGAGTTTCTTGAAGCGACGTGCAAGTCTTCTCAGCTCGTAGGCATCGACTGGAAAACTCAGTAAGAAACTATTTTATTTTGTTTTTATGATCACAAAATGTCTGTCTTACCAAAAACTCTCGATAGCTAATGAAAACTCGAAATTTTAAACATTAAAAAGTTTTTTGTTAAGTTTTTGAAAAAAAAATTATTCGTCTCGAGTTTCTGAGAAAAATATTACTTTTTCAATTCTTGAATCTAATTGAAAAATCGAAATTTAAGATTCTTTTTTAAATGATCGAATCACTACATAATTCTGCTAAATAACAACGAAAAAAAGAACTATCATAATTTTGCTTATTTTACAAACTCTTCAAGTGATTCTCAAAGGTTTTTTATCAGACAAAGTTTTGGAAATTGCATTTTAAAAACGTTAGCTTAAAGAAAGAAAATAAAAACATACAGTTGCTGCACATTTCCATAGGTAGTGATGCTTCGTTGCCCTGAAGGTCACATGATTTTTACGACTCTTTGCTGATAAAATGTGCTCAACTCACCATTTTTGTGTGTGTGTTGATTAACGGAGCGGTTGATCGGTGATTGTCTGAAAACTATTCAATTGGAAGAACAGAATCCGGTGAAGGTGCAGGAAGGGAATCAATAAGAGGTCTGTTGTGGTGTCTGGCGCACTCCAACTGCAGCACACTGCCTCGGCCACAGGGTTAAGCTGAGTTTTGGAATCGGAGTGTTAGCAGAGTGATTATGATGAAGTTTATCCCGGATTTGCGCCGCTCTTGGATACCTTCGGGATATTTTAGTAGGTGAAGAAAGTGAGGAAGAGGGATAGATAGATAGGGAGAGAGAGAGAGAGAGAGAGAGAGAAAGAGAAAAGAGAGATAGATAGATAGGGAGAGAGAGAGAGAGAGAAAGAGAGAGAGGGAGAGAGAGAGAGAGAGAGAGAGAGAGAGAGAGAGAGAGAGAGAGAGAAAGAGAGAGAGAGAGAGAGAGAGAGAGAGAGAGAGAGCGGAGAATCGGAAAACATAATATTTCAATAATATTGTAATTTTTCGCAAAAAAAACATTACTCAGTTTCCCGAATAAAAAAACAAGCTTACATCTTCGAAACTACTGAGATTCTAATGAAAGTGAATATATAAAATCTAAGCGAATCGATAAAACTTTTAGGACGTTGTGAAAGGGATGAAATTGCACTTTTGACAAAATCCAGCTAACTAAACTATTTCAAGTTTTCATATCGCTCGGAATTTTTACATGAAACTTTTATACCTAAAAATGAATTTTGTAAGAAGAGAATATTCATAGGAAAGCAGAAGCAAAACGTCTTAAAGTATATCGAGGAGGTGGAAACTCCGTCAGTTAAATGGCAAAAATAGATACGGAACAACAAAAACTTCATTGAACTAGGTAATTCTACAAACAAAACAAACGATTGATATTCTACTTCAGAACGATCCCTTGTTCTTCCAGCCGTTTCTCAGTCTTTTCGAATAAATCCGCTTCAGTTAATTGTCGACTGATATCTTCGTTCTTCACTGTGGTGTACTCGTTTATGAACAGCTGAAATAAAAATTACCCGTTTTTTTTCATAAAATTGACCAGTTTTCGATTTTTGATTTTAAAAACATTTTTTTTTTCAATTTTCCAATACACTTCTGCTAATTTAACAATTTTAACAACCACACATATCTAGCAAAAAGTCTGACCGATTTCAAACTCGCGGCTGTCGCATTTTTGTAAAATGAGTACGGTAGGGTCGGGA
Source organism: Caenorhabditis parvicauda (assembly GCA_963978915.1). NCBI lineage: Eukaryota > Metazoa > Nematoda > Chromadorea > Rhabditida > Rhabditidae > Caenorhabditis > Caenorhabditis parvicauda. The sequence continues at coordinate 3,168,021 of OZ022250.1, read as the reverse complement.
CTCTCACAACGAACAGTTAGATCTTTGTGGATTTAAATTGTTATTCCTACTTTCAGTCCATTGAAATTGAAGGCGCATTACTTAATCGTTCATGTATTGCGAAGCGAAACTGCTACGGTAACTAAGTAACCGATTTACGGAGGTCAGACTTTTTTACAGGTAGAGGAAGATATGTGCAACCAGTTAACCGATATTATTCTGATTTGAGAACATACAGTGTGTATAAAAAAAACGTCATGTTGTGTTTTTTTGCTGATTTTCTATGTATTTTTAAGAATAACAAAAACTTCTGAAACAAAAGTTCTTGATCACATTCCGGTACACATTTCCTAAAAATTTCAACTTAATCCGTCCACGAGCTCTCGAGTTATGTCCATTGAACGAAAATGGGCCTGTATAAAAATAACGTCATGTTCATTAAAAACCAAGATAAAGAAAACAGAACACTGAGAAATCGAATTTCTCTTGATGAACAGTCATTTTATTAATCCTTAGAATAAAAAAATCATGTTTTGTAGGGTTTACAAAAACTTAGAAGCCTGGAGAGCAGCAATTGTTATTTTTTGCTCCAAAAAGCCATATGAGCTTCTTTCAGCTGATAGACTACTCAATTTTGTCACAAACTGATGTGAACATGTAACTCTACATTTCCCATGATGTTACACAGCCCTACAAAGTGTCTTTCATTCTAGAAAATCAATATTCTCATCCGCATACTGTATTTCCCTCACTTGGCACGTGTTCATCGGGCCATAGTCCAGCCCAAAAATGGAACTTCTCCGGGCAGAACATTGGAAATGTAAGAAGAAGCTCTCTTCAAACATTTTGTTAGGTTTTCACTGATCACAGCTATTCAACAAGCATTGAGTGACAGAGAAAAGAATAACCATGCGAATTTTACCGTCTTTCAAGCCATTTTTGACGGTTCAATATTAGACTTCTAATAAAACGCTTATTGAAATTCTATGATCAGTGAAAACATACCAAATTGTTCAAAAAGAGCCTCTTTTTACCTTTCCAATGTTCTGCACAAAGAAGTTTCGTTTTTGGGCTGGACTATGGCCCGATAAACACGTGCCAAGTGAGGGAAGTACAGTATGCGGATGAGAACATTGATTTTCTAGAATGAAAGACACTTTGTAGGGTTGTGTAACATTATAAGAAATGTAGAGTTACATGTTCACATCAGTTTGTGACAAAATTGAATAGTCTATCAGCTGAAAGAAGCTCATATGGCTCTTTGGAGCAAAAATGACAATTTCTGCTCTCCAGGCTTCTAAGTTTTTTGTAAACCTCTACAAAACATGATTTTTTTATTCTAAGGATTAATAAAATGATTGTTCATCAAGAGAAATTTGATTTCTCAGTGTTCTGTTTTCGTTATCTTGGTTTTTAATGAACATGACGTTATTTTTATACAGGCCCATTTTCGTTCAATAGACATAACTCGAGAGCTCGTGGACGGATTAAGTTGAATTTTTCAGGAAATTTGTATCTGAATGTGATTAAAAACTTTTGTATAAGAAGTTTTTGTCATTCTCAAAAATACCTAGAAAATCAGCAAAAAAGCACAACATGACGTTTTTTTTATACACACTGTATATTTTACGAAGATACGTTTCACGATTCAAAGATTGAAGTTAATATCTCAAAGTTCACCTGTGACACTGAGAGACTCCTACTTGATACCTCGATTGGAGCCGTATTACGATACTTCTTGTAGAACGATCTGGAAAAACTACTATTTATTTTTAATGTCTAGCATTTTTTGACAGAATCATTAAGAAAAACAAAATCTCACGCTCTGAGAACATCTTCCTCGTAGAAAATCGACCTTACGGGCTCACCATACTTTGGCAATTTTACGTTCCAATCTGGAGGACTGAGAGGTGGTTGCGAGACGTAGACGTCATACCTGGAAAAATTCCAATCGAAAGTGTTTATATATATTCTTCTAATTTTAAAAAATCAACTTAGAATATGTTCAAATCATAACATTTAGAAAACATTCAAGATCTGTCGTTTGTGAGAATTGAGTGGAAGCGGTTTCTGATTTGTTCATTCAACGTATTTCCAAAAATGCAAAAGTAGAAAAAATGATTTTTGTAGTCAGCGATTACACACAAAAATCTATTTTCGAAGTGTATAAAACATTTCTTATTTTCGAACTTTTTTCTACAACATCCCAGCGATTTTGAAATTTGTCACGCGACACATTTTTGGCACATTTTCAGTTTTTTTTTCTGCTAAAAAATAGAACGAGCTGAGCAAGTAATTAAAACATGATTGAACACTTTTGATTGGAACAGAGTTATGAATCTTTACATCGAACATACTTCTGATAAGTTGATTAATTTGAGAATGATGTGATTTGTTGGATGGATTAATGTTCAAACATATCCACTGAGATTTCATGACAGGAAAAAACTATGATGATACCAATGACTCTAATTCATATTTATTCAAACGACAGAAATTATTATCAGAAAGATATTTTTTCTTAATTCTTTCCTTGAATAATTCCACCATGAATAGTTTATCACTATATTTTCAATTAAAAAAACGAACCACAACGGCCTGTCGGCCCACTTTAACTGTAGAGAACGGATAAGTCCTGTGACACGAAAAAATATATTCCCTGACCTTTCTGTTCTTGTGATGAATGAAGACATCTATAAATTGTTTTCAACCTCCGCAAGTGGGAATAGAAAGAAGAAAAATAAAACTGTCAAAGGAGCGCGTTTACTGACTTCACTGGAGAGTACCGAACTCTGGAGAAATGTGGAATAATATGAGAAACATATCGAATGAAAAATCTAGTCTAAAATTGATTTTGATTTTTAAAAAGTCGATTAATTTTTGTCAGCTATAGTCTCACCGCCAAAGGATATAATCAGTCTGTTCTACCCAGATGATCTTTTTAAATTGAACATGGAAGTGAACCGAGTTGAAGTAGCCCCATGAGACTTTTTATTGCGCCAAGTTGCGTTTCAAACTCAACTTAACTGGAACTTTTCAGTTTTTTTCTGAATGGCTTTTGCACTCTTCGAGATTATCTAAAAATATATGTTATTATAAATAGGTAGTGTCTGATGAATGGAAAGTTTACGGAAACGTAACAACAAAGAAATATTATAAAGTTTTAAAAATTAAAAAAAAAACAGGATGAGTAAAATGTGCGCGCTTGAGAATTTTCATGACCCCGCCAAATTTGATTTTTATTTTTTTTTATTTCAATTTTCACGATTTCCCTTATAATCCCAAAGTACAACTCATGTTATCGATAAGATGGGCTCCGGAAGTTCCAACACCATCGATCAGTCACAAGGTAAGCGGTTTAGCCAATTGGATGGATAAACTCGTTTCAAACGCCCAATAGCCTCGGCGTCTTCTTGATGAAGAACTCTGTCTCGGTTCGTTTTGTTGTTCTTTTTTCTGATCTGTCGCGAGATGGAATGATATGTACTCTAGGGAATTTGTCTGTTCTATTTCGAAAACTGTCGACTCTTTCTCGCAAAAACTCCACTTGATTGCTAAAGATGAGTTTCAAACATACTTGAGTGTTGACAGTTTACCAAGGGAAGCTCAGCACAACTATCCAACTCGGTGGATAGTGTTCGAATTTTCTTTCTCTCTCTCTCTTTCTCTCTCTCTCCCGCCTTCTCCTTCATTCTTGTACGGTGCAAAAAAGTTCCAAGTTCAGAACGTTTGTAATTCAATATATATTCTCCCTAATTATCATCTGCATACTTTATGTGAGGAAATCGGAGACCCCTTAATCCAGCATTGGAGATTAAGTAAATAAAATGAGATTGAGAAAGTTCACAACATGGCTTTTTGCATTTTTCTCACTCTCACCCTCTAGCCCTCCTTCCTTCCGTATTAAACCTCATTTCCAACTTTACAAGTAAGATTTTGATGTTTTGAAACCCCTCGTCCCTAATTAGTTTCTGAATTTCACGAAACGTTCGTTTGAAGGAGATCTCTCCCGTCTTCACTTCACTCACAGACACTCGTGACTCCTTTAGTTTTTCTTGCAGTTCAGTTTTTCAATGAAAAAACACGTAGACCTATCTGGGAATAACAGAAACAAAGAAGTTTAGTGTTGGGATACGACGTGGATCTGATATTCAGAGAGAATGTAGTCCAATAGCTTTTTGATGAGCTCTCAAGTTTTAAAGAAGATGTGTTTTTTCAAAAAAAATGTAAGTGAAGTCCAACAACGCTCGGTTAGCAATTCAAAGAGCTGTATCGAAAGCGAATATAGCCCTTTTTTAAAAAGTTGTTGGCGGGAGGTACTCCTCCGGAAAAAAAATAATGTCATTTAAATGTTATGTGTTAGGCGTACTTCATTTATGTATCGTGTGGCACCTAGAAATTTTGCGAAATATTGGAGTGACCTTAGTGGGATATAACATTTAAATGTCATTAGTCACACATTATTAGGTTTCTCTGCAGAGCTTGAATAGTGGCATTATAATGTTATGTGTTAGGCGTAGTTCATTTATGTATCGTATGGCACATTATAATGTTTAGGAAGCATTTGAGTAACAATTCGAAAACTTTCGCATTCGGTTAGTTGTTTATTTTTCTTCAATTTGTTTCTGTTCTCTTTTTTATACAATATTTTTTTCTCAGATGTATGAAATTGTTGAATTCTCTCACGAACGTTGACTTTTCGTACATAATCTTTCAGAACGTTAAACTACGGAAGACCATTATAATATTATTGACATTCTACAAAAGCCATGAACTTCCCAACCAACCGAGAGTACCAATGAACTCGCCGTGCTCAAGATAGGTAAAAAATGTTCTGACTCTCACTTTCAGTTTCCAGGAATGCTTCCCACGGCACCTAGAAATCACTTTTTTTCCGGACGTACGCTATAGGGAAGATTATTATTTAATGTGAGAAAGAAGTTGGTGAAGAAGTGAAGGTAAACTCGTGGTCTGTTTCCACACTCCCTTAATGTTTTACAGCGAAGCCTTGAATTAAAAATTTCTCATATAACTACAATTGACTATTCCATTGATGAAGCAACTGTTTACAGTAAGTGATGAATCGGCGTATTCCTACAACTATATTTGAGCTTATCAAACGAAAAAAACGTTTTTCAATTTTCCAGTTACCAAATCCCTAAACATAAGAGAAAATAAGCCTAAATGCACCAGTGCCAATCGATTCTCGCACAAACGCAGAAAACCATAACAGGTGATTTTTAGAAAGTTATTGTATTAATTAAATATCAAACGTTCCTTAAACATGTTTTACTGGTGAATAATTCAGATTCACTGATCGGGAGTATCGAAGTTTTGAACAAACCAGATGATTTATCCGACGCTCGAGTTAACGCCTTTTTCACTTCAACGTTCACATCTCACTTATCAAACTTGATGTAAGTGTTATTTTCGTATCTTCAAGACATTGAATGTTTCAGTAACACCAAACGACATGAGCAGACGGTTAACAAACGTAATGGTGATGCAGAGATCACAATTCCAGAATATGTCAAGTCATTCAACCACCCCCAGTATCAGTAAACTACATGTCAGCCAGTCGCAGAAGAAGTACACGAATCACCATGTTTAGTTCGATAGTTCAACATTTCTTCTATGATGTTTTAATTCAATAATAAATTTTTGTACTTAATTTGATTCGATATCGATAAATTGTTTGATGAAAGTAAGGTCATTTCAAGGTACCAGCAAGAAATTATTAGATGGGATTAATGTCATTTTAAGGTACCACAAATAAATTTTTAGGTGGGAGTAATGTTATTCCTAGGTGCCACAAAGAAATTTTTAGGTGGGAGTAATGTTATTTCTAGGTGCCACGAATACATTGACGGTACATTTCTTAATGAAATTAATGTCATTTCAAGGTGCCACCAAGAAATTTCTATGGACTAGCAATATTATTATTGGAACTTCGATAATGCTTCCCACAGCACCTAGAAATTACATTATTTTTTTTCCGGAGTCGAGTATTCATTTTGAGAAAGTTTTATGGAACTAACTCAAAAAATTTTTATCGGGCGGACACAGGGCGCAAAACGGTCCGGTGGGTCTCCGTCCGAGAAAAATTTGGGAGTAAACGGCTCAACCCTTTATTTAGTACTCATTTGTTTTTGTGGTAGCATTCCCATAAAAGTGTCCTACCTAC
>OZ022250.1:3144358-3159358 GCA_963978915.1 Caenorhabditis parvicauda | reverse complement strand
TTTTTCACCACTTCCAATTAATGACGTGGCATGTAATATGGCCTGATTATTCAGCTGGTCGGTTTTCAGCTTTAGCCTCATTTTTTAATTACTACACCGACCGAAAAAAACAGTTTTATCATATGCTCAGTCTTATCTATTGAACGATACACTTGCAGAATTTTATTGCCTGTGAAGTTTCTGTGGGATGCTCACATTTTGTCTGTGGAAACTATGAAATTAGTCTATGTCACTTCTCATGCTCTTTTTCACCTTGAAGTTTTTCTCTCCACATTTCTTGTAAAGAAGAGTCTTTCGAATCAGTCGAATTTTCAAAATAAACTACGTCGTGTTTTCTATTATGATTTTGAAGGAATTTTTAGAGAGCTTGTATTTATCAAAGCTCCACCTTCACACTCTCAACTCACATTCAACAAAATCGAAAATTCAATAATAGCTTTTTTGAAAAATTAAAATAAATGTAAAAAGAGTCAATTTGAAAGTTCAAAATGTTTCTTCTTGACTTTTTCCAATCAAATTAGTTTGACTAATTGTAGAAGTAATCTTACTTTACTTGCTTACTTAAAAGAACTGTTCCTCAACAGTTTCTGACTGTTAGATTTTCCGTATTTCTCAGCGCTTTTTCATTTGATGTCCAGTCCGAGTCGCCCCGTATCGAGCTAGCCATCATTGCGGCTTTCGCGTTTAAGCAGACGTTTAAGCTCTTGAATATCTGTAGAATAACATATTCAAACTCCAAATCGATTCGTGGGAAATGGATACAAGCGTGCCTATTATTTTTAGGCAGACTATCATAGTAACTATCATTACCCATATTTCGGTTGCAACTGTCACGTGGATCGAGCATCCAACTCGAAACTGCACATTCTCCGCCCAACTCGATGGGATAGTAAGAGCTCCTGGGAATTGAGCTGATAAGCTCCAAAATTTTTCTCGGGCGGACACAGGGCGCAAAACGGTCCGCTGGGTCTCCGCACCGGCAGCATCCGTGTTGTGCCTCAAAAACACAAGTTCGCCCTTCTCGCTGGTTTTTTCGAGGCGCACACAGGGCATAAAACGGATGCTGCCGATGCGGACACCTATCGGACCGTTTTGCGCCCTGTGTCTGCCCGGAAAAAATTTGGAGAAAGGGGACTCTGGCCCACACTGCTGCAAACGCAGTTGAAAAGTGTAAGCAAAGCAAATCGATAGAGTAGATCAAATTTCAGTTACTGTAGTTCAGAAAATTTTACTTTTCCTATTTTTTTTGAGCCAGACAAATCGTAAGGGAAATATGTTTGAAGTAGGTGGAACTATCGTTGGGAACAGTCCGCAACGTTCATTATGTCAAGTGAAACACTTTTTGAAGTGAGAACACTTTCGAAAATGAAAGCGGAGGTCGGCAAAGCGGTTGCGAAGCGGTTTTATTGTCTCATACCTTTGCCTAGGTGTATGGCCTCTTGACCGCTTTCGAAGTTGGAGACCGCTCGAAGATTTTCCACACTAATATCTCTGTGTTAATGAGAGTCGTTAAACCGCGGGTTAATAAGTCTCCGGGTCAAGAAGTCGGCGTCTGAGTGTGCATCCCTTGGCAAAAGTGTCAGAATAACTCAATTTTGATTCAGATGAGATGAGAAACAGGGATGGGGTGTCACACGTGAGATCAAACACAACCATAAACATGAAGGGATTCATTCTTTCTCCCATATTATGGGGAAGAAATGGGGCGCGCGGCTAATGCTTCAGTCTGTTTAGTTCATTAATATTAGATCCCCGTTTCTTTTCACTAATGAAATTTGGCCCGGTTAATTGACCCCGGTTTCGACGGTAGCCCCTTTTCTTCTTGCTTTCTTGTTTCAGAGACATTTTCTTCCTTCTCTCATCCATGCCTCCAAAATCCTAATGTTCGTACACTCATGAACCGTGATCTTCAAGCAGTGTGAACCTTCTTGAGAATCATTCAAGCACTATCCTTTTCTTCTTAATAATAATATGTTTATTCAATAAGAGTAAGTTCATAAGCTTCATGACGACCAGCAATAGCCGCCAAGAGCACAGAGTAATAAGAACCGTAGGAGAACCTTTTAAAAAGCTGCTGCGGTCAGAACAGTTCTTGTGATTTTTCTCTTTGAGAATCACACAGATTTTTCCTTTTTTCTTCCATGCCTCCAAAATGCTATTGTTCGTATACTTCTGGACGGAGCTGACACGAGTGAAACATTTCGAGGCGATTTGTTGATTTTAACCTGTTCCAACTTCCTCAAGTTGGTATCTTTAGGATAAAATTTCGGTTCATAAACTTGTAGACTATAAAAGGTGACGAGAATCTCTCTATCTCTTCTCTCTCTCTCTCTCTCTCTCTCTCTCTCTCTCTCTCTCTCTCTCTCTCTCTCTCTCTCTATCTCTCTCTTTTCCTCCAGCTGACCCAATGTCTAGCCAACCGTGAACACGTCTATGTTTTTCATATTGACAAAAAACAAAGAGCATTTTCAAAACATGTTGTTATCTCACGGTCTCTTTTTTAGTGTTGTGTTTCTTTAATTATTTCAAGGTTCTATTGCTAATTTATCTCCTTTTGAAAAAAAAACCTTCTAGATAAGTTGTCAAGTATCACACCGTAAGTAAGAACTCTCGAGATACTGTACCAAAGAAACTTATTTTAGTCTTCAAGAAGTTGCACCACTTCCAAACGCCCCCGCTGACTCATGGCAATATCCTATTCTGATGTGGAATGTCTGTTCTGAGTGCAACTCCAATATTCCATTCTCTTTCCAGTTTTGCCATTCTTTTTCACTATCACATGGGCTTTTTTGTGCTGATGAATCATTTGTTTCTCTTTTACTATCTGTGTCTCTCATGTGACTCACTCTTTCACTATCTGTGAGTCATATGACAAGGGCCATCTTACAACCTGTCTCTCTCATGGAAATCACTCTCTCACTATCTGCCTAGCGTATGAAAGCGCTGTCTAACAGCCTGAGCATCTTACAAAATTCTCTCATCGCCAGCCTATCTCATAAAAAGTACCGTCTCACAACCTGTCTCTCTCATGGAGATTACTCTCTCTCTCACTATCTGCCTAGCGTATGAAAGCGCTGTCTAACAGCCTGAGCATCTTACAAAATTCTCTCACTGTCAGCCTTTAACATAAAAAGTACCGTCTCACAACCTGTCTCTCTCATGGAGATTACTCTCTCACTGCTTGCCCAACTTATTAAAGCGCTATCTAACCGCCTGAACATCTCATGAGAATTACTCTCTCACTACCAGCCTATATCATAAAAAGTACCGTCTCACAACCTGTCTCTCTCATGGAGATCACTCTCTCACCGTCTCGAACTCATTCCATCCTCATAAAAAGTCTGCCTCAAAGTAGGGCAATTCATGAAAATGTCTTTCCGGTTCAACCTCATTAAAATTTTTCGAGAACTCTGAACAATAAATCATTCAGGGCCTATGACCTTGTGATCTCCTAGCATCACTTACGTGCACTTCTCGATACTGCTATAAAAAATCACTTTTCTAATTGTTGAATCGAATAGGCTATACACAACATCTATTCCTATTTCCGTTAAGAAAATTTACTTTTTTTCATGAATTTCGTCAAAAACTTGTTGAATTCGAGGAAAAAAGATAATAAAAGGATGATAACTTCCATGAAACTCTGTTCTATGGGGTCATGAATTTTACAGTACTACATTGTTACCTGCAGCGCATCAGTAGTACTTATTACCGATCTTAACCTCGAAGTATCATTTCTTCACTATTGAACTCAAAAAGCTAGTGGACAACATTTCCATTAGCCACTCTCGAAGCTCATACCAAGACAACAAGCACACTATTATAATTTCTTAACTCTATTAGTGTGACGTAATTTTTTTTAGCCAGACTAGTTGCGCGGGCGTGTTTATTCTTAGAACTAATTCGTACTCCCTAATTATCTTCTTAGCTGGAAACTTTCTTCAAACAGAGCCTTCTTCACTTTTTCAACCACTCGAAATTTCCGGTTTCAATCATTTTTGTAGTAGTTGCGAAACTTAGCTATCCTGCTCCTAATAATTTTGTATGCGATTCATCTAAAGTTTCAGAAAAACTGTAATCATTCACAATTACGAGGATTTCAGTAGTGTAATTGTTTTCTAACATAAATATCAGAATAAAAATTCGCTACTTTCGAACGAATTTCACATTAACTTCTTCTGCTTCCAAATGTTTCAAAAATGACATAAACCTTACAAATTGTTCCAAGAAGACGCTCAATTCTATAATTCGTTCAAAAAATGGCCTGAACGTTACAAAAAATTTGAGAAATAACGTGTTTAAAAAATACCTAAAAACTCAATGTACCGTATGTTTTCTCAAGAGTGTAGTAAGAAAACTGTTCTGTAGTATGTATACTCACCCTCCTCCACCCAGCAAACACATGTGTCTTTTAATTGCAGCTGTGCAATTAAAAATGACAACGTCTTATACGTCTTTCTGCCGGAGTGAGATCATCTCAATTATGTAGATTTGTCTATATAAAGTCTGTGTCATATCATTCTACTTCACTACTCTAGAAACGAAATAGCGTTAATGTGAAGTTCATAGGCTGTAGAAATCTATGACATATGACGTAAATGCGCTGTTGATATCAACCGCCTATGAACTTCATATATTTTGTTTCTAGAGTTTCCGAATCTACGGAAACTTCGCCATCGGTTATCGCTATATCGATCGATCATCTCAATTATGTAGATTTGTCTATATAAAGTTTGTGTCATATCATGCTAGATCATTACTTTGAAACTTCATCTCATCCATTCCAGAATGCAATGAATCTACACTGAAAGTGTCATGGACGACCTGTACCAGGACGAAGCGATCAACGAGACGCTGGGTTCCACTGTGGTTCGTTTACTTTTTATATTTTTTTTTCATCAGAATGAAATGACAAAAATTTACCGAAACGTTCTAAAAATTTTTTATGTAGCCCTTGGTGCGTCTTGAGGAGTTCTGTCGTTGGAAATAGCTGAAGTAACTAGTTTTTTCCCGATTATTTTCGTATTTTTGCCATGGAACGCTTAAAGTAGAACTCATTTGTGATGGCTCATAAAAACCATACAACTATTACGTTCACTACCTGTAACTACAAAAAACCCCAACACTCAGGACCAAGTAATCGTGGGTGCTCAACACGTCTTCCTTTTCCTTCTAATCATACTGGTCGTCTTCGGTAACACCTTGGTCATTTTTGCCGTTGCGATAGACAGGAAACTTCGCTCTGTGACGACCAACAAGTTTATAGCCTCGTTGGCCCTGTCAGATCTGCTGGTTGGACTCATGGTCATGCCGTTGTCGTTGTTTTACAAGGTAATTTTGAAAAAAATGAAGTGTTGACAAAAATGGAACGAAGGGTAGCACTTCCAGACACGTCTGAACGTTCTGTACGAAAAAGTCAGTTTTTTTCCATATCACTGCATCGAAAAATGATGGTGTTCGTATCTTTTTAACGGTACAATGTTTTTCAAAAAAAAACAATTCAAAGAGTATTGACTTCCCATTTCTGATTTTCGAAGATTCCGTGCAATGAAGTAGACTTCAGATCCATAACGATGAATGGACCCTGGGACACGCTTGGTGCCAGTTCCATCTGGTGACAACAGTCTTCTCGACAACCGCCAGCATAGTTCATTTGGTGGCGATCAGTCTGGATAGGTAATGGTGTTGTGCTCACCATTCATGTGGCAAACTTTCAGGTACTTTGCGATCATGTTCCCAACCGAGTACCAACGCCACTCGGTCAGCACCTCGACCACTCCATACATTGTGATGATCTGGTTCATGGCTGTGGTTGTTTCGTCCACTCTGACCATGGAGAATGAACGATCGGTGGACGGAGTCTGTTGGATCAGCAACCCGCAGTATATTGTTAGTTTCTCCCGTTCTTAAACAACATTTCAAAAATAAGCGGAAAATCATCTCTAATTCAAGTCTTATGGAAGGTTGAAAGCCTAGTTTTGGTCATAAGCTGATTAAGACCGGCGAAATTGCCTTTTCCACCATTCATAAGCCAGGAAAAAAGGTGGTTTACCACAGATCCCACTATTGTGTCTAATACTCAGTCGCACTTCTTTTTTTCCTAATTTACCCTCGTTTTGAAGACTCAATTATTCACAAAAGCTGTTTTTCCAACCTTACCTAAGCTTAGGATATAAGGTTATGCGTATACTCAAGAACGGAAATAAATCACTTCCGAAAATGTGAAAAGTTCAAGTTGCGAAAAAAAAATTTTTTTGAACTGACCCAAGGTTCTCGACCTGATATCTTTGAAAAAAAAGCGTACTCATCAATTTCTTATGGATTCATGAATAATTTTTCAGGTCAAGGAATAATCTATTTAGGAACTTATTGTGTGGAGTCTGAAAAAACCGAATCAAAGTTACCTTAACTAAACTTTTTTTCCAGGTGCTTTCCTCATTCCTCTCCTTCTTTCTTCCCGGTGTGGTTGTAGTTTACCTCTACTCGAAAATCTTCCGGAAACTTCGCAATCATCAGCTCTTCATGTTCGGCCAGCAAGCGAACAAAAGCGGCGAACGAAGGCAGTCATTGCCACGTGTGATAATCGAAGAAGTGAGGTCGAGAAGAGGGTCAAGACTGTCACAGACAGGCTCGCAGAGTGGAAGTCCGACTAGACGAAGTAGTGGAAGTAAGGAACGATCACCCAGTCAACCGGATATTCATTCAATGCCGAAGCCCCAGCAAAGGTTAGATTTGAATAGAAGGTCATAGTATGTGTAAAAAGGAATGAATCTGAAATGCATACTCTGTCAACATGCTGATACATTGAAGCATTGCACACATTACGTCAAATTGATCGGCGAATCTCGACCTCTAATAAAGTACTACTAATTCACCCATCCACAACTGATTCGAGGTAAGGTAGGGTGGTACACCTCGAACATATTAAAATCCGCAGATTTTGACTAATATTCCTCACTTTTCACTGTTAAAAAGTCCACATTATGTCGAAAAAAGATGTGCGGAGACAAAAACGTCGAATCTAACATATTACATCCATGGTGTCTATTACAAGAATTTTTTCAGATTTCACCTGAAACAATAATAAAATGTTCAAATTCCAGGTGGAGGTCGCCAACCATCTGCGCTGAAACCTTGGCTCATGACAGATTGCTGGCAGCTAAGAAAAGAGTGAGTATCGTACCGGATCCGCCTTCAATGGATGTCGTGAGTATGGGCAACTCCTTGGCAGATCAAATGAGAGATGAGCATCAGAATAATCGGTAAGCCATCGTTTTAATGGCAAAGATAAGTCACAAGAGGAGTTCCCATTTTAATGTTGCATCTGTTACCAGGAAACCGTTGCTTTGTCATGAGTTGTCATCTTTTGCGGTATTCATAGCTCCGCCTGGTCCGTTCTGTGCCCTGTGGGCGCCCGAGAAAAATTTGAAGTAGTGTACCTCTCAGAGTTACAGTATAAGTTATAAATGGAAGGGATAAAGAGGACGCATGAACCCGAAAAAGTTGACTAGCCGCTACACGAAGAAGATGAAGTTTTCATCGCCCTTTTCTCTCAAATTCAAAACTTTGTTCATTTTTCCACTAATTTCATAAGTTTTTCCGAAGTTTTCAACAGAAATTGGAATTCTGTGCCGACCTTATTATCAAACCCCCTAATTATCATGTTTCAGACTTCGTGAAGTTGAGATAACATACGGAGATATCATGAAGAAGAAGAGTGAAGATGCTGTGCGAAAACTGTCGGAAGAGAGAAAGGTGAGCATTTGTGGTGTATTGTCTTGGTAAATTATGGAAAGCCTCCAGACCAGTTTAACATTAGAGAAACATTCAGATGACAATCGCAAATCGCCGAAGAATGAGCACTCAAGACAATCCGAATGGTGTACCTATAATGCAAGCGTTTCAGAAGGTTTTGAGTTTATTAGGTTGTGACTGATTGAGTCTTATAGGCGTATCAAGAAGTCAAAGCTGGGCGTAGAAGGTCACTTCATGATTTTGAAATACGTAAGTGATCTTTCTCTCTCTCTCTCTCTCTCTCTCTCTCTCTCTCTCTCTCTCTCTCTTTCTCTCTCTCCGCTTTCCAAATTCATCTTTGTAGCTTGCCACTACTCATCAAGATGCCTGACTGATGTTGGCGAAGCGTCGTGCGAACTTCTTGAAGAAGATGAAGACTTTGAGGCGAAGACTATCCACAAGCAGAGTACCGGATCGAGCATAGCAGAGACGGTTATTTCTATGGTCAGTATTATCGAAAAATTAATCAGTTCCATGGATTTATGGTTTCCCAAGTAGAATTTCGCAAATAGCTCATAGAATGGCTGAGCAAGAAGGCATTCTCAACAGAAAATTTGTGATAAATGTTTCGACAACAAATTATTACAATTATATCCATTGATTCAGATGAGAAAAGAAAGAAAATAGATCATGTTTCAAATTTGAAATAAAATCAATTAGAAAAGTCTCGTAACGCGGTTTTTGTTTTGGTAAACGTTAGATGTCTTCCAGCTGCCGAAAACATCCCGACTCAACAAGGAAGAGTCGAAAGACGAGTCGATATCAACCGACGCCAGTCAAAGGCCGCTCCTGGACAGGAGACTACAAACGGGCAAATGTCAATTGTAAGGCGAACATGACTGATACACGTACTGATGTTCATTCTGTTCAGACCACAGACACTCATCCCAGCGCCTACTTTCCTTATGGTACCAGCAGTGATGTCCATTCAGCCTACCAACAGTGTTCGGGAGATACCGAGTGGATCCAGTCTCTTGCAGGTGAGAAGAGAGAGAGAGAGAGAGAGAGAGAGAGAGAGAGAGAGAGAGAGAGAGAGAAAGAGGGATAGAGAGAGAGAGAGAGAGAGAGAGAGAGAGAGAGAGAGAGAGACGGACAGTGGCAATAAAAGAAGCATTATCACTATCCAGTCTTGCCAGTTTGTCGATCAGAAAAATAAATCCTATCAATCTTTTTTCTTGACCATCTACCTTTAAAAGATTCTATCGCATGAAAGAAATTACAGTATACATTTTTCTATAAATATCAAAAATGTGCGGTAGTCGGAGTGTACTTTTCACTTTTCGAATCAAGTAATGAAATACTGAGAGAGTGAGAGAGAAAGAGAGAGAGAGAGAGAGAGAGAGAGAGAGAGAGAGAGAATGCCGGTCATCATTAAATTGCAGGTCCCCCGGTTGTTCGATTGCCCATCACCATGTAGTGTCCCCTCGAACAGCAGCCATTCATCCTACACCTCGGCTTCTGGCAGTAGCAGCACCTACCGTCGCATCTCGATGAACAGCTACGGAAGTAGCCTGACAGACGGCACAGAGTCCACTTTTGAATGTGATTCGAGGTTAGTAATCTATGAAAAGTATACTTTCTGCCCATTTCTCTCAAGTTCGATGTGGTCAGATTTTTGACAAAACACGAAACTGAAAATTCCCAGACTATTTTTTGTGAAAACCAATTTTTACAAACTTTTTCAGACGGTCCTCAGCGTGGTCTACAATTCGTGCGGCCGTTTTCGACCGCAACCATACAAAAGCGAAGGCGGAGGTGGACATGTCTGTTCACCAAGGTGGCCATAAGAAAATGTCGACGATTAGTAGAGGCAAGCTGAGGAGAATCGCTACGCAGGTATGATTGTAGCGAGGTCCAAGCCTAGATTGAGTATCTTCAGGTAACTCGAGCTATTCGACGTAAAAGAAGAGAGTCGCTGGCCATTCGGAAGGAGACCAGAGCGACCAGAGTCGTTGCAGCGATTTTGAGTGAGTTGCGCCACTTTTTGCCACGTGGATTATTTTTAGTTTCTATACAAAAAATATTGTTTGATCGTCGTTTAGGCAGATTCAATTTTATGAATATTGAAACGTTGCTCATTTTTCTTTCTCAAAATAGTTTTAAAAAGAATGATTTCAGTGGCGTTCGTCATTTGCTGGATCCCTTACTTTGTCGTCAGCGTGGTTCGCGGAATCCTGATGGGGTTCAGAATCCCTCTCAACGTCTCCCTTCACTCCAAACTCCACATCTACACCTCCTGGCTAGGGTACACCCATAGCTGCTTCAACCCGTTCATTTACATCTGTTTGAACCGGAGTTTTCGCGCGACCATGCGCAAGATTATTCATAGGAGTAAGGAGACCGAGCGTGAATGATGACGTGGAAAGTAGGCGTGTCTAGCCAATTAGAGACTGATCAAGTTTCTCTCAACCACGTGGAGTCCATTTTGTAGGGAAAGAAGGATGCCACGAGGAAGCCACAAACTGGCCACGTCAAATGATAGGTACAAATTACCCACACACCCACTATGTGGAATCCACATTTATGTAGAATCTCCCTACTAAACCCTTGTATTCATGATCTCAGTCGAATTGGGTACACTTTAACATTGAAGACGGGAATAAAGTTATTGCATTTTCATAGTGTTCAGTTCAGGGTTGAAGTTGGTTACGGTAGGTAGTGTAATTTCTTTCATACTGTGGTATCTTTATAATGAGGATGGTTTTTGGAAGAATTTTTTTTTCGAGCGATGAATATTGATATTTCTTGCCTTCTCTCTCTACGATGAAAAACGAAATTCAATTCATTTTCTTCATTCCTTTTCGCACTTGCAGTATCATCGCAGTGTCTCAATATTAAAAAAAAGAATATGAAAGGCATCGTTTATACAGATAGGAAAAAACCATGCATATGTGATGATAGCGAACCCGATTTGATATGATGAACTTACAAAGCGTACGATCTGCAATTTTTCGGTTCAGTTGGATTATTCATTGTTTGAGATACCCTGTATGATATGTGACGTCGACTCCGGTCATCTTTCGTTCTTCTTTTGGGTACAATGTTGCCTGAACGTGTCGTAAGATTATCTCTCTCTCTCTTTCTCTCTTACCTGACACTTAGGACATGTCAACTGGTTCTGAGAATCATCACTTTTGAAAATCACATCAAAACAATGCTCTTCATCTCGACACTGGCTGCTCTGCGCAGTGCGAAATTGGCTGAAAATGGGAAGTTATCTTTCAACTTCGAGTTTAGGGAACCAGACTGCTCGGTTTGATTGAATTCTATGAATCTATCCAATCACCTATGAGATCAGAACGAACCACGGGGAGCAACTACGACAAAAAAGTCATTTTTCTATCACAAAAGACTCACTTTGTGCGTTTTCTTATCATCCTCTCCGTAACCAACACGAGTCCCTTCTTGAATTGACTATTCAATCTGGCGTAGAAAATCCAATTGAATGAAGTAGCGACGAACGGGAGCAGATGTGAATAGTACTGAACATTGAATGCATTGTGACCTTCTCTCTCCCACTTACAGTATAAGTCATCATGCTCTGAGTTTTCTCCAAGTGGATAAACGTTGACAGGATTATGTAGATTTGGGGAATCCAAAATGGGACCTTAACAGTTTCTGTGTGCAACGTGTGTTGCGATGCGTACGAACCTGGCAAACTAGGTAGAAGGAGGTTGCACCCATTGTGTAGATGTTGATACGACGTAGAGGGATTTTTGTTTTCATCATGGTTCTGGAAGGTTTCTCTCTCTCTCTCTCTCTCTCTCTCTCTCTCTTACCTTTGTCTCTTCCTAAGCGTCAGAATAATTCGTCCATAAAAGAATGTGATAAGAGTACACGGTAGCAGAAAAGAGAAGAAAATGAGAAAAGTAGAGGCTAACAATCGAAACTCCTGTCGCATACCGTCCGTACACATGTTACGACGCACCTTGTAGTGAACCTGAAATTTGAGAGAGACGTCAGGCTAATCTCGAGAAATATTAGGCTAAGGCATAGCTCCTGCGTAGGCGTCTATCTAGTGATGTTAGGCTTAGGCTTAGCTTGATTGATTGAGAAATGTGTGGCTTAGCTTCAAAAATTTTAAAGCTCAGGTTAAGCTCCAGATATGTCAGATTTAGGCTCAGCTCGGGAGATGCTACTCTCAAAAAACGACCAACCTTCATCCTCGAAGTATACTCTCCATAGTTGTCGAATTGCTTGATCCTTGCAGAGAAAACAACTGGCAAAATGAGCATGATGGAGAGGAGTGCGAGACAAGAAGTAATGATCACTGTTACTTTGATGTCGTGAATCTGAATTGATTATGACCTATCGAAAAATTAACCGATTTTTATTTAGGCTTTAGAAAGGAAATGCAATGTTTCGGTCATCTGTCTGCAAACATCTTTTCATTTGTAAGTGATTAATGGAACAGAAAAAAACAACGGATCATGGAGGACGTAGTGAAAAATTGAAATTAACAGAAGATGTGGCATTTTTTGAAGCTAATGAAGGATTCTGCTGTTTTTCAAGAGATTTGATTTATGTTTAAGGTTTCCAGAATAAAACACAAATACTTTTTTCAGTCCCACCTTCTTGTTTCCGGGATGACAAACAGCCATGTATCTGTCGAATGCCAGTGCGGTTAAGATGAAAGTGGACAGCATCTGAATTTGTGATCTATGATCTTTAGGTTTCTGAAAATCAAATTCATTCATTTGAAATTCTGCAAAGTATTACGAAAACAATTCATTGCCGATTCTGACATAAAACGAACCGCTCTGCAGAACGCATTGGATTGTGGTGTTGAAATTTTTTATCGATTGTGAAAAATCTTATTTTAACTATCATTCAACAACCGTGTTTTCAACAATTTCATGAGAACAAAAGTTGAAAGATAATCTAGCGCCTCGAAGTGAAGTACATTTGAAAATAAGACCGTTCGTATTTTTATGAACGATGAGAGCCATCAACCACTAGAAGTTCATAAAGAAACGAATGGGAATTTTTTTGGACAAAGCTCTTTAATTAACCATCAGTTCTGTTAGTAAATAGTACCGTTCGTATCTTTATGGACGATTTTATCTCACCTTGTTCGACATCTCCATGGCCCAGTGAAACTTGCATCCGATTTCGCCAAAAACCCAATTGTCAAGAATCATGCTGGATAGTGAAAAAGGTATGGAAGTTGTGACCAGCAGGTCTACCAGACAAAGCGCGACCATGTAAATGAATGTGTTCCCTAAGGCTGTTACCGATGATTTCAGCGATCTGAAATTTGTGTATCTCTCTCTCCTCTCTCTCTCTCTCTCTCTCTCTCTCTCTCTCTCTCTCTCTCTCTCTCTCTCTCTCTCTCTCTCTCTTTCTCTCTCTCTCGCTCTCTCTCGCTCTCTCTCGCTCTCTCTCGCTCTCTCTCTCCCTCTCTCTCCCTCTCTCTCTCCTTATCTCTCCCTCTCTCTCTCTCCCCCCCTCTCTCTCTCTCTCTCTCTCTCTCTCTCTCTCTCTCTCTCTCTCTCTTTCTCTTTCTATCTTTCCTACTCCACTACTTACCTTGTGATAAAAAAGACATAGCTAAGAACAGCAGTGTTACCGATGGTGCCGCAAATGAACAAAATCGAGTAGGGAATGACCGACTTGGCGAATGGTGACCCGATCAATGGTGGCGGTGGTGACCATTTTATCTCAGCCTCAGTCATCTGAAACTTGAACACTAGTTCGGAATGGAAGGTTGAGATGAGCGAGATTGGATAATTTGATCGAGGTTCTTTCCATGAACGAAAGAAGTCTATTCTGCCGAGAGTATTCCAGGAATGTCTAGGGCAAGGCTCGCAGAACAATAGGGTTAGTCTTGGTCCAATGGGTTGGTCAACCATTTTGAGGTGCAAACACGTCACACGTTTGAGAAGTTGGAAGGTGTCAAGCTTGCTGCAGGTCTTAGTGCCAGTACAACGTACTGGACGATGTTCGAATCCTGGTAACTTTGAAACATCGTCTCAATGCTAGACTCCAAAAGTTTGGGTGAACCGGCTTTAGATTGAGTGAAAAAAAGTTGAAAACAGTGTGAGTTATCATCGATCGTCGGCCTTTTCTACATTTTCTAACAGCAGAAAAACTGTATTGAAAACGAGCAGAAGAATTTAAAGTTATGTTGAATATCATCTGAAATGAATCAGCCAATTTAATTCAATATTAATTATTTTTTAGAGATAAAAATGATTATAAGGTTTTGGACAGACAGGATTATACTAGTTTGGACTAGGAGAGAGGGACTAGGACTTTGAGTAATAAGGAACAATGAACAGAGTTATTCAGGAAGCGGATTAATGATGATAAAATTTGTGATTCAGAGAGTTGTTCTTGGAAGCAAACGTCTTCAATGTCTCTTTTCTCTCTCTCTCAAATCATCAAACCAAAGTACAAATCGCTCATAAGTACCAAATATGCAAGTCATTTTCCAGAAAAGTAATCGAGGTAAGAAAACTTGATTCCGTGGAACATGTGAATAAATTAACTAAGAGGTCTCATCACGCCCACCTGCTCTCTCTCTCTCTCTCTCTCTCCCTCTTTCTCTCCTTCTCTCCCTCTCTCTCTTCCATAACTTTATAGTCAAACCTCGAGTGTTTCTGACAGAAGTAAAATAAAACAGAAAACATAATTGACCAAACTAATGTCTAGAAGAACAGACAGCCAACATGTCAAAATGAATGAAAATTGGATGGCCGAATTTTTTTGGTCTATTCCGTGTGGGTCGTGCAAAGATCTGAATAGGTATGAAGCAGGAAACGTCCAGCAATTATTTTATAAATAGAGTATGTTCACTTTGAGTGGATAATCCATCATGAAAATACGCTGTAGTTTGGTGCTGCGAGAGAGAGAGAGAGAGAGAGAGAGAGAGACAGAGAGAGAGAGAGAGAGAGAGAGAGAGAGAGAGAGAGAGAGAGAGAGAGAAAGAAAGAGAGAGAAAGAGAGAGAGAGAGAGAGAGAGAGAGAGAGAGAGAGAGAGAGAGAGAGAGAGGGAGTGAGAGAGAGGAAGTGAGAGAGAGAGAAAGAGAGGGAGGGATAGAGAGAGAGAGAGAATTCTAGAAAAACAAAGGACTATAGTCTGAAAGGAAGGATGTTCTTCATCACAAAAAAGGAAATTAATTTCCCGCCGGCTTTATATGACATTGAATGAACCAGTGTCATATGGTTTCCGTTGATGAAAGCTTCGGAGAACATGACCTTTTA
>OZ022250.1:3134445-3136945 GCA_963978915.1 Caenorhabditis parvicauda | reverse complement strand
CAGTCTGACAAAACTGGATCCAAGCTTATAAAACACTTCAAATAACTATAAGGCCCGGAGATTCATTTTCTCGCCGAACCCAAATAACACGATAAATCCTTTGGTCATCGCGAGTATTTTGAAATATATTTCATTCCGATTGGAAACACAACTCTGGATCCAATCTGCTTTTTTCTGGATCCAATCAGAGTTGACTTCTCTTAGAAGGTAATTGAGTTGATTTTGAGCCGTCCTCCCAAAGTTTTGGGTCGGAAATCACATGCACATACTTTTTTTGTAAGTAAACACTCAATAGAAACCCAATAAACAACTGTCACTGTGTCTTTTTTCAGAAGGCTCCAAAAAAGAAACAAAGGAAGTCGCCGATCAATTCCTGTCAAGTATTGCAAACGATATTCATGAGTACTATGTTCACGATCGGAACATGCCCGAACTACTCGCTCAGACTGTTGAAACTTATGGGATTGATTGCGACAATGCAGGTGAGTAATTCAACTATCTAGTACTCCGTAATCTTTCTGTCGCGTCCCTGGAGCGTCACTGGTACGTTGTGGTACGTTGCCGGAACGTTGCTGGCACGTCGCCGGTACGTTGCCGGAACGTCGCTGGCACGTCGCCGGTACGTTGCCGGAACGTCGCTGGCACGTCGCCGGTACGTCGCCGGTTCGTCGCCGGTACGTTGCCGGAACGTCGCTGGCACGTCGCTATCATGTCGCGCCAATTAGTGGGGTATATCGAACGACAACAAAAAGATTATGGAGAGTTCGTAAAACAGTACCCTCTGTCCACTTCTCGATGACTAAATTCCAGAAAATCAACTTCGACCGGAGTCGCGTTGTAGCCATGGCACAGTTATTCGACGTTCTGACCGTTGAATTCTCTGATATGAAATTTTTAAAAGGCATACATGAATAAAGTTTTTCTCAAAGATTTCGTCCATGGTTTCACTAGGATCGGGGAGAAAATTGGCTTCTGTTGAAACGAGACTATCCAGAATAATGATTTCTATCGCTTCAAGAACTTCCAGAATACAGCATGAACCTGATTATTTTGTGTGCTAGGGAGGCGAGTAATTCGGAAGATATAAAAGTGCAGAGATATAATAAAAGATTACATACATACAGTAGCGACAGAAAGTTTTTGGACGATATCATTTTTTGACATATCCTAACGCTGGGTTATCGGATCAGTCTTAAAGTTGCACAGATATCAGAAAAAACATTTTTTGACATTGTGAAAAAATATCGGGATGATAGGTATTGTTCTAGCAGAAAAAGTTGTGATTTCCTCAAGTTCACTCATAATTGACTTTTTACACATCACAATTTATTTCTCGATTTTTTTCTTTCATCACGCATTTACCTGTTTTCAAGTGCATAATTCTAAAAATTCCAACTTTCAAAAACGTAAAAATGAGGGAACTAACCAAATCGGTGATCATCCGGGGTCACCGGATGAGATTTGAGAGGTTCACATTTGACTGAACAGTCCTGGAAGGAAGATATCAACTCCGTATAGGGTCATTCTTGCTCTAGAATAGCTGGATCTACTTGGAAAGTCATAAACAGAACTTTTTTCATTTGTCGACTCTATTTGAGATCCACCTAGACATGGTTAAAGACCATACGTATTCGATCTCGTAGGCGACCTTTTTGAGAATCCTCAAGCTGGGTCAGTTTTCAGGTCATAAAACAGAAACGGTTCGACTTCGAGGTCTAATTTTCTCTGAGTACATTATTGTTTGCATATTTTTCCACTATCATGTCAGGACATCCACTAAAAAGAAATCGGAAAGTACTACTAGACAGTGGAACTGGTGTGAATCCGGAGCAGTTTCATGGCCTTCTAAAAAAGTGGTCTAAAGTTGTCGAAGTTGGTGAATCGGAGATTTCATGCTTTCAATCAGTCAAAAAACACATGATAGAACGTGTCAGAGGCAAAAAAGAGTTACTTGAAGCACCGAAATCATCCATGAATACCGATAGTTGAAATCTGGATACCGGAACCTTTGCAAATTTTTATTCGGGTCTTCTTGTAGTATTTTCTGAAACGATGATTTATACACAACTTGATATCAAAATGATTTTTTGAGTTGTAAAGAATGTTTCTATGAAAAATTAGACCTCTAATTCAAACCCGTTTCTGTTTTATGACCTAAAAACTGACCCCAGCTTGAGGATTCTCAAAAAAGTCGCCTACGAGATCGAAGACGTATGGTCTTTAACCATGTCTAGGTGATCTCAAATAGAGTCGAAAAGATGAAAAAAGTTCTGTTTATGACTTTCCAAGTGGATCCAGCTATTCTAGAGCAAGAATGACCCTATACGGAGTTGATATCTTCTTCCAGGACTGTTTAGTCAAATGTGACCTCTCAAATCTCATCCGGTGGCCCCGGATGATCACCGATTTGGTTAGTTCTCTCATTTTACGTTTTTAAAAGTTGGAATTTCCAGAATTATGCACTTGAAAACAGGTAAATGCGTGATGAAAGAAAAAAATT
>OZ022250.1:3061945-3131945 GCA_963978915.1 Caenorhabditis parvicauda | reverse complement strand
CTGCAATAAACAATATTATGGTAGCCATGGGAACACGCTCCTGGTATTCTATTCATTTCTCGAAAAGAAGCGGCGTTGAAGCCTTATACGGTACGCGTCACGTGTGCATTTGCGCGTCATTTCAAAGTTTTCTGTGGCAGAAGCATTTTTCGTAAATCCACAGCATTGTTTTCCTGTTTCTTTTTTTGTTTTCGTTTCTAGGATTTCTTGATAAGTTCCACTCTTCAGAGAATGGAGTTGGATATGAAAACGATGCTGGAGGCGAATCCAGAGTTAATGGCCGATTTTGGCGATCTTATCAACGAACCCCAGGTATTTTTTCTTGTGATTTAAATAGTTTGAGCTCTGGTTAAGTTTCTGGTTGTATTCCGTGAAAGTTCCGGTGATAATTTGAATTCACCTTAACTTCACCAGATCTTTATAAATAATTTTGTGAGTTTTTAAACAAAACCCTTCAGAAACGTAAAGGGAACGTTCTGCCACTTTGGGGAAACCAGAACACGATGAATCTGAATCCACTCGTACTGGAGAATGTGAGAGAAAGCTACTACTACAAAAACCATCTTGTCGATGTCGACAATTTCCCAATCGATGGTTCGAAGAAATTTTTTACCAGGTAAGGTTTATAATTTTCACTTTACAAGAATTGCAATTTCCAGGTCAAACATCTGGAACCTTGGGAGAAAGGAACGAGAAAGGTTCAAGGAATGACGGGAATGTGTGGTGGAGTGAGTTTCACGATCTGACTTTAGTTTTAAGGTTATTTAGGTCCGTGGTGTCGGAGCGGGAGGAGTTGTCAGCTCAGCCTTCTGTATTCTATTTCGTTTATTCAATTTGAGAGTTACAAGGTTGGTTTTATCTGATGGTTTTATCTGATGTATTCACTTCAGGAGTCAGCTGTACAGTATGCTGAACAATCGTCAATCGAACTATATTCGTGGAATAGGATTTATGTATATTCGTTTCACGCAACCACCTCAGGATCTATGGGATTGGTATTCGCCATATTTGGTAAGTTTTAGCGTATAAAATGTAGAAGGTGTTGTCTCCATCTTCGGGAAAAAACAAAAAATGTCGTAAATCTGTTTTTTGTGGAGGTTTTTATCATTCACAATCAAAAATTGATTCCCTTTTCAAAATAAGTGAAAAAGTTGTAAGCGTGAAATATCGTTGAATCTGTTGTAGGCGCGAAAAGGTTGATCACGTAAAAACAACAATTCTGACGCGAGGACCTTCATTTCTCTCTCTTCCTACCGTAGTAGATGTGCACATTAGAAATGAAAATCTACCGTAGTAAATGTGCAAATTAGAAATGAGAATCTACCGTAGTAGATGTGCACATTTGAAATGAAAATGCTTCACCAAAAAATCGGCCTGACGAAAAGTAAGCGGAGCAAAGGGGGGCGGTCCCCTTGTTCTATCGTTAATGTTTTCGGTTTTGAAATTTGAAAGGTTAACTGGTAAAAATTGACTGGAGCAACAGTCAAAGTGTGAATTGTTCTGAAAAAGCAACTTCTCCATTTCAGGACGACGAAAATGAAGTAGATCCACGCTCTGGTGGAGGTGAAATGATAACTTTCGGCTACATGGCCAGAATCCTTCTGACGAAGCTGGATTGGTACGGTACTCTGTTCCCAAGAATTCCGGTGCCTATTCAGGTCCGATTCTCATAACTTAAAAAATAATATTTCCATTTTTTAGAAGGAAATTGATGAAAAGTTTGCCGAGAGAAAGAAAATGTTCTTGAGGGAAGGAGGAGAAGAGGACTCTGCCATCAGGTAACTTTTCCTACTTTTTTTGAGAATGTGGTCTTTTTTTCGTTAAATACACTCGCCTACGCTCGTGAGCTTACGCATCAGAGTTGAACGGAAGTCGTATGTTGAAAAGTTGGAGTGAAAAAAAGTAGATAAAACTCAGAAATATTGTATATCCGCTCATTTTTAGATGAGCTAGACAGAGTAGACAGCGATTTCATTACATCATCCCTCATTTTTCACGAAATTCATCTCACGAAAAATTTTTTTTCACTGAAGTTGGAAATTGGATATCGGAAGTGGATTTTGTTAAACGGAAGTCGGAAGTGAAAAAAAGGATGGAAGTAAGAAGTTGGAAACTCTGCTACGCAGAAATAGAGTGTTTGCAAATTTAAAAAAATTGAATCAAGCAAATCGAAGCTGTTGGAATCAAAAACCATCACCGTGTTTCAGAGAAAAAGAAAGAAAACCAGAAGTAAAAGTTCCAAAAGTTTCTCGTTGTCACCATCATCTCAGACATCACCATTGTCGGAAACATCGTTTGAAGTGCCCAGAAAAGGCAAAAAAGTGAGTTTTCCTGTAGAAAACGATCGAAAATGTCAATTTCAGAGCGAAAGCTGAGGAAAACGGCCAAAAGGAGTAATCATTTTACAGGTTTCTTTGTACATTTGTTTGTTTTGACTGAATACATGCATTCTAATTTACCCGTGTGTTCTTGTCGATTTGCTCTTTCTTTATGAGTTTGGCCGAGTTGAGAAGTTGCTGATACTCGATTCCGGTGTCTTCACAGTAGGACTTTGTCTGAATTTGACTCTGCGTCTAGAATCTATAACAAGTATCATGGGAGCAAGTTTACAACTTACCAACTGGTCGATCAGCTCCTTAAACTCTTTCATGATCTCTTCATACAGCTCTGACAACATTTGTTGACGGTCGAAAACTGAAGAGAATATGACTATAATCTTTCTCTCTCTCTCCCTCTCTTCATCTCTCTCTCTCTCTTTCTCTCCCCCTTCTCTCTCTCTCTCCATCTCTCTTTCTCTCCCTACTTCCATCGCTCTCTCACTCACTCTCTCTCTCTTTCTCTTCCTCACTCTCCCCCCTTCTCTCTCCCTCTCTCTCTCTCTACCCCCTTCTCTCCCCTCTCTCCCTCTCTCTCCCTCTCTCCCCCCTCTCTCTCTTTCTCTCTCTCTCTCTCTCTCTCTCTCTCTCTCTCTCTCTCTCTCTCTCTCTCTTTCTCTCCCCCTTCTCTCTCTCTCTCTCCATCTCTCTTTCTCTCCCTACTTCCATCGCTCTCTCACTCACTCTCTCTCTCTTTCTCTTCCTCACTCTCCCCCTTCTCTCTCCCTCTCTCTCTCTCTCTCTCTCTACCCCCTTCTCTCCCCTCTCTCCCTCTCTCTCCCTCTCTCCCCCCCTCTCTCTCTCTTTCTCTCTCTCTCTCTCTCTCTCTCTCTCTCTCTCTCTCTCTCTCTATCACTCTCTCCTTTTTAATCAAAAACACGTTCTTATAAAACCAACCAACAGAGCGTTCCTCTATGAACGAAGATATGGGAATAGTCCACATGCTGGACCGTATAAACTCGAAGAACTTGTGCACAATAAGGGTCGATTTCCTCTCCTCTTCGCTGTCCTTCTTGGACTCTTCACTCTTTTTTCTCTTGGACGAAAGCCGACGAAGCATGACTGGGTGCAAAAAAGAAAGTGTGGCGAACGAGTATGTCTGACAATGGACACGGTTACCAGGGAGACGGCGAAACCTTTCTTTCAACCAATGGATTAGGCTTGGCTTGGAGTTGGGCTGTTACAAATCCTTTGGCTCAGTGATTCTGGCTAAGTGTCGTACACAAAGGGTCGCTGTATCGAATCCACCTCTCCACAATTCCGGAGCGACTTTCAGTTGAATAAAGTTATCTGGATTTAGAGGATCTTACCGTGTTTCTTACGAAAGAGTCCTGCTACCGCACGAGTCGCTTAGTGCAAGAGGGACCTCAGGACCCACCGTCGGCAGTTTTAAGAAGACAATTCAGGATGTTGCAAATTTCTTGGCACAGTTTATTCTTGCAGTTTTCGCTATCTGAAACCTGAACCTGAAACTATCAGAGATGCCCACAAGAAAACAAACAAGACGACTAAAATGAAAATAATTTATTCAACAAAAGCATAGAAAGTCTTCCCTTTAGAATCTGTAGAACCTTTTGTGAACCGGTGTCGAGTACACGGTACCGCCGGATTTGTCCATTGCAAATGTCTCGATTTCATAATCGACGACGAAATAGAACTGCTTGTTGTTGATGTAGAACGAGTTGCCTGAGTTGTGTCAATAACTGTTTGGTTTCTCAAATTTTCTCTCTTTCTTTCTCTCTCTCTCTCTCTCTCTCTCTCTCTCTCTCTCTCTCTCTCTCTCTCTCTCTGTCTCTCTCTCTCTCTCTCTCTCTCTCTCTCTCTCTCTCCCCTCTCTCTCTCTCTCTCTCTCTCTCTCTCTCTCTCTCCCCTCTCTCTCTCTCTCTCTCTCTCTCCCCTCTCTCTCTCTCTCTCTCTCTCTCTCTCTCTCTCTCTCTCTATCTCTATCTCTCTCTCTCTCTCTCTCTCTCTCTCTCTCTCTCTCTCTCTCTCTCTCTCTCTCTCTCTCTCTTCATTCACCTATCTAGTACCTGAAAACCTCAAAAAAGTGTTTACGTGCTGTCGAACTTATCGACAGACTTGGAACACGGAAATCAATTTATCCGAGCACAAAGAGCATGAAAGGAAAGCGTACTCGTCTGTTGATATATGAGTCTTTCCATTGCATCTTCAACTATGTTTTGCTCGTGTTTTGCTAACGATGTTCTAACTTCGAATGGCTCTGTTTGTTGATTATACATTAATTTGTCCATGTTTGACGAAATAAACTCCAACAACACATATTTTTGGAATGACGCTCACTTCCCAGCCAGAGCATTCTCTGGTACCAAAGAACGATCGTTTTCGGTATTTTTCCAAAAGAAAATGGCACAAAATGAGGGTGAAATTTTTGAAAACGACCGTGAAAATACCGAGAAAGATCGCAAAGAGAGCTAGAGAGCTTCGAAAACGATCGGTTGATAAGTCATAAGTCTCTCTCTATCTTTCTCTCTATCTCTCTCTCTTTCTCTCTCTCTCTCTCTCTCTCTCTCTCTCTCTCTCTCTCTCTCTCTCTCTCTCTCTCTTTCTCTCTTACTCTCAGTGTGGTAAAACTCACTTAATACTACCAGCGACAATAGTATGACAAGAATAATGTAGTACCGTTGTAACGACATCACCACTGGACTAACTGCCGATTGATAATTGTTCTAGTGGGTGTTTGTGAAAAAGTTTGGCTTTCTTTTTTGCCACCAAGTCGTGAAACTGGAATTGTAGAAAGAGTCCCGACCCTACCGTTCTCATTTTACAAAAACGCGACTGGAACGCGTTTGAAATCGGTCAGACTTTTTGCTAGATCTCTCTCTCTCTCTCTCTCTCTCTCTCTCTCTCTCTCTAATTGTTATTTCTTCAAAATTAGAAGCTCAAAAAACACCTTTGCACATACCGATTTGCAATCGCCCAAGCAGAAACGAAGTGTTTATGATACCGGAAACGAAAAACGCCCATGTGCTGAGCTTATTATACTCGCACTCGACGAAACAATTAATAAAATTCGATTTCTTGCGCACAATGGAGAGCGTGATTTCATTTGTCTTGTTTTCGTTCTTGCGCACTAGTGGAACTGCGTGTTTTCAGTTGATTGCCCTTTTCTCAGAGGTCGCTGTTCGATTATAGCTTCCATGAATAATGCTCGACTGATAGAATTAATTTTGGAAGACGCAAGAATAATTTTCGAGAGATTTTTGTGTTTGTCATCTCTCTCTCTCTCTCTCTCTCTCTCTCTCTCTCTCTCTCTCTCTCTCTCTCTCTCTTTCTTTCTCTCTCTTTCTCTTTCTCTCTCTCTCTCTCTCTTTCTCTCTCTCTCTCTCTCTCTCTCTCTCTCTCTCTCTCTCTCTTTCTTTCTCTTTCTTTCTCTCTCTTTCTCTTTCTCTCTCTCTCTCTCTCTCTCTCTCTCTCTCTCTCTCTTTCTCTCTCTCACTCTCTCTGTATTTTTTTCCAAACTAAATTTCTAAAAATATTTCCTCAGTTTTCTGATTCATGAACATTCATGCTAACTACAAATTAAGCAAAAAACTTTCTAATCGGAGAATCTTCATTCCTCTAAACCTGCTCAGAAATGCGCATATGTGGTCATGGAGATGCCAGGTTTACATGACTTTTGAAATCTGCGTTTGGTTCTTCATTAAAAGAAAGGGAACGTACAAAAGTTAATTTTATCTTGGTTGAGTTTGCTCGCAACATCTTCCAGAGCCATCAAAGATCGGTTTGTTATGCGCATGTGAAGATCGCCTAAGCATCCTACTCGAATAAATCATTATTAGACACATTTGTTTTGGCAATACTCCTCACTCTCGAGTAACTTGTTCTCTCTCTCTCTCTTTCTCTCTCTCTCTCTCTCTCTCTCTCTCTCTCTCTCTCTCTCTCTCTCTCTCTCTCTCTATCTCTCTCTCCCTTTCTCCATCCCATATTGTTACTTCTTATCCTCCAAAAATGTTTGTCGTCAAAACCGGAGATTTTGCATATAATCTCAATGTTTTGGATATTTCATACACCAAAATTGACGTAGTTTCTCTCTCTCTCTCTCTCTCTCTCTCTCTCTCTCTCTCTCTCTCTCTCTCTCATTCCCTCTAATACTAAAGATCGCAAAATTGTCCTTACAACTAATCTACTTCCTCCTCGCAAAAAAAGGAAGTCTCCATCCGCATACATCTCTGTTTTCTCGTTACGCGATGAACCTTTGATCATAAGGCTTCGTCTCCCTGCTTCTTGGAGTGTTTTCATACGTGGAGAGCTTTCATATCTTCATTCTTTTTGAGCTGAACAAACACAATAATGTTTCTGACATAATACGTCTTCTCTACTGAATTATACAGTAGCCGACAAAATCAGGATACTGTGACCTAGTTTCACCCAAACTTCAACCTCTCAACATGAAAAATATACCGTCCTTCTTTCAAAAAATGTTCATAAGGTCCCTCGAGCGATATCAATCAAGCTTCAAAACAAAAAAGTGCTCCCTGCCTCTTTCATCCCACCTACTCAGAAGCACCTGCTTCAAAGAGCCGTTTTCCAGATGAGAAGCTGAACATGTCTACAGAGCCTTTCCCGGTTTTCGCGAGTTATGTGAGTTATTTCACTTAAAATTTTGACCCTACCAAAGGTCAGCTTTTCGGACAATAACGAGTTTTAAAGATTAAAGAATGCTGAAAACTTCAGAATACTAAGTGTCGCATTAGGTTACCGACCTTATGCGGGTTTCGCCGATTAGGATTTCAACTACCTGAACGTTGAGTGATACGTCTGACTGAATATTTCATGATCAATTACATACACGTAATCCGATAACTTCCTTCTCACAAAAATCTTTCAGTCAGAGTGCGAAGCCTCTTGCAGCCAATTTGTCTCATACTGTAAAGGTCATGAACCAAAAGTATCTTGCGAAATCAACTTCAACGTTTTTCTCACAGTCATCTTACTGGCTATCATCACGGGTGAGTCATAGATTAAAGACCCTTTCGACCTTGTTCTAAGTCTTGATAGGTTATTGTCAAACGTTTTGTTAATGGTTTCATGATTTCGATTTTTTGATATGAATCACTTACTTTTGCGCATATGGGTTACTTTTTCTAGTTGAAAATCTAAGGGCCGAACTTCTAAATCTCAAGTATTTTTTCCATCTGGGTTACTGTATCCGATAGGAACTATGCAGGAATTTTTGAGAATTCCGGTGAAATTCCGGTGAATTAAAACTTTTCACCAGAACTCTCACGGAAATCTCACGAAAATCTCACGAAACTCTCATGGAAATCTCACTGAAATCTCACGAAACTCTCATGGAAATTCACCGCCAATCTCACGAAAATTCACCGGAATTCTCACTTTTTTCAAATTCACCGGAATTTCACCTTTTTTCCCATTTTCACCAGAATTTCACCATAATTTCACTTCTCCCCATTTTCACCGGAATTTCGCTTTTCCTCATTTTCACCGGAATTTCACTTTTTTTCCCATTTTCACCGGAACTTCACTTTCTTTTCCCCCATTTTCACCAGAACTTTACTTTTTTTTCTCAATTTCACCGCATCTCAACACCTTTTTCCTCTATTTCTCATTTTCACCGGAATTTCACCGGAATTCTCAAAAATTTTTTTAGAGAAGTGATTAAAAGTATGAAAAAATCTTATTCGTTTTTTTGTATCTACTTTATACATGAGAAATTTAATAGGTCTGAAATATCAAGAAAACGTTTCAGGAATAATAGTCCCCTGCTGTTGCATACTGTACTGCGTTGGTACGTTCAGCAAAAAACGTGGAAAGACACGACGATGGCTGTTCCGACGGAAGAAAGACCAGGACGATGCGCAAAGCTTGTTCTCATCCAATGGCCATAGTGGAGCCAGTGAGCTGTTGTTTTTCTAGTTTCGAACAATTGCACGTTCAGATGTGCAAATGCGAAGCAAAGCGTCCACTCTGTCTCTGCCGAACATCCGACCCATTGATATCGAAGAGAGCAGTAGTGGTGAAGGGTGGAAATTAATGGCGAAACAACGGACAAGGAAGATTACATTCGATCTCTCCACAGCTCACCCTTGTCATGTTTAAATTGGGTTAGAAGTTGGTAGATGGGCGCTCACGCCAAAATTTGGTGGACTGATCGACAGCTTTCGAAGATTCTCATTAGTTTTACTTTAAAGCTAGCAACATTCAGAATTGTATTACTTTCAGACGTGAGATTGTTAGGAATACCTTCTGAAAGTTGCTAATCGCTCTTATAGTCTGGGAAAAATGGCTCAAAAACAGAATAAAACGGATAAAATAGTTTAATAATTGAATGAAGTGTAAGTGGTGAAGAATGTTATTGTGCATCGTGTTGATTATTGTGGTAGTTGACAGATCGTCTTGTTGTGACCAGTAGAATTGCACAAGATGTATTTATTTTCCAACGTTTCGGCAATCACGCCATCATCAGGGATTTATACCTATAATAATTTACATGAGATAGTTAGCATTAGGGGTTGGAATGACAGAACAGAATATTTAGTATAGTGAAAAACAAGAAATGAGAATTGTTAGTACAAGGGGACCGTTTGACGGCAAAACAGGAGAGGTAGTCGGTCAAAAAGCAAGTTAAGGGGTCGGTCAAAATTTTGAATAGCCAGAAACCCTTGCCGGGGTGGTTTGAACCTCAATCCAAGGGAACGAAGCATGCCACCATATCAGTAAGCTCTTCTTTCGTGTTAAGTTTAGGGTTCAATGCCTTAATGTAAACTCCCTCTAAGATCCTCCTTCGAGTTATGTTCTGTTCAACTTCAATGATGTCCAACGAAATTTTCAAAGGCTTTCCATCATGGTTATCGTTTGAGTGTCTCGCCCAAACAGTGTTGCTATAGGATGGGGTATTAGGTCTTTCTGCACTTCTTGCATGCTCATTGAAACGTTCAGCCAAAGGCCTACCAGTTTCTCCAACGTAAAATTCGCCGCAGTCGCAAGTTATTTTGTAAATCACTCCCTTTTTGTTACATCCTCCTTGGCCAACTTCTGGACATACCCTACAGTTTCTCCTCACGCATCTGATATCAAACAACCTATTTTTGACCAGTTGATCCCGTAGGGAACTCCCTTTGAGTTCGACTACAGTAGCATCCAGTCCAAATTGGTTAATTGACATTTTGATGATAGAGGATATACTATCGGATATGAACGGAGTTGGGAGAATGTGTTTTATGTTTTTTTCGGGATTACGTGAATGAGAGACGAATGGTTTTTTATTTTGTTTTAAAAAATTGAAACTGTAACCATTTGTTCTCAAAACGTTATCCGCCAAATTCCTAGAGTAAGGCTTGAAATCCGGAGTGGATATCAAGTCTGCTGTCCGGATAGTAGATCGGACCGTATTAATCTTTTGTTGGATGGGGTGAGAAGAGTCTGATCGAACCAGTATATTTTTACTGCTGGGTTTTCTGTACCATCTGATGACGAAATTATCATTGCGAAAGCGCATCTCACAGTTCAAGAATGGAAGCCAACCGTCATCTTTTGGGCATTCTCGTGTTAATCTAATATGATTAGCCTGAGAATTAAGACTCTGGTAGACTTGATCTAGAACTGTTTGAGACTCCGCAACAATAATATAGTCATCAATGTATCTCTTGAATAGAATGGTCGGGAACGTTTTGCTTGGGCTTTCAATTAAGTCCATGTAAAGAACAGCAAGTACTGGTGCTAGGCGACTTCCCATTGCGAGTCCTCGCCTCTGCGCATAGTACCTGCCATCAAACTGGAAATAATTAAAGTCCAAACATTTTTCCAGAAGAAAGATTATATCCTTCTTGGAAGTTCCAAACCATTCTATTTCTGTTTTATGCTTGTCGAGTTTGTCCGTTACCGCCCTGAGAGCCGCTGTATTGTCTATGTTGGTATAAAGAGACTCTACATCGAAACTCTCATATACAAGAGTAACATCAGACTTAATTTTGTTGAGGGATGTTAAAAGGTCTGATGTACTCTTGAGATGGCAACCAACAAACTTGAGAAGCTGTGAGATGATAGTACAAACAACCCAGGATGGACGATCAGTTGGCCCACCAACGCCAGATATAATAGGCCTAATCTTAACTTTTTTGGGATCAGCATTTTTACCTCGAGTAGAGCTATACCACCTTTTCTTCTCAACTACATACTTACTTAACCCATATACATTTCTTACCCTCATGTCAAATTATATATGCACGGGTTTCCAATCGAACCATAACAGACTATTCATTTACAGAACGCACGAGGGTTACAGTTTACAAATAAATTGGGTGGTCGAGACACAATAGAACGTTCGGGTGGCGACGACAATCGTTCAACCCGTTGCTTTTTACCTGTGCTTCACAGAGTTTCTATAATTTGCACAAAATACTGAGACAGAGAGTTGGGTGAGCTGATATATGTACAATTGCAACGGTACTTGGTACTTTGAATAAATGATGAATGGTTTGAATATCTGCTTGATTGCGTTAGTTTCGGAAGAGATTAGTGGTTAGATATCAAGGTTGATAATGATAAGTTGGCTTGAGTAGGTGGCTCACATCAGTACGACTCACAGGTTTCATGCTTGGAGAAAACGTGGATCGACTTGTTTGGTGCGTAGAAAGATGTGGATCCTTCGTAGAGGCTTGCAAGACGATCAGTGAAGTCGACAGTGTGCTCATCAGGCTCTTCTCCTGTAAATTTGAAAAAAATTGAAAAACCCGACAATTCATTTTTAAAAAATTAAGGTCAACCACAACTTTTCAGTTCACCTGTTAGAATGGTTTTAGACATCAAGATCAAACTGCTTACAGTTTTTTCTCATTGGAAAATGTTTTCAGAGTTCTTTGCGGAAATTCTCTTCATAATTCTCGCCGGAGCATTTTTTTAAACGAAGGTCCTCAATATGGTTTATCCCACTTTTTTTTATTGACCTTGTAATGACTATTACTGGTTGTTACTGTAGCCTTTGTTACTTATTCTTTTTCGATGAAGTTTACAATCGGAAAAGTGTGACGGGCAAGGTATCTTACAATACCTGAGAAGACAATTTGAACTTGACAATTTTTGTTTTTACATAGTTAAAACATATTCTTCCTTAGAACACGCTTAAATTTTAAAGAAGATTTGAAACGAATGTAGGACGTGTCATTCAACGAGTTCTGATTTCGCGCATACTTTATCAAGTGGGAGGAATTCTGACTCATCGTCTTACATCAATTACTGCAAGTGTCTAGACGTCAAAGTAAAACTACTTCATCAAGAGAACGTTTAAAATCAGTCTTTGAAAACTTATACTCAAGAAAGATGCTTGTTGAAGATTTCTTTTCCAAAATTAGGCTGTGTTTTTTTCAAAGGATTCTGGAAAAAAAAATCGAACCTGACTCTTGGACGACATTACTTTCATCCTTGGTCTGTTTGACAGTGATGGAATTCTCCAGCAGATTGTTTATTTGATCAGTCAAATGGTTTGCCATGGATATGTTGAAGCTCAACTGTGAAGCGTCATAGAAAGTCTGAAAGAGCGATTTACAAATAAGAGTCCCTCCTATACATTTAAATGTTTTCTCTCTCGCAAAATTATTCAAAGCTCTCACGGAAAAAGCAGCTTCCTGATCTTAACACTGATTTTCACAGTACTGTTCACCACAGTTTTTTCTTGAGCTTCTAAACACTATTGCTGGTTGCAATTTTTAAAAAATGGCGTCGTGAAAAATAATAGCATTATTTGAAGTGACATACCTCCTGATGAAGATTGTGATTGATTGGATCCGTATTGATACACTTCATCAGTTCGTAGTCGCTCACCGGCTCTCCACACATTGTAAACAGATCGCCGTTCATGTCCATGCGGAGGTGAAGATGTTTGACGCAACGTGGCTTTTTCGATCTGCTTCTGGAATTTTCTTCATGAATTAAAATCAAACGCAAGCAATCGCGCTCGTTTATTGCTGTTCTTCAAACTTATACTGCACACATCTAGCAAAAAGTCTGACCGATTTCAAACGCGCGCCAGCTGCATTTTTGTAAAATGAGTACGGTAGGCCTACCCTAGGGTCGGGACTCTCACAACGAACAGTTAGATCTTTGTGGATTTAAATTATTATTCTTACTTTCAGTCCATTGAAATTAAAGGCGCATTACTTAATCGTTCTTGTGTTTCAAGGCGAAACTGATACGGTACTAAGTACCCGATTTACGGTGGTCAGACTTTTTTACAGGAAGAGGAAGCTATGTGTATTGTTGAAGAAGGAAATTTAACGTAAAATCCTAATCATACAAAAAACGAAGTTCTCACCTTCTTGGAATCATGACATTGTTGGGTACACCATCACACTCGATTGGCTGCCAGCATTCAGATGCGTTTGGTTGCAGAATTGGTGGTGGTGCGATGCAGCTTGGCAACACCATTGGTTCTTCTTCCATGGTCATCATGGGACCTTCTACATAGTTAGTCGGCATATAATTGCCATTCTGTGGATACATCATCATGTTGTACCCACCAATTGGTGGTGTCATGGCGCACATTCCCAGGTACTCGGCATAATCTTGTGGTACATCCATTGGAAGAAACTCTTCGTATGGGACACCCATTGGATACTCCATGTTCATCATTGGGTAATCCATGACTGGTGCAAAGTCCAGGGGAACCATCTGCGTGAGATCCATAGGCAGCATTGGTGGCAGTTCGAGTCCTTGTTGTTGAGTCTTCCATGGGACACGAAGATCCACTGAAGATGCACGTGACTGGAACCCGTCTTCTTTGAACGAGAGCTTCGGCTTGCGAATGTTGGTCTGTGTTGCACGACGTACCTGAAGAGCAAAATTAGTTAATTGCATTTTTATTTTTTTGCCTTAGAACCTGCCATCTACTACCTCCCCTTCGAGGGGTCCTTTTTCGCTTCAAAATCTCTCACAGTCGGCAGATGAAGGATTACTATTTCATTTTCTTTCTATTTTACACATACACATATCTTACTCTACCTGTAAAAAAGTCTAACCTCCGTAAATCGGTTACTTAATTACCGTAGCAGTTTCGCTTTGAAATACACGAACAATTAAGTAATGCGCCTTCAATTTCAATGGATTGAAAGTAAGAATAATAATTTAAATCCACAAAGATCTAACTGTTCGTTGTGAGAGTCCCGACCCTACCGTACTCATTTTACAAAAATGCGACTGCCGCGAGTTTGAAATCGGTCAGACTTTTTGCTAGATATGTGACATACACATTTCTGAAATTATAGCAAAAATCATCCAAACTCTAGTCATCGTTCCAGAGATCAACAGAAAATACTAAAAATGATATTTTTCGAGATATTCATCAATTAGCGAAACTCACAGAAGGTCGGCGATCAATGTCAATTTTTGTTCATTAATGACCATTTGAGTTCATTTTCATCCAGCCCAGAAAGATGAATTCTCGAAAGGAACCAATAGTGATGTCATTTAACTATGGAAATTAATCTCATAAGTTTTAATAATCACTTAGAATTTCAGACTGCCTTCATAATCAGATTAAAACAAAATGGGCGTAACTGAACCTAAATGAACCAGTGCGCCTCAGGCGCACTGATCTCAATTTGCCTTGGCAATCTCTAGTTATTTTCTAGCCAGTGCAACCACAAAAATCAATATTTCGGGTATGGTAGCGTTCCAAAACAACATTCAACATAGACCGCGTGAGAAATACTTCGTATATTTTCGAATAGTTTTTCTGCCAATTCAAAAATCATACCTCAATAATTCTCCCCTGCACGTGAGAATGATGAAGTGCATCTCTGGCACGTTCGCATGCAGCGATGGTCTCCAGAGTTACAAATCCGAACCCTTTGGATCCTCTGCTATTGCTCACGATTTCTACGCTCAGGACCTTTCCATGGCTGAATTTGCATGCATATAACGAGCGTGATGGTGGTTAATAACTTACGGAACGAACATCTGTGCTAGATCGTGTTCCGTGAACGAGAACGGGATGTTACTGACGTAGATTCTGAAAATTCGCATTGTGATCTACTTAATTACTAAAGCGCTATGACACAAGGTGTTTCCATGGCCCGTTTGAAGATGATAGGAATCGGACCGATATGATTTAAACATCATTCAACATACGGAATTCGTGCGGAGGTGCCTTGCGAGTTCCAGCTCGATCCAACTATGCGCTTCTGCGTGGCAAAACTAATAAAAACTTTCGTATTCTAACATGATCGTAGTTGGTAAACATTCGAAGACAACGCGAGAAAATTAATAGGAGTCAGATAGAAGAAAAATGAACTTCAACAGTGTATTACGGTAACTGATTTGTCTTTTCTTTCAAAAAATCTAGACTGAACTTTGTTTGAACGCTTATTGTCAGTCTTAGGTGTAAAGATAATTACTTGGTTATTTTCAAGATGGGGGCGATTTAAATATTCAGACGTGTCCTCAAAGTGACCATTTCGCCATGAGCCATTTTTATTTTGATTGACCGCGAAAGGGTTTTTCAAACTCGTGAAACTGAAAAGTCTAAACCTGTTGTCAGTGAACGATTCTGGCTCTCTGGTCTTTGCCTGTACAGAAATGGGTGAAGTGAAAACGCCTTCTGCTGGGACTGCGGTGTGAGTGCTAGATGAGCGACTGAAACTTCAGTTTTTCTTTGATTAGAATGAAGGAGGAAACCTGTATTCTTCCGAGGTGGAATGTACTGAACTGGACAACTGCTCGACGTCCGATTGAACGGCGTAAAAATGTTCAGCAATTGGCGAATCAGACATTCCTGTGAAGAAACTTTTGTGGGAGTCGACTGACGTCAGTTAAGAATCTTTTGGGTATGGAAATAGAAAGAATGAATCACAGGGAAGAATTGCGAAATGCTATCAAGGTGACTAATTGCTTTCAAGATAAGAAATTTCAAAATGTGACAAAAACGGAAGGAAATGGGAACATGTAGAGATTATCAGCAACCGGAAAGTTAGGAACTAGTGCGAAAAGTCATGAATTTGAACAGAAAAAATTCCATTTTATATTCGAAAAAGAATGATGACGAAAAACGTGAGAAAAATGATGAAAGTTGAGAACGCGCGAATAAATGAGTTTTCTTGTTACTGTCGGTCAAAAATGTAGATCAAAAGTTACTGTAGTTCTGTTATTCACTATAAGCGGCTATTTCTCCCTCTCTGGCCAGATCTGGCCGATGGAGTTGTGACACTAACGCTCAAAAAAATTTGGTTCAATGATTAATTACATGTCATCGATGTTCCTATAGTAGGGTAGACACGATATGACTGGAATCTCTAGGAAATCCTAATAGAAGCTAAGAATAATAACAAATTCAATTTTATCCTAACTCACAAGTTGCAAAAGGAGCAAGGTTTTCCTCTTTTGAAAACGAGTCAACTTGTACTGCAGTACTGGTTCTGAAATTTTGATCCTTTCGAAGCTACAGTATACTTCAGTAGGCGAAAGGCGTTGTGAAATGCACTACTGACACTTGAACTGACGACATATGTTGTTTTTCTTTTTTAAATTCAGTTTTTCATAAACATCAAGCTTTTAAAAGCTTTTAAAAGCTTGATGTTTGCACAAAGTATTTGAAAATAATTGAATCATATATTTAAATATGTATTTACATTTTGTCTCTTTCTCCGAAACCAGTTTCTCACCACGATTAACGACGAGTATAAAAAATTCTCATTTCTCCCGTTCATCTGTTCCTAATTCTGAGAGGTGATCTTCAGATTCCGATCCTGAAGAATGAACTACTGCCAAGTGACGAACCACGAAGGACGCATGTCTCAATACAAAAGCAAAGGTTTTTTTCTTAATTTCATTCTTTGATCAAGTAATTTCGACAGGTTTGAACACTGACAGCCTTCGTCAGAAAAAACGAGACGATGAAGTTCAAATAAGAAAACAGAAACGAGAAAGTCTGTTGGAGAATAGACGG
The DNA here is from genome assembly GCA_963978915.1 of Caenorhabditis parvicauda. Classification (NCBI taxonomy): domain Eukaryota; kingdom Metazoa; phylum Nematoda; class Chromadorea; order Rhabditida; family Rhabditidae; genus Caenorhabditis; species Caenorhabditis parvicauda. The sequence continues at coordinate 3,115,652 of OZ022250.1, read as the reverse complement.
AAGATTGTGAACGTTGATGTATGTTCATAATTCTGAACATTGTCTGATAGACTGGTTCAGGTGAAGTCACTCGGACTTGTGAACGATGAAATCATGGCAGATTTAATGAGTGAAGAATATTCTCGAGAACTGCTCGGAGTGCGAAAAATTCACCAAGGAGTTTGTTCAAGTTCGTTGGTTCATGTTTCGAAAACGTTATAACTTCAGATCTCGTTATTGACGAGGTCGCGAATCGTGGACTACTCTCACTTCTATCTGACATTTGTATTAACAGGTCACTTTTTCGTCTTTTTTTTCAAACTGCGAGTGAATTACATAAAAATCAGCAACGACTAGTAATAGTTGTTACAAGATCGCGAAAATGATTCTAGTCGAACAGCGGTGTTAAAAATATCAGTAGTAATGAGAACTATAACCTTCTTCTGTGTTATTAATCGAGTTTCAGACCAGAACTCGTCTCCGCCATACACGAAATTTTCCTGATCCTCTCTAAAGACAAAGAAAGAGGGAAAGACAGTAGCTGCTATCTCATTCATCTCTGTTCCATCATCGAGTTTGTCTTGTGACTGTTCTATTCTTCAAATTTATCTCAGACAAAACAGTCGAAATGTCAAAGTACTGACAGACGCTATTCAAGCAGTATCGCTCTTCGTCGGGCTCAATGTAGCCTTCAGAAATGTTGCTCTCGATAAGATGATTGTTCCACTCCTACTGAATGCATACACGAATAAGTAAGCTTTACAGTTGAAATTTACGATTTTTTTTCCGATTTATTCAGATCAAAATATCTCGTTTGTACAAAACGCGCAAAAAATTCTGCAGGAAAACTTCATCATTTTTCCTGCTTAACACATTTCGCTAGGTCTCAACTCCAGGTCTGAATAACATTGAAAGCCGGTTCTTACTGCCATCAAAACTGTCTTGGGATTCTATAACCAAGGAAGTTACTAGGGATGAGTAGTGATCCTAGAACTGACTTGTTAAAACTAATTTTCATTCCAGCGATCTTCCATTGCGTCGTCGAGTTATGTGGTTGGTATCTCAGCTTTTCCACAAGCTCAATAACTTCAGCCCTGAAATTGAAGAGGTAACATTCACCGTGTGCTTCAAACGAAACCGTTACGTTAAATCGATGATCTTTTCAATTTGAACGATAAATTTGGTTAAACACTCAAATTGCATTTTCGATAATTTTTCATGCCAACCTTCTAAAATAGAGAAAATTGAAATATAAAGAAAATTAATAAATTACCGTATTTGATCATTAAACCAACTACTTTCCTCCAAGTGTATAGAATTCGTTAACTTCGTTTTAATTGGTTTGTACAAAAGTAACTTTTTCAGGTGGAACCGCTGCTCGATTTAGTGCTAGCTGGTCTCGCCGATGAAGATCCAGTCATTCAGTGTGATGCCATGCGTGCAGTCGCTCTGATGGCAGAATGGGAAGACTTTCACCCAGTAAGATTTTTTGATAATTTTCTTACCATCTGAAAGGTTTACTTCATTTAGAAAATCAGAAAAAACTATGTATATTGCTTTTGCGAAAACTAGCTTTCATCAAGCAAAACATGAATCCATCTGTCCTGATGTTTTCACGAGTAGATGAAATTGTTTTCTTCAACACATCCAGACCGCGCGCCGGTGGATGTTTCTGCGAAAAAATTGGAATTTTCAGAAAATAATAGAACACGACCTACTTCCGATCATGTTAGCCCGCGCTAGAGGCAAAACTGGCATAGTCAATGCAAATTTATTGCGAGTCATCATTTTCATCCATCAGTGCTCTTACGACTTCACAACAGGTGATTTTTGGTGTTGAATTGAATTTTTCGAAACCGTCCACTGCTGCGCGGCAAGGGTATTCTTAGTTTCAATGTCCAAACCAAGCTTGTTCTCATTTTTTTACTTCATAGAAGAGAAGCCTCGTAAATACCACTACTGGGGAAAATAAATCTGATTAGACCCGGCAATTGTGGTGTAAAACCTGGTAAGTTAAGAATAAGACCCGGCAACCTTCATGAAATACTTGGTATTCTTGGTATAAGACATAGTAAGTGTGGAGTATTCTCATACATACAATTTTTGCATTGCCAAGGTGTATTATAAAACCTGGTAAAATTCTCACAAGACCTGCTAATGTTTATGCAAGCCCTGGTTATCTCAAAATTAGGTCTTGCCATAGTGTTGTTCCCGTTTACCAGGTCTTACACCAAAGTTGCCAGGTCTAATTAGATTTTTCCTAAGTACTTGTAGGTAGGTTTCCTAAAGACTGCTTCTTTGATACTTTACCCATGATTATCTTCCAGTTCTCATCAATAACCACCTTTTCGACACGCTGAAAGTGATGTTGCGAGAGAAAAATTTGACAATCGACGTTTATAAAATACTGCGAGATGTCACGGATGATGGAAACTCAAACATTCAGGTATCAATTCGGTTCTTCAGTAAATAGTACCAGATTTCCAGGAATTGCTTAACGTAGGAATATTAGAGAATGTTTCCGTTTCGCTGGAAACCGCTACATTTCAAACTCGAAAAGCGGTGAGTTTAGCTATATTTATAAAAAATTTCTATTATAAAACGCACGTGTAACAAAAAATGTTTGTATGTTTTCTTATATATATATATATCTGTCGGGGTATTTGTCTGACTATAAATGTGTGAATAACTTTTTTCGGGATAGATATTTCCGGTTGAAATTTTGGCACGAGATAGCGAAAATTACGTATACTTTGCCCGAACTTATTCGAGAATCCTACCTATCACGATACTGTAGTTATGACCTAATTAGTGCAAATTGGGGTCAATTTTCACGTGTCACGTACACCATGTTCAACATGTTTCGAATACGTGTTTCCAAAGCGCAGTGGCAGAGAAGTCGATTACAAAACTAATCGAAGCCCGATCCTTTCCTGTCTGATCCCTTTTCTTTTGCTTTTTGTCTAACCGTACAAGTGTAACCTTCTGCTCTATAAAAAGTTTTAGCGATAAAAATTCCGTGAAAAAATATTTTCATGCGCTCTGTCTCCCAGGGGGCGAAGCCCCCGGGAGTAGAAGAATATTTTTGTGCGGTTGGTCTCCCAGGGGGCGAAGCCCCCGGGAGTAGAACATTATTTTTGCGCGGTTGGTCTCCCAGGGGGCGAAGCCCCCGGGAGTAGAACAATATTTTCGTGCATTTGGTCTCCCAGGGGGCGCAGCCCCCGGGAGTAGAAAAATTTATCGTTCTCGGGGAAACCCAAGGGCGGAGCCCTCTGGAAGAGGAAAACTTGAAAGAAAGTAACCAACTAATACCAGATGAATTATTTCCTGCGCTTGAGTTTACCGATAGCAAAGAGTACGAGAATCCAAAAAAACACGCAAAACGCCTGAGCGCAGCGAAGGTTCAACAGCTAGTTAAATTATAATGAAAAATGTAACGTTAAATTATGTTAAAAAATCAAAAATAAAACGTTAAATTTTAGTGAAAAATCAAAAATAAAACGTCAAATTATGGTGAAAAATGGAAAAATAAAGTTAAATTATGTGAAAAATAAAAAATGAAAATTTAATTTTTTAAACTTTATGCTAAAAAAGTGAGTTTAATTTAAGTTTTGTTTTTTTTAATTTCAAAATCAGTCAGAAGTATAAACATCAATTAAAATTCGATAATGGGTGTAGTTGAACCACATTTTTCTACAGGCAGCATACGTTGTGTGTAACTTCTGCAAATCCACTAACCAATCCCACCTGCAAGCCGTCATTGACTCTGGGTTTTTGAAGTCGTGTACCGACCTTTTGACCACGATGGATACTCTGTTGGTCATAAGCGTGAGTTCTTGTTTATTGTAATTTGATGAGTTTTTCGCGTACTTTCGTGTTCGAAAGTAGTACCTTCACGAAATAATTAGAGTGCCGTAGTAGTTTTAAAATAAGGCATTGATAAGACAAATTAAATCATTCTAGCTGAAAATTTTGCGCGCGGTTCAAACAACTTGAGAATCAGCTTTACACCTCTGAGTCACGATAAAATTTCGAATGGTTCAGACTATTTGAGAACGTTTTTCCTAAAGAAATTCTTTTTTCGGAAAATGCACTTTAAATTTATGGAAAAAAGCTCTTTTTGACAACTTCCGTACATAGAAACCTCATTTTCTTAACGATTCCGAGAGGAAACGGTACTTGTTTCAGATTCTCGACGCCCTACAAAATCTTCTGAAGTATGGTGATTCGAGATTTTCACATAGTCAGTTTTTCAACGTTGTACCGCTATTACAAATGGTGAATTCAGACAACTCGAACCCAGTCGCGTTCGCTCTGGAATGTCTTGGCGCGAAAGCCAAACTGGAATTTCTGACCGAAAGTCAAGATATGACCATCCATGTGAAGTCTTATGGAATACTGGACAGGTTATTTATGAGTTTAAGCAAATAAGGGAATAAGGACTGATAAATAATAATCATATGCATCCCAGAGATTGAGAAATAATATTCAAAACTCTATGTTTTATATTTGTTTTTAAAGAATCAGGAAAATCAGAGGAATAAGATATTAGATATTTCAAGAATGATAGATGAACACTAAAAAATTTTGAAGAAATGTTATATCTGTTTCAGATTCTTCACCGATGAAGAACTTGTGGAATACAACTCGTGTGCCGCAGAGATGCAGGGTCAACGGAACGAAGTAGACGCGACAATCGATAAAGTTTTGTCCGAAATCTGCTCGAAGCAGTCTTGATTGTGCAGATAACAGGTGATTTCAGTCCTTTTTAACTAGTTCTCGGTGAACTAAAAAGTAGTCTACGCTAGCATTGTGTTGTTCTCATCTCGTTTTTTCTCGATTTTATACCGAGTTTGTACGCAAAAGTCATATCCTAATCCTGGAAAACCCAAATTAACACTGAAATAGTTGGGATTGTTCAGAACGATTATCAAAATTACTCAAAAATCGGTCAGAATCTGATGTTTCCATTCTTTTTCAATAATCTCCGAGTAAAATGGACCGTATTTTTGATAATTAGTGGGAGCGAAATTGAAATTTCCGAAAAATTATACTCAATCACATCAATTTCAATTTTAGCGTTCTTTTAGTCTCGAATCTTCGAACCATTCCAAAACTCATTCTTTTACAGTTCTTTATCGGGTTCCGTGCAAAATTTATAAGATTAATCTTCCCGATTTCGTGAAATTAATGCATAGTCCACAGAAAAAAACTCATCATATGTGATTCCTTACTGTTTTAACATTTTAAATGCGTTTAAACTCTCAAAAATAGTTTGATACTGACTCATAGTATGTTTTTTTTGCACAAAAACATTTGATCTTGTTCATTTTTTGACCCAATCATTGTTCTACATGAGTTCAGTCTTGAATTGTTTTTATTTTTCCAATTCCTTCAGCCGCACTGTTTGATTGTAAAATACTAACCATTGACTCGATGCGATTGTTCCCGGTTTCAGTTTCCATGTGAAAAATAAAATTAAACCTTATACTGTTGATATTCGCTTCAGAGTTCACAGCTCTGGTATTACTTGTTGAACAATCTTGAATGGATTTCAGAAAAAGGATTGTCTTTTCCTGTAAAGGAGATATCTTTTCAGATTTTTATTTGTAGCAGTGCCAGCGGTTTGTCACTAGAGTAGTCGGTGAGTTACTTTCAATATATTCGCGGTCCAGTTCTTTATCCCGTCATTAAAGATACGAACGCTACAACGAAAATGTCAAGTAGTATTCAAAAATACATAACTTTTTGGCATTTCAAAAAATTCGGCTATCCACATCAATATCTAGACTCAGGAAAGGTTGGAAATCAAAGAAATTTCTGAAGACGTTAGGTTTTTTGCTTTCCTAAGCCGAGAAAATGAAGTGGTATTTGTTTCTTGAAGTGTTATTTCTTCTCAAACCATTCTTCTGGGAACCGTGTTAGATATGGTTTCACCAGAGTTGCACGGAATTAAAATGTTTTAAACGGAAGTCGGGAGTGCAAAAAATCGAAAAACCCAGAAATATTGTATAGTAAACAATGCTTTAATTGTTTTCCCCTCCATTTTTTTCCGAGAAAACTCCGAAAACGGGGCGGAAATCACCGGAAACGGTTGTATTTAGTTGCCTGAGTATTGAAGATTGCAGCTCATATGAGATGAAAAAGAAGCAGGAACCAGTCAATTGTGCTTCTACACGGAGATGGTCATGGATCGTGTTCCTGGCTCTCATCGGTGTCTTCTTCTCGACACTCACAGCATTCTACATGTCACTACATGTAAAGAATGACTGTGGTATGACCTATATGTGGAGAGCAATGCAATTCTTGGTGAGCTTTCACCTCCTTTCGAAGTGAATAGTGATCCCCTAATTCAGCCTCTTGATGTGTTGAAAACAGTCAACTACAATCCAAAATACCAGCTGTATATCTACAATGAAGGACCGGAATACTTTGACCGAAGGTTGGCTTTGAAATTTTGACATTTGTTAGTATTTTGATCTGTTTATACGAAAAACAAAGCGGAAGTAGTGAAATTTAACGGTCTAGCGTAGAGAACTATTCAGATTTCGCCATGTTCGGTAGAAATTTTTCTGAAAAGAACCTTTACCAAACCGGAATTGACGTTCAAAGTTATTTTGACCTAGACAATTTCTTCCATTTTTACAGAATACGAGATATTTCAAATAAAAAAATAACTCTTAAAATGTGATGATATTTTTAGGTCACTCCGTCCCTATGACATTCCCGTACTGTTCATTCCCGGGAGTGGAGGTCGTTACACCCAAGTCAGATCCATTGCGTCAGTCGTTCAGAACAAGACGGAGATGGCGGGTTCACCGTTTCGATTCCGTTTCTTTGCGGTCGATTTCAATGAGGTACAAGCTTTCTCGAAATAATCACGAATGAATTTCATTAGGGACACTCTGAACGACTCGATATCATTAGAAAAATATATTTGTTTTCATTTCTTATGCTTTTAACGACAAACAGTAGTTGCGAACACAGAAAAATGTGTATTTAAGCGATTTTTCCTCAAGAACTGAGAACTTTTGTGAAAAAAAACAGTGTAAAAAACGGAAGATAAGTAGATTGAGATTTGTCAAACACTCCAATCGTGTTCCGAAGCTCGGAGAATCCAATGATGATCTGAAACTGATTCCTTCCCCTTTCAGGAACTAACCTTCGTTTCGGGTCACATTCTCTACATACACACGAGATTCGTGGCTGACTGTATCGAAACAATCAAAAAAATGATGAAAAGAGACGATAAGAAGGTAGAGATTCAGCTTCACGACAATCTTCAAACAACACGTTCAGATTATTCTATACGGTCACTCGTTTGGCGGAACTGTTGCAATGACCTTGGCGACGCTTCCTCACTTTGACCCATCGTCGATAGACCTAATATTCACAGTTTCCGCGCCACTGGCTTATCCACGTGAGCTTTTGAAACGAGTTGAATTGTGAATGTTGTTGTGAATACTTCACAACCCAAAGATTCCAGCAATAACCACGAACCGCGCGATGAAAGACCTTATGAGGGATATGCAAAGAATATGGAGAAAGAAGGTGAATGATACACTCGATCACATCGGAGTGTTGTCGTACAGCTCTGGCATAAAGGATATTCTGGTACACGATTGGGATGCACACATAGAGGAGGTGAGTGCTTCGCGCATCTCAATTCAGTTTAATAGAGCCTATTTGAGAAAGTAGATCCTCTTTAGGTTCCTGTTAGTAGAAGTGTTCCGCGCACTTGTCTATTTGGGTTCAAGTGTGGTCAATTCGACTCAAAAGTGGTACCCAGTAGTGTAAACCAGGGGTCTGGATATGAGTTTGAAAATTTTGTGGGAAAAAAGTTCACACCTCTTCATATTTGGTCGTTCTGTTGTGTGCTAGGCTGCACGTAAAAAAGTACCAATACTAGTAAAACCCAAAAAATTATGGTTTCCAAAACAGGTTGGGGCCAAATTTTTGCGTCACTCGAAAAGCGGGTGGAAATGTATCTTTCTACATCAAATAATGCAGATGTAAATATATTTGTAAAGGAATAGTCGTACTAATGTGATATTACAGACGATCCCGCGACCAGCGTGGTCGGTTCCCGGAGTTCCGGACGTTGGTGCGGATCACCTCTGTATGCTATGGTGCAATCAACTGGTCAGACACACTGCACGAATCATCTACGCGTATGGTGAAAAGAAGCAAAAATCGACAGGAAAGTATATGCTGTTGAAGTTTCTATATGATGAGGTTTGATTTTTTCATCAAATTTAATCTGAATTTTTAAAAGTACCATTTCAAACTCGAAAATGGTTATTTTTTACATTGGATTCGCTCCTGTAGCATGTGAGGATAAATATTTCTACTCGAAAAATCCGGAGACGATCTTTGTTCTAAGTTTCTTCATTGAGTAACACTATTTTTCTAAAAATCCTCGAATAAAGAGCCAACACATTCCAATTTATGTCGAGGTATGAGAATTCCAGAGACGTGTCTCCCCTCCAGGGAAAGACTACGATGTGACTCCGTTCTCGACCGGCCCATCTCGACGCTACATGAGGGTAAACACTACTCAAAATACCCATCATGATATTGTTTCAGGGAACCTTTGACAAATTGTACATGATCGTTGCCCTGTTTGAAACGCTTATCTTGGACTTTGATTCGACTTGTGGTGAGTTGATTATTTGATGTGAAATCCCCGCAAAACAATGAGTTGAGATATTCTCCACTGAATGAACATTGTGTAGTCATGACGACGAGTATACAACGGGAGTTTTCTGATAATTACGGCAATTTGTAAATAGCAGAGTGTCCGCAGTGCCGAGAGTCTTTCCTATATACAGGCTTAGGAAAAATCGGACCCCCAATTTCGGAAGGTACTTGTGCTTAGAACCTTACCTATATGTAAGCCTGATTAGGAACCGTACGTGTGAATTTTTGAAATTTTGGAATTTTCCTAAGCATGAAAAAAATTTGACTCTGCAGCTCTGCGCTCTGCGGACACTCTGCTGTTTAAATTTTGACAATAATTACTCGTAAAAAAGCAAAAAACGGAATCGTCTTACCTGTGTCTTGAAAGTTTTAAAAATGGTTAATTTGTAAAATACTACAGGGTATGCCAAGGGTCTCCAGCAAAATTGCCAAAGTCACTAAATTAAAATGTCAAAAAAATAGTCATAAGTGCAATTTTTCAAACAAACATTAGAAGTCGCAATTTTTTGAAAAACACTTTGGATCACCCGGAAATATTGTAAAGCCGTCTCTTTGAGCTAGACTTAGTAGAAGAAGATTTTATTGGCTAATTTTCTTCGATGATTTTCCCACATTCTTGTTTCAGTGAAAAATGTCTCGATCATCGACTTGGCTGGTCTGACACACACGATGGAAATGAACCGTGGAAAGGGGCAGATTCAAATATACCGAAAGAACAATCAGTTCATGAAGATTGAAGTGTCAGGGACTAAGGACTGTGAATACACGGTGACGCTGATAGAACCCGCGTTAGAATTTGTATGGGTATGGTATGAGGTGAGCAAGGTTGTGAGTGTGTGTGTGTGTGTGTGTGTGTGTGTGTGTGTGTGTGTGTGTGTGTGTGTGTGTGTGTGTGTGTGTGTGTGTGTGTGTGTGTGTGTGTGTGTGTGTGTGTGTGTGTGTGTGTGTGTGTGTGTGTGTGTGTGTGTGTGTGTGTGTGTGTGTGTGTGTGTGTGTGTGTGTGTGTGTGTGTGTGTGTGTGTGTGTGTGTGTGTGTGTGTGTGTGTGTGTGTGTGTGTGTGTGTGTGTGTGTGTGTGTGTGTGTGTGTGTGTGTGTGTGTGTGTGTGTGTGTGTGTGTGTGTGTGTGTGTGTGTGTGTGTGTGTGTGTGTGTGTGTGTGTGTGTGTGTGTGTGTGTGTGTGTGTGTGTGTGTGTGTGTGTGTGTGTGTGTGTGTGTGTGTGTGTGTGTGTGTGTGTGTGTGTGTGTGTGTGTGTGTGTGTGTGTGTGTGTGTGTGTGTGTGTGTGTGTGTGTGTGTGTGTGTGTGTGTGTGTGTGTGTGTGTGTGTGTGTGTGTGTGTGTGTGTGTGTGTGTGTGTGTGTGTGTGTGTGTGTGTGTGTGTGTGTGTGTGTGTGTGTGTGTGTGTGTGTGTGTGTGTGTGTGTGTGTGTGTGTGTGTGTGTGTGTGTGTGTGTGTGTGTGTGTGTGTGTGTGTGTGTGTGTGTGTGTGTGTGTGTGTGTGTGTGTGTGTGTGTGTGTGTGTGTGTGTGTGTGTGTGTGTGTGTGTGTGTGTGTGTGTGTGTGTGTGTGTGTGTGTGTGTGTGTGTGTGTGTGTGTGTGTGTGTGTGTGTGTGTGTGTGCGCTTTCCTGCTCTCGGTCCTAGTGATTGATGACTCTTATTCCTGCCCCGCGGTTTGGCTCAAAATGACTTTCTATGTACTGTCTGAGGAAACACCAAGAATCGATAGCCCAAGTGTTTGGCTATTAATGACGTCTTCATTAATGTCATAGACGCAGGAACTGCTCTGTTCAATTTGAAAATCGTGTCCGCGCCACTCTGGCTTCATCGCTACTTTCCAGATGCTCGCCCTCAACATTCGCGCACTAACTCAACACATCATTATGGCTTTGTCCCGTTGGATAACTTTCTTCACGCTGAAAGGAAGACATCCGTGGCTTAATCGATGGATTTATGCTCATGACTCTTGGCTGTGAGTTTCCCTTATTACCAGAGATATTCAAATATTGAGCAAGAAATACTTGAGTTATTCCTATCTTACATAGGCTTGAAGCCTGGATTCTGTAAATTTGTAGACGTTCATCAACTTGATATCGAAGAAACTTGTATGAATTCAAAAAGACTTGCAAACTGTAGGGTTAATTATTCTTCTTTATGTCGCCTATCTTTGATGGAAGATCACCCCGTCTTCAAATTTGGAATTGAGATTTTTTTTTCAATTCTCGGTACGCAAGAATAATAGATAGAAGGAGAAATACCATTTTTGATACTTTGAACTGAAATTGAACAGAGTTTGTAAACTGAAAACCTCATTTTCAGTCCATTCGCAGCGACCTTCATCTTTCTGATGACAACCTACTTTGAGTTGGATGACATTGCTCCGATCCTGGTAGCGGAGATGATCGTCTACCCATATGCACTCTTGGTCACGCGGCTGCTCGGTCCACTGTGTGAGTGGGTCAATGAAAAGTTGGTTACTGCTCTTGCTCTCCGTCATGGTTTTCATTGCAGAAGTAGCATCCGTGTAAGAACACTCGCACATTGTGTATTCTGTGCACTGATCGTGACATTGAAGGTCTTCCTCCCACCGATCGGGACACATGGATCGATGTTGCTTTTGACTAGTGTGAGTTTTTCCTAATAGAAAGAAAGAATCAGACTAACTTAGAAAGCGAAATAACATAGACATTGGCATATCGCTTCATTTTCTATGCACATGGACCTACACAAACCGTGAGAAAACAAAGTTTTTTAAAAATATTATAAGAAATTTCTGAAAAAAAATACATTTTCTATACAAGCATTCGTATAAGTTTTGAAAGTAATCTATTCACCTTGAAAATAAGAAGTTGTTGTCTACTTTTTCCATGGTCCTCTTACATTTAGGAAAATGAAGTGTTATAGGAGTTGGTGATATCCATTCATGATCCTTGTAATATAATGATAACGTAATTTATTCTTTAAAGCGGATTAAAGGACAAAAAATGAAGTGAGAAGATAAGGAAAAATTGTAAGGGACCTGGTTTTGTAAGAAACCTAGTAAACACAAAATGAAATCTTTTGTGCGAGTAGTAGTTTCACACTTTCTGGAACTCGTTAGTTTTTTTTGTATTTCTGATTAACTTCTATACTAGGTTACCGTTTTGAAGTTTAATCGATCAGGGTTTTTTGAATTTCCATTTTGTGATGCCTTTAATCACACTTGTAGGGTCTGACTGTCCGTGCGACACTTCTGTCCATCCCATTGGTGATTGTCGCCGTCCTTCCACACATTTACGACACTTGGGTGTTCACCGCGTTCGACGCTATGAACTTTCTCGTTGTCATGATGCATATTCTCCGCGATCGGTTTCCAATTATAAAAGTGGACCTCGGCGATGATGTCAGAGCATGGTACGACAGAATATGCATCACTTTCATTCTCATCCACTGGTGGCTTTCATATGTTATGGTGAGATTTTTGATAGTATTTTTATTCCATCAATCGGACAAGTATGAATGTGAGGACAACTGAATCTGAGAGAGAAAGAGAGGGACAACTGAATCTGAGAGAGTGAGAGAGAGAGAGTGAGAGAAAGAGAGAGGAGAGAGGGGGAGAGAGAATGAAAAAAAAAGAGAGAGAGAGAGAGAGAGAGAGAGAGAGAGAGAGAGAAAGAGAGAGAAAGAGAGAGAGAAAGAAAGAAAGAAAGAAAGAGAGAGAGAGAGAGAGAGAGAGAGAGAGAGAGAGAAAGAGAAAGAGAAAGAGAAAGAGAAAGAGAGAGAGAGAGAGAGAGAGAGAGAGAGAGAGAAAGAGAGCAAAAGAGAGAGAGGATGGAAGAGAGAGAGCGGCGTATAGTTGGTCCTAAGACACAGGGGCACAGGCGAACCCAAGTCGCGAAAAATATAGCCAGTAACAAAAAATAGTGTTGGATCCAATTTCAGGACCAACCACTCCAAGGAATATCAGAAGTGGTTCTGGCGATGCTGTCATTCGGTGCGCTCTTCACGTTCGGGAAGGAGAAAAAAGAACCAGTGTTGGCGCCAGCTGATAAAAAAGAAAAGAAGAAGAGATGGTGAACCCGCGGGGTCTTTCAAAATTTTCATAGTCAAACTATGGCTCTAACCGAGAATTGTAGTCCACTAAACTTGTACGAATCAAACTGGTATCCTCAATGTATAATACTGGTTTTTCTTGTGATTTTACACTTTTTGTCGATAAATTATTATGTTTCCTTTCATCTTGTTGGTTTAGACATTCGGTAGACATTTTCCGTTACTGATACCTATTGTAAGCGTTCCAAAGTTTTGAATAATTCTCCAGAAGTCGAAGCCAATGAGTGACAACAGTGATGATGTGAGTTTTTATCTCTCTTTCTCTCTCTCTCTTCTATCTCTCTCTCTCTCTCTCTCTCTCTCTCTCTCTCTCTCTCTAATTCATTCAAACTCTTTCCAGGAGGAATCAACGTACCCACCAAACTGGTCAACTGGCAACACAAGTCACACCGACGATGCCAAGAAAACAGCTCGTGAACAACACAACGCACTGGAGAGACGGAGAAGGGACAACATCAAGGATATGTACACAAGTCTCAGAGAGGTCGTCAACGAAGGCCAGAATGACAAGGTTCTTCCTTATTCCAACTTTTATTCAAAAAAAATCGAGCTCGTATTTTCTATAAAACCCTACTAAAATGTCATTTTCAGGCGTCAAGAGCTCAAATATTGAAGAAGTCGATCGACACAATCACCGAGCACAAGGCAACAAATGAACAACTCAAGACCGAAGTGGGAACTTTGGCGTCGGAAAACGCGAAACTTATGGAAGAGGTTTGATTATTTCCTGCCTGATAGAATCATGGACCGAAGCACTCTCTGTAGGCTAACTTTCGCCTAAAATCGGGCTTACAATCTTTCCTCACATGGGAATGCTAGCAAGACGCCATGGCATTAGAAGGTCTGACTTGTCTCCTAGGTTTTCGACTGGAACCGGTCTTAAAGGTTGTGGAAAATGAAAAATCCGTTTTCTTCTAACTTCATGTGTTCGCCATAGAAAATGAAGCGGTCTGTCTGTGTTAATTTAAACTCATAATCTCGAGAATTCAGGTGATGAGACTGAGGGCCAGAGCGGCCGCCAAGGTAGCAGCAATGACTGCAGCCGCATCCAATGCCAATACATCAACCACAACGTCAGACCCATCATCATCACAAGGATCCTCATCGAGCAAATGATCTTCACCATCAGTACCATTTTCATGTACCAATTTTGTTATTTTCTATGCACATTCCATTATTGCTTTACATACTTACATTGATATGATTAATTAATAAACATTCTCTCAGAATAATGAGTTTGAAATAACGAGAAACAGATGGGACCGATGATATGAAGTGTCGATTAGATTACCCACATATCTTCCTCTACCTGTAAAAAAGTCTGACCTCCGTAAATCGGTTACTTATTACTGTAGCAGTTTCGCATTGAAACACAAGAACGATTGAGTGATGCGCCTTTAATTTCAATGAACTGTAAGTAAGAATAATAATTTAAATCCACAAAGATCTAACTGTTCGTTGTGAGAGTCCCGACCCTACCGTACTCATTTTACAAAAATGCGACTGCCGCGAATTTGAAATCGGTCAGACTTTTTGCTAGATATGTGTTACCCAACCACTTGATTGTACGGAATGGTTGATGTTAGAACCGAAAAATTATCATTTCACCCCGGGAATCGGACTTCAGACGAATTTTCGATGAAAACAACCCAGACCCACAATCTGGACCACATTTTAATCGTGAAAGAACAGTTTTTCATCTGCCAAGCAGCTGTCCACAGCGATAATAGCCGGTGAACATCAATTTTGCGGCGGAACACACTCAAAGAGCACCTCAAGAACACTCTGCACGAAATGCACGCCAACAATTGTTAGCCTGAAATATTTGACTCGCTCACCGAGGAGGTGATTTAATTTTTCAACTTTTGTTTACTGTTGAAGCTTCCACTTATTTACAATAGTAGTGTTATCAATCTGAACAATCTCATCTCATCGATCATTTCTCGCTCATTTCTCAGATTGTCAGTGAACTTCCTCTTCGTGAAAAGAACATTTAAATAACCTTTGAAATAGACGTAAAGGTTCCGTTCATTGATTCCGAATGTGAAACTTTCATTGTTTGAAAGTACATTTCAGTCCTCTTGAATAAGGGTGAGGACTATGCCTATAGAGCAGGAAAACGAACAAGAAGAAGAAGTGAAACCTATCCTGTTGGAAAACTCGTCTGCTGAGAAGCCAAAAAAGGTAGGCTACTTAGCGGGTCGTATTCAGGGATATGTGAGCTGTAAGAGTCTGAAACGGGCGTCTAGAATGGGAAGTAACTAAATGAAATGTTTCCCGGCCAGTCAAAACTTTTGACAGGTCAAAATTTTAAATCATTCAAAACTGTTTTTAAATCTGACTTTGTCGATTTATTTTGAATAATTCTCTCCCGTGGGATTCTATGATCTCATATGAAAAGAATCTGTGGTTTTTGGAATTGTATTGATAAACTTGTATTTTCAGCGTAAGAACTCGCTGACTGACGAGTCCAGTTCATCTTCGTCGAACTGCTCATTGTCGTCTAGTAGTACCAGCACAGATACTGACGACGCCGTGTCTTCGAGTGAGTTTTTTGCGTTTTCCGTTTTTAATGTAAAGTGTGGTGTAGTTAGTAGTGTTACCGGTAACCACCAGAGCTGTTTACTAAAATTTCAATTCAACGAAACCGTCAAACTTCAAATCAGCTGACATTCCAAATTTAACGGGAATTTTTCTTTGAAAGTTGTCAAATTGGTTTTCTGTTCATTTTTTAAATGCTACCATTGTTGAAAAATGCATCATTGGCCACGGTTCTAACAAAAAAAAATAACTAAACAATGGTTTTCAACTTTCTGTTTTACCAAAATACTTGATTGATTAAGTAACGATTTTTTCAAATTTAACGAAATCGTTAAACATAAAAAAATATTTTTCAAATTTAACAGAACCGTTGAACGTTATATCTGATTCAAAAAAAGACCTCGGTAAATCCGTTTGAATTTTAAAATAACGAAAACTGACTGCGCAGCGGCGCGCGGATCGATCCATTTTTCATTAGGAAAAATACGGTTTAGGTGGTGAGAAGGAGAAAGGAACAATGACCAATGAGAATGCTGTCGATGATTTACAATTGGAGGATCCGACAGAAGAAGTCAGTTTTTTGCTCGTTCGATGAATTTTTGCCATACGTGCTCAGAATTTCAATTGATAAAGTGCAAATTTTCAGCCGAACGGTAAAAAAGTACCAGTCAGATTGATTTCTCGCAAGTCGCCTGTGAAAGTTTCGGAAGAGAGCCATTTTGTCCCGATCACAATACCACGAGATTCACCACCAGAGGAGGTACTTTTTGTTTTTTTTTAAATCAGAAACTGTTAAGTAGTCCGCTTTCCGATGAAAGGTATCGGATCAAAAAAGTTTCAGTTCGTCCCCACTTTTCTCAATTCACATATTCGTTCGTTCGTCATTTTTTTCGCTGGTATTATTTACTTCTTGTGAAATTAAATTGAACAATGCCAAACTCGGTTGCCACCAACGCCAAGTCCGTTTTGCGCCCTGTGTCCGCCCGAGAAAAAATTTTGGAGAAAACCGTCGCGTTTTAGTTCGAAAACTATGAAAATCCGAGCCGCGCAGAACTGCGCGATTGCATTGAAGTTCAAGATCGAAGCGTATCTTAGCACCGACTGAACCTATCAGATGACGTTTAGACCTTTGCATATCATCTGATAACTGGTCTCGGAAAGACATTGCTTCCTTTTTTCATCAGAAAAGCTAAACATTTTCCAGAACAAAGCGACCAGCAGCAAGAAGAAGAATAGCCGGCAAAAGACCAGACTGTTGACGAAGAAGGAGCGACGTGTGAAAGAAAACGCTGCCGCAGGACTCTTCACAAATGTTGGACTGTCGGTGAAAAACAGGGAGCAGAATACCTCTTCGGCCAACGATGGAGTCCGGAATGGAGAGGTTAGCATTTCTGCCTGAAGATAAGCTTGAAAGCTAACACTAGTGAATGTAAACCACAAAAGGACCAGAAAATTGTACGCTCTGACATTAAAATTCTGAAAAATGGTATGCTTTCAGGTTATAATTCTTCTTTGAACGACTATCGATAAGAATTTTATCGAAATTACGATATATTTGTATTTACCATAACTCGAAGAAAACAAATCCGACGATTTTGTCTAATATTCCTCACTTTTCACTGTAAGAATCTGCGTCATGTTTAATCTGGATCTGCAATCTACAGCTAACACTAATTTACCCTTTGCTATCAGCTTAGTTAAAGTTGGACAAACAATTTTTATGATTATTTGAGTTTTGCAAATTCGGTTAATTTGAGACAAAAAGAAATGCGGTTGAATATTAGACTAAATCGTCGATCTGATGTTTCGATTTTCTAGAAACGGATATTTCTTTTCATACTTCACACTAACTCTTACACTGGAAAAAGAGTTTTTATTTGAAAATAGATGGAAAATGAAACTGAATAATCACTTTTTTACTTTTGAGATCATACATTCTCAATTTTTATCATGAAAACAATCGAGATTATCAGAAGAATAACCTTTTTAATCATTAGATTTTCGTATCATTTTTGCTTTCCTTCTCCGAAAACAGTATTTAAAAAACAAATTCTGCACCTAATCTAAGCATGAGCCGTAGCTACTGTTGGCTATGAGCGTGTCTAATTTTTCATCTTCTTCTCAAACAGTTTTCAATAACCTTTGGAAAAATTTAAAAAAAACCACCCGGAACGTCTTTGTTCCAAAGTGCATACCATCCAAAGCGACAATGGTGCGTATTTCAGATGCTAGTGAGACCCAAAAACGAGGCAGCCCGACGAATTTTGAATAATCAGGACGAAATGAGTGTTCCCTACTACGATTCTACTGCCAAGGTGAGTGGTGATCTTCGTGTCGTCGACGCATTCAGATCGTAGTTGAGCGTGATCCGACAATGTCAAAGTTGTTCCAAAAAGTTTGCTCTCCGTCATAACAGCAAAATAGTAAAAGTGAAAATGAGTCCAAGAAGAGTGTCTACGATGGAATAACCAGAAACTATCCTGCTTCACTTTGATTCAATCTAAAATTTTCAGTCGGAGAGAACACTGAACCAATCGTCGTTGATGTTCCCAAGGTATGCTGTTCGCTGGTATTTGCCATGAATGATCTTTTAGGAATAACAATGTGTCGACAACGCTCACAGCTTCCGAAAGGGCTAAGATGAGCAAGAGAATCGATGCTCTCAATCATGAACACCATCAGAAGCATCAGAAAAACGTGAGAATTCCTTTAAAAAAATGATATCTGGAGTGTTCTCTCAGCTAACAGTTGGGAAAATCAGGGGTGGTTAGGAGTAAAACGAATTTCTATGTTTTTTACAACTGGGAAAAATTTTAATGGAAAAACAGGTCCCTTACCAAAATCATTCAAATTACTTTAATTACACGATGAACTAGGTTTTTTGAATTGAAAATAATAGGTCAAACGGTCTTTCCGCGTCCCATTCTCAGCTCATAGGCGTAAGATCTCAACGATCTAGATGCCATTTCATAGGTTCTGCCGGTACAAAGATGCGCATTGATTTTGAAAACCGTGCTTGTTTAGGCTCTTCCTCTCTTGGGTTTCGCAGGGTCGGTAAATTTCACTCGTACCAATCAGACGCGACGAATCTGTCTTATACTCATCCACACTTCTTTTTTTCTCAGTTTACATGCACTCCCAAGACTCGGACCTTCACAAAAGTTGTTTTTGCAAAATTACCTAAATTTATTTTTTTGACTGCAGATTGCGGATCGAAATTAGGACATGACGCGCGTTACCAATAGTGAATACTAGACAGAACCGTCGGATTTGTATCAATCAGAGTTGCACGGTAGTAAAAATTTCTAAACGGAAGTCAGCAGTGCAAAAAAGTCGAACAAACCCAGAAGTATTGTATATTTGCTCATTCTAAGACAAACTCGACTGAGTAGACAACGATTCCATTGTTTTTTTCTCATTTCTCACAAAAATCACCTCACGAAAAACATTTTTTCGACGGAAGACGAAATTCCGTTCAACTCTGGTATCAATTAATGAATTATCCCAGATATTCTTGGTCCCTAATACAACAAATCGGATCAGCTTCTGCGATTGTCATGAGACTGGTCAGAATGGCTACTGGGATGATGTTATGAAAACGTAAGTTTCTCAGTTCTTTAACGATTGTCGAATTGACCATTTGTTGAAGACGCGCATACCTGGCCTTGTCGATTCCGGACAAGCTGAAGCAATACATGGGACATGGAATCGCAGCGTCTGGATTCCACGACGATGTGAGTCATTGTAGAATCTGACGACTTTGTCTAATATTAAACCGCACTTTTTGTCTTAAATTAACCGCATTTGCAAGACTCAGGTCTTCAGAAAAGTTGTTTTTCCAACCTTACCCAAGATTACAATGAAAGGTAAGTTTCTGTTGGCTGAAGATACAGATTTGGATATGAAGCGGGATTTTTAACCGTGAAAAGTGTGAGATATTAGACAAAGTCGTCGGATTAGTCGTTATGCATAACTCGCACGGAATAAAATTTGAACCGTTTAGGCTGTTCTGATGATGAACACCTATAAGATGTCGTATACATGTAAAGAGACCTTCACGCAGATATCTGAGCAGTTTCACGAAAATTGGAAAGTGACGTATGCAGAGGTGATTTTTTGGTCTATTCAATAATTGAAAATTAATTTGTTCTAGAGAAAACGTAAGATTAATATTTTTATCCGGACACCTGGTATAGGATATTGAAAAAGTGGTCATCAAGCCGAAACAGGCGTAACCGACTCTGAATAGACCAGTGAGCCTGCGATATTTGTTACATTAGTCTCAACAATTTTAGCACTATAAAAGTGGGAGATCGGTAACTCAACGATTACCGCTTTTTTAGACTAGAAAACATCGTAATTCAACGGTTTCGTTAAATTCGTTTCTTATTTTAAACAATTTTTGTTTAAACGGAGCAGATTTGACAAAATCGTTGATCGTTGTATTAATAGCTTTCCCACTTTTAGTGAATCCAGTAATCATTGAAACCAATTAAACAAAACACTTGTCAAATTCATTAACTTCTGTGTCACTTCTAATGACTATATCAAATTAATCAGTTGAATTTTGCAATAGGGACCTTCCCAAATTCATAACGAAAGGAAAACTGAATCTTAAATCAGAAATCATAAATATTTTTTATTTATCGTCATCGACATCTCGAATTTTAGAATTAGGTGAGATTTAAAGCACTAGATAGGTACAAAGCTAAGAGTTGAAACTAGTTAGGTACAAAGCTAAGAGTTGAAACTAGTTAGGTACAAAGCTAAGAGTTGAACCAGATGATAACAAATGTTTCGCATCTTGTAAACTTACATGTGTCTAAATAATTCATGATTCGAGATTCATGATTCATCTACCGTTTCGTTATGAGACTTAATATGAAAAGGTAGTTCCTTACAAGGTGAAAATTTTTGTGGTAACCTAGTTTAAACTTTGATCAAATCTTACGTTAGCTTTGTACCTAACTAGTGCTTTGAACCCTACCTAAGCCTAAAATTTGAGGTGTCGACAAAGATAAATGAGAAAAGATTCATGACTCGCGATTCTTAATTCATGTCTTCTTTTTCGTATAAAATCGTTATAAGTGCCTTTCCAATTGAAAGTACAATAAAAATTGATAGGGCATGGAGCGAGAAAACACCTCGTTGGTCAACAACAAGACAGTTGCTGTTACCAAAAGCATTGTCGACACGATGTGGGATGTGTTCGAGCGAGAGCAGAACCCGTGGATGAAGAAGCTTCTCGAGTACGTGCTGCGAGGGCAGACGATCAAGGTTTGTACATCTGATTAGCTCAGGTTCCAATTAGCACCATTCATTCAGGCGTGGAACAGAATACGGAAGTTGGCTTCGGTCTTGAGGAAGAAAAAGCCGTACTCGACGATGCCATCGGTGTCATTGTATACACTGATAGTTGAAGTGAGTTCTAGCTCAGAAATTTCACATTTACATTCGCATAATTAAGCTTTTTAGTTAATTAGCTGTTTAAATAATCTAGACAGGTTGTTCGCATGTTTTTTGGGTTTTCATAGTCTTATGGATGATTCAATAGTTTTTTCTCTATTTAGAGAGGTTAAAAACTACATATAAAAAGGGACATATTTTTTTCATCATTGCCCTTGAAAATATTCTTTGAAGAAAGATTGAAATCAGTTCGATTGAAAATTTCAAAATTTGAAAAAATACAAACATTTTCTGTTACGGTATCAACCGCCATTGATAATGATGATACGGCAGTGTCAATATTTTTCACTGTTATGGTTGATTCAATCGAAATTCAGTTAAAAATGAAAGATGACTGTTTCAGAAAGTACTGACCCTTCTGAGCTGCAAGAAACGAAACATCAACGTCGTAATGTACTTGGCGTCGCACAAAATCAACGACCAACGTTGCTTCCGAACCGGTCACAAGTCATGCATGTGAGTTGTGAGATACTAAATGTGTCTCACTTTCTTCTCTTTATGGTTTTTTAAAACACATCTCAACTCAACATGAATTCCACCAGAGTTGGAAAAGGCTCAAAGAAATATATTTCCTTTGAATGAATCGAGCTTTTTTTCACTCGATTTCGTATAATTTTCTTTTGAGTTCTATTCTCCATGTTCAGGATGCTCGATTCCCTACTGGCAGCGATCCCAGAGTTCTCAAGGAAAAATCACCTCTCGGCTGCCACAGTAGCAGATCAGCTCACTGCACTTCACCTGGCTGCGATGTCAGGTTACTCGTGTCAGATGGACATTTTGCTGAAATACAGTGAGTTTTTGGGTTGGTTACTCATGAAAAAGGAAAGTTTCCAATTTTAATGAGGAATTTTTCTGTTTGGGCTCTGGGTTTGTATCCAGATGCACCACTTGGTCAAACTGGCGCTTTTAATGTTTCCAAGAGTTACCTCAAACTGAGGTAACTAAACAGAAAAGATGATGAAGGTAGGAAATTACGAAATGAAAATTAAATATACGAATTACAACCAGTGCGTCGCATGCGTTTAGGTTCAGTTACGCTAATAGGCTACAAACGGACATTGAAGACAAAATTGGATCCTCTTTTGTGCTCCAAATTGTCGAACCATAGTTTAGCCAGGAATAAACTTGAAACCGTGAATGAAAGTTTGCTATGAGGGTACTGTTTGAGTTTATAACAATATCCGGTAGTAATGGAATTAAAAAATATAATCTTCAACTTTTTAATCCCACTTGTTTCAGAACCGAACGTGGATGTAAGATGTCACATGGGACGAACCCCGCTGTACTACGCATCAAGACGATCGTTTGACCTGATGGTGATTGATTTTATTTCACACAAACTAAACTCTGTCTTTCATTCAGACAAGACAACTCTTGTGGGCGGGTGCAGATGTAGGCAGCCTGACGAGAAATTCGACATTGGAGTCTGATTTCTATGTAAGTTTTACTCTGTGATGACCATGAAAAGCAGGCGAATTTCGAAGTCTGACTCTTCTAGTGTAGTACTTGGATGGTTTCGTGTGAGAAAACTCGTAATCTAACGATTTGCCGTTTTTTTAAACGGAGATTTTATCACTACCACCATTTTCTTCATAGAATATCATTCGAATAGAGAGAAAGCATTGTGTAATGAAGACAAGAAATCATAACACTTCTGTAGAAACGTTCCTCTAAAAATCAAAAAGCTACTGGGTCAGTCTAAAAACTCTATTTGACAAAAAAAGAAAAAAACGACAGAAATAAAAATGGGAGTTCGATTTTCTTTTCTGTTATTCTGAGTACTGGTTTCAAACGTTTCTCGAAATACCTAGAAATTGTTCAACTACAACTACTCAAGAAAAAAATCCGATTAGATCTGGTAATTTTCATATGAGAACTGATTTTTGAGTAATTATAAGGTATTCTCACATATGAAATTTTTGCATTATCACGCTGTTTTTTAAGATCTGGTTTTCTTATAAAATTCATTCATTCTTCGCTTCAGGGACTCGATTTCGCGAAGAGACGTGTGACCGCTCTAGAAATAGTCTTCAAATCGTGGTTTCACACCATTCTCAATGGTAAATGATCTCCAAACCCTTCAACTTATCACGACCATCTTAGGAATCGTGGACCTAGAAGCCCCCAAGAGAATGATAATCAGCGAAACGGTAACAGAACTGCACACCATCAGTCTGGACCCGAACGTGGAAGACGGAACGGTCAACGACACGACCAAGCTACTGCAACGAAGTCTGCGAATCAAGATGCGACGAGAAGTGATGAAAACGATTTACAAGTTCAAAAGCGCCGACACTGCCGTCAGCCCCAAGAATGATCTGCGATTGGTTTGTTTTTTCTTCAAGTTTTCGATAAAAGTACAATTGTCTGTGATCACATCCAACAATTGAACAGATAAGAAGTGTTTTTTGACAAATTTAGATAGTTTATTCTCGGAAAGCGAGAGTAAAAGATACAAAAGAGCAAAAATGTATACATGTTGAAAAGTGGGTAAAATTGCTTCAGTCATGAAACTCGGGTAACCAAATACGAGTATTATAATGAACTGTAACGAAATGATAATAAAGAATACGAATATTATAAGAAAGAAAAAATTCAGAGCATTATAATAAAAAATACGTTTATTATATTGCGTTTATTATAAACTATAACTTACATATTATTAAAATAATCGTATTTTTTATTATAATTGTGTGACAGTTTATTATAATACTCGTATTTGGTTACCCGAGAAGTTATGATCCGGTTCTTGTCTCCTTTGAAAGAATGTTGTGTGCCTTGAGTTTTGCGGTTCTTATTTTTTTGATAGGTCGTAGGTAGTAGGGATGTTTCCTCTCTTGTTCTGGAGTCTGCAATTTTGAATAATTCTTCAAGATTAATATAATTAACATCAAATGTTAAGGTGATCGCCCTGTTACCGGTGATGTACACGAAACGTGACGTAATAATGCCCGCAGAGCTTCCACACATTGTCCGTGTCCCATTAATCGAAGAGCCCAGTCACGTGGTACACATGATGGCTCGCAAGATGGAATACATCAAGATGCTCAAAGACCAGAAAGAGGAACAGAGCGTGGAGATTGGCAAAAACTGTGAGCACATTCAGCCGTTTGGACTCATCAGAAAAGTTTTGTGAGTTTTTTGAATTTCAACAGTATCGGGCAAAATCTCATGTGTTGTTTTTTGTATTGGGACTCATCTCTCATCAAATGAATCAATCTGAACTTTTGTTGTGAAAAATCTACAAGTTTATAATCACTCATGGTCAGAGTTAGAATGATAATGGTCGAAAAAAAGCTTTTTTCTCTTGAAAACCAAAATTTGCGTAATCGGAAAATAATCGGTTGTTCGAACCACATAAGGTTTTGTCCGATACTGTATATTCAAATCAGAGTTGCGCAAAGGTAAGATTTACTTTTAAGTGGTTCGAAATACAAATTTATCAAAATGTATCGTACAGCTGAGAAATTATTCAATAAACCAAACTGAACAGGTGGTGATTTCATTGTCTAGGTGCCTCAAATCATGTTGCTTGGTCAAGTTTCGCCGAAATTTATAACCCAGAGAAAACGTTCTAGGCAGAAATTGTGAGAGAATTTTCTAATGGAATCTCGAAATCCTTGTGACTTGTTGAAACGGCTGTGTTAAAACCGACCCTCTTGAAAACACCAGAAATTTCGAAAAACACACAAAATCCGGTATAATTCAATGTAGATCTACTCCAAATTCCATCAACTTCTATTTTTGAATATGTGTCATCAACCTGAAAAGATGAGGATATCAAAAATAAGTTCATGCAAGCATCCAAAATTTAGAATCCTTTTTTAAACAACTAAAAAAATTTTATGAAGAATAATCTTGGAAGTCCGATTTATTTTTCGAAAGAGAGAAATTGTGAGTGGCCTCCTCTGGTTCAATTAATCACTGTAAGCGGGATAACATTACAGACGTTAATCATCTCAAAGTCAGAAAACAAAAAGACACATCTAGACTTTCCTATTTTTAGCCTGCTCATCGACGGTGTCAAGCACCCACTGGACAGTGCGGTGAAGCTTGAGCATAATGGGACTCTCTACCTATACTCTTTTCCAGACGATCTCGCTGGTGAGTTTTACTTTCAGTATCGGAAACAATAAAAATTTTCAAATCGATCTCCAAAAGTGATCTTAAAAGGGTCTTCAAATAGTGGCAACACATTGCTACCCAATGTTCGCTATAACCAACCTTCCAATGCCTTAAAACAAATTATTGAATAATATTTTGTCGGAAACTGTACTCGAACAATTCCAGAGCTAACGAAAGTGAACACGGTTGAGTTGCAATTTGAAGAAGTGTACAACAGACACATGGCGGTGAGTACTTTTTTTTTTGTCATGTACTCGTCGGAAATGTTCTCAAATCGTGGTTTTTTTTTAATTCAAAAGCATGATAGATCTAGGCATTCCTGATATCTCGCAACATTTAATACGAAAAAGTGGCCTGAATCATGACTCACGAATCATGAATTTTTTTCATTTATCGTTGTCGACACCTCATCAAGTCAAGTTTTAGGCTTAGGTGAGGTTTAGAGCACTAGTTAGGTACAAAGTTAAGATTTAATAAAAGTTTAAACTTGATTATCATAAAAAGTTTTTTTTCAACAAAATTCGAACATTTTTCAACAAAATTCGGAAATTGAAAGTAACTTGTGGAAAATATGGTATTTAAAGTTTCTTGATAGCAAATACACATTTATTGACAGATCGTCTTGTTATGACCACTAGTATAGCAAAGTAAGGATTATTGTTCCAACGCTTTGGATCTACGCCATTATCAAGGAAAGTGTTCAAATGGGCGAATGTTTAGGTCTTTTTGTTTAGTTCAGGTCAACTATGGTCGATTCGACTTTGAATGGACTTTTCATGATTTTGCGATAGTGATTGTTTTTTTTCCAGGAACTGCAAGGAACCATGTTCATGGCTCAAGGGTTCCTTCTACAAAACGCCGAACTGCCGAATGTTCTCAAACACTGCCAATCGTCAAAAGAAAAGCATGATTAATCGGTGAGCTTTCAAGCTTTGACAATAACTGACATGTGAGAGTATGTAAGACAAAAATGAGAAAAGGAATGATTTCGTAAACATGATGATGACCAATAATTCTTGTTATTATCATAATGTTGAATACCAGCAATTTTTCCTCGCTACGCGCGGACCGCCGGAGTTTTTGCGATTTCCAACCTTCTTTTTCTCTCTCTCTCTCTCTCTCTCTCTCTCTCTCTCTCTTTGAAAATGTCAGAAATGAGAAACCAAAATGGAGTACCCAAATGTCGGCCTCACAAAAAGTGGGCGGAGCTAAGGGGCGGTACCCTCGTTCTATTATTAATATGATTATAAAACTACGAAACTTAATAATCTTAGATTTATCATCCACGTTTGACTAAACCTATGGCAGAAAAGGCTAAATTTTCCATGTAAGGTCTTCCCATTCTGAACCTGAAGTTTACCAGAGCCAATTTTTGGACTTGTACAGCTAGTTTGTGACGCTTCCAATATTTAGTTTGATTTCAGCATCACCTTTCAATCAACAGATTACAGAAGTCAAGTCAATGAACGGTGATCATTCCGAGTGTGAAGAAATCAAGTCAATCAATAGCAAAATCGGTTCAAAGAACAAAGAAACTAGGAAGGACAGGTTATCGTTTTTTCTAGTTTAACTCGTAGTATCTTGGCTGGATGGTCCTTGAACAATTTTTTCCTGCCTGCTCATTCGAAACAAGCCGTTTCCGATTGAAAGAACCGTCCAGCTCTATTTTTTCCATCCATTTTGTTTCCTATCATCATGTTAGTCTGTTCTATCGAGGTGTCAGAGTCATCCCAACAAAAAACGCCTCTCTTGCTGCATACCGTATTTCCTTTTATATATAATTATCCTTATTTTAATTAAATACACTACCTAAAACGCTTTAAACAACTTAGAGTCCAAAACACTCACACCACACGAAACGAGTGTATTGTGTTCTCTGTATTTTGGTTCAATCGCAAACGAATATGAGTATTGTACGCATTTCCCCGCCGAAAGGTGTATGCACCGAAGGTGCACTTTCACGTAAGCACGTACACATCTCACGATCTTTTCGCATTGAACCTTCCAACTCACATATTGTTTATTGGACCGATATCATTTTGAAACGGTTATTGTAGCCTACCCCTCTTAATATAAAGTTGTCGTCAGTTTTCTTGAATGATTGAAATCCCTTTGATGACAATTTTCGATATTTCAAACGACCGGTTTCGCGTGATTCAACATGCGTCAAACTGTTCAGGCGAGAGAGGAAGAGGGTACTCCGTATTTTTTGTGGCGATTACAGAGCACTAATACCGTCAGATGAATCAGGTGTTTGTTGTGATGGGAACAAAGTTATCGAAGACTCATTTTATCCCAACCGAAACAACCATTCTCGGTTCATTTTGATAGGCGTCCTGTGATGGTTCCCTCAAAATTGCGGAGATGTGAAGTTGCGTACATTGTACCATTTTTCTACGCCAAAACACAGATCAATCAATTCTCACTTCACCCTCTCTCTCTCAAGATGTATAGCAGTGCTGTCACGAAATTTAACGTATTTTGTGAACAAATTCTGTTAAATCGGTCTCGACGATTGAAGAAAGCGTTCGGTAATTTTTTTCCCATTTTGAACGAATTCTTCAATCGATGAAATCGATTTAACAGAAAAAATCACAGGTAAATATCCTGACAGCCCTGGTGTATAGGCCGTTTATCCAATGATTCATAATGGTTTGTCATCATAATATGAACGTACATAGCCCTTTAATATGTAGAAATTGTCTATATTGGGGATAGTTTTAAACTCACATACGCACAGATACACAGGATATTAGAGAAATGTCCATTCATCCCCCTATAATATGCCTAGTTCCATTTTTCTGTATTTTATGTGGTTGTTTGATTAATCATGAAGGTTATGACTAATTCTGTTGACTTACTATACTCATGTTGTTGAACTGTCTGACGTATCTGTTGTGATGAGTAGCCTATTTAAAAGTGGGTTATCTTTGTCTCACCCACAGTTTAGAATGACAGAGACCAACAAGGTTGACGTTTTCGCTCTTCTAGATGTTCTGGATAACCTCAAGCACCTGAAGAGGACTGGATGGGTCAAGTGTGGGGTATGTTTTTGTTCTAATAATATTTTCTTTCAATTTCTCATTGTTCATCTGGAAGTAACTTTTTGAAACTTATCAACACGAAAGTCTTTCATTTCTGATCCTATTGAAATCTGAAAGCCGATTGAATATTGCTTCTAGGAAAAATTGAATATTGCTTCTAGGAAAAAACTCCACGACAAAAATTGAGTTGTTCCACTCAGTGGTTCGAAATGGCAGGATTTTTCTTTCTTTTTCCGAAAAATGAAAACAATAGTATTTACTGTGAATGGCTGAAAACGATCGAAAGTGTCTGAATACTATTGAAGTTCATCTAAAACAACCGAATATCACTGTAAACTATTGAAATTGAAAACACCCAGAAATTCCTTGAAACATCATATTTCGTAGGTTTAAATTTATGTTCCCCACCAAAAAGCGTCGATACGATCCTTCTTCACATGTAAACAAGGGATTAACAATCCACAAACAAAGCCTGCAGGTGCCCGAACCAGAAACAGTGGCTTGTCACATGTACCGAATGGCGGTTCTGGCGATGAGCCTTGAAGGGCAAATAGCTGGTATCGACGTGGTACGCGCAGTGAAAATGGCATTAGTCCACGACATTGGAGAAGCCATCGTCGGCGACATCACTCCAAAGTGTGGTGTCAGCGAAGAGGAGAAGTTTGAGAGGGAACAAACTGTGAGTCGTTTTACATATCTAGCAAAAAGTCTGACCGATTTCAAACGCGCGCCAGCCGCATTTTTGTAAAATGAGTACGGTAGGCCTACCCTAGGGTCGGGACTCTCACAAAGAACAGTTAGATCTTTGTGGATTTAAATTATTATTCTTACTTTCAGTCCATTGAAATGAAAGGCGCATTACTTAATCGTTCTTGTGTTTCAAGGCGAAACTGCTACAGTAATAAGAAACCGATTTACGGAGGTCAGACTTTTTTACAGGTAGAGGAAGATATGTGCGTTTTGAGACCCGCCGATGATGCAACGGGTTCCACATAGCTTAGGATTTTACGTTAAATTTCCTTCTCTAAACATACACATAGCTTCCTCTTCCTGTAAAAAAGTATGACCTCCGTGAATCGGTTACTTAGTACCGTAGCAGTTTTGCCTTGAAATACATGAATGATTTACGTAATGAGCCTTTAATTTCAGAAGGGACTGAAAGTAAGAATAATAATTTAAATCCACAAAGATCTAACTGTTCTTTGTAAAAGTCCCGACCCTACCGTACTCATTCTGCAAAATTGAGATTAGAGCGCGTTTGAAAACGGCCATGCTTCTAGCGATATATGGGTTCTCTGCCTCACCTGTGTCTCTTTTATAAATTTTCCAGTATTCCGAACTCCTACGCTAAAGATTTTTTGTTCCTAAAAAAAATCATTGATTTTTTCTTTCGGAATTTCAGAAATTTTGAAAAAAATCAAGTATTTTAAAAAATATTTTAAAATTAAAGTATTTTTTTGAAATCTTCATTTTTCTTTACCATTATTCAAAGACTTTTCTGATCAACTTGTAAACATTCATAATTCTCATACCAGTAATCTTTCCGGTTCTACAACGAATTTTACTCTTTTCTTTCAATCAGGCGGAGAACCCGTTGCAAAATCGGCGATTCTGTCGTTTTGATATAAGAATTTGACAGTTGGATCGGCATCTCTCGGCCATTTACGGTCTAATGCCGGTCCATTCGCAGTCCATCTGTCGCTCGGTCAGAAGGGTCTGGATTCACCCAAATTTATTGAAAAGTTTGTTCGAAAATTTTATACACAATTTCAAACACCATAGAAAAATTCTATTTTTTGTCAATGATAAACTTCAGGCTGTCAGGATCATCTCATCGTACGTGCCGAACGTGAACGGAGAGTGGGAGGAGCTGTGGAAAGAGTATGAAGAAGCAACGTCACTTACTGCCAAGGTTTTTTTGTAGTGAAGAAATTTAAAAGTCCAAAGTCTTGATGAAAAATGGCATCTTATTGAAAAATCATCACTTTTCTGTTTATCATCTTTTCTCCTTTCAGGAGATGTTGAAAAGTTGGCTGGAAATTTTGAATGTCGCTTTTGGAAGTGAACATTTTGACAAAAGTAGAGTATTCCAACATTTTAAAAGCTATTTCACATGGAATGTAATCAAAATATTTACCGAAATATTCCAGAAAAAATCAGAGAAGAAGTGTCAATTGGTACCGCGGTATACCACTACGTTAGTCAAGGCGAATTTTTAAAAAAATTATTTCCAGATAGTCAAACACCTCGACAAGTTCGACATGATCGTACAGGCGAAGAAGTACGAAGACAAGTACGGGATAGATCTCAAAGAGTTCTTCACATCGACCGAAGGCGTCCTAACCATTGAACCGTTCGCCACATGGGACAAACAACTACGTGAGAAACGAGAAAACATTTGATTATGCAAAAATTCATTAGTTAATCGATATTTATCCGTCTCTTGCTACCCGCATAACGCCATCTTTCTTGTTACCTTGTTGAATGAAGTTGATGACATTGTTGGTGAACCATTTTGGGTACTTCAAGTAGAAGTCGTGACCTCCTTGCGCGTGCACTTCGATTCTGAAGTTTATTGGGATTCAAAAACAGTTCAGAAGGAATCTAATGCTTGCAAGTCGTCCCAAATCTCAAAAATAGTGAATCTGAGAATCGTAAAACAGAAAGTTTGAGATACTAGTATCAGCTGTTTCATGAAACTTCACATTTTCAGACTTCGAGAGGAGATATCATGATATATCACAGTGCAGACCACTAATATTAGTATGGGTAAGACATGGACAACCTTCTAAAGCTTCTCTATCTCAAGTAACTGAAACATCTTCTCTCACTACCCAACTTTCTTCAAATGTCTCACCTAACATCTTTGAGAATCGGCAAGAAGTTGGTCTTCGGGTCACCAAACAATCTGTCCTGTCCGCCATTCATCACCATCAACGGACAGTTCACCTTCGGAAGCACATAGTCGCACGGAAAACGTCCACCACAAAAGTTGTACACACTTAATTTTGGATTGATCTCTCTCTCTCTCTTCCCTCTCTCTCTTCTCTCTCTCTCTTCTCTCTCTATCTCTCTCTCTCTCTCTCTCTCTCTCTCTCTCTCTCTCTCTCTCTTCCCTCTCTCTCTCCCTCTCTCTCTCTCCCTCTCTCTCTCCCTCTCTCTCTCTCCCTCTCTCAACGAACTTGTCAACAATCTCGCAAAGTGCTCCCCACTGCACCCGAAGAAAGTCCGCAGAGCAATGTTCGAGATACGGTCTGCGGACCTCGGGCAGCCAGTGGTCTGTGTTCCGCATGCCCTGGAAAGCCCGTGCACCCTTCTCTGTCACCTTGGTGCACCCCGCGAGTAGCACCATGCGGTTCACCTGGAAACAGTGTTCTGTTCGGATATGAGACTCTTTTTTTGAACACAATAGTACTATTTTCCACATAAAACTTAACACTAACTCTACTCACCCCATCTTCAACTAAATGTGTGAAAATGATTCTCACAAATCGATGACAGACCAAAAATCGTGTGAATTTCTTTTTGTGGAAAGTGTGTTGTGAAGACGGAAGGAAAAACAAAAAATTGAAGTTTTTTCTTCAAAAAAATAGTCTGAGGCCTTCTTAGAAATTCTACCACCCAGCTGAATTGGAGCAATTCACTGAAAGTTTGATCAGTTTTTTGCGCGGCTCAGTTTTCAAATCGAAGCACTCAAAAAAGCTAACATCGTTATTTCCTTGCGCGGCCACGTGTATAGAGGTTCTGGCTCCCTCACTCCAACCAATCACAGTGAACGGAGTCAATTTGAGGTCCTGAAGGGCTTCAGAACGATGGCGTGGATGATACAAACCCTCATTAATTGAATACAGTACGCAGCGTCTTTCATACAGCGATTGACCTCCTGCACTCGGTCTGCAGGCCGAGACGTACCGTATCCAGGCGGGTCGATGCAAACGATTGTTGCAAAGTCCTCAGGAAAGTTCTCTAGAAGCGACTTTGGCCAGTCTTTCTTGTAGCAGCCTGGAATCGAAGTTTGTGAACATGCCATTCTTCAACGCACATTCGATTGAAGAAGTGACTATTTTCAGAATAAACTTGTTGGAAGATCTGAAAAGTTTGGGCATTCACAACTCACCTACAGCTCCACAAATGCAAAGAATATAGTTTGGCCCATTACCGTAGGTGGAATATCCTATAAGACGGTCTTTGACGGCGACCTTATGCTCAGTGTACAACATATCGAGCAACAATGCAGACAAAGTGGAGAGCGATTAGATCTACTAGTAAACCAGGTTACACACCGCTAACTAGTCCATCTTGACATGGTAACGCCTAGTTTAGGGGTAATTAAGAAACTTGTGAACAAACAATGAAATGTCTACAGTATCGGACGTCTTACGAAAAAGAACAATGAGATATTCTATGTTACAGTATCTGAAGGTACTGTCTCTTCGTTGCCGTTTATCAGCCTCCAGTCGTCTGGTCAGAAAAATCTGTGTGAAACTAGAACTGTACTTTAGGAGCTAAAAGAACGAGAGCTGGAGAGCATTTGACCATTACAACTGGAGAGCCTTGCAGAAAGAAGTCAAGACGATTTCCAGTGTAATCGGTTGTTCTTACTTTATCGGTTGGTGATCGTTGTTGGTATATTCTGTTTCGAACTTACACTACTCCAAAGTCAACCGCAGAAAGTGCTCATTTTCAAGTGACTAGAGTTGGTTCTAATGGGTACAGATGAAAGATTCAAAAAGTGAAGACAAGTAGTTTATTATCAAGGGTTGAAAATCTATCACAACAAAAATGGAAGGTGGTCCCGAGTGAAACAAGAACATGGCGTGCTGCAACTTTTCTTATTGCTTCTTCTTCTCCGTGGTTTCCGCGCTGTTCCAGTACAGGAAAAACTGAGCAAAGATGAATCCGTTGAGAATTGCTGCGATGGCGAAAGTTCCGATCAGAAGTTGGTCACCAGTTTCTTGGATCGAGGTGAAGACACGAGCGACGGTTCCTGAATTTGATAGGTGTTTCATCCAGCATCCAAACAGTAATGAATAATATACAGTATCGGCCATAAAGATACGAACGCTAACTTTTTTTGACATATGTCAACCTGGGAGTTTCGGATTGGTCTGTAACTTTCAGAGATGTTGGAGAAAACATTTTTATGTATTGTTAATGAAAATGAAAACCATAGGAAATCAATGCGCAACAAAACAAAACCTTTTTCTCAAATCCACTCAAAATTGGCTCTTTCCTTTTCACATTTATTTTTGTTTTTTTTTCTCATTTATTAAAAATTTCCTTGTTTTCAAGCGCATTGCTCTGATAACTCAGACTATTAACATGTTTAAAAAAAATCAACTCATGTGATGATTGTTCGATGCCATCACATGAGATCAAAGAGATCACTCATTACTGAGAAGACAGTGAGAAAGAAATCGGCTTTTTATGAAGTTGTTCTTGCTCCAGATGAACTGGATTCACTTAAAAAATCAGTACAAACACCTTTTGAATAGTTTTAACACTACTCGAAGTTACCTGGAGGAAATTCCAGACCGTTTGCCATTGAACTCGTGGTCTACCTTCTTGAGAATTATCAAGTTGTGGTCAGTTTTTCATTCATAAAATGGGAACGCCGTGTTATGGATGTTCAATTTTTTGTATACTTATTCTCTATATCACTCCTGTTTATTTGAATACAGTGGTATGGTGAGTCAATCATTTTGAACAATTTTGAGAAGGGTCGAATGAAAATCTACGGAGAAGCCTTTTTCAGGTTGCAACAATCGTGCTTTTTGAATGGATTAGTTACAGAAATCAACTTTTTTGTACAAAAACATCTCTCCAAACGTTTATGTTCAATTTCGACCACGGAAAACTTCGATTCATCCATTTTCACAATTTTAGACTGCCCCTGCGAATCCGCTCCTCCTCTTACTCCAGTTCGGCTCACTTGAATATTTTTCAAATAATTTTTTAGTTGACATCCAGACTTTAAACTGAACAGAAAACATGTTAAAAATGTGTCTACAAAAAATTGGAGATCTACAACACGGCGTTCCCATTTTATGAATGAAAAACTGACCACAACTTGATAATTTTCGAGAAGGTGAGCCACGAGTTCAACGGCGAACGGCCTAGAATCTTTTCTAGGTAACTTCGAATAGTGTCGAAACAATGAGAGAAAAGGTTTGTTATCACTTTTCAAGTAGATCCAGTCCATCTGGAGCAAAAGTAACTTCATAAAAACTTTATATTGTCTTTGCGGGCTTTTCAGTCAAGTGCGATCTTTACAATCGCGTGTTATGGCATCGAACAAGCACCTATTGAGTGAATTTTCTATTTCTACCAGCTAGATATACTGAACTATCAGAACTATGCATTTGAAAACATAAAAACTTATACTGAATGAAAAAAAGAAAAATAAATGTGAAAGGGAAAATTTGATTTTAAGTGGATTCGAGAAAAAGGTCTTTATGCTGCGCAGTGATTTCCTATGGTTCTCATTTTCATTAACAATACATAAAAATGTTTTCTCCGACGTCTCTGAAAGTTACAGACCAATCCGGAACTCCCAGGTCGATATATGCCAAAAAGAGTTAGCGTTCGTATCTTTATGGACGGTACTGTACACAAAAATTTTTCCATGGTAATTTTATCTTTCAATCGTTTTCTTCAATTCCAGGAAGCTCCGCCTTACTGGGACGTTCGTAGCACGAAAAATTGAAAAAAAAACCGATTTTAGTGATAAACGATTCTCACGGTTCTGTTAAAAATAGGAAAAAATATTTCTGTGTACCAGTTCAAGATGTTAAATCGTCTTTTTGAACTTATTACGAAGGTTTTTTTTTTGAAAATGGCTGCTAACAGAAGGAAATTGAACTTGCAAAATATATGCAAAAAAATGCTCACCGGCAAATTGCATAAAAACAGAGATGAGCGAAAGCTGTCCAGTGCTTTTCGACGAGAAATTCTCCCAACATTGAATCCCCTTAAAAACTTCTTTAAAACGTTAAGAGACCCAAATTACCTTTGAAGAGACAACAATTGGAACTGTGAGTGCCTGAAGAGTAACGATAACGCTCATTGGGATTAGATCAGCGACGACACCGAAGGTCACAGCTCCGCTGAAATCTACTATTAAATCATACTACTCAACCTCTGTGTCACTGAGCTTTGGATCAACATAAGGGGTTATATTTGACTTTTTTTTTCAAAAACTGAAACTTATGAGTATTTAAAATTTTGAAATTCGTTAAAAAAATTAATTTTTTTACTGGTATCAGTTCATGGACGCTTAGGATTACCAAAAATCATAGTTTCACAAGATTCTGAGACTCCGTTCTGGAGTAAAAGGCTACAGAATGCCGATTTTATCAGCAAATTCACTGTTACTATTGAAAAGTGTTGCAACAAATATATTTCGACAGACATGAGACTACATATAGCCCATGGATTTCTCGATTTCAGCCTTAAAAAATTTCTCCAAAACATTAAAAAAACGGATAAAAGCATCAGAAACCAGAATTATCTCATCTTGAGGTGATTTTTTGCCTTCATGCTAAAAACGTAGTTGAAAAATTTCAACTTCAACACCCTGTATCTCGACTTTCAGAAAATTTTCATGAACGAGACCTAGAATAATGTAATCAGCATAATTTACTCTATTAGATCCAACCGATTTCGAAAAAACTTACTGACCCCAAGAGTAAAAAAGGTTGTCCAAGTTCTCAATGTTTACTTCAAAACAATTTGTTTACAATTTTTAAAAAGAAAATCTTACACAAGCCCTGAGAACAGTGCAATGAGTGCAATCTGACCATTATAGTAGTAGATTTGATTGATGATAAGCACCAACTGAACTGTTACGAAGAATGAGTCTCCCCACTGGCTGAAAAATTGTCGTTATTAAAATTTGTAGTATTTTCTTTCAGAAACGTTGGTTTTCATTAATTCTGGTCAATTTTCTGAAAAAAATCTGGAGTTTTCGATTATTCAAGAAAGAAACAAAACAAAATCTGACTTCTTAGGTTGAAATTGCTGAAAATAGTAGTTTTAAAAACTAAACAAGAATATGAGTTTCTTAATTGTTGCCCTAAATTAAGACGAATGTACCAGTGTGCCCTGATGATTTTTGTTCATTTATTGATGTTAACACTAGTTCAGTCCATTCTAACGTTAAGAATCACAGAACAATGTTTAGCCTTCTCTAAAATTGTTACGGGCATTACCTGGGGTACTCATGCCCACCTACAGAGTTGCACGGAAGTAAAATTTTTCAAAACGGAAGTCGGAAGTTGGAAGTGAATTTTCAAAAACGGAAGTCGGAAGACGGAAGTGAAATTTTTTTCACGGTAGTCGGAAGTCGGAAGTGAAAAGAGGGCGGATGTCGGAAGTGAAAAAAGGGCGGAAGTCGGAAGTGAAAAAAGGGCGGAAGTCGGAAGTGAAAAAAGGGCGGATGTCGGAAGTGAAAAAAAGGCGGAAGTCGGAAGTCGGAAGTAGAATTTTTTCAACGGTAGTCGGGAGTGCAAAAAAAGTTGGAAAAAACCCAGAGATATTGCATATTCGCGCATTCTCAACAGGTGATAGGTCAATTCTCTAAAAAAAAATAAATTTTTTTGAAATATGTCAACAATAAAGAAAACGGATTTTATGCCGCTAAGAATTCAAGCCAATATGTTTGAGAGATTATTTGGAATCCCACTAAATAAGCCTCGCAATTTAGCAACGGAGCGCACAAAGCTTGATAATTTGTATTTTTATTTTTTTCAATTTTTGATTTATTCACTCATTCTTCGTCCTTTATGGAATTCGGAGGTTTGTGATACTTACATTTTGACAGAATATTATTTTATTAAGCATACTTGTCTCAGGAATTTGGTGTAATAGTTATTTAACCTTTCTTAATCCGTTTAGACAAAAAACGAAAATGAAGAATGCTGATTAAAAATCGGAAACGATTGGAAACCAGCGAAAGAAAGTCCAAATAGAATGAGAGATGACTGAAGATAATACAGGTTAGTTTTTTGTCACGTCTCCATTAATAACGGTGGTTTTATTCAGTATCTCGTCCGATCTTTTCATTTCCCGAGGACGGTGAGTTCATTTTAAATTAAATCAATGTGTACATTTCGAAGCTCCACATTTCAATTTTTAGAGAACAGTCGAGTGACGACCTGGCGTCATGTCATCGATCGGTCAATAATTCTGTGGACTTTAAAACAACTCGGTATGTTTTCATTTTCATGTTTTATTGTCCAACTTTTCTCTATTTATCTATGTATTGATAAGCTGAGTCACTACATCTATAAAACAATTCAATTTGAATTTAGATGAGACATCGCTTTTCTGTTTTCCAAGTTAAAAAATGTTTCATAAAACATTATAATGTTTTAAAAAACATCATATGATTTTTTAAAAAACAAATCATATGATTTTCGAAAATATTCAGAACTTCCTCCAGGAAACACTGGCCAAAAAACGACCAAACTGAGAAACAAAAATACGACAATCGTTTGTAGTTCTCTCTTTCCAATCCTCCAATTATTGTAGACTTTCAGACGTGCGATCCATTAAACGAACTGGCTGCAGGAGTACAACGACTGCTCTCCTGCCTTTCTCTGAGTGCTAATACAAAGTTCGTCTGCTACTACTTTTCTGATAACTCGCTACAGCGGTGTAAGTTTTAATTTTGACTAAATGCGCATTTTGTACCAGTTGTCATATGAAAAGAAAAATATTTCAGGGTTCCTTCTCGCTGAGGCCCAAGCAGTTTGCGATGGCTCCAATGTGCCTGATCTAAATGAGATTGGTCAGTTCGGCACTGATTACCACGCAGACCTGCAGTGAATTGGTTCGTTTTTTTGTAAATTACTTCAAAATCGAACTTTTCATAATGAACAATACTGTATTCAAAAAGGACCAAGAGTTTGACGTTGTGTGTTTTAGGTCCCCGTCGTGCAAGCAGCAAAAGCATCAACAATTTCGAAATAATTTGCTCATCTGGAAGATGCACACGAGTCTGTCGAAAAGGTGATCACACCAAAGTGCGTCAGACAGAACCTGGTGCAACTATGCAATGACTAGGTGGAGGAAATAATTTTTAACAATCAGGAACCAGACCTGAATGCGAGTTTTTGCATTTCTTCATTTTACTTACTTAACATATTACTTTGCAAAATCTTTATTGAAGTGATCGATCGCTCTTATGATGTAGCAATTTTGGCTAGTTTTCATCAATTCTTCTGCATCTCATGTGAAAACTACTGCCGTCTCGCGCTTCATAATTTTTATTTTGTGTTTGATTAATAAATCTGTCTTACTATGAGGTGTTTCTGTTGAAACTGAACGGTTTTGATAATATTTGAAGCAAATTTGTGGCGAAATTCCTGTTAAAAATTTTGAGATTCCGTGAAAGTTCCGGTAGACATGGGGTTAAAACGTCAGAGTACTTGTGAGAGACTCGGTCAAAATTTTGGTGAAAATATGTAAAGTTCCGGAGTTTCGGTATAGTTTTTACTTTGGTAGAATACACAGAAACTGAAGCCACACTGAATATTATGTGTTTTATTGCATTTTTCAAAACAACCTTCCAGAAATTTGAACAGTTTGTATCTGAATCAACGTATTTAACAGTTTTCATTTGATTTATTACGTTTCGCTAACTCTTTTCCATAAATAAAGAGAAAAAAAAAGAAAAAATTTTTTTGATCTACGAAAAAAGAGTGGGAACTACAGTAACAAAAAGTGATCTACCGTGAATGAATTAAACTTGAAAGAGTTTATGACTTTTTCTAGGCGCTTTTTTGCAAAAAATCTATGAATACTTTCAGAAATAAGTTAGATTTTTCGCTTCCTAAAATCTTTTTGATTTTTTTCAAAATAATTGTTTTTTTTTTCAGAGATTCCATACTGAATAGAAACGATTTCACGGTTTTTCGTCATTTTTCACGAAAAAAATTTTTTGACGGAAGTCGGAAGTAGATTTTGTTAAACGGAAGTCGGAAGTGAAATTTTTTTCACGGAAGTCGGAAGTCGGAATTCCGTGCAACTCAGCCCACCTATGATCAGCCAGTTCACTCCAAATTCGTTTGAGCTTATAGATACCACTAATTTTTACGTCGGTTTTATGCCCACCTGCATGCATAGCTAGTGCCCGAAAAGTTTTTTAGAGTTGTATTCAAAGCTAGGCTAACTAGATTTTGATTTGTGGTAACACGGAAACCTCACCTAAAAACAAATCCCTTCTTGTAGCTATAGGCTGAAGTGGCAATCGCTCCGATAAGACTTAGAATCAGTGAGACCAACGAGATTCCCTAAACGTGATGTAAGCTGAGGACTTCTTTTGAAAATTACCTTTCCACTTTTAGCTGCTGCAATCTTCAGAATCTGTGGTACGAAGAGAAGAATCGATCCGACAGTTATTCCGAGCCCAAGAACTCTGCTGAGAACCATCTTTGAGCATGTCGCTGAAAAATTTAAATCTGATCAGTCCGATCTTATTCAAAGTCAATTCAGTTAATTCAAAAATAATTCACCCCATTTATTTCAATTTTTACGATCCGAAAATTATTGTTCGCTGGGTTTGATTTTTTCAGGAATCAACATTCTTTTTCACCATATTCAGATAACTAAAAAATCAAAAAAGGCAAAAATTGATTCCGGAGAAGGGTCGATCTAATGTTTTGAGAGTGACAGTCCATTAGACTAAGGACACATAACGATGAAAATGTCAAAACTTACGATGGAATACATTGAATTTGATCAGCAGTTCCTCAAAACAGTTACCCGGGAAGATAGACTTGACGAGGGCATCAAACTGCTTCGCCATTCTGATGAAAAAATAGTTATGAGCAGGGTGATTTATAAGTCCTTGGTAACGTTTTCGTAACCTTGGTGTAAGACCTGGTAATATCCAGACAGTACAACCCAAAATCTTAACTAAGTTTTTCGCGAATTTTTCTCACATGTCAGTATGAAAATTTGAGAGGGCACATATACCGCTAGAAGCATGGTCGTTTTCAAACGCGCTCTACTCTCAATTTTGCATAATGAGTACGGTAACTCTCACAACGAACAGTTAGATCTTTGTGGATTTGAATTATTATTCTCACTTACAATTCATTGAAATAAAAGGCGCATCACTTAATCGTTCTCGTGTTTCAAGGCGAAACTGCTACAGTACTATGTAACCGATTTACGGAGGCCAGATTTTTTACAGGTAAAGAAAGCTATGTGGAGGGTTTTCCTAAGTTTCCAAGAGGAAAACGGAAAAAAATGAATTTTTCATAAAATTTTCACTCTGGGAAAAAATTAAAAATAAATAAAGTAAGAGTTAAAACAGTAGTCCTACTCGAATAGATATCTATCGAGTGTCAGATGAAACAAGAAAAAGTTAAGTATTAGTTGAAAACTGAATTAAACTTTTGAACAAACTTCATTTATTTCAGTTTTTTAGAGAAAGATACCGATTAAGATATTGTACGATACTCACCAGGTCTTACAAATTCTCTTTTTTTCTGAAAAGTTAGTAAGGTTAAGATACGTTCCATGCATGTTAACATGTTCAAAAAAATCGAGAAAAAATCATCAATGAAATTTTATTCGCAAAAAATATCGAAAAAGAACAACAAATACACATGTTAAGCTACCTGTAAATGGGGGGTATTGTACGCTTTGCGGACACGCGGCGCTTGACCGCTAAACTTGGGTCTGCAAAGCGTAGCTGAGGATGTTTCAAATGATTGTCTTACAAAAAAGGTTTTTTTCTTATAAAAGTCGTCATTTCGCAGAGTTTCTGAATAGCATTGTTCTGTGTAGCACACCATCTCAGATCTAAAAAAAGAGGCGTGGCTGGCGAATGAACAACTAGAACCTCTGGGTAGATCAATTCTTCTTACTATACCTCGAAAACCTCATCGCAGTAACCAAAGTTGATCTACCCTTGATGCTCATTCGCTAGCCACGCCATTTGAAGCTTTAGAGCTGCACCACACAAAACAACGCTTCCGACGAAAATATGCACCGGTGACTTTTTTGCGCGTCAAGTTAAGTCTCAAGACAGGAGAAGTAATACAGTTTCTAGAAAAATGTCACTATTAGGACAGTTGAATAATCAGTTTGTCGACATATTAAATCTCAAAAATCAAAAATTCGCAAGTTTTTCTGTCTTTTCATATCATTTTCAGCGGAAAATACAACAATCCACAGTAAAATTACCAAAAAATCAGATTCGGTCCCCAGAGTAAAAGGGTTGCAATGATTTTCGAGATTTAAAACATCGAAAACTTTTCTGCAACCTTATGAACTAGAAAACGGCGGATCTACGAAAAAAAACGTTACGAGTCAATTGAACTAAAAAAGTGTCTATTTGGCAGAGAAAAAACGTTTAGATCTTGACAAAAAGAGGTAAAATCAATGATTTTTACCGAAATCTAAAAGAAAAAACATATCTACAATGGTGAATCACCGTTCTGCTGCTTCGCTTTCGGTTGTTGTTGTTGAATTTGAGTGGTTACCTGAACTTTGAGGTGCTTTTTCTTCTCATTTTTTATCGATTCAAAACGAAAGCAGAAGGTTTTTTTTCATTATTTTCACATGAAAAACTAGAAAAGTCGTTTTCATGATAAATCGACTCGGACTTGCGATAGTGTTTACAAATTTACGATAAAAAACTAAAGAAAAAGACCATTTTCATATTGGAATGATTTGACTTTCATATACTCATACGATTTTTAGTTTCAAAACTGAAGAAAATATTATTTTATTTTTATCCTTCCGTTTTTTGTCGTTAAAATCTAAAGGAGGTCATCAAAATAAGAAAACGACACAAATTTTAGTCTACTTCTACATTAAAACAAAATTATCCAAAAAATACTGCTAAAAAAATCATAAATTTTGCAACAAAAACCAACTTTTCTAAAAACTCAATTTAACCCTCTTTTGTCACAGTAATATTACTGTTCTACAATAAAACGTTGGGAAAACTGACATCTACATCGAAATTACATTGATTTTCAAACAAAAATACCCCAAAACCTAGTTTTTCCGTTATTTTTCATATCAATTTTGAATCACAAATTCACCTTTTCATCAATCTTCGGCAATTCAACTTCTGACTTCCTGGTTTCGGCTTTTTCAGCGACATCTTCGGGTTGGACAAATGCTCCGGCGGACGACGGTCCCTAAAAAACTTTTATTTCAAGAATTTCTGTGACTTCGTGTGTATATTCAATAGTTTTCGGACTTTCTAACTAACTGAATCTTTTGAAAATGCTTTACATAAACTTCATAATCTAATCATTTTTAGTTAAAACATACGAGCTGTTCGGCAAAAAAAGAAAATTTTTGACTTTTGTTTCGAAAATATCGACTTTTTAGCGTCTAAACGTATATTACCAAGTTTTGAAGGAAAAAGCATAAGAAAACATGTTTTGGTACCTTTCAGAAAATTCATTTCGTCATAAAAATGGCTTTTTCTAGTTTTGAAATGAATTTAAAATGAATAGAAAATTTTTTTTCGAATTTTCTAGGTCAATTTTCATCAAGAAAGAACTGGAAACTCATATTTTGCTTGTTTTTCCATGAGTAACACCCAGAAAAATGGGATTTTATCTTTCAAAGCTTGAAAAACTCACAGTTCCCAATGCTGGTATGTCAATCTCTCCAGCTTGAACTTTCTTGAAGTCGGCGTTGAGCTGATTCAGCTCTTCTTCCTTTTTCAGCGTTCCAACAAGCGATGCGATCTGACTAGCTGATACAGCTACGTCACCATGAACTTTTTCCAGCAAATCGATTACCTGAAAAAAACGGGAGTGTTTCAATAGAACCGTGCCACCCAATTTCTCGGTTTAAAAACTAAATGAAACTTCCATTTTTTTGAATAACTGTTTCACAAAAAGCGTGCCACCTCATTTTTTGAATATCTAAAAAGCTCTGGACAATCCGAATCATCAACACTATTTCAGAAAAAAAAACACTTTTTTTCCAGTAGATCGATGGGAACTTTGGGTTTACCATCATATTTTATCCCCCTTGATTTTCTGTCACTGTTTTCTTCAGAGAAAAGCATTTCCAAACACTACTCGTTATGATTCAATTACTCTCAGCTTTCGGAACCCGCTAAAGGTCCGTACACTTTTTTAATATTTCTCAAAATTACCTCTAGAACAATCTCCTTGTCGACGATTCCATCCGCGTCTTCGTCAATGACCTTCAGAAGTTGGACGATGCGGTTATGACGTTTTTTGTCATCTTCCGTCTGCTTGTCGGCATCTTTGACGCGGGAAAGAGTATCGATAACGTCTTGGATTCTGACTTCTCGTTCTCTGAACCAATCATTTCATTGATTTTTGGGTGGGGAAACCAGTAGCTGATAATACATTTTCGTGATAAGGTTAATTGATTGTACTTCGATTTTCTACTTGGGTGGTATGATGTTGGTGGTATGATCGTCACGTCACGTCACACTCGATAGATGGTAAATTGTTTCAGACAACAATAATTGACGTTAATCCGGCTCAAAATGACCCAAAAAATTGTGGTAACCGGCACTGGTCGGACACTAGATAATTAGTTTTTCCAACTTTTCAAAGTACAGTGATTTCGATAAGGAAATAGAATCAATTTTCCTTCTTCGGTGGTCTGATTTTGGCATGAAAATTATACTTTTCCCATATAAATTATGTTGTTGAGCTACATTTATCGTCACTTTGAGTCGATACGGCCAAAATCTAACAGAAAGGGTGTGCCCGGCATTTGGCTATTTCTTCTTTGGTGGTAAGAAAATGATCCATTTCTCAAAAAGTTCAATTCTAAGTCAAGAATTATGGCCACTCCGAGTCAATATGACCAAAATCTAACAGAAGTCGGTAACCAGAACTGGTTTAGCTGTATACATTTCTTCTTGGGTGGTCTGATTCTGGGGAAATACTTCATTCTGATTCACTGAGTTAGGGTCAAAATGACTCAATCTATCTGTTATAGCATTTTTACGGTACCAAAGACATTAATTGCTTTTTCGTGATTTTCATACAAAAACATACTTCTTGACTTGAGCGGATCCTTCCACAGCTGGGTCCGCAATGATTTCTTTGACGTTTTGCTTCTCAACTTCCAGCTTGTCGACAAGCTCGTCAACATGTTCGATCATGGCGTTTAGTTTAGTTCTGAGTCGTTTGGCGACCTTTGTCTCCGCAAATTCACCGTCGAGTGAGTTGATTTCGATCAGGTCCTGCAAAGAGTCAATAATTGATTGTTTCAATGCTCTCCTAAGTAGAGTTCTTTTCTTCCTCAAAAGAACATTTTGTTATTATCATGAAGACGAAAAGAAAACGAAAGTGAAAAAGGTCAATGAAACCAGGGAAACATTATTTAGCCACTCATTATCAGATAAACTATTCTCTTTCATCAACTTTCATAATTTCCCTATTTTTTGACGGAATTCATAGCATCGAAATAAAACTTTTCAAGCGGAATACTTTAGATGATTATTTACTCAACACGAATAACTCAGCAAGCTTGGTATTTGCGACTTACTGAGTTCAATTCAAAAAAAATCATGAATAACATGTTAGATGGGTTTCAGAAATTATTTTTATCGTCAAATAAAAAAAATCAACAGCTCACCTCGCTGTGTTCAATGACCTTCTCTTTCAGGCCAATAATATCATGCTTCGCCTCATGAAGTGGCCCTCCAGAGATGATTTCTTCAATAGAAGACAAGTCGCTTTTGTCGACCTGAAATGTGTAATTTTTGATGAAGATAGCGTTTTAAAATATTTTTTCATTGTTGCAGCTTCTCGTGATTATTAAACTATTTTAGGAATTAAAATTTTAACATTTTAAAGCCCAAAAACTCCTAAATCAAACAGTTTCAATCATAAAACTGAGTAGACTTCTCAAAAAAAAAGAGAAAAATTCACCTTAATCGGTTCCTCAGTAGTTTTCTTCGCTGCCGCAATAGTCGCCGCAAGCTCTTCCTTGACCGCTTGAACGGAAGATTCTGCCGCAAGCGTTGCCGCGCGGAGTGCTTCTGGTATG
Source organism: Caenorhabditis parvicauda (assembly GCA_963978915.1). Classification (NCBI taxonomy): domain Eukaryota; kingdom Metazoa; phylum Nematoda; class Chromadorea; order Rhabditida; family Rhabditidae; genus Caenorhabditis; species Caenorhabditis parvicauda. The sequence goes on along the minus strand of OZ022250.1, from coordinate 3,070,690 downwards.
GCTGCGGTGATGGGTTGAGCAGCTGATGGGATCTGAATGTGAGGAATTGTCGAACGGTTACCTACCATATTAGTAATAGAACGAGCGCTTATGCCAGAAATTCAAAAATAAAAAATTTCTTAATGCACTGTCACATCGATTCAACTTCGGTAACATACGTTTCAGATTTGAGTCAAAATCAATATTTTCACCGCGATGTATTATTTCAAGCGGTCAAAAAATCATCAAGTAGATCAAAGTGAAAAACTTTTTCAGGTCAAAAATCACCTCAACCGGCTTCTCTGTCTTGGCTTCTTGTGCGAGAATCTCCTTCTGTTTGGCGTCTTCGATTCTCTTCTTTTCTGCTGTCTTCTCTGCCGCGATTGCGTCTTCGATGCTCTTCAGCAACTGGATACGGGCACCGTGATCAACAGTTCCTCCTTCCATCTCTGTCAGCTTCTGCTGGGTGGTGTGAGCGATACCTGCAAGGTTTTCGTCTTCTTTGAGTCGATAGGGTTTTCCGAGTGCGAACACTAAAGTTCCACAAAAATCCAACTTCCGTTAAATAAATTTTTTGATGAGATGAATTTGGCAAAACAAGAAAAAAATTCAAATTTGAGGAAAAAGACAATGAGACAGCGGCTTTACAAAGTTTCTGGGTTTATTCATCTTTTTTGCATTCTCGACTTCCAACTTTTGATTTCCATGGGAAAAATTTCACTTCCGACTTCCGTTTAGAGAAATTTACTTTCGTTTAACACTGAAAAACATCACTTCTTTCAATTGAAATGTGTGTTACCATTTTTTGAGATAAAGTTACACTTTCCGTGCAAAACATTTCTGTAGACTAATTAAAAATCATCGCTAACAAGAAAAAAAGTGGGAAACTTTCAAGATTCAACTTTTACATGGGAAAGGTAGACGATAAAGTCAATCTCACTATGTTAGTAAGTATCAGGAATATCTTTCATCAGGTGCACGAAAAAGTGGTCTTTTCTATAAGGAAACATTTCAAAAAAGTTAAAATTTATCTATTGGAATGATTTCTTAGCAAAAAATGAGAAAAATATAAAATTCTTCAACTTTCCTAACAAACTCAAAATACGTTTCAACTTATCCATATGATCACTCAAAGTCACAGTTCAGATACTCCATTTTTCATTGTGTTCGCCAATCAAACAACTCACTTTCCGGAAGGTTTCCGACGATAGCCTTCAGACGATCCGTGAAGGAGACGTCTTCTGGGAGATAGAGAGTTCTGGAGAGAAGGAGAAGTGCTGGCGGGACTTTATCGTTCAGGGACAGTTCGAGCCATTGAGAGAGCTGAAGAAAAGAGAAATTTTCGAATTTTCACTAAGTTTCTGTTAAAAATCGTCACTTTTTCGGAAATTTCAAACTAATTTTCACTTTTATCAAGTTTTTACATGTTAGCCAACCAGTTTGCTTCAGAATACACAGAAATTTTTCAACAAAAGCATGAAATTCCACTTCTCTACCGATAAGTTACTATTTTGCATATCACTTCTAACTCTTTTCTGAATGTCTGCTCATTCACTGGATAATTATCAAGGATCATTATATTTTTAAAATTTAACTTTTCGCTGAGCATTATTCATCGAAACTACACATAGTCCTGTTTATCGAACAATAATCACTGTTTTCACAATTGAAAATTCAATATTGTCGTTTAAAGTCAAAATTCACCTGTTCCTTAAGCCTCTCCTCACTGAGACCCAGAGCACGCATTCCTCGGGCACGGCACGCTTGTTGAAGATCCAGGGTACTCAGATTGTCGACACCTCCTTCAGCAGCGATCGCCTGTTATTTTACAGTTTCGGTCAAGAAGTCGAGGAAAACTCTTTTTTCCCATTTAAAACTATGCAATTTCCAATTTTCTACGATACTTTACTCGTAAAAAATTGACAATATTCCATCGGAAACTGAAAAATTCAAAACTATTCATACTTTTCCAGTTTTAAATTTCTTCATAGTACTTTTCACAAGGAAAAACATATGTAAAGAATAAATTCTCGAAAACTTTGGTTTTATTGTCATTTTTGCTCATTCTCATGCTTTTTTCTCAACATCCATCTGGACACTTCACAATTTTGGCATTTTTAACAAAATTGAGGATATTTTCACTAGGAATATACAATTTTTGTATTTTGAGCTTATTTCAAAAAAAAAGTAAGCATACCCTATCATCAGCCTTCAGTTCACGAATTTTCATATTCAATTGGAATCTGAGAATTTCTGGGCTTCCAAGGGTCTGGACTCCCATAAGACGGCATAGAGATCTGAAGATTTTATTTTGTGAAAGTTCGAAGTTTTCAAATTAGAAAAGTTAGTCCAACCGATTACCTCAACTGTCCCATATTCAAGTTGTCCAGGGTCAATTCGTCTTCGAACAGTTTCGAGAATTTCAAGAGGTCAGCATTAGAGACATAGCCGCCTTCCTTTCTGGCCTAAAACTATCTTTGGAGAGATAGAGAGAGAGAGAGAGAGAGAGAGAGAGAGAGAGAGAGAGAAAGAAAGATAGAAAAGCAGCTCACCTTCTTGATAAACTTCGCAAATTCCAAACTTTTCGAGTCCTTTTTATCCTTCGATTGAGATTTTCGCTCAAGAGCAATTTCCTCGATTGTATCTTGCAAGAACTTCGCCATTTCCACGCGAACTTTCAGTTGGGTTCGGATTTTCTCGTTCTGAATGTGTTATTATACGGAAACCGTGAGAAAAACCGAGTGGCACGGTTATACTGAGACACTTCAAAAATTACCTCCTTGCTGCTCTCCTGGAACGTCGATGGCAGCATGCTTGGGAACAACTTGATGAAAAGTGGCAATGCCAATTCCATGAAGGGAACAATGATGAAGAAGGAAAATGGAACCAAACGGAACAGGTCGGAAGTCGTGCGCACCTTGAATTCTACTTTTCTCAAATGAAAATGGAAATTTCACCAGTTGCTGACGTTCTCTTCTTGTTAGTGACGATCCTTTGATCAGTCTCCAGACGTATTTCGCGCTGGAAATGTGATTTTCCTGGTGTATTTTTTGTTCAGAATGTGTGATAATGGTATTTTTAAACGATTTTTCGATTAATAAACAAGTGCAAGTCCTCGCAGTCAGTAATTTCTCGCTGGGTTATGATTATGATTCAAGGCTTTATAAAAGATGGTTTACTTATATTTTTTTTTTACAAAAATAGAGAAAGAAGGTTGGACTGAACATTTTGGCGCGTTAGCATCCACAATGGAGCGGACGACGAATATATAGTTGTACCTTTGAACATGGCTGAATCCCAGGATTTTCCCGACAGCTTTTAAAGATGTTCAAAAAAAGCTTGACACATTTTAATAGAAATAAACCTGAGTTTCGTTTCCAAAGCCAACAATCTGAAGCCATTGTAGTAGTGCTTCAGTTCATGTAAGATTCTCTCTTTGAGTGGTGGTTTCACTTTTGCAACTGCATTTTCTTTAGAGACCTGTTGATAAAAAATGAATTGAATGACAGAAAAAACCTACAAGCTTCAACTTCTTGGCCTCTTCGTCTTGTTTCAAAACATCTTCACGGAGCATTTTCAAAGTGTATTCGACTTTACTTCTATCAGTTGCGGCGTATCTGAAAGAATTCATTGAAAGTTTTCAACTTGTATCAAACCTGACAACAGCAGATTGAATTCTTGCTACGTCGTGATGAAGGAACGTCCATCTGAATTCAGATGCGCTAATAAATCAGATAATAAATAAAATCTAACCTGTTGTGTCGAAGTGCTACTCCAACAGCTCTTCTTATGATCATCTTGCTGTGTTTCTGATTTATATACTAGTATAAGGCAGGCTCGATCCTCAAGTCAGGATATTGAATCTGAATACATAAATCATAAATGTGCACATTTTCATGAAAATAAACAAAATACTCTGTGATAGCAGCAATCGATAACTGCTACCAAACAACAGATGAAAGAAGCAAAATTGATCATAAAGAGGAACTCATGAGAAGTAACTGCTGTTTCACAATCAGACTGTTAGTTGGTTAGTTGAAATGAATTTCATCATACGGATTGATGCAAACGTGAACTGTTTTTTGAACTTTTTGCGAGTATCGGAGAAAAGTAGGGTGAATCTTCTTTCAATTTTTTGTATTCGCAGTTTATGAAAATTCATTAGAAGTACAAAATTCATTGAAAAAAGAGAGAATTGAAAAAATAAAAATAAAAATTCATTTAAAAAGTATGCGCGGTTTGCAGCTAGGAGGCGTGGCTTGTGGGTTTCACATGTTGTACTGTATTTTTACAACTTTTTTCTGTATTTTTCGCTTCTTTCGCTATTTTTAGTGATTATATGACACGTTCCAATTGCTTAACCTTTCGCGAAACCGATCAGTGCATCGTGTTTGCTTAAGTTCAAGCCGTGTATGACTCGTGCTCTCCGTATTTGGTTTCAACTCATTGTTTTCGGCCGGACCGTCAGAGATGATCGTCTTTCTGCTCCTACCGACTGTCATCGCACTACCACCAATTTACCTGAAACCGAGCATTCCTATAGTACATGTAGGGGGTCATGTTGACCCTAAACCATGCAAAATGTCACCACTATCGAAATATTTGAGTGAAGATCAACAGGTGGGCATATTTTCACCCAATTTAAATGTGATTGTATATTCAAAATGTTAGGATAATAGTCAATCATCGATTTTGTATGTACTTCAACGAAAAAGCTGAAAAAAATTTTGGCGCATATTTTTTGAAAGCGGGAATCTTTGTCTTCCTTTAACCATATCTCTGAAACCAATTGATCAAATCTGTTTATTTTTTGTCATAATAATTTATGTTTTTTTGTCAACTGTGATATTGTTTTTTCCCAATATCCACATATCCAGAATCATTTTCAAACTCCAATTTATAAAAAAGTTACTGTATTTCTCTTTTAATAAACTTACATTCCCCCTGTCCAAAGTACAAATGATCCCAGTCTCACGGAACCAGACACGGTGTCGCCTATACAAACAGGTTTCAGATAGCACTTCATGAAGTCGTCACCGAGGCGAGAAAACAAGGAGCGAAGGAGAGTGTTGTGAAGGAGCATATGGACAAGTACTTGGCACAGATTTTGTCAGCTGAGAGGTTATCACTTGTTTCCATGTGGAGAAAGTCTATAAGTCTGACACTCTGAAGTGTGTTGAAGGAAACAATATCAATTGGAGACATTTTTCATGATGAAAGCAAAAACCGAACTCAGACAATCGAATTGAAAGAAATAACGGTCATTTTTTATTGTGGGTATCTTTTACTTCCAACTTAAGGTATTATGAACCTTTTTTCTCACAGTCTTAAAAATTAAAAATAGAAGACAAACATTAGTTTTTCTATTGAAAGTGTACAAAACTACTTTTTAAAAAGTGAATAAAACTTCTACATGAGAACTTGCAAGTTCGAAACTCCATCATTGTTTCAGATTGTTTCAGACTATCCCAGCTGGCAAAGGAGCACGACGAGTTCGAAGCCTACCGACGTGGGAAGCGCAATACTGAGAAGCAGGAGCCGAAGAAGGTGTTTGATGTTCTAGACAACTACTACGGCTATCAACAATTCTACGAAGAGAACACCCTGAATCGTCAACCAAGACCAAGTGAGCAATGAAATAATTTATTCGCTAATAAACATCTATCTTGATTTCTCTACAGTGAACCTCGACAGATCACATACAATTCGATAAAATGGAGATAATCGTGCCAAATCACACGCGTCGCGTACGTTCTGCCGGTCGATACTCAATGGTGTTGTAGGCGTCACGCGGGCTGTGGTTGGCATCGATGACGTCATCGTTGGTGTACCAGGGATGGTGACAGGCACCACGGTGGGAAGGGGATAGAGTGTTGTCATGGTAGAGGTTATTGTCTCCATGGAATCGTCTGGATTAATTGTGTAGATGGTTTCTGATTGTTGAGTCGATGTGATGTCTGGATCTGATGTGGTGTCTGGAACTAAAGTGGCCAACGTGGGGTCTGGTCTCGTCGTCACATAGTCCGGTTCTTCTTCGGTGGTAGTCGGATCTGGGGATGTTAAATCGTCATCATTTGACGAAGGCGTCGTAGCTTCAGAAATCGGAGATCTTGAAGAGAAACTTTCTTCGTAGTCCCACGATGTCGTAGTAGCTTCAGAATCCGGAGACCATGAAGAACTTTCTTCATCGCCTGATATCGAGGTAGTAGCTTCAGAATCTGGATACATAGGCGTAGTGGTGTCTTCTCCATTCAACGTCGACGTCGTAGCTTCAGAATCCGGATACATAGACGTCGTGGTGTCTTCTCCATTTAACGTCGACGTCGTAGCTTCAGAATCCGGATACATTGACGTCGTGGTGTCTTCTCCATCCAACGTCGACGTCGTAGATTCATAAATCGTAGTGACAACTTCTGCCGTTGTAGTCCACGGCTCCAACGTAGCCAACGTTGGATCGGGCTCTATCAACATTGATGTCGTGTCTCCTATAGCTGGTGTTGTAGTTTCTGAACTCAATAAAACTTTGATCGTAGCCACGTCAACACTCACCAAACATAGCAACTGTAGTACTTGCAGGACCCATCGGTGGAAAATGACCATTCAAATGGAGTAAAGGTTTCAGACCATCTGTTTCAAAGAGTTCACATGGTCTTCTGATTCCGCCTGAATGATTGATATTTTTTCAGAAACTGTTTGCACCGTTTATTATCATTTCATAGACAATAAGAGACGTTTCACGAGAGAAACGACCGAAAACAGCCAAAAAGTGCGCTAGGCTGTGTGTGGACGGTTTAAGTTGAAATTTTGTGCATAAGTAGATTTCAGTGCGCTGAATCCAAATATGTTGGTTCTGTTCCAGTATATCCTACCAAAGTCTCACAGTACTTGCACAAACTTAGCCCTTTTCAAACTTTGGATGTTCATATCTTTTTTCAAACATTTTTTCGAGGAAAACGATTTGAGGAACAAAGTAACACAAACATGAAAAATCGATCAATATACAAATTTCTGAAATTTATCGATTGATTTCGGCGCAGTCGTTTTTTGTCCATAACTTCACTCATATATCCGCGCGGCCTTATTTTTTGATCTGGTTATATAGAGAAAGAAAAGACGCTTCGATTGAATACAAAAAATCAAAAATTCGTTGTGCGTGTGAATTAGTATATACTGTTGAAAAAAAATAATTCTCAAAAGTACTGTTTAAAAAAACATTTTGCAGTTTTTTGTGACTTCAATCGTATTTTCATCACCACAAAAGGTATAGTACCAAAATTTGAAAGTAAAGTTTGCCTGGTTGTTGAGATACGGTATTCACATTTTTCGTTTTTCACCAAGTTTGCGCACGCTTATCTCCAAAACTGAACCATCAACTTTGCTTGATTTTTGATCCAACGATATTTGCTAGTTGAGATCTATCGTTTGATAGTAATCACTATGTATCCGGTTCAAATTTGAGAGAGTTCTCACGCTTCGAATCAACCCTATGAAAGAACATGTTTCACACCTTTTAAGTACTGTGAAACCACAATTACAACCCAATTTGCCGTGGTTTTATTGTTTTTCTCTGTTTTCGGATATACGTAACTTTTCCGGAAAATTCATCAGATTTTGGCTGTTTCATCTCTGTTTTCATGAAAAAGCAATGAATCAAGTGAAAAAAAACACTTTTTACACATTGAAACTACTACCATTCTCTGTAAAATCTTTTTCTAAATAGGAATAATGCAAAAATCTCCAAAATCGATGCAAAATGAACGAAAATAGACAAAAATAGTGAAAACAGGACCGAAAAAAAGAAGAGGAAGCAAGAAGAGCGCGCAGTACAGTATCTCTCTTTCATTCTTACTTTCTTTTCTCCATGTGATTTTTTAATGTTTCTCACATAATTCAGCTCAGTTTGCATCGATTTTGAAAAACTAAAAATCATTTCGGAACAGAAAAATATTTTACATTGATTGGTAATAGTCATGTCATCGATGAAGATGTTGGAACTTTGCTATGGGATATATTTTCCTTAAAATTAACTTTTAAATAAACAAAATGTTTTTTGTCACCAAAAAAGTTGTTTAACTTGGTGAGCTGAATAAACTAATGGAAAAAATATGAAAAATTGATTTTGTCATTTCCTAGAGTCTAAATGACGATGAAACATGATTTTTCATAGGGTTGCATGATAACTCTCTCAAATTCGAACGAGATACATAGTGATTACTATCAAACGATAGATCTCGACTAGCAGATATTGTTAAATCAAAAATCAAGCAACGTTGATGGTTTAGTTTTGGAGATAAGCGTGCGCAAACTTGGTGAAAAACAAAAAATGTGAATACCGTATCTCAACAACCAGGCAAACTTTACTTTCAAATTTTGGTACTATACCTTTTGTGGTGATGAAAATACGATTGAAGTCACAAAAAACTGCAAAATGTTTTTTTAAACAGTACTTTTGAGAAGTATTTTTTTCAACAGTACATACTAATTCACACGCACAACGAATTTTTGATTTTTTGTATTCAATCGAAGCGTCTTTTCTTTCTCTATATAACCAGATCAAAAAATAAGGCCGCGCGGATATATGAGTGAAGTTATGGACAAAAAACGACTGCGCCGAAATCAATCGATAAATTTCAGAAATTTGTATATTGATCGATTTTTCATGTTTGTGTTACTTTGTTCCTCAAATCGTTTTCCTCGAAAAAATGTTTGAAGAAGGATATGAACATCCAAAGTTTGAAAATGGCTAAGTTTGTGCAAGTACTGCAA
>OZ022250.1:3031945-3056945 GCA_963978915.1 Caenorhabditis parvicauda | reverse complement strand
TACTGTACTCTTGATGTTGGTCTGTATACTGTATTAAATTTGGCCAATCTTACTTTAAAGACTCTGCTAGCTGATTGAAGTTTATCCCGATTTCTTTACAGTCAGTGATCATAGACAAGAAGCCTACTAGAACTTCCATCGATATCTGAATACATGAAACTATTTCTTTCTCTCTCTTTCTCTCTCTCTCTCTCTCTCTCTCTCTCTCTCTCTCTCTCTCTCTCTCTCCCTCTCTCTCCGCCACTCTCTCTCTCTCTCTCTCTCTCTCTCTCTCTCTCTCTCTCTTTCTCTCTCTCTCTCTCTCTCTCTCTCACTGTGTCATCAGCTATCCTCCTCCAAGCTTCTCCACAAGCTATAGCTGACTGCCATTTCTGACGGCACGATGATCGAATCCCATCTCCACAGTTACAAGTTATCCTGGTCTCTCTGGCGAGTGGAATTTTCTTCCCAAAACCTGTAAAACCTCATTCTCGAGTTGATTCCGGACTCTGTGACAATTTTCATTTTTCTTGTAATAGTCGAGAACCCTAGAAGCCACTCAACAGGAGTTGACCTTGAACGTTGTTAGGGTCCAGATTTGAAACTTGCTGGTTTCATTCAGCAGAAAGAATTGTCATGGTTTGTCATATCGCTCACTTTTTGAATCATCAAAGCAAGAGCTCACGTTTAGTTACACTTTCGATGTGAATACTGGTTAGTCCCCTTGAAAAATGTTAGAGTTACTTTTAAATATATTTTTGTTCAACTAGGAATAAAATAGGGCAGAATATTGGAACGACTGCAAAGCGGTCATCTGTAGCGAAATATTGAATGAATTGAATAAAAATTGAAATTGATTTGTGTTACCAAGTATTCTGTTTTTGTAAAATGACGTTAGAACGTCAATTTTCCAAAGAGCCACCAACCATCACATAAAGTCGTCCCATTCCTCTCCTTGATCAGAATCGATGACTTCGTTTTGACTGGTATCGTTGAATTCTCCGGCAAGAAAATTAGTGGGAATTCTGCTTTGATGACGTCACAGGATTCGGGTACATCCTTCCAGTTCACAGACGCCCAAAAGGATTCGTTGATTTGAACCGATCGTCTCGATGGGATCTGAAATGTGTTTAAAACTTGCATTTTCGCAGTTTTACTAACAAAATCAACATTTCCGATGTTATTCCAAAGTCCTATAGTCCCGGGAAGCGAGCCCCTCACTGTCGCTAATATCTTTTCGTCTTTGCTAGTTACTGTAGATGGGTTGAATGTGATATACGGTAGTTTGGTCTGAAAATACTGAGAAATTGAGAGAAAGAGAGAGAAAGAGAGAGAAAGAGAGAAAGAGAGAGAGAGAGAGAGAGAGAGAGAGAGAGAGAGAGAGAGAGAGAATTCACCTCTCTAGTAGAAATCTGTCTCAAGCTGAATTCACAACCATCTGAATTTTCATCGCACAGAGCCGTCGGAAGGCTTTTTCCGTTTCTTGACGTCAGTGGTATACAAAAGCTCGTGTTCATGAAACTGACGTCAACTGGTCCCCGATATGTTTCATGGTTTTCGCTGCTGGTGAGCAGGTCGTAGGTGCCAGGCTTTAGAGAGAACTCAGCCCATTGGACTGAAAATATGATTATAATTTTCGAAACATGAAGTGACAAACATCCAATATGAATACTGAAATTGGAGAAAACTTAGGTCCTCTTGTTTTTTGAGAGAGAGTATATCCTTTCCAAACAGGAAAAATTCCAAAAATATCATTTTTTGTCAATTTTCCAAAATTTGAGTGATATTTTCAGTTCTACACTATTTTCAGGAAAAAAGAACCTCTGACCATCAATCTGAACCTCTCTACGCTCAAAAAAAACTAACCATTTATTTTCACATTATCTCTGATTACTTCCACTCGATCCTGCTTGTTTGAGAATGATATTGAGACCATTTCCGGATTTGTTATTTCATATCCATCCCATTCATCTCTTGCGCATATCTGAAAGATTTGATTTTCTATTTTCTCGAGGTGTTGTAAATTTTGCAGTTCAGTGATACTGTAAATTTTGTAGTTCAGAGGTTCTGCGGTCGAAAACTATTGTACCCTTGGGGTACTTCATTTCATTATTTATGTCTTCTAGAAGCAATAATTTTTTTTTTCAGAGGTACGATGTCCATGGTTACTGTAGTCAAAGAGTACTATGACTCTTGCAGTTCAGTGATACTGTATTTTCTGTAGTTCAGAGGTACGTGTTTCCAAAGGATACCTTCAAATTCACATATTCTTGCTGGATCGGCATACTCTCGAATGGTACTGTCGTCAGAACTTTTTCCTGATCCGAAACAGCAATACTCCCATTAGTGGCAGTCCCTCCGAAGGTCTTTTTGAGGTAGATTCGGAGCTCTGAAAAGTGGGGTAAAAGGAGGAGGAGCTAAGTAATCACCAACCTTTCTGCCCAATATCATTATCACCCACGTTAGGAACAGTCGAAAGGAGAGTCAACTCGGAAGGTACATTTATAAGTAGTGGTGGAACCGCATTTTGCCCACGCAAGTCGATTTTGACCTGGAAAATTTTGGTTTTTCAAGGATGCAGCCACAGTAAGCTGGATCACTTTTTGACCATACCAAAGTGGGCGGGGCCGTTTTTGAAGCTCCACCCCACTTATCTTGAAACACTGTGTATAAAAAGAGACCTCAATTATCTCCAAATCTTCAGTCTGCCTGATCGATAATGCTGGTGGATTTGAGATGAGTTTGTGATTTTCTTCTGGAGGAGCTCTGTAAAAAAGCGTGTGCAAAAAAATTCAAAAACAATTCATGTTAAAAAAAACTTGTAAATCGAACAAAAATAACTCGATTTTTAAACTTCAAATGTTTGAAAAGGTTCCAGAGAAAAACGGAGGGTGGGCCTTAGAGTTTGGAGTGAGTTATCATCGAAATCAGATGTTGCTAAACTTTTGTTCGTAACTGCTCTAAAAAAATGCTGTACTTGTGTACAACATGTGCTGTACATATCTACGACGCATGTACAGCATACACTGTAGATAACTTATGGCAGATATACCGTAAGAAATCTCTATATGATATCTACAGCACATGCTGTACACAAGTACAGCACTTTGTTGTATGTTCAGACTCACCTAACAATCTCTCTTTCTCTCCCATCGCACTCAATCGTCGCCACAACTTCACCAGTGTAGTTTTCGTTGAAGTCAATTCTTATCTTCTCTCCGCCTGTCGCCGTCATAGGTCCATTCTCTCTTGGTTCCAGTAGTGTTGCAGAACACTCTTCAGCACCCGGGACATTCAGAAGCATCTGTCCTTTTTGAATATCTCCTGTTACTGGCAAATTCAATTCAGGAACTGTGTATTCAACTTCAGTATCTGGTCTCGGATCTGCATCCCCTGGGTGTAGGATGGACTGAAAGAAGGAGAATTGAATTTTCTATCGTGTTTTTTCAATGCATCTCAAACAGGAAAACCACGAAAACCGGATCAAAATTGTGAAAAATTATTTTCAGTTTTTTTCCTTTAAAAAATTTTTTTCGAAATTGTAAAAAACAAAACTTCTTTTCATTTCCATCAAAATCTCTCTTAACTTTCATTTGAGAAAATAAGAATTATACTCTCTCTCTCTCTCCCTCTCTCTTTCTCTCTCTTTCTCTCTCTCTCTCTCTCTCTCTCTCGTGTCTAATCTTATTCTCTATGAATTCACCAAATTCGAAAAAAAAAACTCACAATTTTATAACTACCAGAAGTGATAGGAATATAGTTGTAGTCGATCGTTCCATTTTCATCAGATTGAACGTCTATTTCATCTACGGTAGCATCCTTCACGACTCTGACAAGTACTGGGAGATTCCTCGCAGATTGGAATGAGTTGCTGACGGTGCCGATAATTCGTACATTATTCCCATTCATGGAAACGTTTTCGACGTGTGCGGTATACGATGGCTCAACTGTTACGTTCCATGAGATGCTGGACTCGCCTAAAATAACGTTTATTGGTATTTTCTTCAATTTAACAGGTGAAAAATGAATCGAATACGATTTTGTTCAATAATGTACAGATTTTTCGGACCTAGAAATATACCTTCTTACAGTACGGAAAATCTGGTTGTCACAAGTACTCCTACAGTATGGTTATACTTTCACACTCGCTTCGCTCAAATGATTTGACAAAAAAATGTAGTTCTCAAAGAATATCCTACTCTGACACAGTTCTGAGCCTTATAGTCTTCTTCTGAAATTAAGATGGACTCAATTCATAACATGACTATCAGAATTTATCTAGTAAGGAGAATACATAACATGAATGGAATCACCCTTTTACTCTATTAGATCCAACATTTCTCGAATGGTTATAAAATCAACAAGTTTGATTTGAAAATCGATAGTCATATAAGGATTTGTCAGAAAGGTCTATTGGAGATTGAAACTTTGAACTCGACCTAAAAGTGGAGAAAGACTATAATTTACCAGCAGACGAGATGGCTGTAACCGTGACTTGATAGGGTTCCTTTGATCCAACTGGTTCCTGCCATATGAAAAGTCCCTTCGATTCGATGAACTGATATTCTGGGATGTTTGAGGAAGCTCGTAATACTGACGAGGTCTGAAATCCAATATTCAATCGATATTATCGATCGATTACCATAGTCGGAAGCATTACTACGTATGGAGTGCCTTCGTATGCGACGTTAGCTCTTTGATGTTCTAGAAATCTTCGGTCGATTGTGGGAAGGATTTCTGAAGTGTGGGTTATTGGTTAAAGAGAGAGAGAGAGAGAAAGAAAGAGAGAGAGAAATCGTATAGTCACCTATAATATCACACAGAAGTCCAGTTTTTCCCGCTTCACAAATACAGAGAGGTCCCATACATGTCCCTTGACAGATGTTTGGGATACAGGCATCGTAGACAGTAAAATGGATCTGAACAGTTTTGTCGAATGAGAATTTGATTACAAAGTCTTCGATTATTATGGTTCAGAATAATAGACCAAACTGTATGTACTAACAGTATTTCAAGGTTGATTTTTATCTTGTGATATGATAATTTTTTGTGCTTGTAACTAAATTAATACCGGTCTATTGTCTGCCGTCGGTATAGGATAGTTCGTCTGCTTGGTCCATAGCGAGACTAGATGTCTTCCAATAGGCAGATCTCCTGGTGTCGGGCCTAGAGAATCAGAGTCAAGGTTTGTAGTGAACAAATTGCAATATTTTTAGGTTCATTAGGTTTTTGAAAAAAAACTTTTTATTGGGTTTAACTCGATTTCTGAGAAATTTTCATCCGGTTATCGCAAAAGTAGAAACAATCATTCAAAAACAAGACTCACATCTTAAAACACTAGAAGAAATTCTGGTTCCGTTCATAGAGATCGATCCAAATGTGCAGATATAAGATTCCCTGGAAGTTCATGCTTCATGAAATAATGAATAGCCTTTACTGTGGAAAATCCCTCCCGTATACTGTAACAATGTTATTGACGTCTTCCTTCTCTCCGGTTGCAGGATAGATGTAGTTTATCTGAATATTGTTCTCGTAAAACTGTCAAAAGGAAAGTTGAGGAGAGCTAAAATTGTACTGAACAGTCGAGATGTTCTTACAACGTGATAATTCAGATTCGACTTACCGTACTCTTACTATCACACTTCTTACTCGGGCAAATGTCACAAGCTCCACCAGACCACCCGGGAAGACAAGAACAGGTCCTGAAAGATCATTTCAGAAGTCTCGAGATTTGAAACGAACACTCTTTTCTGCGTCAAAGCTCGCTGAAAAAGGCCTTCAAATTGTGAAGAAAGGCTATTTCAAATTGGAATCGAAAAAAATATATCTTGTAGTCTTTATTCCAACCCGATCGTGAAACTTACAAAATTGAATATTCGCGTTTTTTGAAACAATTCTTTGCGACGTTTGTGAGTATAATTATTCAAGCTAAAATCTAACACTGGAAAATGCGCGAAGAAACAGGTGTACGCGTTTTTTTGACACAGAGATTACTCACCTGGTCAATGGTTCACACTCTCCGTGATCGCAATCAAAATCGCATTTATTGAAGTTCTCGTCAATAACTTCACAATTAGTTCCTTGATATCCTTCGAAGCACTCACAAAGGCCTGGTTCCACACAGATTCCATTCATACTACATGTATCGCATATCGGGATGTGACATCTGCAACGTTTTGCGCGTCAAGTTTGGTGTTAGTGGTGCATTCACTCAATACGCAAATGCACAGATTCTATTTCACATCGAGCCAATTTCAAGCTTTTTTCAAGAAAATTTTGCAATAAATTTTCTGCGCGTAAAGTTTGGTGTTAGTTGGGCGTGCACCTTACGCGTTGGTGCACAGATTCTATCTCACAAGTCTAGTTCGGCAAAAAATAAATTTTAGAATTTTTCAAGTGAAAATTCTGTCGATTGTACAAGTTCCCGTACAAAGTTTACAATAAAACAACTTGTGCGACGAGTTTTATGTCAATTGTGCAAAGTTCCGTGTCAGCAGTGCATACATCTCACGTGTTAATGCACGGATGCCTCTTACATCGGAATCTGTACAATGGCGAATAAAATTTGAAATCATTGAATCTTGTAATGGTGGCGGTCCAAGGTACTTTCACTCAAAGTGGGCGGAGTCAGAGTTAAAGAAAAGGGCGGTTCCCTCCAATCATCTCACCTCGACCCTTGCCATCCATCCATACAATCGCACAGTCCCTCCGAACACTTTCCATTCTGACAGGTGTTCTCATCACACGTGGAAATGTTGCAGGATGTTCCTGAAACGAAGACCCGTCCCAAAAGAATATGGTCACCAATTTGACACCAACTGAACACCAACGACTCACCAGTCCATCCAGAATGACATTCACAAGTTTCCGGGGCTGTACAGCTACCATGATTGCTGCAAGCTGCAGAGCAAATGGGTTGTGAGCAGTCGGATGAAGTCCAGCCTGGGAAAATTCGAATGTTAGGGCTCAGAGATAGTCTGTCCCGGAAAAATAAAGCCAGTTTTGAGAAGTGTATCTATTTTTTTGGGACGGTAGGAATTCGAAGGTAAAGTGATACATTTCTCGTGTAAACTGTACCTTATCGCAAAATATCGCAAAATGTAGCAAAAAGAAACTGTACTAATCGCAAAATCTCGCAATTTTTTCATTTGAGGAAGAGTTGATTTGTAAGTGGTCATATTTTTCCGGGACACGAAACTTACCGTCGTCGCACTTGCACTGATTGAACACATCGCATAGGCCGTGACCATTACAGTCACATGTGATCGGAAAAGAGCAGTCCAGTCCTATGAAGCCAGGGTTACACATGCAGAAGCCTCCTGAAATCAGGAAAATACAAAAATTGATAGCCCGCGCGGGGATCGAACTTTATGGCGTATTCGGGACAATTCAATCCTCTGACCAATTTTTCAGAAAAAGCAAAAAAATGGGTTCGGGCAAGATCGAACCCCACCCCCTGCCTCAACCACTACACCAGATGCGCTGAAAGTGAGAAAGCGAACCTTGACATTTCCCATGATCCGAGCAGAAGTTTAGATGTGTGCATTGCTCGTTCTTGTTCGTCACTACGCTCACAACGGGAACCATGGTTAGAAGTTGACCGGAAGCTGGAAGATTTTATCACTACTCCAAGTAAACCGACCAAGAATCTTTCCAGTAGACTCAACACACCTGTACTAGTGTCAACTTGCTCTCCTATGTTGTATGAATCGGTAATCGGATCGATATTGGTTGAAAATGTCGTGACTTCGACTTCCGGAGCGGTCAATAGTATGTTATCTGAAGAAAATGATAGTTTTCACAGAATTTTTCTTCTTCCACCTTTTGGTACATCAATGAAGTTGGAATTATCTTCTGACCGACTTCCCCAGTTGTTGTTCATGGCGTTGATTTTCTGAAAGAATTGCTTGAAACTTTGGTCAAAATGATATCAGTTCTTGTGTGGTCAGTGATCGCGAATTATTCGCATAGAAGTTTGACGTCATACAGAAATTCAACATGAATACTACATTTGGATGATTTTTGACAAGAGAGAAAAAGACCTGTAAAACCTGTAAAAAAACCTGTAAAAAAGTCTGACCTCCGTAAATCGGTTACTTAGTTACCGTATCAGTTTCGCTTTGAAATACATGAACGATTAAGTAATGCGCCTTCAATTTCAATGGACTGAAAGTAAGAATAATAATTTAAATCCACAAAGATCTAACTGTTCGTTGTGAGAGTCCCGACCCTACCGTACTCATTTTACAAAAATGCGACTGCCGCGAGTTTGAAATCGGTCAGACTTTTTACTAGATGTGTGAAGAGGTTAGAGTTCACTTTAATGGACATCACTGGGTGTTCCAACAAGAACTATTCCATTGGAACGGTCCTGCAGAACATGATAAAGACTGAACCCTATCAAAGTATCAAGGCATTGGAAAACCCCGAAACGTCGTGGTGCTGTCATCACTAAAGATCGTATGAAAAAAAATTGGTTCGTGAAATTTGTTTCTTTCTAGAAAAATAAAGAAACCAAGATTTTCCTGAAAAATTAGAATAAACTCACTCCAGTGTGTGGCTCGATGTCCCCTTGTGTTGAAATCTCATAGGTTGAGCTGGGATTGTCGAAAACGTTATCAGTCAACTTGACATTGGTCGACTTCAACTTCAAAACTGACCCACTATTCTCGTTTTCTGAATGTTTTATTGTAAAAAAAATAGTGGGAAAAATCAGATTTTTAAAAAGAAAAGATGGGGAAAAGCATTTTTTACTATTCAGTCTTTATACTTTTTGAGAAAATCGGAAAGGAATAGAATATTTTCTAAAAAGAGTGAGGAAGGAAAAATGCAAATCTCAATATTTTTTCTCAACTTCACCTGTCAGAGAGTTATCTCTTAACATCACATCATGATCTGAGGAGTCCAGTGTTATGGTGTTTCCATTGAATTTGTTATTTGCGATGTTCATAGAAGCACTTCCTTTCTGAAAAATTTTCATCACGATTTCAATAAAGCAAACAGATTTGAATCTTCAGCATTCATGAATTTGAAAAAAAAGCTGTTCTCCTCGTATATAAAATCAAAACTGTTTTCGGTGTTTTTTTGGTCGTTCAAGGTACATATGTTTCAGAGGAAAGAAGGAAGAAATCGACAGTAAAAATACCGAAAACGATCGGTAATAGTTTTTCATAGGCAAATCGTGAACCAGGTTGTCTGGATGCGCATCAAGTTCAAAACTTCATGAAACATTTGAACTTCTTATCGAAAAGAAATGGCATCGTAAAGGTGAAAAACAAACCTCTGATTCTGGCGGAGTAGTGATGACCGCAGCAGTTCCTACACCATTGTTGTCGTTGTTGATATATGAGTTGCTGACGAGCTGAAAAATATTCTGATTGCATGGAATCACTATGCAACTACAAGATGAGCTCAAATCATGCGCACAAAAATTGACATCAAGACAGAGTCCGCCTAGATGACACCATTAAACAGCTTGGAATTCCGAGAAGAACCGTCTATTTTCAATTTGATACATTTCTGGATAGACATGGGAAAGAAGAAAACCGACAGTCATCACCCCATAGCAAATAAGATCAGGAGAAATATAAATCGGATCATAAGAACGGTTTTAAGACTTCGGATAGGTTTTGTTTAGCTTAAGATTTAACCTTACTCCAAGCTTATTCACACTCGGAAAAAATATGGGGAAAAATATGTTCCGAAATGTTTCTGACGATTTTAAACATGATTCCTTTAAACTGAAAGAACAATCATCCGTCATCTCATTCGGGCCACAACTCAGTTCATCGGTACACTCACTTGCAAGTTTGAACAGTTGCCGACATCGAAATGAGTGACTACGTTCTTGTTGGCCTCAAAAGTGTTGTTTTCTATCTTCACCAATCGTTCTGTCTTGTCATAGCACTGGAAGTTCGGCTTATACAGTAATACTACAGTAACCCACCTCCACACTAACAATCACACTTGCAATGTCGTTTCCGGTAAAGTTAGAATCAACTAAGTTAACGTTCCTAATCCATCCACCGGATATCAGAAGGCCAGCTTTGCCTGAAGCAAAATTCAAATTCAAAAAAAATAAATCCACCTTTATTCATGTTAACTACAGTAACATTGTTCAGCGATACCGTATGCAAGGGCAATGGTGCCAGTTCAGCCACGTGGATACCATAGACGCCGACATTCTCGATCTGAATCAATAGTATTGATTGATATTGATTTTTATTTGACCTTAACATCTCTTATATCAATTTTATTGGATGGAGCGATGAAATCGATTCCAGTGCCGTAGGAGTTGATGATTGTGAAGTTTCTGAAAGATTTGGAAGTAGGTACTGCTGGAGTACTGTAACTTTAGATCGAAGGTTTAGAATCTTAACGAAAGTTTCAACAAACCTCAGCACCAGATCCTTACTTCTCTCATCCACCGCTACGGCTGTTTCTAACGTAGCTCCGATAGCCAATCCACCCAGGTCCACGTCTACCCTCGAATTGTTGGTTAATTCAACGGCATGGACAACGCTCTGGTCTACACTTCCACGTATCAGCTCCACGTCTTCCGAATCGACGTAATAGCCGATGGAAGCGTCGCGAATGTTAACGTCAGTAGAAGTGAGAGTAGCGCCTGAATATCACTATTATTCTTCTTCTTTTCCGTTGACCAAGTGAAATCATCAGAGTGAAAATTGGTCAATTTTGTTCCCTTCTTTTAATTTTTGAGTTCCATCTTTTTTCATACATTTTCATATCTGAGAAAATCCTTGATTTTCAAATAAGAACGTCTTGTCGAAGGACTAAAAGTTTTGCTTATACTGTAATACCACATTAGGACATCTCTGAGAGTTACAGACGACTACAACACTCCTAGGTTAAAATATGCGAAAAAAGTAGCGTTCATATCTTTTTGGACGGTGCTTTGAAGACTTACCCTTCTCGATGAAGACCCCTCTCCAGGTCGTCCCGTTGTATCCTTTGAGAGAAATTGGTTTGTCTGGAGTCCCGTTGAACGTGACTTTTGCTGGAAGATTCTTCATCAGATTGTCGGAAAACAATAAAAAACTTAATTTCAACCCCAATTAAATATTTTCTGAAATGCTATTTTCGCGCGATAACATTTGATCGAGTTATAAGTGTGCCAAAAGTATAGGCTCAGATCAAAATCTTAGTTACAGTACCCAAAGTACCGTATTGGTAAACTTTACCTCCATCCCTCAAAGTGATTCCAATGCCCGGATGAAACAATAATTGTACTCCCGGTTCTACTTCAACCTCGTTTGTCAGAATCACGTCGGAGTCGATGCTGAATTTCAATTTATGTTATTGGCTCCAGAACTACTTACTAGTATGGTGTTTCAGAATATTTGACCACAGATGCGCTCCCATCTAAAGGATTCCGAAGGACCTGAAAAAGCTTTAATTTTCGTGTCATAGTGTAGTGGTCTGAATGGCTGCTTTTAGAGCGAGCGCAAGACCGAGGTTCGGATCTCTTTGCAGGCATTGCTTTGCCTTTTTGATGAGTTCGACTAGTTTTCTAAAAGAGAAACAAATAAAAATTACTAAATAGAATAAATGTTAACCTATTTTCTCTGTGAGGTTCTTCACAGTTAACTTTTGAGGCTTATTAAACTTATTTTCTATAAACTGTTAGAACTTACCTGTGCGGTAGGATTGATTTTTCCATTTTGACTTCCATCCGAACAAATTCTCTTTCTTGAATCGACCTCGCCGAAGAAGTTGAGAGCACTGTCCTGTTGAGTGGTCTCGCGTGGTTGATTGGTGTTGATTTCACAGTTTGCCTTAAACATAGGATATTCATTCGAACTAGACTGACTAGAACATCAGTAGTTTCCCCCACAGCCTTATACGAATTGTTCTTCAAACTTTTCTCAGATTTACGGCATGTCCCACAAAAAATGCAACACTACTATTCACAAGACAACCAATTATATGTCTCATTGATGAAATTGTAGCAAGATTCCTCAAATTTTAACAAAATTAATAATGATTTTCTTCAACAAAGCAAGTGACTCATAAGAAGCGGAGCATTGGGTAAAACTTCCTAGAACATTTGTAAAGTCGCTAGTTGGAAAACAACTAGGAAACCGGTTCATGTTGTTTTTATGACTTACACAGATTTTACACATATTTATTAAAAGCATACCTCAGGATCCTGAAAGAAGTTTGAATACGACAGAGATCCTCTAGCTGCGAGAAGCAGCACCGATTTGGCAGTGTTGTTCCGAAAGTCGTTTCTAGAAACTGCGATGGATGATGTCCCACCTAGAAAAAGCAAAAATTTTAATACATCCGAGTGAGACTGAACCAGCTAGCCCTTGCACAACCGGCCTGCACCAGGGATCCGAGAACGCTGGGAAGAGAGACAGAGTTTCCTCTACGTGTATGATCTCACCTTGTGTCTGTCTCACACTTATGATATCGTGCATGATGTTGGATTTGAAGTTGCAGCCTGTTATCATCAGTGATGAGCCTAAAACCGTCTATAAGATTAATAAAAAGGATGTAGGCAGTACGAGTGTTAGAACTGAACTCGACTTGGTGTTAGTTTATAGTTGAAAATGATCCCAACCAGTAGTCTGTTATATTTTGTTCGAATTTAGTTCGGGTAGGCTCGGCAGCAAAGTATATCAAGCTCCAGAAAAAAATTCTGTCCATTTTTAGACCTCCTTAAACAAAAAAAATTTTTCTAAAGTTTTTGTGACAATTTTTGAGGAAACTAATTTTGAAATGGTCGAGAGGGGAGTACTGTGAGCAGCAGAACTATCTGACTCACCAGAACTGCCATCGACAAGAACATCGATCACAGTGTCATTTAATCCTGTGTTCTCTGTGAAGTTAGTCTTCTCGATGATAACATGCGTTTGGCTTATGGAATTCAGTTTTATCGTTGTTCCGATGTTCCTGGAGAAAGAGCAACCGTTCATATTTATCTGAACATTTTTTTCATGATATAGACTTCGTGTTTAAAAAACCAATGACTTATTGACAACATCTGATAGTATCACTCCTCCACGTTTGTTATCAAAGATGTGAGCTTGATAGAGCCCGAGTTTCGTCCTTTCGTTGTTAGTTATGACGATTGCAGCACCGTAGAAGTGCGCGGAAATGTTGACGTTACTTAGCTGAAGTATTGGACATTAGTTTATTCGCTTCAGAAAGTGTTTCATTAAAAGCGTGCCAGATGGTTTCATCCAACAGGAGGAAATGTCACTCTTCAAATCACCTTCTCTGTTCCCACCATGTAAAATACTGACGTTCGTAAACTTATGAACGCAACTTTTCATAGCGACAATACCTACCTGGATAGAAGAATCATCTCTCAAATCGTCTTTGGTAATGAGAAACCCATCGGCTCCATTACCATCGATGGTAGAATCTTCTAGAAAGAACGACCTGACGTCATGGACCAAGATTCCAGCGCCATGATTTGAGTAGGTTTGGATGTACCTGGAAAGCAAGGTGTTGCATCAGAAGGTGGCCAGATGATTCGACGGATATGATTATGTCCGATACCTCAGAATCCCACTGTCGATATTCTCGATGACAATTCCGGAGCCCTTGTTTGAACCAGCAATACATTGCTCTGCCGAGAATTTTCCCTGTAAAAGTGTAACTAGAAAAAAACTACGAGGTGAACTGTGAGGTTATGTAACTGAACTGCAAGGTGGGACGTGGTGAACTACAAATTACTGTAGCTGAATTACAAGTTGTTGTGAGGTGAACGGCAACGTACTGTAGCTGATCTACAAGAAATTGTGAGGTGAACTGCAAAGTACTGTAGGTGAACTACAAGTTGTTGTGAGGTGAACTGCGAAGTACTGTAGCTGATCTACAAGACATTGTGAGGTGAACTGCAAGATACTCTGGGGTGAAACAAGGTTACTGTAAAAAGCCTGAAAATTACTATAACTGAACAGCAACGCACTGTACGAGTCAGTAACTACATGACTTTCCGTACAACCCGAACCATAGTCTTCAACTGTAAGAATAACATGTAATCCGAGTACGGTACCTGAGTCCGGCTCCGGTAGGTCAAAAATCTTTATATTTCCACAGTCAACACTACATTAACACAATTTATTTCAATGGTTACAATAATCTCTTCAATGATAAGTGGTATTCCTGAGCAAAATCACGCGGGTCTTTTCTAGACCCAAAAATCAATCGATAATTGTGTTGAGAAGCGTTCAGACGGACAGTGATGTGCGGTCATGCTGGTGCTATCGAGACGTCTGAAAGTGAATGAAATCATCTTTGTGCGAATTTTGTGTCAAGTTGATCCCAGTGTTATCAAAAACTCACTTTTCCTAGAAGTTCTATACCATTCCCTTTGCTATTCACAGCCGTCACTTTGCTCATTTTGGTCAAGGTAGCGTTCTGAAAATTCTCTCTCTCTCTCTCTCTCTCTTTCATCCTCTCTTTCTCTCATCCTCTCTCTCTCATCCTCTTTCTCTCTCTCTCTCTCCCTCTCTCTCTCTCTCTCTCTCTCTCTCTCTCTCTCTCTCTCTCTCTCTCTCTCTCTCCCTCTCTCTCTCTCTCTCTCTCTCTCTCTCTCTCTCTCTCTCTCTCTCTCTCTCTCTCTCTCTCTCTTACCGTTATCGTCCGCATCCGAACGCCTACTCCATTTCCATCAGCCAGAACATGATCCAAATATGGTTGATTGTCTCCGGTCGTCTCGATGCCTATATTCGCCCGGTAAATTTTAACATGGCTTATGAATGATCCGGGTTCCGCTGAAATTATCTCATAAACAGAGAGATCAGGTTAAGTGGTTAGTTTTCTAGATCACATGGCAGAAGTTCGATCCTTGAGACAGAGCGACAAGAAAGTGCGCTAGACTGCTCGAGCACCGTTTGAACTTTAATTTATATAAAACTAGATTTGTGTGCTTTGAAAACTATGTAAGTTTCGTATTGCCTGGTCATACCAGGGCTTCGCATTGCTACTCGAAACTTGGCACTTGTCAGAAGGACGTGATGCTAGAAAAAGCATCTATCACTATTATTTTCAAATTTGAGTAGATTTATGGCTTTTGCGGTGCTTAGTGCTAGAAAAAAGTCCTGCAGCACGTCAGTTCTGCGCGATTAAGAGTTCGAAACTTTAAGCAACTTACCATTCTTGAAGAGAATCCCTTTCCATTGTCCTTCCAACGAGTCGAGAATCACTGGTTCATCAGAAGTGCCATTGATGTAGAGTTTTCCTGAAAGCTGGTTTTTCCCTCTGTTGCTCAGTACCGTTACTCATAACTTTCTCGTCACGAGCACAAGACGAGGTCATAGACGCAGTTGCACGGAATTCCGACTTCCGACTTCCGCCTTCCGACTTCCGCCCCTTTTTCACTTCCGACTTCCGACTTCCGACTTCCGTGAAAAAATTTCACTTCCGTCTTCCGACTTCCGTTTAACAAAATCTACTTCCGACTTCCGTCAAAAATTTTTTTTCGTGAAAAATGACGAAAAAACCGTGAAATCGTTCCTATTTAGTATGGAATTGACTTATCACTTGTTGAGAATGCGCGAATATGCAATATCTCTAGGTTTTTTCAACTTTTTTGCACTCCCGACTACCGTTGAAAAAATTCTACTTCCGACTTCCGACTTCCGCCCTTTTTTCACTTCCGACTTCCGACTTCCGACTTCCGTTTTTAAAAAATTTCACTTCCGTCTTCCGACTTCCGACTTCCGTTTTTGAAAATTCACTTCCAACTGCCGACTTCCGACTTCCGTTTTTGAAAATTCACTTCCGACTTCCGACTTCCGTGAAAAAAATTTCACTTCCGTCTTCCGACTTCCGTTTTTGAAAATTCACTTCCAACTTCCGACTTCTGTTTAAAAAATTCACTTCCAACTTCCGACTTCTGTTTAAAAAATTCACTTCCAACTTCCGACCAGGGCTGGTTACGAAATTTAACGATTTAACGAAATTTAGCGTTGAATTCGATGTAACGATCAGCGGTTTTGTTTAAACTGGAAAACCGTTTGATTAACGTTTAACTGTTTCGTTAAAAATTTTAAAAAACCGGTAATTTCATGTTTAACAGTTAAGGTTTATACTTTCGTAAACAGCCCTGCTTTCGACTTCCGACTTCCGTTTAAAAATTCACTTCCAACTTCCGACTTCCGTCTTGAAAAATTTTACTTCCGTGCAACTCTGCTGGCAGTACTTGCTGCAGTACTCACCTTCAACAATCAAGCCTTTTCCTTCTGCGAAATTCAGAATTGCTCCTGGTTTGACAGTCAAAAGGCTTTCCGCTGGTACAATCTTGTCATCATTGAAGTCGTAGGTCCCTTTCTGCATTATCTCACTGGGTGGTCTGAAGAGAGATGCTGCCCTGAAGTTAGTTTCTTTTTTTATGTGAAGTAAAATTTGAAGAATAATGGGCTCGCCCCTTGTTTTCAAGTTCCAACTGTAAGAAATTACTACGTGAATTGCGAAGTACTGAAACTGTACTGTAGCTACAAGAAAATTTAACCGTAGCGAGGTTTTTCGGTTAGTGAAAATAGAACCTCTTGTTCCTGTGCGATCGGTAAGGATCAATCGCGTGAATAGTTCCACCAGACTTTCCGTGACGATGTCCGTGAATACGGGAACTTCTATGACAGTTTGAAGGTCGAGGAGTATTCTCTACAGAGCACGGTTCCACTTGAGCATCGATTATGAACAGGTCGTCTCTGCTTGAGATGAGTAACCGCAGAACGCCGATTTCCTAAATTTTCTCCCTCTCTTCCTCTCTCTCTCTCTCTCTCTCTCTCTCTCTCTCTCTCTCTCTCTCTCTCTCTCTCTCTCTCCCTCTCTCTCTCCCTCTCTCTCTCTCTCTCTCTCTCTCTCTCTCTCTCTCTCTCTCTCTCTTTCTCTTTCTCTCTCTTTCTCTCTCCCTCTCTCTCTCTCCCTCTCTCTCTCTCTCTCTCTCTCTCTCTCTCTCTCTCTCTCTCTCTCTCTTCCTATCTTACCTGTTTCAATCGAAAACTGTTCTTGCTATTCGTATAGTGAGCTACTTTCCAGTGTCCCTGCTCACAGTCAGAATAGAGAAGATCTCTGTAACACTGATCATAAAAAGAGGGCGGAGTCATTCACTTACATTTCCTCAGCTCCAGTCAACTCTTTCAAGCAATGAATATTAATCGACCTGATACAGGTCAAATTTTGGAAATTTATTTTGGTGAAATGGCCGTAGTATGGATCACCTAAAATAACCTTTTTTAAGCCTTACGTGCAATTTATATCAGAGGAAAATCAGTGAGATCTGAGTGGTTCTAGGTTTTCAAATATGGTGATCGGAGTGGTTTTAGGTTTTCAGATATGGTGATTTGAGTGGTTCTAGGTTTTCAAATATGGTTATTTGTGTGGTTCTAGGTTCTCAAATATGGTGATTTGAGGGGTTCTAGGTTTTCAAAAATGTTGATAAAAAAGGTTCCTAACACTTTGTTCGGCGGCGAGAAAGTGAATTTAGAAAAGAGTGTGAAGAGTCTCCACCACACAGCGCCCTGCTTACCTGTTAGACGTGGTTCGAACTCTGCGCCCTCTCCCCCTCGACACTCTCTCGCCTCCCCGCTTACAAGTAGCGCGATTTTTACTTTTTTTTTCACGCGCTACTCAGCTGCCGGAAACGACTTGATTAGAAAGAAAAACTATCCTAATGTTTGTGTCACTTCGATCGCTCCACCTATAAAAGCACAAGTCTATTGAAATATGCGAAAAAACGCTGAAAACCATCTTCAAAGTTCTCTCAAGTACAAATATTTATTACCGTACATTGAAATGAATCTGATAAACACTTCAATAAAACCAAATATAAACACAATTGAGCGATTGAACTGAATTCGGCGTTATTTGAAAGAAAACTGTTCAAAAAATCAAAATTGGTGAAAATCGCCGAATTCAAGTTCTTAACAAATCAACCTGGGCCACCATAATTTTTCTATAAAGCTATCATCAGCTAGCAAATCTTCTACTGGTCCTCCGTCGGCTCGAGTAGTCTACTGGAAATCATTATATAAATTTTTGTCACGAAAATTAAAAACAAATACACATCTGGAAAGACGTTTAGTTCATTGAAAAAGGTTGCAACTATCACAGAAACATTCACTGTTATGGTAGCAGCACACGTTTCAAACAATAATCAAAATTGAGTTTTATTTTTGAATTTTAAAAATAACCTTTTTAAAATTGACCATTCGCCTAGAGAAACCCTCTGTTTCCATGGGATTTTTCTTGACCTTCGTATTCCATGTTAGTTGACAGTCACTCTGAAAAAAACTGCTCATGAATTGATTGAAAAAAAGAGAGAGAATGAAGAAAACAGTTTTCGAAAACTAAAACGTCGAATATTTCTCTTCAAAACTACCGAAATTGCGAAAACAGATGAGTAACTGATTGGTACGTTTTTGAATAAATTTCGGAAAGAAACAAAATGGTGTTCTGATCAATAAAAAGCAAGATACGGTCAAATTACAGGACAAATGCGTTAAAAAAGAAAAATAAAACAAAAATTTTGAAACGCGCGGGGCGCAAAAGTGTACATAGGGCGCATTCGCACTTTTTCTCTGACCGGGTTTTTGTCTGCGTCTCCTCACCCTTTTCCCGACCTCACGTAGGCAGCGAAAGCAGGGCGTTGTGCACCACGTCCAACAGGTAACCAGGGTTGTGTGGTTCTGATTTTTGAAAACTACGAGACCACTCAGACCTCACAAGTCCTTTGAATCTTGATACAATCTTTGTGTTTGGAAAGTTAACTTACGTCCACTTATAGCAATATTTTCATGACCCGTTTCAACCCGAAGAAACAGTGGGAAGGTCTCTGAACGTCAAATTTTGCCATGAAAATGGTAGGAAAAGCTCACCTGTGACAAGAAACAATAGTAGAATTGTTGATAGAATGGACATTTTACATTCTATTTTTCTCTGAAAATGGGTTTTTGATAGTTGGAAAACGATTCGGAGAAGGAACAGAAGTGTCTGGAGATAATTTTGAAGACAGAAAACTGTATGAAACCTATTCTATTGATTGAAGTTTTTTCTTAACAAAAAGAAACAAGATAACTATTGTAAAATGTGTGGAAAAGTGTTTTCCTCTCTTTTTAAAAAGTAAAAAATAAAAAATAATGTCCAACACTTCAAAACGTCCTCGTAATGCAAAAATTGGAATCGGAGCCGATTGAGTCCGTAATAGAGAGCCGGCGCCGCAAAAAGTTGTTTTGGGTTATAGTTGGGTGAAAAATGGAAGAAGGCAAAATAAAAAAAGTTGGCTTGTGGTCCGAAAGAAAACAAATAACAGAGAGGAGACAGCTTCGTCACAGAATGGAAGCCTAATCACTCATCAGAACGAAAATTGGAAAGAAAGAATAGGAAGAAAACAATCATGCGCAGAAATAATGTGTTACCTATGTTTTTATCCCACATACCCTATTTGGGCGGTGATAGGGAAGGAGAGAGAGAGAGAGAGAGAAGGAGAGAGAGAGAGAGAGAGAGAGAGAGAGAGAGAGAGAGAGAAGAAGAGAGAGAGAGAGAGAGAGAGAGAGAGAGAGAGAGAGAGAGAGAGAGAGAGAGAGAGAGAAGAGAGAAGAGAGAGAGAGAGAGAGAGAGAGAGAGAGAGAGAGAGAGAGAGAGAGAGAGAGAGAGAGAGTGAGAGAGAAGAGAGAGAGAGAGAGAGAGAGAGAGAGAGAGAGAGAGAGAGCTGCAGAAAAGTAGAATAAAAACCTAGAAATATTGTACAGCTCATTCTGAGTGAATAAAGATTTCTTCCATTTTAGACAAAATTTGGTGAATGAAAATGAAACTTTTGAGAGGGATTTTGTGCAACTCTGGAACCTATGATCGGTGTTGCGTGTTCTTCAGGGTGAGCTCAACTCGCATTCTTTCTGAAATTCCCGTGGGGTGCTCAATGGAACATATGAGAGTTGAGGAGAACTCACACTCTCTTTTCCCTTCCCTCAAATAGAGATCAACAAAAGAAGAAGTCACAATGTAATGTGATTTATGTCCATGTGAATATGCTCTCTAATATCGGACGAACTTTTTCGCAACATGAATGGCTTCTGCTAGACCTTATAGAATAATAGATCCGACGATTTTGTCTAATGTTTCTTTTTTTTCTCAGTTAACCTGCAATTCCAAGACTCGGATTTTCAAAAAAGTTGTTTTTTCCGACCTAAGCTACAATAAAGGGTAAATTACCGATTGGGGCCAGTTCGCCACATACAGGCGCAGGCGCATTGGTCCATTCAGGTTCAGTTTGCAGATTGAGTTTAGGTTAAACAGTGAAAAAATGAGAGATATTAGACGAAATCGTTGGATTCATAAGAGTATGGATACTACCGGACACAATCTTATTCGCAGGCAAAAATCAATCGATAATGTTCGAAAAATCTGCTCAATATTTCGAAATGAATAAGTTAAGGGCGGTTAAGAGTCAATTTCATGATGCGACGCTTGCCATAATCTTATGTCTGGATGAAAACCAATCAATAAGAGTAAAAAATGCAATTTTCAAAAAAAAACAATGTTTATGTAAAAAATGATCTCACATTTAAGAGATTTTCAAATCAACGGGAAACGGAAACTCTAGGCCGCGTTTGGAAAATTTTCTGGGACAATCTCGAGTGATTTCTTCGATATCAGAATAGTCTGGAAGTGAATTCACTTTTGTGAAATTAAGCCTCATTCAACAGAAAAGTTTTATAGAAATTTTTCGCGCTCTTTCTCTCTCTCTCTTTCTCTCTCTCTCTCTCTCTCTCTCTCTCTCTCTCTCTCTCTCTCACTTTCTCTCACACACTTCCTATCTTCCAAGTCAATCAGTCTGGCAGAATGTTCAAAACGTTCACCGCATCCATCACACATTAGCCTAATTCACATTCACACAGTAGGTTCTTCTCGATCCAGTAAACAACTGCTCTCTCTCTCTCTCTCTTGAAACGACTAGATAACATCCCCAACTGGTGTAAATTCAATCATCCTTTCACGCTGTCACTCACTCCTGGACTCGCTTGTTTTTTCCAAGCGTGGAGTTCTCGAAGAAAAGATACTCAAGGAGTTTTCGAGGGTCTTGTGGTCAACGAGTTTTTTCAGAAAACTGTAAGAGCTGGCGACCGCTCTACCTTCGACGCAATCTCTCGCCGCTTGCCTGCGTCTATCAATTCTACACACTATCTCAAGGGTTGTGCGGTGACAGGACGTTTCTTCATGATCAATTAGATCAATTTTATGGAAAACAATAAAAATGTGATAAAGAAGTTTTTGGCGAGGCCCGTGAAAAAGAGAAAAACGTTACGAGTCTAGTCGTCCTCAAAAACTTCATGTGTCTAACAGTATGAAATTGATGTGACTGTAAAAAATCAGTGTTTCTATAGAAGTTTATAGCTTCTAGATTGTTAAAGATCCCATTCAAGTTGCAACAAATCTTGTGGTGCTAAAGACTGACAACTTCTAATACCTGGTACAAAAGAATGGATATGATTACACCTAAAAGAAACATCTACCTAATTAACTAGGTAAAAATGAGTAATATTGATAAAGATTTTAGACAAACTGAAAAAATTTGGTGAGAATATATTGGGTCTCAACTCTGGACCCTAACTACATCAAAGCGCATTTCCTGTCAAGGTAAATCTACGTCAAACACGGATGTTAAGCTTCTGAAGTCCTATTCGTCCGATGAATTCCGATTTGAAGAAAGGAGCTGTCACTTTGCATTGAGGTTTCCACTACTTTGTGTCTAGACCTTTACTGAGCTTAAAAAATAACTAGAATAATAGAGAATAAATTCCGAACGGTACAGTAGCTACGAGAAATACATAGCTGGTATAAGCTCAAAAATGTCTGATAACCTGTTTTAAAGCGCTTTAAGTACCTACTTCTGATTGATGAAGACTGACTTCTGTTGAGAAAGGATGGTGGGAATCTCTTGCTCTACTCTTTTTTATGGTCTTTGTTAACGTAGAGAAATGTTTGTGGACATGATTTATATAGTTGAAACGAGCCATATTCAAGGCAAATCGAGCCATTTGTACTTGGAGAGGAACTCGCAAAAACTTTCATATGAGGAGGACTGGCCAATTAATCCCCTAGCCTAGGAAGTGCAATAAAGAAGATTGGGTTGAGTTCGGTGGACCTCCCTTCAATATTTGCACTTCTTTAAAAGAAGCTAATTAAGGGAAGGTTCGGGAAAAGTTAGAGAGAGAGAGAGAGAGAGAGAGAGAGAGACAGAGAGAGAGAGAGAGAGAGAGAGAGAGAGAGAGAGAGAGAGAGAGAGGAGAGCTGTAAGCAGGAAAATGTGAGTTCCTGCCACGTTGTAATTACAAAGTACTTCGGTATTTTGAAGAACTATCCCCAGAAAATGAAGATGTACAAAGACAAGGATCCCTGTGTCAGGTTGGACACAGCTCTGTCTCACCAAGCGTAAATAATTACGAAACACCTCGAACACAAAGAAAGGAGTAGGTGAAGATTGCAACACAAGTTGAACAAAAAGCTCAGTGAAGTGAAAAAAAACCCGCGAACACGGTGAATGAATGAGAAAGCTGCGTATATGTACATATATTGGAAATCTAATAAAAAATTCAAATAAGTTCGAGTGGAGCAAATTCGCGCAGACGAGAGCGAGAGAAAGAGAAACACGCAATCAGGAGTAACGTTGTTTCGGACGGCTACTTTCATATGTTAGTACGGGTGTAGTACGTAGGAGAGAGAGAGAGAGCGAGAGAGAGAGAGAGAGAGAGAGAGAGAGAGAGAGAGAGAGAGAGAGAGAGAGAGAGAGAGAGAGTGAGAGAGAGAGAGAGAGAGAGAGAGAGAGAGAGAGAGAGAGAGAGCGAAGGAAAGAGAGAGAGAGAGAGGAGAGAGAGAGAGAGAGAGAGAGGATGAGAGAGAGAGAGAGAGAGAGAGAGAGAGAGAGAGAGAGAGAGAAGAGAGAGGAGCGAGAGAGAGAGAGAGAGAGAGAGAGAGAGAGAGAGAGAGAGAGAGAGAGATGAGAGAGAGAGAGAAAGAGAGAGAGAAAGAGAGGGAGAGAGAGATCACAATGGAGAAATTTAACAAGTAAGTCAAAAGTATTGCGGCTGAAAGTTATTGCAAAATATTGAGTAACTTATGAGAGAAAGCAAAATCAGTGGGATGAGCTAACAATTTTTGTAGAGGTTGAAAGCAAGCGTAGCGAGATTGCTGAAAAACACTACTTAAGAGCAGAGAAATGGAAAAACCTGGGGAATGTGAGTAAAATGGAACATTTTGATGGTTAGATTAGAGGTTCAACTTGATCGTAGCGAATTAGTTCTCTATCGACGTCACTCTCTTTGAAACGTGTGACAAGTGAAGTTACCTGACACTTATGGACTGCATCGAGTGAGACTTCTCGCTCTAGTCAGTCCATTAATTGACTCGAGTTTTTTCTTTCTTTCATTAGAATTGAAAAGAAGAAAATAATTGTTGCCTGGCAAAAGTGCAAGAGATGATTGAGTCCCACTAGTGTTACACGGTAAGATGGAGAAATGTGGGAGTTGTATTACGGTAAGATACTGTAATCACAATTCTGGGAGGTCTCGGGTATTTGAGGTTACAAGAGGTACATAAAACTCACAATCGCTTTATCAATCAATAATTCATGTTCAGATACAGACAAAGTTGATGTGAAGGTTAAATTTCGAGAAGTAGTCAAGTACTGTGCTGCCAGATGATCTGTCAGTACTGAGGCTCCTGCGTTCAAAAGAAGTCAGTGTATGCAAAAAGTGGATGTAAGAGAGTACGTGCATAATAACTTTTGATCAGAGCTCTACTTGATGCACTTCTGAAGGTGATTCACGTCAAAGTACGGCTCTAACTTGATTGCTCTAGAGCGTTAAAGATCACAAAGCGTAGGCGGACGACCTGATACGGGTCCCTACTTTGGATTTCGCAGTTCTTATAGGGTTTGACGATAGATCGAAGTTGGGCTTCACTAACAAGTTGGCACAGGGTTGTCGATGATAACAGTAGAGGGCTGTTCGAGGTGGTTTTGGAAATTATCCCCCACCCCATGTGATCTAACAAGTCGAGAGAACGTTGGGTCGAGTTAGTTCTCGGATCGACCAGAAAGACAAGAAGTGAGGAATTTCTTTCTTTGTCTGATGGAACAAGGCTTGTGCAGCAAAACTCTCGACAAGAATTAATTTGAGGCTGCTCGAAGCTAAAATTCAATTTAACTGAAATGTTTCTCCACGTTCCCCTTGCAGAGAGGGTTTATAGAACCTTCAGTCCAAAGGAGTTGTGGTTGGTTTGTGTTTAGTGTGTGGTCGGTTTGTGGCCAGGTTGTGGTCGGTTTGTGTTCAGGTTGTGGTCAGGTTCTGATCGGTTCCAGCTATCTTTATGATCAATTTGCGATCAGATGTGGGTCAATTTGATGTGACTTTGTAGTCACTTTGCGGTCACAATCTGTGGTCGAATTAAGGTTTGTTTGTGATTAGAGAGAAACAAGCAATTGAAATGAATTTTAACACTGAAACGACATCAGAAATTTACTAAAAGAGTGTCCACTAAATAGTAAAACTACTCGCCGACCTGCCGCGAGTTTCGCCATTGAGCGCACTCCTGTTGATCTTGACACTAGAACCACATCAAAATGTGGTTCCGGTCAAAAGTAAAAACTACTCGCTGACCTGTCGCGGGTTTCGCAGACATTCTATTTTTGGGAGAAGATTCGGACACGTCTTCAAGTGGGAACTTAACTCAATTTAAGCGTGGCTCAAAAAAAGTAAACACCTTTCGTATGGCTGGTTGATTAATTTCGGCTTCAGCCATGTTTTCACGTCCAGTCGCAGAATTTTAGAGTGGATTGCTCAGCCACATCGGGAATTCAAAGTTTTACCCCACGTTGGATTCTCACTTCAGGGGATCGCGACAAAATGATACTCGTAGGGACCACCCGCAAAGATGATGGATGTTAGAGATTCCTTCGCCCGAGAGTGCCATGATGCGACACAATGATACACGCAAGGACCACCCGCAAAGATAATGGGACGTAAGAGATTCCTACGCCCGCGAG
>OZ022250.1:3027587-3031745 GCA_963978915.1 Caenorhabditis parvicauda | reverse complement strand
TATACTGAGCGTACGACTCGCAGCACAATCTGGAAGTTGAGGGTGATAGAGAGTGAGAGAGAGAGAGAGAGAGCGATAGCGAGAGCGAGAGAGAGAGAGGGGGGAGATAGAGAGAGAGAGGGAAATAGAGAGGGGAGAGAGAGAGAAAGAGAGAGAGAGAGAGAGAGAGAGAGAGAGAGAGAGAGAGAGAGAGAGAGAGAGAAGGAGGATTCACCTATTCACTTCCACAGGTGGAAATGGTAACTTGGCCAGGCTGCTATTATCCGTCGGTATCTTTTTTTGATGACAGGGTCGACAGCATCGAATGAGACTCCGGATTGAAGTAAATGTAATGAAAATCGATCCAACTCTTTCCGTGATCACTCGACTTGTCGACACTGAAAAGAATCGGAGTTGAATGCGTACGTAAGACTACACATTCAACACATAGAATCTTTTGAAGTTCACTTCGTTTCGAAGAACTCGTATCATGTGGTACAAAAATTTCATTACGTAAACCGTTCTTGTATTCAAGGCAAAACTGCTACGGTACTAAGTATTCGATTTACGGAGGTCAGACTTTTTTACAGGTAGAGGAAGCTATGTGTTGTATCATGTGGTACAAAAATGATTGATTGATCAGTGAAACATAAAAACATATTGCTTTCTCGTTTTTTTTTTCGAACATTAAGATTCAATATTGGACAATTTTATTTTTAGATTTTCTTCAATTTTAGATTTTCTGGATTCAAATTTCATTATTCTCATCGTTATAGCTTCGAAATAATAGTTTGTGTCCACTTTTCTCTAGACAAGAATTTGATCATTTCTTTTTTGTTTCAGGTTTTTTAACAATAATTTTTTCCCTCACTTTCACGATCGAATTTTTTTTTCATTTTTAAAAATAAAATTTCACGTTATGATCATTTCCAACCGTTTCTCGAGCGTAAAACTCACTAATCTCCTATTCTGCTCGCTAATTTGATGATTTCCGTGTCCATGTAGGCGTCAATATTTCTCAGAATCCTTCTCGTGACCAGATTCTGTTCACCAGACTGCTTGACGAACATACAAACCGTTGAGTTCATGCATCGATAGACGATCTGGAAATACTTAGTGAGCGAACGAAAGTTAGTTGTTCTGACATTAATCAGGTTAGATACACCTCGGCAAAGGCATAAGACAATAAAACCGCTTCGCAACCGCTTTGCCGACCTATGCTTTGCTTTCATTTTCGAAAGTGTTTGTACTTTGATAAATGTTTCACTTGACATGATGAACGTTGCGGACTGTTCCCAACGAAAGTTTGACCTACTTTAAACATTTTTCCGTTATGATTTGTAATTCATTTTTCCGTTATGATATGAAAAATTTCTGCGGAAAATTCAAAATTACAAAAATAAGCAAAAAATTGAGTTTTTTCCAGAAAAATTACACTTTTCTTGTTTTTCTACAAAAAAACAGATCCAAATAACTCACCGATAAAAAATTATTGAAAAAATCGTTTTCAAAATTGAAAAAAAAGAGTCAAGAACCGAGTTTTTTTTTTTGAAACCTCATCCAAAAATGTCAATTTTAACTGATTATTCACGCTTTTCGAGAAAAACTTCAAAATTTACCCATCTGGATGAAATTCTCAGAAAAGTTGTGAAACGGAACAACTTTTTTGATCTACCTCTATTCAAAAATCTTACCATGTTAAACTTCTGCACCGACACAACCTTCTCATCTCCTACGTAGTCTTCTGTGTGTAAGAATACTGTTGGTAGAGATTCGTCTCCAATCAACAGCTGATCAGAGTTCAAGTCGACTGGTCCTCTGAGGTATCGTCCTTTCACGTTGGATCTGAATTTTTGGATTTGTATCGGACATAAAGATATTCGTACGAGAACTGACACCGTACACAACCGTAACATATACGTTTCAGAATTACACGCACATAGCTTCCTCTACCTGTAAAAAAATCTGGCCTCCGTAAATCGGTTACTTAGTACTGTAGCAGTTTCGCCTTGAAACACAAGAACGTTTAAGTGATGCGCCTTTAATTTCAATGAACTGTAAGTAAGAATAATAAATTAAATCCACAAAGATCTAACTCTTCGTTGTGAGAGTTACCGTACACATTCTGCCAAAGTGAGATTAGAGCGCGTTTGAAAACGGCCATGCTTCTAGCGATATATGTGACACGGAATTCAGATTTTCGTCTTTTTTTTCGCTTTCCATGGAAAGAATTTCACTTCCGAATTCCGTTTAGAAAAAAAATTTATCCCCATGCAACTCTGAAAAACGCTTCCATAAACTAAATAGCATATTCTCCGGGGAACGAGAATCGACAAAATCCAGGTGAATTCAGACCAGTTCTGGTATAACCTGACCAGATTAGGCGATCCGTGTAATGTCGGGAAACCGTCAGTTTTTCCAGGTATGCCAGGTTAATCCTACCAGAATAGGTAAAATTCCGGCCAGATCTGGTAAATCCAGGGTTTCATCGACTCACATGGGTCTAATTTTTTGTCGATATTTACCTGGACTTTGTCGATTTCAATTTCCAGAGTTCAATTTCCCGTTGACTAGATTCTAAGTTACAGCGTTCGTTTCTTATTTGACTGCAGAGTTGCACGGAAGTAAAATTTTTCAAAACGGAAGTCGGAAGTTGGAAGTCGGAAGTGAATTTTTTAAACGGAAGTCGGAAGTCGGAAGTAGAATTTTTTCAACAGTAGTCGGGAGTGCAAAAAATTTGAAAAAACCCAGAGATATTGTATATTCGCGCATTCTCAACAGGTGATAGGTCAATTCCATACTGAATAGAAACGATTTCACGGTTTTTTCGTCATTTTTCACGAAAAAAAATTTTTTGACGGAAGTCGGAAGTAGAATTTGTTACACGGAAGTCGGAAGTCGGAAGTAGAATTTGTTAAACGGAAGTCGGAAGTCGGAAGTGAAATTTTTTTCACGGAAGTTGGAAGTCGGAAGTGAAAAAAGGGCGGAAGTCGGAAGGCGGAAGTCGGAATTCCGTGCAACTCTGTTTGACTGTACACGTACATTACCCTGATTTTACAACAAGAAAACTCACTTCGACGCTTCCAACTCCGGTCCAATACTAGTCGGCAGTAAATTGTCAGTCAGATATCGAAATATACATGTGAGATCATCCGATGCAACTGTGTAATAGAGAAGTTTATCCTGAAACGAGTGACTTTCTTCAAAGTATCCCTACTCTAGATTTAAATTTTGAGTTTCTTCTACGGTTTAAAATTAGACTTCCAGTGAAAATTCAATTCAATTTACTTCTAGAACTTTTCATTCGGAATGAAAAAAAGGTGATTAAACATAAGAATTTTGAGGAAGAGCTTAAGATTTTTGATGGATGTTCTGAACGAAATAAGGGAGAACCTTCATATATAACCTGATTCAAATAGTTTATGTAGAAAATCTAAAATACCTGATACAAAAACATCACTTTCTCCACAAGAGGAAACTCTTCACACAATTCGTTCATAAGCGAGACAACGTTCAGATACGTTGGACCATCTAGACGTTGAAATTCGACGCCTCCAAGATGATCAAGAAGTGGGTTCTGTAATGATCAGGTTAGATAGCCGCTCTGCAACCGCTTTGCCGACCATCCGCGGAGCGCACTCACCTCATTTTTTTAATTTTCGAAATTTCTGCTAACATTTAACCCAATTTCCTTGTTTTCTCATCTCTACAAACGTTGCGGTTTGTTCTCAAGGTGAGTTTCAACTACTTAGAACATTTTTCCGCTTTTTAAAACCACATTAACTGTAATTTGATCTACTCTTTCGATCGCTCCGCCCTTGACTTTGCCTACACGTTTAAACTTCGTTTATCGCAGTGTGTAAAATTGCTGCAGAGAAATTACCTTGTGAAGCTTGAGTAGAGGAATGTAACGTGTGAAGAAAAAGTCCAACCGTTCTTTGAACTTAACTTCATCAATGTTTCTGAAAAACAATGAAACTATCACTTTCGCTCACTAAAACTGACCTCAAACTCGCAAAAGTCCCGAAAAACAAGCGGAAAGTCTTGTAGGCGTTGACAACTAGACTTCTTATCGTTGGAATGAATAGAGGATAGCTGGATATTTCGGCGAGATGTCTGAAAATAATCAAGTTGAGAGATAATTCATGTAAAACTCACTTGGAAACGATGATTCCAATC
>OZ022250.1:2992587-3022587 GCA_963978915.1 Caenorhabditis parvicauda | reverse complement strand
TCTCTCTCTCTCTCTCTCTCAGTCTCTCTTTCTCTCTCCACTCACTGTTCACAAATTGCTTGATTTCGTCGCCGGTGACTTTGTGTCCTCTTTTCAGTACAACAAATGCGACAGGTCTGGAAACAGTTTTGTGACTTTATACAATCTGAAACACCTTTCTCCAGAAATATCATTGTTTATTGCAACTACTGCAGCTTCTTCTACTGCTCGATGCGTTAGCAGTAGACTTTCGATTTCTGCTGGGATTACCTAAAAATATCTGTAAAGAGGAGAAGAGAGAGAGAGAGAGACAGAGAGAGAGAGACAGAGACAGAGACAGAGAGAAAGAGAGAGAAAGAGAGAGAAAGAGAGAGAGAGAGAGAGAGAGAGAGAGAGAGAGAGAGAGAGAGAGACAGAGACAGAGAGAGAGAGAGACAGAGAGAGAGACAGAGAGAGACAGAGAGAGAGACAGAGAGAGAGAGAGAGAGAGAGAGAGAGACAGACAGAGAGAGACAGAGACTTACAGAAGAAATTTACCTGGTAACCAAAAACTTTGATCATTTCTTTCATTTTGTCAACCAGATAGATATTCTGATCATCATCGTAGTATCCAATATCACCTGTGAAATTTCTCTCTCTCTCTCTCTCTCTCTCTCTCTCTCTCTCTCTCTCTCTCTCTCTCTCTTATCTCTCCCTCTCACCTGTCTTCCTCCATCCATCCACAAAATGATCTCTCGTGGCCTCTGCATTATTTAAATAGGGTGAAGTCGCTACCACTCCTCTAACAAGAATCTGACCTTTCAAGTTGGGACCGAGTTTCTTACCCGTCCAGATGTCTATTACCTGTAAGAATTGTATAGTTTTGCAGTGTTGTGATACATTTATGGAGGCACTGCGTTTTGCTTTGTGGAGTTTTCGAGCTTTGACCCCAAGAAAAGCTATAATTTTGTAGATTTGCAGTTCTGTGACAAACTTTCTCCAGAAACTGCGATTCATTAAATGAATACCTTCAATTCTAAATTTGCCACAAGTTTGCCGCAAGATGATGTATAAGAGTCGTTTCTTTGGCCTCGACAGATCAGTCCAACTTCTGTCATCCAATAGGCTGCAAAAGGATATATTATGTCAGTACTACGGTATTCAAACGAGGCCTACAGTAACTCTACCGTATGAAAACATACTTTGTACCACATGCTTCACAGATGGAAACGTCTGCTGGAATTCGTTGTATAAGTCTTCAGTTAGAGCTTCTGACCCAGATATGACACATTTTAGACAACTCAAGTCGTAATCGTGGTTCTTTGCTTCAAATATCATCATACCCATTAATTCTGGGGTCAGATGAACAGATGCTATCTGTAATAGGAAACTTGAGAAGAGAAAGAGAGAGAGAGAGAGAGAGAGAGAGAGAGAGAGAGAGAGAGAGAGAGAGAGAGACTGAGAGAGACTGAGAGAGACTGAGAGAGACTGAGAGAGACTGAGAGAGACTGAGAGAGACTGAGAGAGACTGAGAGAGACTGAGAGAGACTGAGAGAGACTGAGAGAGACTGAGAGAGACTGAGAGAGACTGAGAGAGACTGAGAGAGACTGAGAGAGACTGAGAGAGACTGAGAGAGACTGAGAGAGACTGAGAGAGACTGAGAGAGACTGAGAGAGACTGAGAGAGACTGAGAGAAAGAGAAAGAGAAAGAGAAAAAAAGAGAGAGAGAGAGAGAGAGAGAGAGAGAGAGAGAGAAACCCAGAGATAAAATAACCTCAAACTTCTGCAACAATGTCATCATGGTATGTATACAAAATTTCTTCTCAGTGACAATCACAACTCCACACAGAAGTGTTATAATCCTCGCTTCGAAGCCCATTTGCTTATGGAATGGTAACATGGTGAGGGTGTATTTTTCTCCTTTTCCGTAGACTTCATAGTTCTTGCTGAAAAATGTGTTGACTGGTTGACTCCGCCTACAAACTTACTTTTGAGCTGCTAGGGTCTTCCCTAACATCACCTTATGAGTCGTTAGGACGCCTTTCCTCAACCCATGGATTCCGCTTGAGTACGGAAGGAAGACTACATCTTGTTCAGGCTTGATAGTAGGGAAAACCGCGTATTTGTTGTTTCCTGAAGGGTTCTTTTTGTTTTTTGGTAAAAATTAAGATTTCGAATAAGAAAGATACCAACTACTCTTAAGTCGTCTAGGATCGGATGTCCTTTGGCAAAGTCTCGTGGTCCTGTGCAAATGATCTGGAAAGTACTGACCTTTCAAGATCAAAAAGTTTGCAGTCTTGTGACAAAGTGTAGAAAACACTGCGTTTGGCCTTTTTCTCAAATTCAAGATTGTTGAACAACGTTTTCAAAGCAATGTAGATTCAAAATTTGCAGTCATGTGACAAAAAATCAAAAACTACTGCGTTCAACATTATCTGAATCAACTCTTACTCTATAATCTCGTTCCAACGAATTCATCAACTTTGTGACTTCGGATAGTCCGAGCGGATCGCAGAATATAAATCTAGTTTCACTCTCTTCAACAGGTGGTTGCATCTCCCAGGCTTTCAGTCTGAAATACAGCGATGTAACTTTCTGAACTCAACTGGAGATTCTGCATGAATTTCCAATTATCAGCAAAGACATAGAAAATTTTATGAGTAATTCTAAAGTTTTTGGCGGACCTGCATTGGACCGTAAATGGGCGACAGATGGATCAGACGACAGATGAACTAGGCGATAGATGGACTGTGAATGGACCGAAATTGAACCGTAATTGGGCGACACATGTTCGGGACGATTGTCACCCATTTACGGCCTAATGCCGGTCCACTCAAAGTTTTGGAGTAATTCTCCATTCTCCTTACCTTGGGGACATAAACTGCATAACTGCTCCTGCTAGCGATACCCCTAGAGCAATGTAAACGCATTCCGGCGCGTTGTCCATGACTTGGAGAACCACCTGAACAATTTTCTTATGGAGTAATTCAAGCACCTCAAGAGATTCTAGAGTGGAACGCTTGGAAGATGTAGTCGATTCGTTTTTATACGTGTAACAAGATTTTAAAAATAAACAGAATCGTTACCGAAGTGTTGGCTGGAAGCATACCTCACTTTTCTCCACTCCCAGTGATATCAAGGATCTTGCTATGAATTCAGCTTTCTCGATAAGGTCCAGATATGTGAACTGTTCTTTGGTATCATTATTTATCTGCAAGAAATTTTTGATGTTTTTTCCTTCAGATAAAGTTTCGCTAGTTGATCAACTTCGAAGTAATGAAAGACTTTGTGGTTATGTTGAAGAGAGAACGAGAGAGAGAGAGAGAGAGAGAGAGAGAGAGAGAGAGAGAGAGAGAGAGAGAGAGAGAGAGAGAGAGAGAGAGAGAGAGAGAGAGAGAGACAGAGAGAGAGAGAGAGACAGAGAGAGAGAGAGAGGGGGGACAGAGGGAGAGAGAGAGGGAGAAAGAAAAGGAGAGAGGGAGAGAGAGAGAGAGAGAGAGAGAGAGAGAGAGAGAGAGAGAGAGAGAGAGAGAGAGAGAGAGAGAGAGAGAGAGAGAGAGAGAGAGAGGGACAGAGGGAGAGAGAGAGGGAGAAAGAAAAGGAGAGAGAGAGAGAGAGAGAGAGAGAGAGAGAGAGAGAGAGAGTACTCATCAATGAAGAGACGACAGACAGCTAGAGAGAAAGTTAGAGAGACACCATCATAGGCAATTAGACAGTTGATAAAGGTACGACAAAGAAATATAAAGACAATGAGAAAGAAAAAAGAAGACATAATTTTAATCGAGAGACAACAGACAGTCAGACAAACAGTTACAGAGACAACAAGCTGACAGTTGGAAAGTAGATGAAGAGAATGTATAGACCAATCCCCTAAAAAGCTAATCTCACCATTGCAACCGTGTTTCCGTACTTTCGAAACTTCCTGAAGCAATACTCATGGAACGGGACATCCGGAATGTCGAAGGGAGGCAACAATGACTTCAATTCCATCTGCCAAAGAGTAAAAGTGTTTAGGTCAGTTGAAAACAATAAAATTGATAAGAACCATCGGTGGCGGTGTGATGTTTAACCAATAGATGGGTAGAATCATTAATCATGCAATCAACATTGCGGAAAGATATTTGGAAAGAGAGTCTGAGAGATAGAGAGAGAGAGAGAGAGAGAGAGAGAGAGAGAGAGAGAGAGAGGGAGAGAGAGAGAGAGAGAGAGCCTTATAAAAACAGATGAGGAAAGGAATAATCGCATAAACGACCCTAAAGTAAAGTTGAACACTCTAAAAACCAGTTCCCACAGGCAATAACAGTCGTTTTGCATGTACTTTTTCCAGGAAATTATCGGTAGTACATAGAAAAACTCATTCTTGTTATCTCTGTACTGTCGTACTGATAACATGATTTAGTAGTTCTAGTGCGGTTGCTTCACTGATGGCTGAGGTTTCTTTTCCTTTTTTGTGTATCGAGAATTTATTTAGATAAAAGTCTTAAAAATATCTTTCATAGTTTGAAAAACGTTCGGCTGTTCGTGTCAGTCTACCTTTTTGTTCATAAAAACCATTATTTCTCATTTTCAGAATTCAACAAAACCTCGTGTCGCCATCATTGGAGCCGGGCTAGCAGGACTAGGTGCTGCTTCTACTTTGGTCAGAGGAAATTTCGAAATTACCATTTTTGAAGGATCCAATAGGGTTGGAGGACGTGTTTATCCTTTTGAATTCGGTAAATATCACCATCTCACACACGCTCTCTCTCTCTTTCTCTTTCTCTCTCTCTCTCTCTCTCTCTCTCTCTCTCTCTCTCTCTCTCTCTCTCTCTCTCTCTCTCTCTCTCTCTCTCTCTCTCTCTCTCTCTCGCATTCACATATCTTCCAGGAGACGGGTTCTTACATCAGGGAGCTGAGTACATCAACGGGACCAACAATGAAATCTATCACCTTGCTGTAGATAGAAATTTGCTCGATCAAGAATCAAGAATTGGAGATGCTTTTCTTGCGAACAAAGATACTGTCGTGGTGCTAGATGGACAAGTCGTTGACAGGTAGTTTTCAGGTCAATTGATTTTATGAGAATGCAGTTTCTCAATGTTTTGAGAGAAATACTGTCGGTGAAGGTCAACGAGCTGGCGGGAGAAAAATTGTTCTCTGTTTATTTAACACCTCGCTACGCTCATGCCGCTTTGCGCTGTTATTATTTTTCATGTTTTCATCTTACAAATAATTCCAAACTATTGATTGCTTAATGTTGTAACATGTTTCAATAATCGGTCAAAAAGTTGTTCACAACTTTTAATTATTACTCCTGTTCCAGAGATATTGTCAACGAGTTCAAGCAGTTCATAACGTTATTTGAAGAGGTATCCGAAAATAAATCAACTGAAGAGCCGGAGAAGGATTTGGAGCGTGTCTTCATGGACGAGTATGAGAAATGGGTTCAGGTATAGTTTTCTCAGGATTCCTCTCTCTCTCCTATCATATAGTTTCAGGGTAACAAAAACGCGTATCAACTCGATCAACTAGCGAAACTCCATCTAAAGAACATAGATACCGAATGGTCGGGCAGTGCAAGTGATGTAATATTGATATCAGTGATACACATGACCAGTGACCTTTCAGATCGCCGCAATCAACGTTTCTCAATGGCAGGATGGATGTGATGTAGAGGACTCGGCACTTTTAGGAAAAATTGGCTTCCAAGGCATTTTGGATCATTATAGAAGCCTGGTTCCAGAAGAAATCATCCGTTTTCACTGTGAAATCGTCAAAATTGATTATGGAGGTGGGGAATGTGTACGTCTTCTAGGCTTAGGTCGAACCTAACCTAAGTGAATGGGACGTTACGAGCAAAGTTTTCAACTAGTCCTTTTCTGTGTT
This sequence comes from Caenorhabditis parvicauda, assembly GCA_963978915.1. Classification (NCBI taxonomy): domain Eukaryota; kingdom Metazoa; phylum Nematoda; class Chromadorea; order Rhabditida; family Rhabditidae; genus Caenorhabditis; species Caenorhabditis parvicauda. The sequence goes on along the minus strand of OZ022250.1, from coordinate 3,016,763 downwards.
TCATAGTTCTCGGTAGATTTTCAGTATTTTGCTGAAGTTTTCATGGAAACATCAAAAGTGACAGCTCTTTCAGAAATACCACTTCAAATAACCTCATCGAAAGGTGATGTAGAAAAATTCGACCATGTCATCGTTACGTCTTCCCTTGGTTATCTCAAGAAGCACAGGGATGAGCTTTTCACACCTGCATTGAGCAAGAAAAAGTCTGATGCTATTGATCTTATGGGTAGGTCTTATGGTCAACAGTTGAGATTATACGTGGGATGAACAGTAACAGCGTCGAGCGGCCTGAGCGTAGAGAAGAATAGCATAAGAGAACACTCTTTGCCTAGCTCGAGTTGACATTGACTGAACAGATTTCCAAGACTTTACCGAAATTCTAATGAGTTCGTCCAGGTTACGGATCCAACATGAAAATCTTCCTGGAGTACGATTCGCCTTGGTGGCCAAAAGATGCCGAGTCAATTTTGATCAGTAGCTCCAAAATGACCCCTATGGAGGAGAACTTCATGGTGTTCCAACCGAGCAACTGGTGTGAAAACGTGGGAAACATGAAGACAGTAGTATCTACTGCATCATTTAGATTCTAGTCGCATGGATAGCTGGGGACGGTCCATTGGAGTCTTCTAAACTGGATGATGTGGCATTGATCGATTTTTTGAATTCTCACTTAAAGAAGAACCTCGCTTTTTATGACGTTGGCAAGATCCGGAGGATTTTTAGGTGAGGCTTGTCGCCGACCTTTTGCGGGTTTCGCCGGAATCGAACGAGACGTGTACCAAATTAAGGCACACATGGATAGACGACAGGTTTGCTCTTGGTAGCTATTCCTACCTGACACCAGATGCAGTATCATCCGGCTATGACGTCATCAAAGAGCTCTCAATGCCAATCGAGATAGACGGGATGTGAGTTTCCTTGTAGAAAACTTTTTAGAGAGCAGTTTCAGCGATCGAGTTCTGTTCGCCGGTGAACACACTCATCACGACATGTACCAAACTACTATAGGAGCTGTATCAACAGGGCAATCACAAGCAACGAGACTATTGACTATGTACAACTGAACTGCAAATAAAGTGTTAAACATCGCATGTTCGCTTTGAGATGCTGGAGAAAGCCCCTTGAAAGGAATGCATTTGCGATTCATGAATGCGCAAGGCATTCCTCACTTCAGTTCCTCCATAACTACCAAAATCCGATAATGAAGAATGTATTTTGGCAAAATCCGAAAAGAAAAATGAAAATAAAAATGACAAGTTGTTTATTTTGAAAACTACAGTAACTACGTGTCAATACAGCGCGTTTTCACCGTCACTTTTATTTTTATTTTGTTTTTCACGAAAAATTATGATTGACGCACATATCTTCCTCTACCTGTAAAAAAGTCTGACCTCCGTAAATCGGTTTCTTAGTTACCGTAGCAGTTTCGCTTCGAAAAACATGAACGATTAAGAAATGCGCCTTTAATTTCAATGGACTGAAAGTAGGAATAATAATTTAAATCCACAAAGATCTAACTGTTCGTTGTGAGAGTCCGAGCCTACCGTACTCAGTTTACAAAAATGCGACTGCCGCGAGTTTGAAATCGGTTAGACTTTTTGCTAGATATGTGTGACGGTTTGAACCTCGATTCGTTTGAAATTCTCTTTTTGAAGTCAATCGTGAAATGATCAATCTTATGCGCAAGTCAGTTTTTTCTTTTATACATTGTTCTCCCATAACACAATCGTTCATTTCCTCTAGTGTTGAAATAAAACTCCATAAATCCTCTATCCCAGGTCTAATTGCACCCTTTCGGTGTACATGAATAACCGGCTGAACAAACGAAAAAGTGGCGATTGTCTGTCTGGGTCTCTGCGCCGCTTTCCATCATCGATTCCGACTTTATTTCATAATTCTGTTGTTCCCTTTTGTTCTGCGTTCTGATCGTTAAACTGTTTTAGCGAACGGCTGGGAATTGTGTTCTATCGATCGTTGTAGTCAACAGGTGTTGGAACAGTGCTACGTCTCTCCGTTTCCCACACTCTCTCCTCGCAGCCGTACCCGTTCCTTCTTTTTATAACTAATTTGGAAACTTTCATCTTTTCGGTCCTCTATAGTGTGGAAAATCGCCAATTGCAACGAATTCCGGTCGTTTTATGTCTTCATAAAACTTTATTCCATCTTTCAAACAACATGTTCTGTCTGTTATCTTGAACCTTTTTTGACACTTGAATTTATTTCTTCAGATGACTGATAATGTACAAAACTCGCCGCGGAGTCTCAATCTTGATGTTTATCACCAGGTTTCTTTCTCTTCCAAAATTGAATTCGCTTTTACCGAAAAATCGAATTTGGCTATTGACAAATGATATAAACTGAATTTTTTTGTTTAAAGTAACTCAAGATACCAAACGTCTCCATTTCGACTGAAAAGTAGTTCGAATGATTTTTCATGTAACGTGTCATTGTTTCATTTTGAAAACTGACATTCCGTCAAGAAAATGAATATAGTTTGGATTGGTGAAAAAACTGGGAAAAATACAAGGAACATCAAAAAACTGCGGATTTAATATTTCCTAGTTCATCAAATTCATGTTGAATTTGGATCTTTTATCTGTTTTATACATGAAAATTATAAGAAAAAGTAGATTCCCAAATAAAGCTTCACATAGACTGGGTTTTACACTCTAGAACTTTCAAAAATGGACACATGAATAATTGAGGAAAACTGCGTTCTAATCCTCTTAAAGTCGCTCAAACGATTGGAATGAGCGTTCGACTCACGTAAAATAGTACCTACAGGAACCTGGCCCAGAACAAGCCGACAGCCCACGTGAATCAACTGTGAGTGGGTCGTCCAAAGCGGAATCCAACGTGACTAGCCATCGATCGATGATTCCACCACAAGGTTTTTTTTTCGAATTTTGTCAGCAAAACTGGAAATTTAACTTTTCATAGAAAAGGTAACTATGATTCTTCAAAAACCAATGAAGATGCAGTGCAAATCAGCCAAAAATGTAATATCTCCAAAGCAGAAAAGTGATTATCCTTCAAAAGATAGCTTTGTAGCCACCACCTTCTGAGCGTAGCGACTTCGATTTTTCCGAGATTATCATTAGGAGGGAGTTCAAAATCTTTGCAAGATTCATGAAATATAAGCGTCTTCATATCCGGACCCCTGATATATAATATATAGGGTACTACTTGAAAGCTAAATCGAGCGTACTTGAATCTATCTGTCCATTTTCTCATCTTTCAGTGACGATTTTTAAATAATGTTTTATGTTGAATTTTCCGACATGGGTTGGTGATGAAAATCATAAAAATAGAAAGAATGAAGTAGTTTATATAATTGAATTTTCAATTTTTCCCCCTAAAAATCGGCTCGCAAAACCTTAGGAATTCCAGCGAAACCCGCAAAAGGTCGGCGACATGCCCAACCTAAAATTTCTTGATTTCACCAAACCCTTAAAAATCAGATTCGATTTTAAGTGAATGTTTGAGAAATCGATCAATACTATCGAATTTTCATAGAATTTTCGCCAGTTGCAATAAAACTCCTACGTATTCCATTGACTTATAAAAGTTCCGAAATACGATTATCGTATCGCCACACATAACCTTTACAAGTGTTTTTGTAGTGAAAACACATTTACACAAACACAACACTCGTAAATGCTTGATTGCAAAACTTGTCTGGTCTCTCAGAAAGCGGTAAGATGAAAGCAATGGGCGCACTTAGATTTATTGAACCCTGAAAGGCAAGAAGTCTCTGTCTCCCCGACTGTACAAGATCACATACACCCATTTACGCAGCCATAAAACTCTCCCAATCAACGTTGTTTTTAGACATGATCGATGTGAAGAATGATGGTGAATTTTCCTCTTTGATTTATGTCGTTTTTCATGTTTATGGATGATTTTAGCTTGGTAACGCGAAGCTAAATGCGTAGAGAGCTAGAATCAATGTTATAGTTTAGTACCCGTGCGCCATCGCCTTAAATTAGGTTCGAGTACGCTCGTTTTGGTATTTTCCAAAAGAAGGTGAATCTGACAAGTTGTCTGCTAGAATTAGTTTCAGTGACCCATCTAATGCGTTTAGTTTTGAATTCATGTCGTATTTCAAGTGTTTTATCAGTGTTCAGTCTGATTTCTAGGGTTTTCCTCGTTCCGGAGCAGTATCTCAAATTCAATTGTTTTCTCGATCTAGAAAAAGTTCGAAAATAAGGACTGTCGGTCCATTTAGGTTCTGTCACGCCCGTTTTGGCATTAAAGTGTTGTTTTAAATTACATGGACTTTCTTTAAAAAAATAGTTTTTATCTATGAAGTTTTCAATACTTCACACGCAGAATATTGTAGGTTCAAGTATTCAAAAACAATTTTAAAAAACCACAACTGCTTGTTAATGATGCGCAGCAACTCTGCAACGCGACAATATAGAATTCAGGCTATGGTCCGATCCAAGGACAAGTTCTGGTAGACCCAGCGACAGGCCAACACTACATAGTCCCACCACAGCCGGCCTATTATCCACCAATGCAACCAATGTACTATCCACCACCGCAGCCGGCACCAATGTACTACCCGTACCAGCAAATGCCACATCAACCACATGGTTCGTTTAGTTTAACATTTAAAAAAATGAAGATTATGTCGAGAAAGCGTGAATAATCCGAAAAAACGAAGATTTTGTTGAAAAAGCGTGAAAAATCGGCTACTTTAAATGTTAAACAGTTATTCGCGACGTATTTTGAGATGAAAACAAAAAAAATAACCTTATAAATTGTTTCTGTTTGGAAAAAGACTGAAGAAAAGCATAATAAAAAAGTATGCAAGTTTAGTTTTTGTGATGGAGTAACTACAAAGAAACAAGAGAGAAAAAAAGAACGAATGAGTTGATTTATTTTTGGAAAAAGCTGAAATTTTTCGAAAAAAGAAAAAAGTAAAGCGACTGTTTTTCAAAATATGTCGAATCAGAAATAAGAGAAATGGATTTTTTTTTCCAAATATCAATCGTATGATTATTATGCGAAAATATCAGAACACCTCAAATGTGTTGAAAACATTGAAAATCGAGTATTTTTGAGGTGAAATAACACGAATCGGTCGTAACTGAATGAAAATGGTCATTTTATAAGAATAAAATTTTTGGAATTCAGACAAAACGAATTTTCAGCATACCCACAACCAATGATGATCCCGCCATACGGAACGAGCCCCATGATGGTCCAACGACCGCCAGCACTTCATGGATCCAGAAATACTATGCAGACTGAAGATTCGTTCGGTATGTTTCAAGCTACAAACATCGATTTTCAAATTAATGATCGGAATTTTGTTTGAGATGAGTACATTGAGGGACGATATTCGTATGGTAGATCTCTGTAATATTTTAAAACTAGAAGTATTCACGATGTTTTTTCTGTTAAAAAATGATCAAAGCCAAAGGGCACACTTTTGAATATAAAAAATATTCAGTCCCGGGCCGCGCAGCAGCGCGCGGTGGGATTAGATCGTTTCAGTATGACCAAACAGCCTATCTCTCATTAGAAAAGAGTGCTGACGAAAATTTTGAAATGAACACAGATTGTATGTTACTCATCAGACATCCCACCACCGCCATCACCTTCGCTCTCGTTCCGATCGACCCCGCCACAGCCCAAGGTGTACGCATCACCACCACCGTCGACGGTCAGTACCAGTGCGACTTCGATCTATAGGTGAGATTTTAATTTTTCTTTTAACAAGTCTAAAACAATTATCTAAAATGCGAACTTGGAAGAACGAACTTTCAAATTATGTCTTCAAAAACTCTCAACGAAAATTGAAATGTCAAAAAAAATTCGAAGAAGCTATACCCGGAGATAAAAACTTAACTGATACTTCAAAAGTTTCTCCAAGAATTTTCAAAAATAATTTCCACAATTTATTTCGCGAAAAATTTTCCCACATATTTCTATAGTTTATTTTTCAATTAACAAATACTCTGAAATCTGAAAAATGGATGATTTTAACTCAAAAATTGATGTCTCAATTTTTGTTTCAAAAAAACATGGAAAACGCCCTCATTACTCTGAAGCAATGAAAATGGAGTAACTGTTTTTCAGAGAGAAGGTTCAACAACAGAAAAGTCTACAAAACGAACAACCGGATGATCCAGAGTCGGGGTTTCGTCGGAACAGTTTGAGAGGAAGCTTCGAGTATAATAATGCAGCAGCAGCAACACAAGGACAGGCTGAACGAAAAGAGACTCATGACTGGAGAAAGACAACACCAATAGGACCAACCACCATGGGGAAACAGGAAAGGACACCATTGTATGGTGGGCCTCCACCTTGGTGGCAGTACCAAGACGTGCCCAACAGTAATGTTACACAGTCGGATGTTGAGAGGTGAATATTTGATTCAATGGAAAAATATAATCGATAAAATAAAAAGGATTTTCAACAAAAATATTTCAATGTTAGAAATCCCAAAACAGTAGTGTTTCAATTTTTAAATAATAATTCTATAATTTATCAAAAGTCTTCATTTCTTGAGAATAATCTCACATGTCAAACAATGATTATTTTCGAACTTGAAAAAAATTGAATTTCAAGTTTTCAAATAAATATTGAAGAAATATTAGATAAATTGCGAAAAATGTCTTGAAATTTTAGTGTTTGATTTCCATTAGTAAAAAATGCAATATTCATGAAAATATTTATTTTCGAAAATAGTTTTCCAAAATAATGATATTCAAAAAAATTAATTCCACTTATTTATAAAAATTTCACTTTCGCAGTCGTCAACGGGTCTCACCATCATTGCGCCATCACCATGCATCGTCATCTGACGTAGAAGGTGTCCGTCGACCTGGTGCTCTGCCTTCTGGAGATCCACCATTGACGCCCACCATGCAGCACAGAGGATCAACCACACCAACAGCGAAAGCGGTCAGAATGGACATTGGACTGAAGAGTCCTGCAAAAGTTGAAGAACCGGTTGTAAGACGTGAGATTTTAGTTATTTCCTGTATTATAAAACCTCCTTCGCTTAGAAAAGCAATATTTCCCATATTTTTCTTTGTTAAAACACGAAAAAAATTTACCGGGAGAGAAATTTTTCCACTCTTTTCTACTTTAAAATTGATTTTATATTCGGACTGATGTAGTTCATTCATGAAATGAAAAGTTGAACAATTTTGAGGACTCAAAAACAAATTTCCGAAGAAGAACTGTTCTTTTTTTCATTCAGCCTAATAATTTTAGGTGTTTTCTTATTTTTAACTCACAATAACTTTGTTAATAGAGAATGATTTTCATAAGTTTTAGTATCGTTCGGCAATATTCGCTATATGCTACAAGCTGATTTGGAATACTCGAACACCTTTGATATGTATTCTGATGGTTTTTTTTCTTTTATGACTCGAATGCTCACAGGTCCATCAACAACAGCTCGATCGGTCAGGATGGAGATCAACTTGGATTCAGTGCCGACTCCGCCAGCGAGTGAGAATAAAGGGGAGTTTTTGTTCTCTCTCTCTTTCTCTTTCTCTCTCTCTCTCTCTCTCTCTCTCTCTCTCTCTCTCTCCTTCCCCAAAAACCTTTTCAGGAGCCCCACGAGCTTCAGCAACAGCCTTCACAGTCAATTTCGACAGTCCAGACGTGGATTTATCACTTCAAGATGCAGCTAGAAAGTCAGCTCAAGTAAGTTTCCCACTTTGAAAAAACCATCAAAGTGGATGGTTTCTCATTAAAAATTCTGATAATCGAAGTTTTTCCCTATAGGCGAAACGGATAATGTCAAGGAGATCGGTCCAGCCAACTGCAACACCGCCATCACGTAAGACGGAAGTCGTCCAAGAACAACACCCGCCGGTCCCCACAGCACCAGCGAGCAAAAAATATCTGCTACAAAAGTTGCTCAGTGGTGAGATTTCATACGTAAAAACCTCAAATTGCTGGATGATGAGCAGCGTTCCCTTCCCCTTTTTGACATTTTGTTATCTGGGTTCAGAGTTAAACCTAGTTAGTTTTTTCGAAAGTTATGTAGTTTCCATGAAAAAAATTATGAGTTTTTTGTTTGAAGGTTAGAATTTGGTTCGAAAAAAAAGACTCCAAGAAAGCGAAGAAAGTTATATCCCCTTATGCGGGCATTTTTTGTTTTTCTCAAAGTACAAAATTTTGTTATGCATGTATGCGATGGGATGCGATTTACTAATTGCCGTAGTCACGAATACCCTTTTCTAGAAAATTGGAGTTGAGAATGCTGTATTCAAAATGATCATTATTGATTGATTTTTCGAGAATGTAATCTTCAGGCGCAACAGATGATCAAGGAAATCATGAGGACGTTTCTACCGAGTTTGTCGACGATACGGGAAGTGACTTTTACAAGCGAGATGCAGATGCTGTCTCTAATGCCGGTACTTTTATTGTTGGTAGGGTTTAAGAGTATTAATGAGTTAAAGAGAGGTTTCAGACACATCCAAGCGGCAAAGCACTCTTCCCATTCCCCAAATGCAACAGAAGATTGTCGAACACTCGGATGATGATTCTGTTACGGACGATAGCGAGTGAGTGTTTAATGCTACGAATAGTGGATTAGATAGTTGTGTCTTCATACTTTCCCAAAACATTGTGCAGTTTGTGTGTCTTTTCTGAATTCTGACTTTTTCCGACGTTTCCTTATAAGAACCGGTGTTTCAGAACATCACCGTTGAAATCTATCGGATCTGTAGAAAATACGTGTCGAACTACGAGCGTATTTGATGATTTTTGATAGTTTTATATATTTTTTTGTTTTTTTTCTAAAATAAAAAAGAACTGTTCATATCTGAAATTCCAGCGATGAAGACGACTCACAACGTACCCGTGTGGTAGCACCACCAACAATACCGCAAGAACCAGTCCCGAAGCCGCCACAGAAAAGTAATTTCCTGGAAGAACTGGCGAAGCTTAAGTCCATGGCTGGTCTGCCAAAGACGGCACCGCAGACGAGAGGTTTTTTAAAATTAATTAAAAAAATCTACTGTGACTTCATAGTCGGTTTGGATAGAAAACGTTGAATTTGAGAAATTGAAAGGAAGTCGATTAATTTTGGTAACTGAACTACAAAGATCGATTGGAGTATGGTCGGTCAATTAGTATGTATTGAGATGAGATATCAATCGGTTTCAGCGACTGAGCTGCAAAATTCCGATTATTTTGCTCGAAAAAGTTCAGAGAATGTCGATTGATATATCGTTTCAGCATCGCCGTCAACCCGTCCGACGGCCTGCCTATCCGGATCCCGTGGCACTGCTTCGACCTCCATCGCCGCCACGTCTTCAACTCGCCCGTCTCGCCTGAGCTCAGCAGTACCCACCAGGTCGGTGGTGTCAACGCAACGAGACACGTCGACCGCAAGATCGAGGCAATCGTATGCCGGCACAACCCTTGGTAGCATGGCTAACACCTCCTCAACCAATGCACATAACTCGTCTCGGTTCAGGTACCTTTTTTTATTTTTTTAAAGGGATTGTGTAGAGTAAGGTGAAGATATTAGAATGTGAACACTAACATCGCAATATTTATTAAAGGCACATAAAAATCTTTTCAAAAAGCAAGTCGAAAATACAAAAAAGGTCGAAAAAACCCGAAATGTTTTCAAGCCGTCTTTTCTCAAATGATCGAGACCAAGCTGGTGAAAATTAGATAGTAGATAGTTTATTCCCGGAAGGCCAGAGTAAAAGATATTTAAAAAAAGATAAAAAAAAAATATATGTCAAAGGTGTGTTAAATTGTGTAAAATTCGTTAGGTCAAAAAATTAAGGTCCGGTCTTTTTCTTCTTTGAAATAGCGTTGTACGATTTAACTGGTAAAAATTTCATGGTCCTTCTCTCTCAAATTCTATATTTCCCACATTTTTAACGAATTTCATCACACTAGAAAAAATTCAAATCTTCCCGATGTTTTCAACTTTACTCTACACAATCTTACGGGTTAGATGGAGTGAGAGGAATATTTTTGGGAAGACAATCACAATAGGCCACTTCTTATGTTATCACTGTTGGTTCTTGTTTCGGCAGAAAACGTTTTTTTCAAAAATTAATTTTGTCCGAAATATGAAAAAAAAAATTGCTTTCGAAAACTACTGGAAATTGTCCAAGAATGGTCGAAACGAGCACCCAACCAGAGTTGAGCGGGGCCAAAGTGTATGTTTTTCCCGTTCGATCTGACAAGTCGAGCAGCATTGCGTAGAGTTGGTATTTAGATCGGGTTTTTCGCAGGATGCCAGTTTCGCTCAACTCTGGTAAGAACTTAGAACGGGGCACAGCGCACATCTCCCTGTTTAGGCGCCGAGGTGAGAACATCGGTGAAAATGAGAGAGAGCGCAGAGACAATTCGCGGTTAGAGAGTGTTTAGTGTAGGTTTACGGGACTTATCAGCATTATCTTTTTATTGTATCGTAGAACTTTTCATTTCTAATGATTATTAGTCTTTTTTTTCACATTCGAAATATTTTCCAGATGCTCTGAACACATTTCATGCTCGAAATCAGAAATCTCGAAGAGTACACTCAAAAATTAAAAGTAGGATTTGCGAGTTACTGTAGTAGTTCCTGCGGCTAGATCGTGCTAGCGCCAGGGGGGGGGGCGGAAGAGTACGTGAGGGTGCGAGACGCAGAGACAGTGTGATACTGTTGGAGTGTGTTAGAGTCCGTACACCTCTATGCAGTAAGCAGGGAGATGTGCATCACTCACTAAAAATGAAACGACAATTCACAAAATGTATCGTACAGCCACATCCGCACCACATCACGGCCCGGAGGCTGGCGATGTCAAAGCGAAAGGTAGGTTTCAGATGTATTTTGTTGCATGATCAGTGACACTTTTTATTCTCTAGTAGTTTTTTGCCTGCCATTCATCTCTCCAGAATTCCCGTGTGTGATTAGGTGAGAGGTGTACGACCTGTTCCAGTCACCTTTTTTCCATTTTGACCTGTACTAGTCTTCATTTTACCGAAAATAGTATTATTTCCAGAAAAACTGACGAGGGAATGCCACCAAGGGGCCACGAATTTATACATTCTGACTGGTCTCCTAGGTTTTTGAATATGGTGAAAATGATAGAACCGGTCTCAAAAGTCCTAGATCTTATCCACTAGGCGGCGCGACACGATTTTTTTTAGATCAACCTCGCGTTGATGGGCAGAAACGAGGGTGTACGCGATTTCTTGCAAATTTACATGTAAAAATGACATCGACCGTAATTCAAAAACCAGGTCGATGAAGCAACTTTTGAGACCGGTTCTATCATTTTCACCATATTCGAAAACCTAGGAGACCAGTCAGAATGTATAAATTTGTGGCCCTTTGGTGGCATTCCCTCGTGAGTTATTTTTTCTTTCATTTTGAGTGTCTTCAATTTCATACTCGTCGCTCTCTTTCTCTCTCTCTCTCTCTCTCTCTCTCTCTCTCTCTCTCTCTCTCTCTCTCTCTCTCTCTCTCTCTCTCTTTCTCTCTCTCTCTCTTTCTCTCTCTCTCTCTCTCTCTCTCTCTCTCTCTCTCTATCTCTCTCTATCTCTCTCTCTCTCCGTAGTTTTTTTGTAGATTCACCAGCAAGCAGAATTAGTGCACGATCGTTGTGACTATATGGACAAGTTGTGTGATGATTTTTATCCCAGAAAAGCATGAAAAACTGAGAATTTCAGTCGAGCTGACGGTGGAAGATCATCGATGAGATCAACAGCACCAACAACACCAACGTCACAGAAACGGCCACCATTCAGGACTGGAATGGCACCACAGCCGAGATTCTCGGTAAGCGTCGATTTTAAACGACATAATTTTGACCCTATTTTCTACTACAGTAACTCATATGGTACTATTATTCGATACTATACATAATGTAGCGAAATAAGTTGATAATTCGGGAATACTTATAGCTAGATTCTGAGAGAAAGACCGCTGTAACTAACGAAACGTAGGTCAACGTTTATATGATGTAAGTTACTGTAGTAAGATTGTAGGTCAAAATAATTTTATGCGAGTTACTGTAGAATATGTCAAATTTATGCCATGTCAGTCACTGTAAGAAGATTACAGTACTGTTCATAATCTTAGTCGCATTTGACTTTTTCGTCATAATTCTTTTCAAACTCAATGAATCGATCTGAACTACTCAGAGAAAGTTTTGGAGTACATTAAACGTTTGTGGTACAAGTTTGGTCATGATTCACAAAGAATGAACATATTTTTGGAATTGAAACGAAAAACATGAATAATTGAAAAAATTTAATTCATGATTCAAAGGCACATAACTTACTAAAGTCAGTGCTAGATGTTCCAGACCAGTTACAAAATGCTTGAATATGTTGTCTCAACTCTTTTCGTGTCAGTCTTAGCCTGACATCTTTTTGGCCTAGAGCACAGGAGTTTTACAAAGACCAGCACCTTGAAGATCTGCCATGTTTTTAGAAAACGAGTTATCTGCAATGAATATCGTGGTTCAAATTTGCTACAAATCACTCCACAGCTTCTTACAGTATCGAGGTACATTTTTCAAATATTGAAATGATGTTGGACAAATCATCGGGTTCACACGACATCGTTGAATCCAGGAACCCAGATTGCGCACCCTGTGTTCGGCGGCGTTTTCCTCTGAAATCTCGTATCCGAAGGCAACATTCATGAGTTTTTGTTTTTGAATATTGGTCTCATATAATTTTTAGTTCTATTGACTCGCCATAAGCACACCCAAAAATCTCAATAGCAAAATATAACCTTCCAAATATAACTCATAGACCATACCGTTACCCTCTCCATACTTCAGGGTTGGATACAGATGCTTTTCGTCGTATTCAGTTTATTTTTTGAAAATTCCATATGAACAACATTATTTCACTCTGTTCACGTCATTCCAGAACTCCAGTCGTTATGTGACACGTTCCGACATGTTCAGATGACTGGAGCACTACAACATGCAAGACAGTACTTCCTGTTTCTGTGAATTCGGGTCTTGCAGTGTGCTCGTGATCATGGATTATAACGAGATTTTATGTATAACAAATATACGCTCATAAAATTCTAGAATATTGTCATTGAGTATGACATTTCAGAGAAAAATGCCGCCGAACACAGGGTGCGCAATCTGGGTTCCTGGATTCAACGATGTCGTGTGAACTCTATGATTTGTCCAACACCATTTCAATATTTGAAAAATGTACCTCGATACTGTTAAAAGCTGTGGAGTGATTTGTGGCAAATTTGAACCACGATATTCATTGCAGATCACTCGTTTTCTAAAAACATGGCAGATCTTCAAGGTGCCGGTCTTTGTAAAACTCCTGTGCTCTAGGCCAAAAAGATGTCAGGCTACGACTGACACGAAAAGAGTTGAGACAACATATTCAAGCATTTTGTAACTGGTCTGGAACATCTAGCACTGACTTTAGTAAGTTATGTGCCTTTGAATCATGAATAACATTTTTTCAATTATTCATGTTTTTCGTTTCAATTCCAAAAATATGTTCAATCTTTGTGAATCATGACCAAACTTGTACCACAAACGTGTAATGTACACCAAAACTGTCTCTGAGCAGTTCAGATCGATTCATTGAGTTTGAAAAGAATTATGACGAAAAAGTCAAATGCGACTAAGATTATGAACAGTACTGTATATACCAAATCCTGTGATAATGATTAGTGTTATTCTAATCGAATCGTAGTTCCACATTTTCTCGAGTTGATTCAGTGTGTATGAGGTCAAAATTGTATTTTGCAAATTACTGTAAAATGATCGTCAACCCTTTTTCAGCTCGGCTCCACCCAGCAACAACGTGACAATGAGATGAATGCGTGGTTGAGAAGGAAGGATTATAACCCTATGAGAGCAGCAGCCGAGGCGAAGAAACAAAAAGATACGAAGAATAGGTGAGAGAGAGAGAGGGAAAAGAGAGAGAGAGAGTGAGTGAGAGAGAGAGAGAGAGAGAGAGAGAGAGAGAGAGAGAGAGAAAGAGAAGAGAGAGAGAGAGAGAGAGAGAGAGAGAGAGAGAGAGAGAGAGAGAGAGAGAGAGCAATCAACATTTTACAGAGAAGAACAATTCCAATCGAATCGGTCGATGTCATTCAACGTAGGACCAGAGAAGCTGCCTGCTCAACACTCCAAGGCCACACCTTTCGCCCTACCAACACGAAGGAGATCTCAAGAATCCCTAGCGGAAGACGCGGCAACGCAAGCATCGCAACGCGTCATCGCCGCGTACTCTCGTGGAGTCGTTGAAGACATCAGCCGGTTGAGTCAGCAAAGCGCGAGATCCAAGGCAGGCGAGGTAGCGTTTTTTTTCGTGACGCAATATTGGTTTCGTATACGTAACCAAGAAATTACCTGAAAATAATAGTGATTTCCAAAACGAATTGATTGCAGAAAACATCGGGACTATCACGCGCTGTGGACGTCCTATCACAAAAGTGCAAGAAGAGTATTGAGCTTATTAGGTGAGTTAAAAAAAAGGGGTTTTTCTTGTAAAAGTGATAAATTTGCGGAATAACAGCTTTTTCTGAAATATTCGACACATCACTAGCTGTTGTTCTTGACAAAGCAAAAAAAAAACAATAACGATCGATAATTTTTTGTTCTTCTCATGGAACGGTATATAAATTACCATACCGAACTTGAGTCGTAAAGTGCACGAAATTGAATGAGACTGAACAAGTGAGCATGATACTTTTATGTATAGACGAGATTTTAAAAGACAGACTTTGAGAAAAATCGATAACGATTGATCATTCCAGATCCCAAAACAAGGGTTGTCTTTCCGTTTCCGTGGAAGATCTTCTTAGCGCAGCTGCTGATGAACCAAGACAGAATGAGAGTTTGGACGAGCAGCTTGACAGGTTGTCTGATGCCTTCGATGCAGTGCAACGGTACTTGGAGCAGTATTCGTTAGACGGACGAGATTCCCCTTTGCCAGAGCCGCAAGATGCGAGGTGAGTATGGTTGGAAGTCTATCCCGAAAAGTCCTCATTGGAAAAAAAATAGTTTTAAAAGTGATTGTAAAAGTTTTCGAAGAGACTAACCAGTTGATATCGAAAATCTAGTCAAGCTATCGCTTTGATAATTTCTGTAAGTAAGCCATTTTTTGGCTGCGGTTTTCTGCCGCGCGGTCCTAAAATTCCGCGGACGGAGAGGTCGGTCGGGCGGGATATCCGTGAAGTGATCTAGAAAAATGAAATTGAATAAATCAGGTCATTTTTACACTTCTATATGAAACACATTTGTTGTATCGCAAGGACAGTGTGGTACGCCGAAAGTTAACTATGCGAGTTACTGTAGTTCACTCGTAACAACATTACTATTCAATTCAAATTTTCTTACATAATCTGATTAGAATACTCTCTGTATATACCCTCACCCATGTTTCTTGCTCTAATGTTAACTCTATTCTCCAATTTAAATTGAGCTAATCGTTATTCTGGAAATAATGTGGAATTAATCTGTTAGTAATGCAGAAATAATTTAATTAATTGACTAAATTTTATTCTTCAAAATTCAAATAAGTATCGAAGTTACAAAATTACAGAAGTCCATCTGACGACGACGAGACGTATTAAAGAATGCTGAATGAGAATCATGTACCTAGTCAACAATTGAGAAATTGATCAGTTTTATCCCATTATTTTTTCAGTTTGTACATTTCATTTCTACCCATCGGATATCAAAATTGCTCTATTTTTAACGGTTCAAACATGTGAATAAATATATTGCTCCAAGGTTTGAGGGAGAGAGAGAGAGAGAGAGA
The DNA here is from genome assembly GCA_963978915.1 of Caenorhabditis parvicauda. Lineage (NCBI taxonomy): Eukaryota > Metazoa > Nematoda > Chromadorea > Rhabditida > Rhabditidae > Caenorhabditis > Caenorhabditis parvicauda. Next base: position 3,001,016 of record OZ022250.1, on the reverse strand, counting down.
GAGAGAGAGAGAGAGAGAGAGAGAAAGGAAGAGAGAGTATGATTGTTCACACCCTAACTTGGGTAACTGAACCGCGAATGATGCGGCAGTGACCTCAGAGCTATGATCCAGCTCAGCGAAAAAAGATTTGAGCATTTCTTTATTACTATAAGTAAACTAAAGACAAGGTAAGTGAAGCGAACAGAAAGAAAATAAAAACGGAACTTCCAATAGGCTGGAGGTTTAGGCTTCTTGAGCTGTGTTGCCGCTCTTTGTAACAGGTTCGTTTTCGCCTCTCCACGCCTTCAGTTTCAAGAACGTCTCCAGAGCGAATAAGACGGTCAGGGCGACACAGATTACCTAGAAATTTTAGTTGAGAGAGAGAGAGAAAAAGAATGAGAGAGAGGGAGAGAGAAAGAGAAAGAGAGAGAAAGAGAGAGAGAGAGAGAGAGAGAGAGAGAGAGAGGGAGAGAGAGAGACTTACAGCAGTCATAACTGCAGCACCTCTACCGTCAGTACCCCAGGAAGCAGAAAGATGGACCATTAACCAGATCGAGATGAAGTAGAGAATCGTGTTGACTCCGTAGAAAAGAAGCTCCTGAATGAGTGGATAAATATTTGATACTGGCGAAAGTAGGTGTCGGTTGGACGCCGATTCGACGTTAAGGTAAAAGTTGTCTGTGGATTTTTGCTGTTTGGAAATGTGTAAATGAAGTAGTCATATTTTTGATAGATTTGTCGATGAAATCATACTCTTCAAATCTATCCTTTTGCATCGAAATTATTTGAATTCAAAAGAAAATGAAACATCAAGTGTTTGACAGGTTTTTCACCCAAAAATTTCGGTTTCAATGCATTAACTCGTTTTGAAACTCTCAAAAGAAAATAGGTGTGCAGGAAAAAGTAGGATCAGGTCGGACACCTACCACAACAATAAGCCCTTCTCTCGTTGGTTCATCCTTGACGGTCAGGTGCGGGAAGCAAACGTATCCGAGAAGAAGGCCAGTCACTACGAGTAACGTTTCAAACGTGATGTGCTCTGTCCACGCTGCCGTTGTCGTCCTTCTGTCTGCGCAGATGGCGAGGACAAAGGCCACGAACGAGAGGATCTGAATTGTACCTTTTCTATTTCAGAAGAAGTCGGTTTTCCCTTTGTACAGAATATCGAAGTTCAGACCATTCTGAAACAGTGTTTCTTTCAAAATCATCTATTCGGGCGACAGATGGACTGTAAATGGACCGGCATTGGACTGTAATTGAGCGACACATGTCCGGGACGATAGTCGCCCATTTACGATCCAATGCCGGTCCACCCAAAGTTTTGGAGATAATCACCAGCTGATCTTTAACTACGAAATCTTCATTTTCGTAAAGGTAAAGAAGATTGAAATCGAAATCGGTATCAAGTAGTTTTACTGTCATACGCAGTATGTCATAAAAACTGTACCGTTCAAAAATATATGCACGATACTGTTTTCTGTTGGATCGACACGAAACTTTCAAATGTTGTGAAAACAAGGGGAACAGGAGGTGAGGGCTACTATCAAGTATTCAGATTTTTTAGAAACTCACAATCTCTGCAAGCTTCAACACTCCTGGGATAGTTCCAAGGTAACCGGTATTCAACTGTCCTTGTCTGTTCGTTGGAATTATCTGGATCTTGTTGGCCATGTGGAATTGAAGCTTCTTTTTCTCCTGAAATGACCTATTATTGTATCAGCAATTTTTGACCGCCTGTCTTCCCCAAGACATTTTTGATCTACACTTTTCTAAGTTACAGTAAGATAGTGGTATGGTAAATTGCGGAAACTCTCCGAACAAAAAATGAGCGTTGATGAAACACTCTTGAGGATGTCAAATGTTTGAAGTTTTAGAGATTTCTGGGTTTTCGATCTACTAGCTACAGTAATATAGCAGTACGGTACCTCTCTCTCTCTCTTTCTCTATTTCTCACTTTCCCTTTCTCTCTCTCTCTCTCTCTCTCTCTCTCTCTCTCTCTCTATCTCTCTCTCTCTCTCTCTCTCTCTCTCTCTCTCTCTCTCTCTCTCTTTCTCTCTCTCTTTCTCGCTCTCTTTATCTCTCTCTCTCTCTTTCTCTCTCTCTCTCTCTCTCTCTCTCTCTCTCTCTCTCTCTCTATCTCTCTCTCTCTCTCTCTCTCTCTCTCTCTCTCTCTCTCTCTCTCTCTTTCTCTCTCTCTCTCTCTCTCTCTCTCTCTCTCTCTCTTTCTATTTCTCTATCTCTCTCTATCCCTCTCTCCCTTTCTCTTACCGCCAATGTCTGAAAGATAAACGGAACATAAAAAAAATCAAAGCAGATTTTTGAAAAATGTCATTTCTACAAATTTTTCATACAAAAAAGATTTTTCACAGTCCGGATTCAAAAATATCTTCTGATTTTCCTGATTTACCTTAGGTTTTTCTTGACTACGCGGGACATTGTCATTAAGAGGGAGCTCTTTGGCAGGCCCGATGTCGATAGTTGCATCTTCGTTCAGCATTCTTAGAATAGGGAAGATTCGTTTTTCTCGTCAAGAATAGATTGGTTTTAAAGGATGGAACAATAGGGATGAGTAATAATACGCATAGAATGTGAATGTGAATGCTGTGGTTGACCCAAATTTGGTGAAAGTCAGATGAGTGGTAATGATAGGTATAGGTAGCAATACAGGTAGTGTTGACATTTACAAGTATGCGTTCCTCGTTTAGGACAAACATCATTGACTGTGTGAATGAGGTTATGAACCTATTTTTCACAGTACCAAAGTTTAAATTGGACTATTGTCCTAGAATACCTAGGTTGATGTTAATCTATGAAGTACAGGGTGGGCCAGAGATGGTGATATACCCTACCTTCTACATGTAACATTTTTAAACGCTTGAGAAGAATCATAACTTTTCTTTTACTACTCGTTCCTTAAACCTTTCCAAACTTATTGTGAAATTTTCGTCTCATAACTATCGTAACCTATAGTCTTAACGGGCTTGTACCAACTATTTCTGAAATAAAAATGTAAAAAATGCGATTTTTGGAGTTCGAATTTTTAGAACTATGAATTGTTTAAGGTGATAGAAAGTGTTTTCTAATTAAGGGTCTTTATTTTATCGCAAATACTCAAATGTCAGGCAAACCAGCCCGGAGTGTCGATGGCTGGAGCTAGGTAATAGGAAAGAGATAATTCAAAAAAGTAACTATCTTAACTATGAGTAGGTTCTAAGTTTTTTTTTTCGTATTATCAGTCTTCAGATCTTAATCACTCTATTTCAAATCTATCTTACTCTCATTTAATGAGGTAGATCAATTGTTATCAACTTATTGATCACAGAGAAGGATTCTGAGAAGTTGACACGTATAGAATAGAAGGCGATATGGTTGAATGGGAGAGTGATGTAAACAGCGAAGGTTTTACCTTGAGACTGGACAAATGATACGTTCGCGCACTATCAGCGTTGTTCAATCTAGGCCGTTTTGTGGTTTTCGGTTTTGTTTATCTCTAGTGTTCTGTCGGAAGTCGCAAGGTTGAAAAAACGGAACGCGGTAGAGTTACAGCGTGTCCCACAAAAATACATCCATGTTTAATGCTCGTCGAGAAAAAACGATCGGTACGTGTTGCTGTCAAAAGCAGAACCTATCCACACTCAAATCAAATTGACTGGAAGTCGGAAGTAGAATTTTTTCAACGGTAGTCGGGAGTGCAAAAAAGTTGAAAAAACTCAGAGACATTGTATATTCGCGCATTCTCAACAGGTGATAGGTCAATTCCATACTGAATAGAAACGATTTCACGGTTTTTTCGTCATTTTTCACGAAAAAAAATTTTTGACGGAAGTCGGAAGTAGAATTTGTTAAACGGAAGTCGGAAGTCGGAAGTAGAATTTGTTAAACGGAAGTCGGAAGTCGGAAGTGAAATTTTTTTCACGGAAGTCGGAAGTCGGAATTCCGTGCAACTCTGATGGGAACCTATCCTTCTGGGGAAGTCGACCCGGTGAACATAAAAAGGACAAAAAAGAGGGTGAGTTATGAAACCATGACCGACCGGCCGGGTGAGCGATTATATTGCGCTGCATTCAACCCAACTTACCTAACCGGTCACATAGACACAACATCGATTCGGAATGATAAGTTCGAGTAGGCTAGTCATATCAAATTAGCTTAGGAAGTAAACTCGGTTACTTTTTGCTGAACTCTACCAAAAAAAAGAGGAATGGAGAGAAGAGAGAGAAAGAGAGAGAGAGAGAGAGAGAGAGAGAGAGAGAGAGAGAGAGAGAGAGAGAGAGAGAGAGAGAGAGAGAGAGATAGAGAGAGAAAGAGAGAGAGAAAGAGAGAGAGAGAGAGAGAGAGAGAGAGAGAGAGAGAGAGAGAGAGAGAGAGGAAATGTTCAACAGGAACTTCCAGAAAATGACTAGACGGGTCTGCTCGCTGATCAAAAACAATGTAAAAAGAGCAGGAACAGACGCTCCTCGTGTTTTGGAACTTTTCCGATGTTTGCTGTTTATAAGTCAAAGTAAAGAACATACCTCTCTTGCTCCGCAAAAACAATGTGAAGTGCTTATCTCTTTAATAATAACACAAAAACAACAATTTTACCTATTAGTGCAAGAGAATGTGAACTACACGGTGTATGGAAAACAAATTGTGTAGGGTTTTTGTTGATTTTTATTTTTCAAAGTTTTTTGTTACGACTTGATTCAATTTTACTGAAAACTTCAGCTTAATCGTTTCACGGGCTCTTAAAAACAGTTTTCAATCTTCATTTTTCCCGTCGTTTCGCTTTTTGTTTTCCACAATTGTGATTTTTTAAAAACTTTTTAAAAATTCCGTTCATTTTTCCATTTACATTATCTCAAACTATCTCGTTATAGAAGTGAATTTTCAGGCAACTTCTGAAACTGTGCAAATATCCGCCAGGTCCACACACTCTACACACTTGAGTCCACGCGCAAAATACTCACCAATAGCTCGGTCTCCGTAGATCCATCTGGTCTTCGGGTCGTGATTGTTTTATTTTCCTGATAGCTCATTCTTGGGTATGGTTCGTCGTCTGCTGCAAAGAATCTGATGAGAACGGGAAGAAATCCTGAGAGGGAAGAAATCCGAGAGAGAGCAGACAGCTACGGCCTTTTTTGGGATTCAGGTAATGAGATAGCACGCACTATCGCTGGACGCAGACCTCCTCGCCCTATTTTGAGTATTTCGGCATCTATGATAAAGTTAAAGAACTTACAGTATGGAAAAAGTATTTTCTATCACTTAAAAAACCCATATTTCTCAAATTTCGCAGAAAAGTTCGTAAGGACAGTGTTTTTCTAACAATAAGTTCGGTACTTGTTTCACATACCGATCAATGTTTCTCATTGTGAGTTGTCAGAAGGAATGTCTAGCATAAAAAATCTACTTCCAAAAATGAAACTTGGTTTTAAGGTTTTAAGGTTATGGTTAACAAGCATTTAATAAATATTCAAAATCCTTGAGTAAGATCCGGAAAAAAGCTCACCTTCGTCGCTTTCGTGAAAGCTGGCAACAACCTGCTGAACTTCTCCTGAATTCTTTCTTGATGCCGATGGAACAATCTCGTACTCGTCACTCATAGAAGCTCAGTTTTTGAACATTGGGAAAATTTTGTTGTTTGTTCAGGTACTAGACAATCAGTTCATCTATTTGTCTACTTGAACCGTTCTTACTTGAACCTTCACTCCTCGACCAATTAAATGAGGAGGAGTGGTCTTGCAGTTCTATTTTTTTTAATTATTAGTTCATTTTTCAACTTTTCCCATCTCGTTTGGAACGAATAATGTGAAAACAAAAAGTACATTATTTTTTATACATCAGGCTTCACATAGCTTTCTCTACCTGTAAAAAAGTCTGATCTCCGTAAATCGGTTAGTCAGTACCGTAGCAGTTTCACCTTGAAATACAAGAACGATTTAAGTAATGCGCCTTTAATTTCAATGGACTGAAAGTAAGAATAATAATTTAAATCCACAAAGATCTAACTGTTCGTTGTGAGAGTCCTGACTCCTACCGTACTCATTTTACAAAAATGTGACTGGCGCGCGTTTGAAGTCGGTCAGACTTTTTGCTAGATATGTATGTCATTTTCTAAACTGACTACAAGTTTTCTTGAAATTTTATGTACAAAAGTTTGCGTGTCAATAAAAATCAAGGAAAACCCTCCAGTCGACATCAGTCTACATTTTTTGTATTTGAAAGATTCCAATCATTCTGAAGGTAATTTCCTGAACTGACCGCAACTCTACTCGACAAGTTTTACCGACGTCAAAGTGATAGATTGAGACACACCTACTAATTGATAAGCCATAAACAAGACAGACAGAGAGACAAGGTGGGGACGTACCAATAAATGAGAGAAGAAAGAAAGACGGTTCCGATTGGGCGGGAATCTCTGTCATCATCTTCTTCGTTGTCGTCGGTGTCTATTGTTCGATTTCAATCAATTGTAATAATTGGAAGTGTCTTACTGGTATCTAAGAAAGTGTGGAAGTTTCAGGGGTCTGAAAGTTCAAAAGAAAAGAATGTTTTGGTTGCAATTAATGATCTCAGGCTATGAAATACGACCGTTTCCGGTGATCTTCAATTTTTCCCGTTGTTTTCGATGTTTTCCGAACCGTTTATGACATGGACGGTCGTTTACGATAAATTCCGACCGGTTTTTGTATTTTCCCCCGTCGTTTCTTGCCGTTTTCTCTTTGAAAATTTCGGAAACACACGAAAACGGTCAAATCACGTTTTTACTGGTATCTGAGGAGGTAGTGAAGTTTCAGAATTAGAGGTGAAAAATATTCAGATGGGAAAAATCCTGATCTGTTCAAAAACGGGAGGTGAGAAGATGAAAATTTTGGTTTTTTTTTTCTCTTTTTTGGAAACCTTCCTACGCTCAGAGTTAACATGACCCTATCTTCGCTCATTATTGAGAAAAGGGGTTGAAAACGTGGAATAAAAGCTCCAAAACCTCTCTACGCTCAGGATATGAACTGGTTTGTAGCTAGGAGGAAGTTGATGAGATCATTCAAGAAGAGATGTTTTTCAATGTTCCAAAGATGATAATTCTCTCTACGCTCACGGTTGACATGAGCATCTCTACGCTACGGCTAAAACGGAAAGATAACTAGGAGTTAGAGGAGGAGGAAACTAGGAGGAAAAGAGAAAATGCTTTTTCTATGCTCAGATTTGACTAGAAATCTCTACGCTCAGAAAAATCAGGATTCTACAGACAGAACTAACAAAAACCAAACTTATTCTGTTCTCATAAATTTCAGCCACGAAAAAACGTATCTACGTTCAGGAGAAAACCTGAATGTCGCTACGCTCATGCTAATCATTTTCTGGAGATGAAACTAAATGAAAAGTGTATTAGTGTGTGAAAATTTTCAGAAAATATTGTTTTGGAAAAATTGAAACGAGTTGATGAACGTAGACACATCTCGTGGAATAGCTTAGGAGACACTACGTAACCATGGTAATCGTCCTAACTCAGAGATTAGTGAAGAACGTCTTGAGAATTTTTAATCGGCTCAAATCGGTGTTAAACAGCTAACCAGTCAGTTTATGACTCGCTACGGTCATCTACAGTAGCTGTTAAAGTTTAGCAACTTTTTTAGAATTGCTTTTTCACATTGCTTTGCAATTGCTTTGCAAATACGAGTATTATAATAAACTGTGACACAATTATAATAAAAAATACGAACTTTATAAAAGTATGTAAGTTTTTGGCAGTATGATACTCGTATTTTTTATTATAATGCTCTGATTTTTCTCCATTTACTATGATATTCTTGATCATAATCGTGTGACAGTTCATTATGATACTCGTATAATACCCGAGTAATTCAAAGTAAGAAAAAAACTTACCAAAATTGTATTCAGTCGAAGCGTGTCCTCCATTAGGTCTGTGGGTTTCAAGTCGAACGTTTTTCATGACTCAAGTTCTCTGAGTTGATCACTGAATGAAAAGAACGGCAAAAAACGAGGAGACAACTGTGATCCTCGCGTGAACATCTCATGTTACAGCTAGACCGGATACATAAAAAGTATAACTGATTGTTGCCATTTGTCACTTTGGCCAGCGAAGATCTCTTGTGTTTCAGGGGAAGTGTGCCAAGAATGAAATTGATAACATGGAATGTGCTATCATGGCTGCTGTTTCTGAAAAAGCGTGCCAGAATTAAAACAAAAAGGTATGAATTTCGAAAAAATTTATTGATCAAACAGTAGAAGCACCTTTCGATCCTCTGGTGTAGAAGACTCCTCTGGAAGCTTGGACGTCTGTAGTTCTGTACTTTCTTGGTCTGAAATTTCTCTCTCTTTTTCTCTCATTCTCTCTCTCTCTCTCTCTCTCTCTCTCTCTCTCTCTCTCTCTCTCTCTCTTTCCCTCTCTTTTCCTCTCTCTCTTTCTCTCATTCTCTCTCTCTCTCTTTCTCTCTCTCTCTTTCTTT
>OZ022250.1:2965087-2987587 GCA_963978915.1 Caenorhabditis parvicauda | reverse complement strand
TAAATCGTTCTTGTACTTCAAGGCGAAACTGCTACGGTACTAAGTACCCGATTTACGGAGGCCAGACTTTTTACAGGTAAAGGAAGCTACATACAGTAGCGACAGAAAGTTTTTGGACGATTTCATTTTTCAACATATCCCAACGCTGGGTTATCGGATTAGTCTTAAAGTTGCATAGATATCAGAAAAAACATTTTTTCACTTTGTGAAAAAATATCGGGATGATAGGTAGTGTTCTAGTAGAAAAATTTGTGATTTTCTCAAGTTTACTCAAAATTGACTTTTTACACATCACATTTATTTCTCGATTTTTTTCTTTCATCACGCATTTACCTGTTTTCAAGTGCATAATTCTGGAAATTCCAACTTTTAAAAATGTAAAAATAAGAGAACTAACCAAATCGGTGATCATCCGGGGTCACCGGATGAGATTTGAGAGGTCACATTCGACTGAACAGTCCTGGAAGAAGATATCTTATTAGTAGATGTCCTGACATGATAGTGGAAAAATATGCAAACAATAATGTGCTCAGAAAAAATTGGACCTGGAAGTCGAACCGTTTCTATTTTATGACCTAAAAACTGACCCCAGCTTGAGGATTCTCAAAAAGGCCGCCTACGAGATCGAATACGTATGGTCTTTAACCATGTCTAGGTGATCTCAAATAGAGTCGACAAAATGAAAAAAATTCTGTTTATGACTTTCCAAGTAGATCCAGCTATTCTAGAGCAAGAATGACCCTATACGGAGTTGATATCTTCTTCCAGGACTGTTCAGTCGAATGTGACCTCTCAAATCTCATCCGGTGACCCCGGATGATCACCGATTTGGTTAGTTCTCTCATTTTCACGTTTTGAAAGTTGGAATTCTCAGAATTATGCACTTGAAAACAGGTAAATGCGTGATGAAAGAAAAAAATCGAGAAATAAATGTGATGTGTAAAAAGTCAATTATGAGTGAACTTGAGAAAACCACAAATTTTTCTGCTAGAACACTACCTATCACCCCGATATTTTTTCACAATGTCAAAAAATGTTTTTTCTGATATCTGTGCAACTTTAAGACTGATCCGATAACCCAGCGTTCGGATATGTCGAAAAATGATATCGTCCAAAAACTTTCTGTCGCTACTGTATGTGCTATTTTTCAAAGACATTTTTTTGGAAAATTTTTGGTAATGATTGAACCAAACTTGAACATTAGTGTTTTCCTAAGGTTACTGTTGTATTTTCCAAAAAATAATAATGAAACATTTCTCTGTTTTGATCCAGAAATCCGACGGTTTCGTCTGTCATTCTTTACTTTTCACTGTTTAAAATCCCGCTTCGTATTCTTATCTCGATCTGCAATTTGCAGACAACAGTAGTTTACATTTTATTACAAGGTAAGGTGGGAAAAACAATTTTTGTAAAGATCCTAGTCTTTGAATCGCGGGTAAACTAGGAAAAAAAGAATTGAGACTGAATATTAGACAAATTCGTCGGATTTTTTTTCCAGTAGTCAAGAAATATTGTGTAGACCAACCTTTGCTGAGTGAAAAAATCCAAAAAAGACGCAGTGAAGTCAGTCAAAGCAAAATTGAAAATCAAGGTAGCATAGACAGAAATGGACTTGGGACTCTTGAAGAGTGCAAGATAGCCCAGAAGGCCATTCAGAAAACATCCAGTAACTGTGATCGAGATGTGGAAAACTTGGAAAAGCATCAGGAATGAAGATGAATCATGTTTAGACATAACAAAGAATCAGCTTCTATTGAGATTGGTTTTTCCATATGACCAATTTGGATGTTGTTACAGATTGTTGATGGCTAACATGCACTTCTGTTACGTCAGACTCTACTCGGTTGGATAGCTTCGGTTAACAAAAACAAAAAGTCGCTCTCAATAAATAACATCAATTGTTCGGATGATCGCTTCGCAGTTGTCTACTGGTGTTTCTTTATTCAGATGTATTCTGCCCAGTTATAGTCCTTATTAAACGAAAAAAACAGAAACTTCCAGGTTGAACGGTTCTTTGCCAACGTAGACCACGGAGTCTTTCTCACCAGAGTACTAGCAAACATATGTAGCTTCCTCCACCTGTAAAAAAGTCTAGCCTCCGTAAATCGTGTACTTAGTACCGTAGCAGTTTCGCCTTGAAATACAAGAACGATTTACGTAATGAGCCTTTAACTTTAATGGACTGAAAGTAAGAATAATAATTTGAATCCACAAATATCTAACTGTTCGTTGTGAGAGTCCCGACTCCTACCGTACTCATTCTGCAAAATTGAGATTAGAGCGCGTTTGAAAACGGCCATGCGTCTAGCGATATACACTCTGTGTCAAAAAAACGTCCACACCCATATTTTTCGAAATTTCTCAGTTCATATTAGCCCTCGCCGCTCGTCACTCTGCTAACTGTAAGAAAATGTGAAAACACTGTTGTGTGTACAATTTTAGCTAGATAACTTGTGTTAATCAAAAGTTATAATCAAAAACACCGAAAATGGTGTGTGTCAAAAAAACGTACACACTCTGAAAAACCGTTTGCTTCTTTAAAATTCTAATCTTTTCTACTTTTTTCTAATTTCTCTGTAAACAAAAAACGATTTTCGAACAGGCAACAGAAATCTAACTGCGTAGACGTGAGAAAAAAATTTAAAAATGTGAAAAATGTCAGTTTTTCGAAAATTTCTCGAAAAACGGGAAAAGTTTATCTTGAATTTGTCTGAACATTACAAACATCAGCAGATCACTTTTGTTGATAATTTTCTCATCATAATCAAACAACATACCAATAATCAAGGCTCAAAAACTCGATTTGAGAAGAAACAGGTGTCCAACTCGGAAACATGAGTTCGCGCATCGTCCCATTTGTGCATGAATCTTGATTTATCTGCACTGTTTTGAAATCGGTATGACGGATGCGATCTTCTGAATTGTGAAACCAATCATAAGATCGCAATTCAACGCCTTCAAACAAAATTGTGATGGTTGGAAGAATGATTTTCCACTACTGATTTAGTAACATACTAAAAACTATTCTTTCTCCATTAATTGTTTTTTTTCTTACCATTTATTTTGAGGAAAAGCGTTCTTTAACATGTTTTACGTTCTCAAAGAAAGTTAAAACTTTTTTCAAGGAAAATAAAAAAAGAAGAACTAATTAAAATATTTTTCCAAATCAGTAGTGGTACATCATTACTCCAGCCGTCGAAAATTTTTGTTTGAATGCAAGATTTGGAATCTGATGAATGGTTTTACAATTCAGATGATTGCATTCATCATACCAATTTCAAAACAGTGCAGAATAATCAAGATTCACGGACAAATGGGACGATGCGCGAACTCATGTTTCCGAGTTGGACGCCTTTTTCTTCTCAAATCGAGTTTTTGAGCCTTGATTATTGGTATGTTGTTCGATTATAATTAGAAAAAGATCAACAGAAGAGATCTGCTGATGATCGTAATGTTCAGACCAATTCAAGATAAACTTTTCCCGTTTTTCGATAAATTTTCGAAAAATTGACATTTTTCACACTTTTTATATTTTTTCTGACTTCTACGCAGTTAGACTTTTTTTGCCTGCTGGAAAAATGTTTTTTGTTTACAGAGAAACCAGAAAAAAAAGAAAAGATCAGAACTTTAAAGAAGCAAACGATTTGTCAGAGTGTGTACGTTTTTTTGACACACACCATTTTCGGTGTTTTTGATTATAACTTTTGATTAACACAAGTTATCTAGCTAAAATTGTACACACAACAGTGTTTCCACGTTTACTAACATTAAATAGAGTAGCAAGCGGTCAGGCTAAATATGAACTGAGAAATTTTGAAAAATATGGGTGTGGACGTTTTTTTGACACAGAGTGTATGTGCAACGTAAACCACGGAGTCTTTCTCGCCAGAGTACTAGCACGTCTTCTATGACCAGTCATGGAACGGATGTGTACAAATTCGTCTCTTGCTTTGATGATTGCGTCGCACTATTTAGAAGGAGGTCGGCCTGCCTTCCTTCTTTGACCCAATGGTGTCCATTCAATGACAGACTTGGGTTGTAGGAGGCGGGACGACCGAGAATGGTCGGTCAAAAATCCTTTCCTTGTCTATTATCAATGGGACACATATCTTCCTCTACCTGTAAAAAAAGTGTGACTTCCGTAAATCGGTTACTTAGTTACCGTAGCAGTTTCGCTTTGAAATACATGAACGATTAAGTAATGCGCCTTCAATTTCAATGGACTGAAAGTAAGAATAATAATTTAAATCCACAAAGATCTAACTGTTCGTTGTGAGAGTCCCGACCCTACCGTACTCATTTTACAAAAATGCGACTGCCGCGAGTTTGAAATCGGTCAGACTTTTTGCTAGATATGTGTGGGATAGCTTGACTACACTCTCGACATCTCACGGTGTAACAAGATCAAAAAAATAGAGTGGGGGTAGAGTTTCAAAAAAGGCGCGAATCACTCGACTCCAATCAATAGATTTAATTTTACGCTCCGGATGACCGCTTTGCAGCCGTCTATTGGTATTTTTAACCATTTATTCCATGAATTTTGCTCAATTTTAGTCCTTGTTGAACAAGAAAATTGTTTCAAAAGTGATTGTAAGATATTTCGAGGAGACTAACCAGTATTGAATGTAGTTGAGGTCTCGATTTGAAAATTTTGCAAGTAGGCGATTTTTGACCGACCATCTTTGGTTGTCCCGCCCCCGTTCCGCCCATTTTTTGAATGGCCGAAAGTGTTACACGGTGCATCTGGATAGTCTCGTCGGGAAATGTCATAGTTACTTTTCAAAATATTTTCTGTTCAAATAGAAGAAATACCAATAGTTGAGTGCAAACCGGTCATCCGGAGCACACATAGCTTCCTCTACCTGTAAAAAAAATCTGGCCTCCGTAAATCGGTTACTTAGTACTGTAGCAGTTTCGCCTTGAAACACAGGAACGATTAAGTGATGCGCCTTTAATTTCAATGAACTGTAAGTAAGAATAATAATTTAAATCCACAAAGATCTAACTGTTCGTTGAGAGAGTTACCGTACTCATTCTTCAAAATTGAGATTAGAGCGCGATTGAAAACGGCCATGCTTCTAGCGATATATGTGGAGCATCAAATATGAAAAGTATTATTGATTAATTTCATCAAAAAATGTGTAAATAAAACTTTATTCAAATTCTAACATTCATATCTATATACAAAATCTCCCGTATGCCTACTAAAACTACCAATCGTGGTTTCAAATTATTCAGGTTAATTTATAAGAAGGGGCAAAGGAAAGTCCATATGCAGAGAATTGTGACTGACCCAGAATTCGGCCGAATTCTGGGAGTTCTTGACTTCGGTCAGTGGAGCTGCTCGAGTCTGGAGATCCTTTCGATGGTGATTTATCTCGTTGACGTCGGTTTTTGAACCAGTTGGATATCTGGAATATTCTTGTTTTCTCTGGATCTCTTTCTCTCCTCTCTCTTTTTCTCTCTTTCTTTCTCACTCTCTGCCTCTTTCTACATCTGTCTGTATCTCTCTCTCTCTCTCTTTCTCTCTCTCTCTCTCTCTCTCTCTCTCTCTCTCTCTCTCTCTCCCTCTCTCTCACCTGAACAATATGCAAATTAGTAATTCTCGATATTTCTCGTTTCTGTTCCATCGTTGGATACTTGTTCTGCTTGTAGAACTGCTTCAGGTACTGAAACAAGTTATGAAGAAAAGTTAGGAAGTTTTTCACCTTTCGACTATTTTCCTTGAAACTGTAGACAGTTTCTTCTCCGTCCCATATGGTCTTCGGAGGTGGGAACTTTCTTCTCAACCGATATTTTTCCACTGCTCCGAGCTCTTTTCCACGTCGAAGTTCACTCTGGAATTTGAAATGAAAAGAGAGAGAGAGAGAGAGAGAGAGAGAGAGAGAGAGAGAGAGAGAGAGAGAGAGAGAGAGAGAGAGGGAGAGAGAGAGAGAGAGGGAGAGAGGGAGAGAGAAGGAGAGAAATAGAGAGAGCGAGAGAGAGGGGGAGAGAGGGAGAGAGAGAGAGAGAGAGAGAGAGAGAGAGAGAGAGAGAGAGAGAGAAAGAGAGAGAGACTCACTTCTCTATATCTTGCGTTGTACCAAATATCCTGGAGGTCCTTGAAGTTATGAGGACTGAATTGATGTGACTGAATTATTTGAAACAGTCTTTCTAGGTCTCCTGTAGTGAAGAGTGCGAAGATATAAGCTGAATTTTGTTTGAGAAGCAGTTTTGATGAAAATTGACTTACAAATCAGAATAGTCTCGGTCTTCCAAGCTTCATTTGGTCCGATTTGCTGGAATAGATGGACCAATCTATTGCCGTCTCGCGCTTGGTAGAGTGATAGGCAGATTGCTTCTAGCTGAAAAATCGATAATTCTGAACCAGGGTAGTTTACGAAGTTCCCGATTTAACCAAACCGTTAAATGTTGAGTTAATGGTTCTTTCGAATTCAACGAAACTGTTAATCGTTAAATAAATGATTTTTCCATTTTTAACGAAACAGTTAATTTATTAGTTTTTTCGAATTTAACAAAACTGTTAATCGTTGAATCAACGGTTTCACATATATCGCTAGAAGCATGGCCGTTTTCAAACGCGCTCTAATCTCAATTTTGCAGAATGTGTACGGTAACTCTCACAACGAAGAGTTAGATCTTTGTGGATTTAATTTATTATTCTTACTTACAGTTCATTGAAATTAAAGGCGCATCACTTAAACGTTCTTGTGTTTCAAGGCGAAACTGCTACAGTACTAAGTAACCGATTTACGGAGGCCAGATTTTTTTACAGGTAGAGGAAGCTATGCACATATCTAGCAAAAAATCTGACCGATTTCAAACTCGCGGGAGTCGCATTTTCGTAAAATGAATACGGTAGGGTCGGGACTCTCACAACGAACAGTTAGATCTTTGTGGATTTAAATTATTATTCTTACTTTCAGTCCATTGAAATTGAAGGCGCATTACTTAATCGTTCATGTATTTCAAAGCGAAACTGCTACGGTAACTAAGTAACCGATTTACGGAGGTCAGACTTTTTTACAGGTAGAGGAAGCTATGTGCTATGTGCGGTTTCTCTATTTTTTTTTAACGAAACCGTTAATTATTAAATCGAATTTGACGAAAAATTTCGTTAATTTGCTCATAATTTATTTATAGAATATAAACAAGTAGAATTTTTCAAAAATAACGCTAAATTTCTTTTTTAAAAAAAAGATGAAACTACTTCGCAAATGAAATTTTTCAGCCATAGCCGTTACGGTAACAAAAAGTACCAAACATATTACCAGAATGTTTTGATTAAATACAGCACATGGCTCATCTATAGGATATAGACATGTATAGAAGTTTTCAAAAATAACACTGGAATGCATAAAAAAGGTATACAGGGAGGGGCAGAGATAGTGATACCCTGTTCAAACCCGTATAACTCTACGGTTGTTTCATAAAATTATCTCAAAATATAGGTGGATGAATATCATACAACAATATGCTGTGAAGAATTTCCCAATCGGATCTTAAGAACATTTGATTGAGCATTGTTGATGTTCGCAGGTCATAGATGACAAGATCACTCCATATCTACTGAACCTTCAGGTGGCTGATTTTTGAATATTTTCAGAAAACGACCCTTTCGGTTAGAATTTTTCTTATGGCACATCTGATAAAATTCAAATCAAGCGAGGAATCTGAATATTATACTGCCGACTCGAACTCGGAAAATGGATTTTACAGCGTCACTGTGAACTAACCTCACGAAGAGCTTTTGCTTCATCGTGTTGAGAGCTCCACAAACCGTTAACCAAGTGGATGTGACTTCGTCACAAAATAATTTTTAAAACTAACCTGTTCATTAGAATACCCAGTCATAGCGATAGGCCAGAATTGTTGTTGTTGTTGTTGGTAAAGGTCTGCCTGTAGGAGGTCGTAGGTGTGATGATGAAGACCGTAGGCTGCCGTCGGGGTGTCAAACTGTTCCTGACAAAAGTGGGCGGTCCGATCGGTCGCCATTCCTGGAAGACTACAGTAACCGTGAGCATCTGTCGTGCACACGACTAATTGCAGGCGCGCGCTGGCTACTCGGATTGCCTTATTATCTTGATGCCTTCTGAAATGTGAGAAGAAGTCAGAGGAGGAAGAAGCGCGTTTCCGACTATGGGAACCTATTGTGGGACAGTCTCTCTCTCTCTCTCTCTCTCTCTCTTTCTCTCTCTCTCTTTCTCTCTCTCTTTCTCTCTCTCTTTCTCTCTCTCTCTCCATCTCTTTCTCTCTCTCTCTCTCTCTCTCTCTTTCTCTCTCTCTCTCTCTTTCTCTCTCTCTTTCTCTCTCTCTTTCTCTCTCTCTCTCCATCTCTTTCTCTCTCTCTCTCTCTTTCTCTTTCTTTCTCTCTCTCTCTCTCTCTCTCTCTCTCTCTCTCTCTTTCTCTCTCTCTCTCTTTCTCTCTCTCTTTTTTTTTGAAACAGATTAAACGAAGGACAGGAACAGAATAATCCAGAATGTTCCATCCTCCTGAAGTAATACGATACATTCAATTGAATCGAACCTAGCAACGTATTGTCCTTTAGATTTCATAATGAAGACTTTGACTACGGGAAGAATCTTGAATCCAGAAAGTCCATTTTTCTAGGAGAAGTGTTGGAGTAAGGCCGGCTCACAAAATCGATTTGAATACAATAACCTCTGAAAAGGGGATCGATTTGATTACAAAAACTTCAAAAAGGAGTATCGTTATTACCGACACGAGGTGATCAATGAGTGCGACGTCATGCGTCGAAATTCAATTTTTTGAAATTTTATTTGTTTTGTATAACTTCTAGTCATATCCCCTCAAAATTTAAATCCGATATTTTCATTTTAACAGGATTAGTGACACCATAACTATACCGCATTTCATCTTTCAAAAAGTCGCGGAATGGAGAGCATCTGTCGCAGATCGGCTTGTTCAGGAAATGTTGAAACTGTCTCGAACTCTTGGTACCATTCGTTTACAACCGAGATGTGGATTGTCGGTCACAGTTCCAACCCGAGCCCTAGTGAAAGCTGTCAAGAAGAAGATTCTAAGAAATCTTCGGCTCATCATTCGGAAGCTCTTCTCTTATAAGTTCCTCTATTTCAAAATAAATTCAAAAAACTAAATCTAGAAAAAATTCAGATTGTAAAAAACATTTATTTAGAGGATCAAAACCTATGTAAAACTCAACTTTGATTGAACAATTTCACCGAACCGTTCATATACTTTTGAACCAAATAAAGTACTTCTGAACAATTACTCCTCAAGTACAGCTGCTAAGCTAAGTTTCCATTCATAGTTATCCAAGGCAATTAGTCAGGTGCATTAAGATGATTTATCTAGATAAAGTACAGTCAGGGTGTGAATTCGATACACTTCGTCATGACACCTGGCCTGATTCTGCTGGGACAGCTGCAACACTTGACTTCTCCATTGTGTCGACTCTGGAAGAGGGGAGGTGGTTCTACAGGAATGAATATACTGTGATACCATCATTTTTTCCTTGTTTCAAACATTTCAGAAAATCTCTTCATGATGGTAATTCTACAAAATATGTAGATTTTGTGATACTCTGTAGAACCATATTATTATCGTGGTCATTACAGTTTTTGTTCAAAGAAGTTTCATAAAGACTCCATCGATTCAATAACTGTTCACATAACACGAAAACAACATAATTGACTACCGATCATAATGATACGAACGATTGAATTTTACTGTAGAATTGAAAAAAAAACTTCATACAAGTGGTGAATGCTTCAATCGACGAAGATTAATCAACAGTACTGTAACAAAAACATCATTACATAAAGTTTATTACATATAACTCGTCTCTACCGTACAACCATTACAGTAAGAAAAACTACCATAATCTCGTTTTACATTCAATAACTGTTTGATAACAAATTGTTTATAGTTCATTTACATGATATAGACAAATGAAAGTCTTCAAAAATAACTTAAGCAGGTAAAACTTCTTAACAACTAACATTTTCCGTCACTACCATACAACCGTTACAGTAATAAAAACTACCAACCATATTTTTATAATGTTTTGATTACAAACAGTCCATGGTTTATCTACACATATGATTTATTCCAAATTTGAAACTAAAATTCTTTCACTTTTGCATCTTTCAACATTACAGTGGCAAATCATCACTACAGTACTCATACTGTTCTGAGCCTTTACAGTAACAAAAACTACCGTACACGCTAACCATATTACCATAATATTTTGATTATAGATGGTCCATAGTGCACCTGTAGGTAGAGCGGTCGCACTTATGTACCAGCTCTAATCCCTTGATTGTTCATGTCGGCTCCTTTCAGCACACGCCAATTGACAGTTATGCGTAATCTTTGTGAAACTTGACCTCCGCGTCCTTGTTTGTTTGTGTTTTCACCGACGATCGTCCTCATTACCCGTACAAGAGGTGTTGCGTCAAACTGAAGCGCCGACCTTCCGCGGGTTCGGCTGAATTAACAGTTTCCTGAATTTCCATCAGGTGCGTCATGAATTTTGGTTGAGTTCTCGAAACTATGAGGTACGGTTGGTCTTCTAGGTTATCAAATATGGTGAAAAAGATGGTACCAATCTCAGAAACAGCTAAAAAGCGCAGTTATGGTCGAAAATCTATTTCTTTCCTCGGTTCAGCTCCCAACTTTTAAAAAAAGTATTTCGCTATCCTGTTGCTTCATCGACTTTCAGACTTATGAGCGCACCGACCCTCCGCGGGTTCTGCCATGTACTTGCTGCCTTCGTTAATAGTAGTGCGAAAAATTTCCTAACTTTCGAATTTTGGAGCGTTCGTATACTTCTGGACGGAAGCATTTCTGGCCCGAGCATGTCCTCAGTATGCACGTGTCCAAAAACATGATGCCAATTATGGTGATAAGTATAGGTGTCTGGTGCAAGGTGCACCATCTTCTGGCCCCCTGGTGATGGTGAGTATGGTTTTGTAAGAGACCAATTGGGTTGAAGTACTTGTGGAATCTGGCAGTGTTGGATTTCTTGAAGGAGGAGAGAGAGAGAGAGAGAGAGAGAGAGAGAGAGAGAGAGAGAGAGAGAGAAAGAGAGAGAGAGAAAGAGAGAGAGAGAGAGAGAGAGAGAGAGAGAGAGATAGAGAAAGAGAGAGAAAGAGAGAGAGAGAGAGAGAGAGAGAGAGAGAGAGAGAGAGAGAGAGAGAGAGAGAATGTCTTTTCTCTGAACTTATCTATACTTCAGGCACCTAATACCTAATGTAGGGCTTTACCTACAGATTGAAATAAATTGTAGGATTCCAGAGAAAAGTCAGGATTTGCTATTGTTTTTTTACACTCTGTTTTTTGGTCGTTCGGGAATAACTATGGAATCTGTTGACGAATCTGGATGAAATTCTTTAGAAAAGTTGTGGCTTAGTGTCCTCAACAACTTTTGTTCTTGAAGTTTTCATGATTCTCAGAACTTGTCGAGTTATTTCAAAAAAAAAGTCGCGTTTGCTATTATTGCTTTACACAGTGTAGATTCCATGCGTCTTGCTCAACCTTACATAAATTCAATGCATTTTAGTTCTTACTCCGACCTTTGCAGCTCAAAGTATCCCCGGTTTCCACACTTTCACAACACCCCATTATCATGTTTGTCACACTTTCCCATAAGCGACTAAGTTCGTTGTCATGAGAATACATAGAGTGTGTACTTTATATTTTTTTTCATCAGAAACAGACGTCTACGGTACCTGATTGTATTCTCTGATGTGTGTGCACGAGACATAACATAACATAATTGTCCTGTTATTCTTGAATGTACAGAGATCTTGGGAAATTCAAGTGCATATGATGAGAAAAGAAGACCAGTGAATAGGATGGAGAGGTGTCGGTTATGAAGAGCCAGCCGTGATATGAAAAATACATCTTTGAACAGATCAAGCAATGAGAAGTACGCAGAAAATCCAAAAAAAACGGCCATTTTTAAAACATATTCTTCCACTGATTTGTGAAAAAGAGACTACGGCGAAAATATGGAACTTTTGTTGCGGGACAAATTCGAGCAGAATCTTTTAACACTTTCTAGGACACCTTGCTTAAAACTATTGCCTACAACTCTTATTTTTGTTTGTTAAGTCTATTTTCACTCTTCTCATACTTTTTTTTTTAGCAAATTCCATCAACTTGAGAGGTCACACGGATCGAAACGAAATCTTAAACTCCTATAATCAACAAAAAAAATGAAGTTTCACAACTTTGGTTGCCCATTCTGGTTGAACATCCGACGTTGACATCGGAATTATTGGAAACTCTTGAATTGCTTCGGGAAGTTCATAAAAACACAAAAAGCGATCAGGACATATCGTCAGTTCCAACCAGGGGCAGGTCGGCTACTTATTGAGGATGGACCCACTGAACGTGGGAATACTCAGGAGACACGATATTATCTGTTCTTATCGTATTAATTTCCACTGTGCCTGGGAAGACTATTTTTACATAAATGGGAAGGAAGAGGGTAGGAACCAAACTTGTGACGTCATTTCACAGAATTCCTGTTTAAATTCTGAGATACTGGAATCACAATCAACCGATGAAAGTAATTAAAAAATGCTAGCCATTCGATTGCGAAATCCCTCCACATCTCGCTCTTAACTTTCTATATACAGTTTTCCAGGTAGGTTTCGTATAACTCGTGAGCATCTTGAACTTGTGAAATTTATTAACTAACAAGTAATACAAAAAACACAATACCGGCCAGCAGTAGTACGATGGTGCTGATTGCCTATGTCCAGAATAGGTAAAAATTCTTGCCAGATCTGCTAAGCTCGGGTCAGAATAGGTGAAATTCTGGTGAATCCAGGTTTTTTTCTACACAAATAGGTCTAATTTTTGACGATGTTCATTTCGCCCCCCTCCAGGCTCAAGTAGATCCCGAAACATTTCGACTGATAACTGAGCTTTGTGTTGTTTTCGCATAGGTTTCATTGTATGTCATAAACATACACACACACACAAAATGTGGCTTTGTCAGCTGCTGTCCGCTACTTTTTCTGCTGTCACATAGAAAAACACAAATGTAAGACAAACGTTCGGTTCTAATGATCTCAAGTGTTGTAATTGATAGATAAACTTCAAGTAAGGAAAAAAAACCTTCAAGAAAAACCTTCAAGTTTCCAGAAAATTAAACTTCCAATTTTGATAGTACACTTTTGGTGTTAGGAATATCATTACGTTTACTCATTCTCAGAAAATAAATCATGTTAACAAGTGGAGAAAAATACTGAAATCACCGTCCATTTTGATTTTTCATTTACCATCTCACCATTTATACTGTAGATGACGGTGATGCATGGACGAGTTCGCTGCATAAGTCTGATTTGTTACTTTTTTCTCCAACTCAGAAATTCAAATTATTCGCCTGTTCCTTAGTGATTTTATTTTTTGGGACACTTCATGATCATCGAGTTTCGAGCTTCAGAATAACTGTCTAATACACTCAATACTACTTAAGAGGGTTCTTTTTTTGAACATTGGTTATCTAACGTTTAATTTGAATTATTCGCATGTTCCTCAGTGAGTTTATTTCTGTGGGACACTTTTTTAATCAGCCAATTTCTAAAAAGTGGCAGTAGTAGTAACAAGTCAAGTTGCCCCTTCTCGAAAAAAAACCTTCAAGTTATGAATTCGCTTCGCAGCCCTTGGAATAATAGTCGATTGGTTAATTTGGAATGCAAAATGTTGGCCGAAAACAATGCCAAAAAAATTCGTCGGAGGCCCCTTGGTCCCCTCCCCCCATCCATCTGCATTCAAAACATTCTGAGACTATGAAATTTCGCCAAACTGTTGACGGCAATAGACGTTGAAAACAATAAAACTTGAGTGATTTCATTAAATTCGGCTGAATTAGAATCGCATTCATTCCGCGCGTGTGTGTTCAAATGAAATCAAGAAGATTTCAGCTTCTTCAACAACAATACACTGTACATGTTGTCTAAATTGACGGATTCTGAAAACAAAATTTGGAAAACATTCTTCGAGCCTTCCGTGGAAGACGGTGAACAATGAGTCATTGGCAGATGTTTGGGTTTACTTGGAGAGAGAGGGAGAGAGAGAGAGAGAGAGAGGGAGAGAGAGAGAGGGAGGGAGTAGTTTAGAAGAGATTTCGAGTTTTAGTGAAAAGAATAGTACTTAATCTACAGTATATCAAGTTTTAATTTTGTAACAAGAGCATAATTTAGTTTAAGACTGATAGGTTCAGAGACAACTATAGTACTCAACCTAGAGTGAGCTCAGAACTTCAAAATCGTAGATTTTTCAAAGATCAGATCTGAGAAGTTGGAGACACTTTCCATACTTCACTATACACATACAATATCGCTAGAAGCATGGCCGTTTTCAAACGCGCTCTAATCTCAATTTTGTAGAATGAGTACGGTAGCTACCCTATGGGGTCGGGACTCTCACAACGAACAGTTAGATCTTTGTGGACTTAAATTATTTTTCTTACTTTCAGTCTATTGAAATTGAAGGCGCATTACTTAATCGTTGTTCTATTTCAAGGCGAAACTGCTACGGTACTAAGTAACCGATTTACGGAGGCCAGACTTTTTTACAGGCAGAGGAAGCTATGTGCTATAGTGTTTTCAGTGATACAACTTTCAGTCAGACCAGCTTGAGAGATAATCTTTACTTTTTAAATGTTTTCTATGAGAGATAATATTTACTTTTTGTCAGACCAGTTTTGAGAGATAATTTTATATAGAAAATCAGATCGTTCGAGTTAACTAACTGTATTTTTGCTCTTTCTACTCCGGGATCGATCCCAGCCCTTCAAAATTATAATTCAAGTAATGACCAACTGAGCTACATCGTTGAGAATTGGAACACCATAAAGTATCAGTTTTGCACTTTCTCTTCCGGGATGGAACCCATCCCTTCAAAATCACAGGTAAACTCACAACCCATTACTCCACACCCCCGAAATCGCGTCAAAAACGTTGGCTTTCGATGCCGAACATCGAACAATTGGTATTCAAGTATAGAAGCATAATTGAGCGATGTTTTCACCCCCAAAACAGAGTTATATTGGAATGTTAGAAAAGCCTGTTTGTTTATTCAATTTAATGAATTAACAATGATGTAGGCCAACATTGTGTATTGCGTCGGAAGTAACTAATTGATCTGATCCCGGTGTCCATGTTTTGGTGGAACGGTGAAGAGTTTGGTCTCATAGACGACTTGATGGAAGCTAGACCTGTGGGTTATGTCTGACCTATACCCTGCCTAAACAAATCGCACCGTGCTTGAGACCTATAAAAAATCCCATGCCCACCTATGACCTTCTTTTTTCTAAAACAGAAAAATCAAAGTTCGAGTTAGCAATAACATGAGGACGACATGCGGAAAACCTGCCGGAATTCTTTTTGTGAAAAGGTGGAGAATTCGGTCTCGACGACTTGAGGATAGCTGGGCGGTTATCCTATGTACGACCTAGGAAAGTCCAACTTGTCATTTTTCTTGTTCATTAATTTGAGAATTTCGAGCATTTTAATTAAGCTAACAACTTCTCGACGTTTTGGTCGAACTATCTGGAATAAATCTCTGTAGATTAGTGTTTTTTGATCTGGCCGCGTTTTTCTGAAACAATTCCAAGTTTTTAAATAAAAATCCCAACTCTTCAAAAATTTATTTGAACTCCCCGAAATGTTGTTTAAGACAACTTTTTGAGGGTGTTTTACATGTCACTCACACAGCCAAAAAATTGTTTTTCATAAACCAACTCGGCCTGTTTAATTATAAATTGCAAATCGCAGTTTCTTCTAAACATCAGTGTTGACAAGGATGACGAGTGGATGAGTCATGTGGCTGTTACGTGGTCTGTTTGTGGCCAGTTAGATTTGAGTCGGAATTGCTGAAGTTAAATACAGAAACACTGCGGTGATGTAATACATGGATCATCATCTCAACATCAGAATAACTTTTTCAACCTGTGCTTGCTTTTTATTTTTGAAAAATCAAGCCGAAGCTTCATTTTTTTGTAATTCTGAGCTTTCCAATGATCTACTACACATATAAACCAGAATAAGGGACAGTTACAGTATTTCAAAAGGTCTCAAAGCTTCATTTTCATCCAAACTTCTGAGATTTTGCCCCACCGGAAGGTACGCGTCACTCCCTTTTTCATAAAAGTATTCTGTGTTTCTTTGAGAAGATAAAAACAACCCAGGCTGGTTGGTGTTGCATTGAAGAGTACGTCGTACTTTTCACCTGAAAAGAATTCGAAACAACCATTGTGCCAACATTTTTTTATTCAAGGAAAAATGGAAGATATGCGTGGTGTGGAATAAATAGGAACTGTACATGAATGGAGGTAGCTCAATGCTGTCTTGGGGGGTACTGTAGTTTTGGGACTACGGTACTTTGGTTTCATACGGGGCGAGAGACATCATTTTGGAGGAAAAACGAAACAGTCCTTCTCTTGCCACAATAAGAACACCGGGTTTGGGGAAAACCCAAAAACGTCGTGACAAAATTTTCCCTCCACTGCGCGAAAATTTAGTCTCGACATTCTGGAACTTGTTGAAAGCGACATTTTTGGTCAAAAAATGTTGAAAAAAATGAGGTTTGAAGGGTTTTTCGATCACCAGCATCATTTCTAGGTAGATTTTCGGGGGTTGAACAGAATCACAAAGATATCACAATTTGGTTAGATTTGACTAATGGATAAGAGGTCTAATATGATATTGATTGAAATTTAAACACTACAAACATCAATGATCACGTTGTTGCTCAAGGGACATTCTTGGCTTTGGACTGTCTGAAACTTGCTTTATTAATTTGTGAATTTTATGATTCTGATTTCTCATTTTTTTACTTTATCATATTATTAATTGAAAAAATCCTCCGCCCACTTTGCCCCGCCCCCTTTTTCGTGAGGCAAATTTTTGGGTGAAGCTTTTTGATTTTGGATATGGGAGGGGGGGGGGGGAAGGGGTTGTGCAAAAGTGGCCGGTAGTTGACGGGATTCGAACGCGCATTGAGCGAGTAGAAATCCAACGCTTTAACCACTCGGTCACCGCTGCACGTTTTTTGAGAGCGCTTGACGCGTGACCACTGTGGGCCCTCGCAGGTTGTAGCATTAGTTCTAGCCGCACTTGCATTAGTTTTCGCCGTGCTTGAATTGTACAGGGAGTGTGAAAGCGAACAGGGAGTGAAAACAACTTTTTTTTCAATAAAACGGTCTGAATATGTGATTTTGTAATGAAAAAGGGGCTCTGAGCGTAGCGAGGACTACCTGCTTGTTTATTTTAACTTGATTCTTTCTCAAACTACTTGATTCTTTCTCAAATTTAGTTGATTTTTTTCTTTTCGAAACTTTTTTCTCTTTCTTTCTGAACTTTTTTCTCTAATCTTTCTTCTCTTATGAAATTCTTCTTCTTATTATTCCTTTCAGAAATACTTTCATGTCCTGATTTCTTTTGAAATTATTCTGTTTGCAAAAAAAATCATCGTACAGATGTATACGAACCAGGGTTGCACGGAAGTTAAATTTTTCCAAAGTCGGGAGTAAAAAAGCCGAATAAACACAAAAATATTATACATCTGCTTATTTTTCGTTGAAATAAACTGACTAGTAGATAAAGATTTAATTGTCTTTTTCCTCGTTTTTCACGAAAAAATTTTCGAAAGAAGACGGAAGTGAAGTTTTTCTAATGGAATTCGGAAGTCGGAACTCCGTGCAACCTGATACAAACGATTTTTCAACATTCTAAGTTTCTAGGTAACAAACTCACCTCTTCCTTCTGACTCGCAACCGAAGCTTCTTCAAACAGTTTGTATTGTGCTAACAGTGTCTGGAGTAGAGCCGTGTTGTCCGCTAACATTGGGAACGTCCCGAATGAAGTTGGGTTGATGGGTACTGGTGCAATCAATGGTGTTGCTGCTGCAGATGGTGGCGAATTAGATTCTGTCGCACGGAGGAGCATCGGGAAGGACGAGGATTGGAAGGAAGGCATTGAAGAAGGCGAGTACGACGATGTGTCCGATGACGTCGGTGACGATAGAAGTGATGTTGGGCTTTGTTTCAGGGCGGTTTGACCATCTGAAATACACTTTTTTGATGTTTTTAGGCTTTTCGCTTTTTACCCTACCAAGAACCGATCCCCTGACTTCTCCACATATATCGCTAGAAGCATGGCCGTTTTCAAACGCGCTCTAATCTCAATTTTGCAGAGTGAGTACGGTAACTCTCACAACGAACAGTTAGATCTTTGTGGATTTAATTTATTATTCTTACTTACAGTTCATTGAAATTAAAGGCGCATCACTTAATCGTTCCTGTGTTTCAAGGCGAAACTGCTAACCGATTTACGGAGGCCAGATTTTTTTACAGGTAGAGGAAGCTATGTGTTCTCCTTTTTTAAATATATCTGTTCACAACTACACTAAAGACACCCCGCTGGAAGTATGCTTCGACGTAGACACGAGAAACGCTGTTAATTATCATTCTTGCTTTTCCTCCACCCGAAACCGATCCCTCGACCTTTCACTATCCAATCCTATCTCTTCACCTCAACACTAGCGACACCCTCCTTTGGAAGTAAGCTTTGACTCTCGAGTAGACACGAAAACGGCAGTGAACAATGCTCAATTACCTCTTTGTTGAAATGTTTGTGTTTATGAGATCTTTCGAGGAAACAGCCTATTGTCAGCTGGTTAAATAGCCGTGTTTGTCAACACAGAGACGTTTTTGGTTTCTCAAGTTTTGGTCAAAAAGGTATGCGCAACCTTGGGGCGAGAGAGCATTCAATGATGAGAGAGGGCAGACGGTGGGGGAGAAATTAACTAATTTTGCATTTTATCCGAGGAAATTCGAGATTGTTATGCTTTAATGAATCTCGAACCATCTCCAGGAAAATCGTCACCACTTGACCAATAGATTTCAGTAATGATAGGTATAACTCTTTCGGTTCTAAAAATAGGCCACGCCCCCGCTTCTGATAGGCCAAACCCCTTGCAGTTCAGAAAAAAGGTCCCGCCTCTACTCCTGATTTGACGAAATCTTGCAGTTTGAAAATAAGCCCCGCCATCTACCTCTGATTGGTCAACCCTTTGCAGTCCTAAAACCACGCCCCTCGCCGCTGATTGGTCGGTCAATTGCAATGACATTAGCTGTTTTGCCCTGGCAACTTTGGGTAGCATTTAGAAGCAGCTGATATATGTAGAATCATGACCGGAATGTGGAAAAACACGGGCGAATTCGTGGAACGCGAAGACAACGGATTAACGCCGTTATGATCCTAGGATAACAACTTTGAGACGTTGACTTACACAGAAGCGCGTTCAGATTACCAAAGTTGAATGGAGTCGAAGAGAGGGCTGCGGCGGCGTTCAGAGTAGAAGTTATGTGCTCCCTGAAACATGTTTGAAGTTTATATGGACCGTCCGAGAATGGCGTTTGATAGTGAACTCTTAGTTATCAAAATCCGTTTCCAGTCGTTTTGAAAGAAATAATAATAGCAAAATTATCTATTTTTACCGATGTCAACTTTTCAAAACAAGAATCATTCGGAATCTTTCCAAAGTTATTTTTATGAATATCAGCTAACCCACAATCAGCTATAGATATCAGTTATACACGAGCAAAACAGTTTGAGGGAGGTTTTTGAAACTTCCAAATCAAAGTATAGTTTCTATCCAATCCAAAAATAATCGGATATTTCTTCCCATCGCAGGATTTTGAAACACTTCGGAGAAAATAATCTTCTTGCAGTATGATTTTGTTAATCTTATGATGTTGAAAAAATGCATTCAGTTTCGACTGCAATTTTTAAAAATTTATATTTTCAAGTAAAAAACTTTTCAAAAAATGAGAACTGAAAAATTGATATTTTGAAGTGGATCGGTCAAATTTTACTCAAAAAAGTTTCAAAATCAACCCAGATTTGACCTAAAGTTATCATGTGTATTACCTTGTCAAATTCATAATGGTGTCTTTTCTTTGTCGTCTTCGAATCTTTATCTGATCTGCCATTAGCTTCTGTCTCTCGGTGACGACTGTGCACTGAAAGTCAATCTCGAATCGGTTAATCACAATTAATTTTTTTGAACCATTTTAGATTGACCTAATTTTGAATTTTCTTCATATAGTCTTCGAAAAGATTCGAAGAAAGAAACTTTCCAATGTCTTGATCAAAAGGTGACTCGGCTCGGAATATAAGGAGAGGGTTAAAAAGGGTATTTCTTCAATTTTTCCATTCCAAAGTTGAAAAGTTACCTAGTCCTACAGACTGTCAGAACTGTCACAAAGACCGTGCAAACTAGCAAACTTATCTAACTAATTTGTCTCGAAAAAGTCCGGAAAGGACTAATTTCGATGAGAAACACTCTGAATGTATACAACTTTTCTCATCCGTAAACAACATTGAGTGTTTTTTTCGATGCAACAGTTGTGTGTGTGGGGACGTGTAAAACGATACTTAAACTATTAGGTAAAATGTTTACGGGTTTGGACACTCGCTAGTGTACTACCCTAACACTGCGCAGTACCGGGCAGTATCATTAACCTTGTTTCAGGAACTTTTATAAATTGAAAAAGATTGGGCGTGAAAAAATAAAAAAAAATACACTGCTCAGTACTTCCCTAACATTGCGCAGTACCAGTGATAATACTCAAAACAAAAATAGAGTTTCAAAAAAACTCAAATTTGTGATTTTTTTAAACCTAATCCCGCGCAGTACTTTTAAGTGAAAAACTCAAAGAAAGAGATAGTTTTCTCAGATAAAATTAGTTTGAAAATCAGATAAAACTGAACTTCCAAAAAAGAGGACTTTCTCGATCATAAATAAAGAGCTCGAATTTGTAGTATTCCAGCATTCCTATTCGTAAATATCAATAATTTCAAATTATACTACGAAAATAAGAAACTTTTCGGGAGTTATCCGTGATAATTCATTCTAATTTGTCGGAAAATAGTATTCAATACTAAAATGGAAAAGTTTCGGGAAAAGTGAAAAGTGCAACCTCACGGTCTCTCGCCTAGTGGATAAGAGGTATGTTTTGTACCCGCAAGGCGCGAGGATCATTCCCGCTCGCAGACAATTTTGTTTTTTTCAAACTGAAGAAATGTTCGAGAATGATGTCAAAACATGCATGACAACATTTCAAATCCGATTTTGCTTAGGGCAAGTTGATAATTCTAAATCTGTTAGCCGTTAAGTGTCATTATTCTTTAAAGTCCTTAAAAGTTCCCTCGGCTAATTCTCGCAGAAAAAGTAAAGTGAAGACTGACCGCTGTTTACGGCTAAGATGTGTTTTTTGAGCAAAACATTGCAAAGCTAAATGTTTTTTCGAAAATGTTTCTCGAGGTCATTTTTCGTCAATGGGCACTCCTATCTCATCGTTTTTACCCTGATTTAAAACTTTCTTCCATTTTTCAATGAAAATTCGAACTGATTGAAAATAACACTTTTTTTCCTTTTCTTCATCTCAGCTTATACAACTATTAGTTTTGTGGGAAAAAGTTAAAACCTCTTCGAAACTACATTCTTTTCGTATGTGGCTTTCAGATTTGATAGTTTACGCTGCTACTCGGAATGAAAATTTCCCATTTTTCATAATTAAAGATTAAAAAACACTGATAGATATCACCAATAGCTGAAAATCTTCTAAAAACTGGTAAAACCAATTTTTCCGTATTTTTCTGCATCTCAGTTATTTTTTGACTCTTACAGCTACTTACGTAGTAGACGCACCTCAAAGTCTCCCGATTAAACTAGATCCAAAGCACTCTCAAGTTATGAGAGATTAAATAGTGTTCGTAGTATAGAATTATAACGGATTGGAAACATTACAGATAAGATCTGTTCATGCGTTGCGGTCTTGCAAAGTTGGCTCTAATAACTCTATAAGAGCATGAGCTCCAGCACAAAATTGTTATTTTTCAACACTGTCTGACAACATTTGTCGCTTTAAGTAAAATATGGATTTCTAATGTATTTTTGACATTCTTATTTATTATACCGGAACGGAATCTTGAATTTCTTTGAAGTTAGAAGTTAATACTTATTGGTTGTGAAAATAGTGGTACTGCTCGGAAACAGCGAGAAACGTTAGTTAGGGTGTTTCAAGAATGAATTCCATTATTTTCAAAAAAATGTGTTTTGTTTAGGTCGGCTCGAGAAACAAGTAATAATAGGTCAGTTGAACTCGATTGTCAAAGTAATTAGGACAATGACGTCAAAGGTTTTTTGATTCAAAAAACTCGATAAAATCTTTTCATTTTTTGTCGATGAACCAAAGAACAATTTTCTTTTAATATCATGTAACATGATTCATTCGACCGTGTTCAATTAGCTTTAATAGAAACACCGAAAATCACGTCTAATAATATCATGCAAATTAGCCGCTAATTTGCCTTTTCATGTGAAAAAAGCAAAACAAATGATGATCGCTTACCTTTGGGCAGAGGCAGTCACGGAAAGGGCAAACCCTGAAACATTCTTAATGAAGCTGTGAGATTTACTACGTGTGCGAA
>OZ022250.1:2945087-2960087 GCA_963978915.1 Caenorhabditis parvicauda | reverse complement strand
AAAACTTATCACTTGTGTACGAAAACAATACACGGAGATGGAGTCAACAGAATGTTTATTCGATTCGGACGTGGTTTGTTTCAAATTTTCGCGACGCTGACACGCACCGCACGGCGACCAAAACATTTTTGTTTACCAACAAACAACATCGAGAACGAATGTTGTCAGAAACAAGTATCAAGCTCCTCGAAGTTTGACGTTTGGGACTAGAGAAAAAAGAACAATTTAGGGCCCTAGCTTTTATGTAGAACAATAAGGAAAAATGCGGTTCTCGAAACCTTAAAATAAAGAAAAATATGGTAGTTTTTGTTAAATTCAGAGTTCATGAATCGTTTCAGTGAAATTTAGAGAGAAAAGTTTAAAAACACTAAACATTAGGATAGTTTCTGTGACATTTGGGGAAAATTTTGACACTCCAAAAAGCTTCTGTTTAGGCAATCTTAACCATCTAGATCCCGGTCAGTTACAAAGTAAATAATGACTTTCACTAAAATCTTAAAGAAAAACCAAAACTTCGAGAGTTTCCTATAGAAAAAAGTCATTTTTTGAGGATAGGCTACATTCTGGGATTTTTATGTGGACATTCGCGGGTTGCAAACATAGTTTTTGGTGCCAGGTAGGTTTCTGCACTTCTTGCGTAAGAAAAAATAATTTTTGAGGATATGTAGCCTATCCTCAAAAATGACTTCTTGCGTAAGGGGTGGGACAACCAATGATGGTCGGTCAAAAATCGCTTAGTTGCAAAATTTTCAAATCGAGGCGTTAACTACATTTTCGATATCAATACCGGTTAGTCTCCCCAAAATATCTTACAAAAACTTTAAAAACAATTTTCTTATTCATTAGGGACTAAAACTGAGCAGAATACATGGAATAAAAGGGCAAAAATACCAAAAGACGGCTGCAAAGCGGTCATCCGGAGCGAAAATTTAAATCTATTGATTGGGATCGAATGATTCGCGCCTTCTTCGAAACGCCACCCCCACTCGATTTTTTTGATCTTGGCACTCCGTGGGAGGTCAAAAGTCGACCTATTTGACCCTAGCTACTCTCGTTAATCAACTTCATAACTAACCTCCTTTGATTCTGAACGATTTCTCCTCCTCATCTTCCGTAGCGACTTCTTCTTTCCTCTCCACATCGCCACTTTCCAATTCGTGAAGTTGCAGATTCAACTTTCTTCTTTTCTCCACAAGCGAACACTTTGCACACGTGCAGTTGGCGTAGGGACATTCACACTGAAGGAAAATATAGTTTTTTCTGATATTCTTTCTCTGAACTGGGAATAATGCCAATGTTGAGATGGAAAAATGAAATTTTATTTGACAAAAAAGCTAAAACCGGGTATTTTTATCATCTAAAAATTTACACGATTTCTTTTGAGAAACTAATTTTCAGCTTCGAAAAAGCATGAATGGGAAAATTAATAGGCTGAAACTCATTATGAAGTTTTATCATAAAAAATTGTTTTTAGATTGAAAAGCAAGAAAACAATTCACAAAAAAACTTTCAAAAACCACGTACCTTATGATTTTTCCTTGGCTCAGCTCGATCATGATTAAGACACCTCTGGCAATAGTAGACTTTCTTCTGGTCTGAAACTACAGCTTAACCTACCGGCAAATGCAATTCCCCACCTTCCTTCCGTTTCCCCGCAACTGGGGTTATTATCTGATAGAGTGGAGGCATCCTATGCATCATGATATCGGTCATTTCTGAAGCAGGGAATTCATCCAAGTACTAAACAGAGTCAACGTGTCGAGAGTTGTGAGATCGGACGGGTTGACAGAGATTCGAGATTGGGATGAGTGAAAGCTGCTTCTATATGGAATTCAGTTCAAGAGCAGAAATGAGGTTCGGTACAACATGTCTGAATGAAAATGGAACAAAACCAATGTTTTAACAGTATAATATCTCTATTCAGTACATTTTGAATTAATAAATGAAAAAGCGTTGTGAACGTTGTTTTTGTTTAGAAGGGAAGAAAGTAAGAGAGAAGTAAGACCATTGAATGAAACAGAATAATCTCGATGTATTCTCGAGGTGACGCGCGGCTTCGGTTCCACTGAAATGCATTGTCTTATTCGAGAATCCAGCTGCTGGAACCGGCTAATTGTACTTGTAAGTCATGGTTATGGCAACAACTGGCCAGAGTTAAACTACAATTTGCAGTTCAGAAATCATTCTTGTGTTTGTTGCAACGCATTATCCCAAACTTGTTTAGCTACGGGGATTGATCCAAATACTAACTCGAGTCAATGTTCCTCATGTATACAGATTGGACGCTAGCTTTCATAAGAAATTAGAAAAAACAAAAAATTCAACTACGGAGATCGATCCAAATACTAACTCCAGTCAATGTTCCTCATGTATACAGATTGGACGCTAGCTTTCATAAGAATTAGAAAAAACAAAAAAATTCGACTACGGGGATAGATCCAAATGCTAACCCGAGTCAATTTTTCTTATTTATGCAGAATGGAAACTAAGGTTTGATAAGAACTTGAAAAAACAAAAAAAACCTGGAACTACGGGGATCGATCCAAGTACTTACCCGGGTCAATGTTTCTAACAATACCAGATCGGACGGTAGCTTTCCTGAGAAATTAGAAAAAAATCAGCTACGGAGATAGATCCAAGTGCTACGTCTAGTCAATGTTTCTTATGTGTACAGATCGGACGCTGACTTTCATAAGAAATTAGAAAAAACAAAGAATTCAATAACGGGGATCGATCCAAATACTGTCTCGGGTCAATCCTTCAAATGGTTTCAGATTAGACAATAAGAAATAATGTTCCAGATCAAAAAACTCAGAAAATCTTCTATCGGGATTGATCTAATGACTCAGCCAAGTCAACATGGTTGGATATGACATATCGGATGTTATAGCAGCTTTTCAATGATACGAAAAGGAAAAAATAAGTAACAGTCTGGTCTCGACCAGAAAAACCCTGCGAGTGGTAGCACATTCAGACAAGAGTGAAAAGCCGGTCCGAAATGTTTTTGGAACGTTTCGGGGGAAGTTGTGTTGAGTGATAGACTGTGATGGGACGAGAGTCAGCAGAACCCCCACGGTCAAAATTTGTTTATTTGTATTGCAAACTCGAAAAACTGTACACAACAGCAGCAGCAGCAGCAGCAAGGGACTGAGTGAGAGAGAGAAGCTAAACAACATCACAGAGTACAAATAAAAACACAAACACCTAGCGGACACCATCCGGCAACAACACAATTTCAAAGACCGAAATAGCATTGGGGTGAAGAAATAAACAGTACCGTAGTGACGGTTAGACGAAAAATTGCTATGACTCTATTTTTCTGGGATGCCTGGTCCGCAGTACCGCACTTCAACCTAGCGGCGGTTAGATGAGAAAATTGCTATGACTCTATTTTTCTGGGACACCTGGTCCGCAGTACCGCACTTCAACCTAGCGGCGGTTAGATGAGAAAATTGCTATGACTCTATTTTTCTGGGACACCTGATCTGCAGTACCGTACTTCAACCTAGCGACGGTTAGATGAGAAAATTGCTATGACTCTATTTTTCTGGGACACCTGGTCCGCAGTACTGCACTTCAACCTAGCGACGGTTAGACGAAAAATTGCCATGACTCTATTTTTCTGGGACACCTGGTCCCCAGTACCGCACTTCAACCTAGCGACGGTTAGACGAAAAAATTGCTATGACTCTATTTTTCTGGGACACCTGGTCCGCAGTACCGCACTTCAACCTAGCGACGGTTAGACGAAAAAATTGCTATGACTCTATTTTTCTGGGACACTTAATCCGCAGTACCGTACTCCAACCTAGCAACGGTTAGACGAAAAATTGCTATGACTCTATTTTTCTGGGACACCTGGTCCGCAGTACCGTACTCCAACCCAGCGACGGTTAGATGTGAAAATTGCCATGACTCTATTTTTCTGGGACACCTGGTCCGCAGTACCGCACTTCAACCTAGCGGCGGTCAGATGAGAAAATTGCTATGACTCTATTTTTCTGGGACACCTGATCTGCAGTACCGTACTTCAACCTAGCGTCAGTTATACAGCAAATTGGTATGTCTTCATTTTTCTGGAACACTTCGTCCCTAATTTTTGCTGTTTCAACCTAGCAACAAAAGAAACTGTTTTGTTCAAAGTTATGATGTCCTCACCTATAGACACATCATATTTTGTAGCTCTATTTTTCTGGGACAGCTTATCTGTCAATTTTCTCCCCATCTGAACCTAGCGTCGCTCGGATAAGATATGACATATTCACTGACTCTATTCTAATGGGACACAATTTTTGACAATTTTTGACACTTTTGCATTGAGAGAAATATTATTCAATTTCTCTATTTTTATGGGACAAAAATTTTGCACATTTCAATCGCACTTTTCAATAGAAATCAAGAAACAACAAAAAATGTTCACGAGTTTGATAATTACTGCAGAGAAATTATTTCAAAATCGGATTTGATATTCGAGCAATATTCTCTAGAAAAGAAAATTTGGTTTAAAAAAACTGAGAAAAAAATTATCACCCAGAATAGCTCTTTTAAAGCAGAATATTGTTTTTTTCAGAGAATTCTTTAATTCCTTAGTTCTAGATAGAGAATAGAAAAAGTTGAGATGTTGCTGTGATTAGTTAGAAAGATTTTAACTAAAGGTTGTGTGATACCATAAGGGGTGAGGGTGCAAAATCATAGAGCTCAGTTGGAAGAAATTCAACAGGTCAAATATAAGATCTGACTTCAACACGGAAGAACCCAAAGTGAGGGAGAAATGACGGATCTCGATATTTGTGAAAGTAAAATAGCGGATTTCATGTCCAAATCCCTAGTTCGGAAAAATCAATGTGAAAAATGAAAAATCATTTTTTTTAGTAATCAAGTGCGTCATTTCACTAGGTATAACAACAAGGACTAGTTGGTTCTTATAGGTACAGATAAAGTTATCGTCCCGTACCAGGAGACTCGGGCGGTACCGTTACTTATTGAAATAATAAATAAGCTGACTGAGTGTAAGATATGAAGTAGTACTGTTGTAGTGACTAGTGTACACTGTTTCAGTTAAATGCTCAAAACAGATTGGGTAAATTCGTATGGCAAATTTGAGTGGAAGAGTACTGTTATCGTCAGGAAAGTAAGAAAGATTCTGAGATTCGCAAATGTAGGATTTGGTGTGTGACAACTATAGCAGATATTCTACAAGCATCAGAACACAAAAAACGCGAGGAAGAAAAGAAAGATGACAGAAAAAAACAAAAAAATCGATTATGTGGGTTCGAACTAATGCTCTGAATAGTCGTAGGAAGAGCTGTAGACCACAACACCAGATACAAAAACTTTGAGAATTGCATCAAAAACCAGAAAAGCAAAAACTGCTCCGAGAGGGATCGAACCAACACCATCCCTCCGCGGGAGCAAAACGTTTACCACCTGCGCCATAATTGTCAATTTAATATGCTATAAATTGGGGACGAGAGTGTTACTTACACTAAACACACAACACATATAGTAGTCTAGTTAAGGTGCGCAAAAAATGGGGTCACAACACAAACAGAAAAGAGAGTACTGACTTTTGTTCCATCTCCTGAACAATAAGCTTCGAGGTTAAGAGGAATGTTGAATCTTCCTCTCTTTCTCTCTCTTTCTCTCTATATGTAAACGACATCCCGACGAGGATCTGCCATTCGATCATGGCATTGGATAACTGGTTCGAGAATCACAACTTATTCGTGTAAACGATCCGTCTACTCCTATCAATCTTGTCTACCCAAAAATCAGCAACGTTCTGTCGTTGAATATGGAGAACAGGGTGTCCCAGAGAAATATGAAAATCCTTGTCTATCCAAAAAAAACCTGGGTGTACAAAACGTTTTAATGAAGAGTACTTAATACGAAAAAGTGTACTGAATCGTTTGAATCAAAGAATCATTTCCTTAAGGAAAGCTTACAAGGTGAACAATTTTTGTGGTAATCAAGTTTAAACTTTGATCAAATCTTACCATTGTACCTAACTAGTGCTTTGAACCTTACCTAAACCTAAGATTTGAGGTGTCGACAAAAATAAATGAAAAAATGATTCTTGATTCAAACGATTCAGTACACTTTTTCGTATTAAATATGAAAAGTAGCCATAGAAAAATGAAATCATAAATGTTTTTTTGTTTCAAAATGGATAAACAGGGTGTCCCATAAGAATATGATCACCATTCCTACCCAAATACAAGCAACTTCTTGTCGTCGCTAGGTCCAAATACGAAGAAAATGAATAGACTGCGTGTCCCCATGAAATTTTATACGAAAAAAGAGAACCCAAACAGTAGATCTATCAAGTTTTGTTTGACTGCTGGATGTGATAGTACAAAATGAGTAAAACTTCAGAAAATGGCTCAAACGATCAAACAGAAAAATTCAACATGTTTAACAGCCGACTTCAAAGGAACCTAGAGTAAGAAAGGATAGACGGATCTTGGTAATTATGCTACCATCATGTATACTATACCCACTTAGCATTTCAAAGCTTTTAAACTGACCCCTCAGAGGCCGGATTTTTTCACTTGACAAGTCTATGTGGAACTGGTAAATGTTTGATCTGTTTCAAAAAAAGACGATCACCTATGTTTTCGGTATTCATGCATAGCCTGATCTTTGGGTTATGAGAGAGAGGGAGATAGAGAGAGAGATATATAGAGAGAGAGAGATGGAGAGAGAGATGGAGAGAGAGAGGTGGAGAGAGAGAGAGGTGGAGAGAGAGAGATGGAGAGAGAGAGAGAAAGAGAGAGAGAGAGATGGAGAGAGAGATGGAGAGAGAGAAAGAGAGAGAGAGAGATGGAGAGAGAGATGGAGAGAGAGAGGAGAAGAGGGGGAGAGAAAGAGAGGAAGGAGAGAGATTACTGTAGTAGTGCGAAAGGGCGCATGCACTCTATGTGACCCCGCCTCCCCGTTTTCTGTGTACTTTGCCACGATGAGTACGGTACCGTGAGAAAAACAACATAAATCCACCGGTGTGTGTGTGTGTGAAATGATGAACGATGGGTGAAAATCAACAAGTAACTAGAGAGTGATTCTTAGTGACCTCGTTTCGCAAACACAATTACTCAAAGTAACTATGCAGGTCGATCGAGATGTTTTCCTTTGATTTATGTTGCAGATAGACAATTCAAAGGTGTTCGAGGAGTGGAAGTATTGAAGTTTCATTGATTCTACAAATTTTACACAAGTAGGCTTCAAGTTACCCTCGAGCAGTGATTTGACTGATAACAATCTAAAAATTAGGTAGCAGGTTGAAATTCTTCTTTGGTGAATGAATGTTTTTCTAAGAGAGATATTTCGTGCACAATGGGAAAAGGCAAAAAAGAGCACTTCTGGGTGGGATCGAACCCATCGATTGCAAATTCATCAACTAAGCTCTAGATGACTCCACCAAAAATTTTTCATTCTGGACACACAGAAACTAGGGCGAGAGCAAGAAAACTACAGTTTAGTGTCGAACTGCTGCTCCTCAGGCTCAGAACTGGAGATTCGGACCATTACACTAGGTATAACAATAATGTTACGCTAACAGGTATCATGACACAAAAGAACACGACGGAAAAACTATGGAAAACTGATAGAGTTTGTCAACAAAAACAGTCTGCTTAGCAGTTCATTGTTTTTTCTCTGCGTCTTCACTCTCTCGCCCTCCTTCATCTCGTGGTGACCGACCGTTCCACAATTGCAAACCGAACGGTTCCCCCGTACCAGGCATTTTGCTGACCTCAGCGGTTGAACAGCTGAATGTCTGGTGTCTCTCCGTCCCGCATGCTGTCTCGTATGACCACGCCCCAAAACGTAAACACCAACAAGATGCAACAAATTTTGCGACCCCTCTATTGACCATGAAATGGAACGAACACCAGAGAGGGGTAGATACGGAAATTTGGGTCGTTTTGATGAAAATGGGGTTTACAGAGTGAGCCGTAATTATTGAAACGCAATTTATTTTATCAGAATGAGCTTCAGTTAGTACAATAGTCTAAAACAGGGTTGTACGGAATTCGACTTCGGTGAAAAATTATTTTCATGAGATGAATTTCGTGAAAAATGAGGGAAAGACATTGAAATCGTTTCCGACTTTCAACTTTCTTGAATAATTTAACTTCCGACTTCCGTTCTGAAAAAAATTACTCTCAACTCTGCTCTACAAGTTTAAGAACTGTCTGTGATAAGGTGGCACTGAGAACATGTGTTGAAAACAGTTTCATTCAGCGAGGTGATTTTCTGCGACGACTCTGAATCATCAAGGGTGAAAAACTAAAACCTATTTTTCTACCTGGAAGATTAAAAAAACTGATGTGTATTTTATTTCTACCTTCAGGTTATGTCTCTCCAGAAGTAGCTCTTCCTGTGTGAGCCCTCTCCTACACAAGTCTTACAACCACTCGACATAAATTCTGAAAGTTTCACACATAAAAAAGTTGCTCCTCGAAATTTGGAAATGAGTTTGGAGTAGTGATTTCTGTTTTTTGTTTCGTTAAGAGAATAAGAAAATCTCTCTCTCTCTCTTTCTCTCTCTCTTTCTCTCTCTCTCTCTCTCTCTCTCTCTCTCTCTCTCTTTCTCTCTCTCTCTCTCTCTCTCTCTCTCTCTCTCTCTCTCTCTCTCTCTCTCTCTCTCTCCCTTCCTCTTCTCTCACGGTCACGGAAAACGCATTAGAATCAAGCGACTCGTTCACCCTATATGTGTATATTCCCGGTTTATGACTATGTTGTTAGGTGTTTTTCCTTCGGATTGTCTGATTTGTTTTCTCCCTCTCTCTACATCTACTCCTCAGGTGAAACATTCTCCCTGCTCTCACTTTCGGCTCTTTCCTGTTGCTATTTTCAATGCAGGAAGTAACATTCGATCAGTCCCATGGGCCAAACTTTTTATCAAAACGTGTGTGCTTTTCACCTTCGCAACACATGCACTTTATTCGGATTCGGCACGATTTCCGTTTTTTATTGGTCTTTCACCAAACTATCCAACTCGCTCCACTCGACAGATGAATCTCAGAAAGCTCCAACTGAACCATTATACATTTACACTCGCTTCGCTCGTGTGAAGCCTGAAAGTTACACCAACCATGCGGACACATTCCAACACTCGCTCCGCTCTTATGATGTGTCAAAACTCATCCAAATATTCAAAAACAAATTAACACTCGCTCCGTTCATCATGAAGTGAACCTATTAGGCACTGTTCTTCCACACTGGCTACGCTCGTGCGGTACTTTGAAAACTACTTCATTTATGGGCCTAAACATGAAGTTTCTTGGAAAACTGAAAAAAAACCGATGTTCTTACCTTCACAGCCCATACACTTCGCACTATTTTCCTCCACAAGTCATTTACTGCGCGTCTCTAGATACTTCATAGCTTCCGACGCCAGTTTTCATCTCACATTGAATAAGAAAGAAATCCTTGTTGTGTGCCTGAAAGTACTTTTTTATGACTTTTTTTCGGAATAGGATCTCCATGGTTTTCGAATTTACGGAAATGCTACTTCGAGAAGTTTTCAACTCTCTCTCTCTCTCTCTCTCTCTCTCTCTCTCTCTCTCTCTCTCTTTCTCTCTCTCTCTCTCTCTCTTTCTCTCTCTCTCTCTCTCTCTCCGTCACTCTCGGCCCTTCAAAATCAGTGTGTTTGGCATTCACCACGAGTCTTCCATTGGAAACAAGTCAGAATGATTTGAAATTCACCCCAGACATTGTATAATATAATTCTGTTCATTTTCTTGCCAACCACCACAACTCCAATCCTTCGTCTGATTTATTTGCGTGGCTTAGTTTGACTGAATAAAAGACAAATTTGAGCTATTCAAACGTTTTTTATCTTTTGCAAGCATGGTGCATTAGGTAAATGTTTTGACTCTGGCCAATGAGGAGCTAAGTTCGTTCTTGCTGCAGAATTTTTTTTTAACTCACAACTTCATTTTCTGTAACATATCTTCACGGTTTTGTGATATTTGTCTTTCTTAATGCATTTTTGCTCATAGCACCACTTCAGATGAGAATCATTTTCTCCCCGGGTGGTCCTTTTTGCCTTAACTTGAGAAAAGGCAAAAAAAGTGACACATGGGAACCTCGAACCCATTCATTATAATTCTTCGACCAATAAACCAGGGAAACATGTTCTTGCTCAACCTTACGAAAAATGCAAAACTATATGATAGAGGGGAGGTTCGAACTTGCACCCTGGGGTCACACATATCTAGCAAAAAGTCTGAACGAATTTCAAACGCGCGCCAGTCGCATTTTTGTAAAATGAGTACGGTAGGAGTCGGAACTCTCACAACGAACAGTTAGATCTTTGTGGATTTAAATTATCATTCTCATTTTCAGTCCATTGAAATTGAAGGCGCATTACTCAATCGTTCTTGTGTTTCAAGGCGAAACTGCTACAGTACTAAGCAATCGATTTACGGAGGTCAACCTTTTTTACAAGTAGAGGAAGCTATGTGGGTCATCGGAAAAGACAGCAAAGAAAATCGATATAGTAGATCAAGTTTGAGCTACTGTAATTTCAAAAAATTTTATTTTTCCTACTTTTTGAAGTAGGTAACACTATCGTTGGGAGCAGTCCGCAACGTTCATTATGTCGAGTGAAACATTTTTTGAACTACAAACACTTTCGAAAATCAAAGTGGAGGTCGGCAAAGCGGATGCGAAGCGGTTTTATTGTTTTATACCTTTGCCGAGGTGTGAACCAGAATCATCACACGGACCAATTTGTGATGACTCTAAAAATTCGTGATGACTCTCTCTCTCTCTCGTATAAGATGCGTCAAGCCTAATGAAATTCATGCTCGTGAGTCTCAAAAAACGCATATAGATCTTCATTATCACTCATTTGTGTAGATTTCCCATTGCAGACACATGCAAGTCGGCTGAGGGAGTTCTTTTGACGTCGTGGGAAACAAGTCACGATGATATTCTTCTGGTAGCTTGAGACATTTTTTATCATGAATCTTTTTCACTTTCTTCGTTGATCTCTTTGGATTACTTGCTCATTTTGAATGTTTCCATGTCATTTTTAGTTTATTTCTTCGAATTAAAAAGTTTTCAATCACTTTTCCCATCATTTTGCATCATTATCCAAAGTTACAAACAGATAAATTTTATTCTGAAATGAGAAGTTCTCAAGCTTTCAAACCTCATTTTTCTCGTACAAAGATCACTTTCAGAACAAAACCGAGAATCTCGTTGAAGTGCCCGAAAAAAGAATTTATGCCCACATGATATGTCCACTTCAAACCTCATTAAATTCTCTTGCGGGTATGCCTTTTTTCCATGTTTTGAGTATGACGACAAATTGTCGTCAATAAATCTCATCAGAAGGTGCTCTCGGTGCATTGAACTGGCGGTAAATTGCAGACTCAAGATTCAATCGTTAATTCTCTAGATCTTATGATATTCTCGAGACAAGAAAAAATTGGACAAAACAGTCCTAGATGACTTTATAGTACTTTTTTGGTTTTTTTTAAATCTTTAAAGTACCGAGAACAATTTAAAGAGAGAACTTTAAAAACCCTAAATGTACTCTAAAAGCCGAAACTAATACTTTAAACTCAAAACTCGTGAACAGTTGAGTGTTTTCATGAAAGACGTTTCATTCTCTTCTTACCTTTTGGAAAGCTGCTTGCTCGTTTTTATACATTTAACCTCGTTTATTCTCTCAGTAGATTGGGAAAATGCGAAAGTATCACCTCCGGTGATTATCGAACTTGTAAAAGTGAATAGATAGTCTTATCACTTATCCATTACATCATTTCTTCTATTTTTGTGGTCAGTTTGAATTCAATTTTTCTCAATTTCACTCGTGAGATGATTTTTTTCCTCAACCTTCATAATGATCGGCGATTCCTCTCCTTATGGAAAAAAAGCAAAAAAAAACCCCGGGAGAGAAAGAACTTGCAAAACACCACTCGTAGTCTGATTGAGGCATGGACATATTGCCAATCATTGGCAGTCGATTGGCAATGCAATACAGAATCTGAACCATCGTCAACGTCAAGAAGGCCTAGAAATCAAAATCCAAGTCAATTGCAAATTGCACTGCCAATCGACTCTCCAAAATATTTTACTGGCGGACACACAGAGCTTCCTCTACCTGTAAGAAAGTCTGACCTCCGTAAAAATCGGTTACTTAGTACCGTAGCAGTTTCACCTTGAAATACAAGAACGATTTAAGTAATGCGCCTTTAATTTCAATGGACTGAAAGTGAGAATAATAATTTAAATCCATAAAGATCTAACTGTTCGTTGTGAGAGTCCCGACTCCTACCGTACTCATTTTACAAAAATGTGACTGGCGCGCGTTTGAAATCGTTTTTGTTAGATATGTGGGACACCTAATATCCAATCCAAATTCACTCCTACTGTAACTTCTCCTACATCATTCAACTACAGTAACACTGCTAAAAATTTTTGACCTACATCATTCAACTACAGTAACACTGCTTCAACTACAGTAACACCTACATCATTCAACTACAGTAACACTGCTAAACAATTTTTGACCTACATCATTCAACTACAGTAACACTGCTTCAACTACAGTAACACCTACATCATTCAACTACAGTAACACTACACTGCTAAAAATTTTTGACCTACATCATTCAACTACAGTAACACTGCTTCAACTACAGTAACACCTACATCATTCAACTACAGTAACACTACACTGCTAAAAATTTTTGACCTACATCATTCAACTACAGTAACACTGCTAAAAATCTTAAAAACTGCCTATCAACGCCTAAGTTTGGTTCACATCATAGGAACAAAGATATCTTATTTCAAAAGTGAGTGTGTCGGCAATTAGTTATCCAAACAAACTCCACTGATCTGTCTTTCCATTCGGGTCCGCGTGAGTCTTTTTCGAGTCAAATCCCGCCCATCCCTCGCGCACACACGTCACTTTTTATTTTTCATGCAGAACATACACTCTCAATGCTGATTTGCGCTATTTGTGTGTGCTGCAGGAAGGTTTTTTTCAGTACATAACACGCATTTAGATCATTTGACCGTGTGGGCTCTTTTGGAACAGATCTGGCAGATTCAAACTCACGCCGTGCAACAAAGACGGGAGTGAGGAATTTGAGACATCATAAAATGGTTAATTTCACAGTGTACTTGGGTATCCAAGATTGGCTCTTCACAAAACTTATTATAAAGGGAATAACTGTTGGCTGCACACATATATCGCTAGAAGCATGGCCGTTTTCAAACGCGCTCTAATCTCAATTTTTCAGAATGAGTACGGTAACTCTCACAACGAACAGTTAGATCTTTGTGGATTTAATTTATTATTCTTACTTACAGTTCATTGAAATTAAAGGCGCATCACTTAATCGTTCCTGTGTTTCAAGGCGAAACTGCTACAGTACTAAGTAACCGATTTACGGAGGCCAGATTTTTTTACAGGTAGAGGAAGCTATGTGTGCAGATTGCAGATTGAGATTATTACATGACGTCATGAACACGGGTTTTACAATGTGTCAAATTCCTCACTCCCGTCTTTCTAGGACTCCGTTTCGAACTCGCTCCCCCCCAATACTGCAGGAAATCGCGTCAGTACATACTATTCACTCATAGAAACAGACCATGTGGGCCATTGTTACTTCCGTCAAAAACGTTTTTTCATGAGACAAATTTCTTGAAAAATGAGTGGAGAAGACAGTTGAATCGTTTCCGTCTTCCGACTTCCGTAGAAAAATCTCACTTCCGAATTCCGATTTTCATTTGAAAAAAATCATTTTCGACTACCGAAAAGTTTTATTTCCGTGCAACTTTCGTACATACTGTCCATGTTCAGCATCTAACTTTTTTCAAAAAAGCTACTTGTGAA
This sequence comes from Caenorhabditis parvicauda, assembly GCA_963978915.1. Classification (NCBI taxonomy): domain Eukaryota; kingdom Metazoa; phylum Nematoda; class Chromadorea; order Rhabditida; family Rhabditidae; genus Caenorhabditis; species Caenorhabditis parvicauda. Next base: position 2,946,226 of record OZ022250.1, on the reverse strand, counting down.
CCTAGTTTTCGACTATCTCAAAGCGGTTTCGTTTCTATTTTTAAGAGAAAGTAGTTACTGCTTCAATGTTTATTTTTTCAAATTCCAGTTAGTTCGAAATTTTAAATGTGACTGCTTTTCCCTGTTTTTCTTGTTTCCCTCCCTGTTTATGCGCCGAGGTGAAAACAGCGGCGGAAATGAGAGCGCACAGAGACAATTCGCGGTTAGAGAAAGTTATGTGTAGGTTTACGGGGCTAATCGATATTCTCTTTTCATTTTATCGTAGAAATTTTTCATTTTCAATGATTATTTGTTTTTTTTTTAACATTTTTATAGCTATTCGAGAGTTCAAAATGTTTTTCAAATGTTCTTAACACATTTTATGCTCGAAAACAGAAAGTTCCAGAATTCCACACAAAAATTTAATATTGAAATTTGCGAGTTATTGTAATTTGCGAGTTATTGTAGTTATTGTACCTGGAATCGAACCCAGAATATACCATAAAGCCTGAAAACTACCTCTCCTCACAGTTAAGATGATTTTATTTTGTTGTGGAACTGTTGGAAACAACCCCAGAACTGAAACCCTCTAGCCTGATGATCTTCCAACCATTGTAATTTTGTTTGGTTTCACTCTTTTCGCTTTGTAACTGAATTAGTCATTACAGTTCAAAATTTGAAAATTTCCAACTAGTAAACAGATTGATTATCTTCTTCAAGACTTTTCCAACTACAACTCTCCTCTAATCACACCTTAAAAGGCATCAATTCAGCTCCGAAAGTAGTATTTTAACTCTAGCTGCCCTCTCGCGTTCCAGATTGAACAACAAACGTGAAAGCATGAAAAATTCCAAAAATTTCCGGATGATTGCGTTTATGTAATGCTGGCCGAACGTTGGGAACTTAGAATCGGTTGAATTAGTCGTAAATTTTGTTCAATTAGAAAATGCGAAAAATTCCCTTGCCCTGCGGGACTCGATCCAATGACTTCCAGAATGACAGGCAAGGTTGCTTTCACTTTCACAGATTTTTCGAGAGGCTTTCAGAAAATGCAAAAACTACTTTCCACCTGTTTGGGTCGATCCAGTAGCCTGATAGGTGTAGTTGATTTCCATTTCGCCCATGAGAGGTTTTGAGAAAATGCAAAAAATTTCCTTCCT
>OZ022250.1:2929981-2944887 GCA_963978915.1 Caenorhabditis parvicauda | reverse complement strand
CCCTGTGTCCTCCCGAGAAAAACTTTGGAGATCGATGAATAGTGTTCGTTACTTATCTCCAAATTTTCGAGTGGACCGGCATTGGACCGTAAATGGGCGACAGATGTCCCCCGTTTCATCGAACTGGGCGACAGATGGACCTTTCTCTCTCTCTCTCTCTCTCTCTCTCTCTCTCTCTCTCTCTCTCTCTCCCTCTCTCTCTCTCTCTCTCTATCCCTCTCTCTCTCTCTTTCTCTCATCTCTTCTCTCTCACTCTCTCTCTCTCTCTCTCTTCTCTCTCTCTCTCTCTCTCTCTCTCTCCTCTCTCTCTCTTTGCTCTGCTCTGTACGGCTCATAAAACGTCCCAAATCTCAGAACTAATGTAGACCCTCGACGAAATTGCAGTCATAAATGAGATGGCTCTAGTCTAAATGTGATTTCTTTTTCCTCCTTCGCCTTATTCTCTCTCGACGTTGTTGTTCCGAATCTCATATAGTATATTCAGAAAGTGCGCAAAGCACTCCTGGACGAAAGCCAAAACACAACCAAAATTATGGGCAACGAACAGTCTTCGGGAGGACCGGAAACCATGAAAGCGAGGAGAAGTCTGGACGCGAGCATTTTCAGCCAGGTTTGTCTGAATTTCTCTATTTCTCAAGATGGAAAAAGGGATAATAATCATTCAGTTATTTCCTCACCTGCTAAAAATCAATAATTCAGTGCGCGTTTCTTTCATCCAAACCTGATTGCTTGTTTTGGCTTGCAAGTGGTATTCAATATTGTAAACCAAGGTTTCGTATATAGAATCCGAAATATTTCATGTGTCTCTACTGAAAAATCACAGAAAATCTTCCCTACGCTCAAAAGATGATGACGTAGTCGTTATATTCTGAATTCTAATACCTGTTCTGTCTTATCATGGAAACTTCCAAGACAAAAGTTGTAAAAAGACTAAGGCACAACTTTTCTGAGAATTTCATCAAGAATGGTTGAAAAAACAGCCTGTACAGAAATGATAACAAGTTCTGATTTTATGCTGTAAAATCGAAGCGGTGTAATCAATTTTTCCATGGTAGATACTTCAAGGTACTGTCACTGGATTTTTCCTCCACAAAAATGAAGAATCTCATCTTCCGATCTCTTAAAAACTTCACAGGACAAAATAACTGAACATTATCATTGTCAACAGATAAATCCACAGGTGTAATTAGTCTCGGGAGATCAATTAATTGAGTTGTACTCCTTCAATAACACTTTATTTTCATTCAGAGCTTGGAATATTCCATTTATTTCTTCTCTCTCTCTCTCTCTCTCTCTCTCTCTCTCTCTCTCTCTCTCTCTTTCTCACTCTCTCCACCTCTTTTTCTCTCTCCTCTCTCTCCCTCCCTCTCTCTCTCAATCTCTCTCTCTCAATCTCTCTCACTCACTCTCTCTCTCTCTCTCTCTCTTTCTCACTCTCTCCATCTCTTTTTCTCTCTCCTCTCTCTCCCTCCCTCTCTCTCTCAATCTCTCTCTCTCTCAATCTCTCTCACTCACTCTCTCTCTCTCTCTCCTCTCTCTCTCTCTCTCTCATCTCCTCTCTCTCTTCTCTCTCTCTCTCTCTCTCTCTCTCTCTCTCTCTCTCTTCTCAGTCTCTCTCTCTCAATCTCTCTCTCTCTCTCTCTCTCTCTCTCTCTCTCTCTCTCTCTCAGTCTCTCTCTCTCACTCTCTCTCTCTTCCTCTCTCTCTCTCTCTCTCTCTCTCCTCTCATCAGTCTCTCTCTCTCTCTATCTCTCTCTCTCTCTCTCTCTCTCTCTCTCTCTCTCTCTCTCTCTCTCTCTCTCTCTCTCTCTCTCTCTCTCATCAGTCTCTCTCTCTCTCTCTCTCTATCTCTCTCTCTCTCCTCTCTCTCTCTCTCTCTCTCTCTCTCAGTCTCTCTCAGTCTCTCTCAGTCTCTCTGCTTGCATTCTTTGAAAATGAACATCATCTCAAATTGCGAACTCTGAAACTTCCCGAGTGTCAACTTGTGGTAACTTGAGACGTGTCTAATGGATAAAAGATTCCACAGCCATTGTTTCAGGTGAATCCAACGTGCAACACATCCCACGATATTCTGTCGCGTCTGCCCGACCAATCCAAGAAAAATCGGTGATCCAAGCGAAACGACTGTCTGTAGACGGAAGTGCCGAAGCGGGGTAAGTGAAAACAGTGGCCGACTTTCAACGTCTACCCTCTGTTACTATAAAACAAGAACACCTATGTTTTCTCATATTTCTCAGCTCATACAGTGTGTATAAAAAAAACGTCATGTTGTGCTTTTTTGCTGATTTTCTAGGTGTTTTTGAGAATAACAAAAACTTCTGAAACAAAAGTTCTTGATCACATTCAGATACACATTTCCTGAAAAAATTTCAACTTAATCCGTCCACGAGCTTTCGAGTTATGTCCATTGAACGAAAATGGTCCTGTATAAAAATAACGTCATGTTCATTAAAAACCAAGATAACGAAAACAGAACACTGAGAAATCAAATTTCTCTTGATGAACAATCATTTTATCAATCCTTAGAATAAAAAAATCATGTTTTGTAGAGGTTTACAAAAAACTTAGATGCCTGGAGAGCAGAAATTGCCATTTTTGCTCCAAAGAGCCATATGAGCTTCTTTCAGCTGATAGACTATTCAATTTTGTCACAAACTGATGTGAACATGTAACTCTACATTTTTTATAATATTACAACAACCCTACAACGTGCCTTTCATTCTAGAAAATCAATGTTCTCATCCGCATACTGTACTTCCCTCACTTGGCACGTGTTTATCGGGCCCATAGTCCAGCCCAAAAACGAAACTTCTTTGGGCAGAACATTGGAAAGGTAAGAAGAGGCTCTTGTTGAACAATTTGTTATGTTTTCACTGATCATAGAATTTCAATAAGCGTTTTATTAGAAGTCAAATATTGAACAGTCAAAAATGGCTGGAAAGACGGTAAAATTCGCATGGTTATTCTTTTCTCTGTCATTCAATGCTTGTTGAATAGCTGTGGTCAGTGAAAACCTAACAAAGTGTTTGAAGAGAGCTTCTTCTTACATTTCCAATGTTCTGCCGAAGAAGTTCCATTTTTGGGCTGGACTATGGCCCGATGAACACGTGCCAAGTGAGGGAAGTACAGTATGCGGATGAGAATATTGATTTTCTAGAATGAAAGGCACTTTGTAGGGCAATGTAACATCATGGGAAATGTAGAGTTACATGTTCACATCAGTTTGTTACAAAATTGAGTAGTCTATCAGCTTGAAAGAAGCTCATATGGCTCTTTGGAGCAAAAATATAACAATTTCTGCTCTCCAGGCTTCTAAGTTTTTGTAAACTTCTACAAAACATGATTTTTTTATTCTAAAGATTAATAAAATGACTGTTCATCAAGAGAAAATTCGATTTCTCAGTGTTCTGTTTTCGTTATCTTGGTTTTTAATGAACATGACGTTATTTTTATACAGGCCCGTTTTCGTTCAATGGACATAACTCGAGAGCTCGTGGACGGATTAAGTTGAAATTTTCAGGAAATGTGTATCTGAATGTGATCAAGAACTTTTGTTCCAGAAATTTTTGTTATTCTCAAAAATACCTAGAAAATCATCAAAAAAGCACACACATGACGTTTTTTATACACACTGTATATAGATATATCTATGTAAAACCTTTTAATGCACCAGAGAGATGTTTTATACCACACATTTACATTGAAAAATAACTGATAAGTGATTGAATGATGAAGAATAAAATAAAAATGAAGTTTGGACAACCGTGCACTTTCCTTTCTTATAGTAATCTGAGTGTTCTTGTTTTTTAGTAACACCCTGTTTTTGACATTTTCTGTTATAACTTTTGAATCAAGCGTTCGATTTAGTTGATATTTGGCACATAACATTGTTAATGCTTGTAAAAACGTTTGTGGAGTGACATAGTTCTAAAATGAATATGAGCTGAGAAATATGAGAAAACATAGGTGTTCTTGTTTTATAGTAACATAGTGTATTCGTTTTTTATAATATCTCAGAGAAGTCAACTCTGATTGGATCCAGAAAAATCGGTCTGGATCCAGAGTTGTGTTCCCAATCGGAATGGAATATATTTCAAAATACTCGTGCTGACCAATGATTCATCGTGTTATTTGGGTTAGGCGAGAAAATAAATTCTCCGGGCATTATTTGAAGGATTTTATCCGATTGGATCCAGTTCTGTCAGATTGGATCCAATTAGCAGTTTTTTTCATTTAATGGAAAATGGGCCTATAACCATGATGACACATAACGATTATTCATTATCCATAATACTTTTGTTCATGATCTATCTGTCAAATCAAGTTTCGAGTACATGTGGAGCATTTAAATGTTATCAGAAAAGTCAATTCTGATTGGATCCAGAAAGAATCAGATTGGATTCCAGTTTTTCCCAAGCTAGATGTGGTTGGTAGTTGCTTTCTATGAGATGTACAGCAAAGTGATTAATATCAAACAGTAGAAGTCAAAATTGTGTAAATTAGGAAAGAAATCAATTCATGACCTGGTATTTTGGGTTTTCATTTTTTTTAACTTTCTTTTGAAAATTTTCACTTCTATGGAACTGGAGTCCAGATGACTAAGACATCCTATGTCTTCTCAGTCCAGATATTTGCCAAAAAGCTATGAATGGCTTGGCACCAGTGCCGCTTCGCCGGCACTGGTGCATTTAGGCTTAGGATTGGCCTAAGTCATTACACTTACCCACACCCCCGGCTCTTATGTTTGATAGAGAGTAAGTGCTGAAACCGTTATGTTCTGTAAGATGAAATACCATATTTTCTAACGTTTTTAAGCAGGGAAGAGCGCAGTCAGGAAAGCTTTCAGTCACACAACAATTAGGAACTAATATCGAGTATATTATAAAAATCAAAAAATGGGAAAAAATCTAATTTTTCTGAAGTAATCATGGGAAAAATATTCTGTAAAAAATACAAAAAACCAACTTCAATCAATCGTATTCAACTCCTGTGGTCTCAAAATTATCCAATCGCTCATTATACAGTATGATACGGATACTGTATCTCACCGAAAAAAAAACAAGGTCAACTCCACAAAAATGGCATGGAGAAAGCCGTAAAAGCATCGTCATTAAGCTTCTTACAGCCCATTTGGTTGAATGTGACTCATTTTTCTTAATTCAAGTCGGTTGTTTTAGAGCTCGGAAAACAAACAACGAAATGGGAAATAGTCCAAGACGGCAGTCAAGAGCAAATGTCAAGTTCACAGAACTCGAGACGAACCAGGGATTAGCGGATGCGATAAGATTGACTCCGTGAGGATTTTTTTTTACAGAGATCTATGTTTCCGAAAAAAATTTAAAACTACTCTTTTTTGAAAATTTCAAAAACGTTCTCGATTCAATTTCTGAAAAGAGAATTTCAATAAGCGTCCTTAAATTTGTGCTGATTTTAAAAGTCAAAAATACGATCAATTTATTTTTTCTCCGATTTTATCCCTATTTTTTAGATTCAGTTTTTTCTCGAAATAATATAGTTTCCTTTTTGATTCTTTTAATTCTAAAATCATGACTCATTCTTCTTTTCTTTATTCCCTATGAAAACTGAGTCATTTCAAAATCTCGGAAATACAAAAAATCGAAAAGTGACCTTATTTTTTAATCCGTCCGGACCTTTCGCGGGTTTCGCCTAATGAACTTTTTCAGGTATCAAATACAGATGCTCAACGCTACATGGCCCAAGATCAAGTCGTCACAGAATACGTTTATTCAAGTATTCAGGTTGATGTGACTTTTGTCAAAAGAAAAATAATATTTCAGACTCTTGATGGTCAAAAGTACTGTGACAAGAGAAAATGTTCCAGAAAATGTCAATTGTTGAAGGTTTTCGGTCACAACAGGTAATTTATCTCTCTCTCTCTCTCTCTCTCTCTCTCTCTCTCTCTCTCTCTCTCTCTCTCTCTCCTCTCTCTCTCTCTCTCTCTCTCTCTCTCTTTATCTCTATCTCTCTCTCTTTCTCTCTCTTTAGCTCTCTCTCTCTTTATCTCTCTCTCTCTCTCTCTCTCTCTCTCTCTCTCATCTCTCTCTCTCTCTCTCTTCTCTCTCTCTCTCTCTCTCTCTCTCTCTTATCTCTCTCTCTCTCTCTCTCTCTCTCTCTCTCTCTCTCTCTCTCTCTCTCTCTCTCTCTCTTTCTCTCTCTTATCTCTCTCTCTCTCTCTCTCTCTCTCTCTCTCTCTCTCTCTCTCTCTCTTCTTTCTCTCTTATCTTTCTCTTTCTCTTTCTTCTCTCTCTCTCTTTCTCTCTCTCTCTCTTTCTCTCTCTCTCTCTCTCTCTCTCTCTCTCTCTCTCTCTCTCTCTTTCCTCCTTTCTCTTTCTCTGTCTCTCTACGTTTCTCCCAGAAACATCACAGATCACAAATTCATAGATAAAAAGACGTCTCATGAATTCTGTCCAGCAACTCAAAAATGGTCTTTAGGTATTAGTGCATGGTGGGAACATTCTTGCTGTGCAGACCTTCCACTTTTGTGGGGCAAGAGAGAAATCTTGAGAATTTGAATTGTCTCAGTTAGTAGAGCCACAATTTGCATCTTTCTACAGTTACAGTATCTGAAATTTGCCGCTTTCTCTCACCGTACGTACGGTAAGGAGAAAGCGGGCTCTTCTCAAAACTCTCAGGAAAATATATGACAGAAATGGCACAAATTGTTTTTTTTTCAACGATAAGATCTGAAATGACTCCATTCGTTCGACATTTTTGGGTCATAACTCTTCTCATTCCGCACTTTTTTTTAATAATAAAAAAAATTTATTTATTGAAAATGAAATTCATAAGCTCCGTGACGAGCAGCAATAGCGGCCATGAGCACTGATATTGAGCGTGGGAACCGTAGGAGAACCTTTTAAAAAAAGCTGCTCCGGTCAGAACAGTTGTGCGATTTTTGCAAAAAGTACATTGGATAACTTGGTAAAATAACCGGAAGGAAAGGAACTGAATATGATTGTTAGTAGTGATAAAACATTGGTGTTAGTTGTTCGACCAGGATATTCAGATTAATTCCAACCAGTAGTCTGACAAATTGTTTTGACCGTAATTTAGGAAGGTACCAAACAGTTAATAGAACAAGGGTTAGTAAATAAAGACAGAATAGTAATTATGATAACTGTAGGCGTTAGAAGGAGAAAAAAACTGTTGTAGACCGTAGACATCGTTGGTGAAAAATTTTCAGTAGAATGTCTAAAATTTCCGAAATGAGTTGGAGGAGGTGGCCAGAACGGCCACAATCAAAGAAGATTCTGAGAGATGTCAGAAAATAAATTTTTCTATCGTCTTCAGCGTAGTTGAAAACCTAGGAATTAGGTCAGACCTTACAATTGTCTTGTTAGCATATCCATATGAGTCTCGAAGAATGACGAATCTTTTACAGGTTTGCGAGCTGAAATCTCACGCAAGAGAGCTCTCCGAGTTCCTCGACAGTTTTGTGACTGACCTTAACCAACCGGCCAAGGGAGCTCTCACCAGATGTAAAGTGGTTGGGGCCAACCATGCCCCCAATGAACGAGAAGTGCTGTGGAGCCGCTTTCGATCATTTTGGAGAGTCACTTGCTGAGGTTTTCTTTAACTTTGTATTTTTTTTGAAGAATGGTAATAAAATCCGAAATGTTCAAGATTTCTACTTTTAATTTAAAAATTTTCAGCCAAAAAATCAGTTTTTCAAAATCGAAACAAATGTTTTGACAATCATGTCGTTTTTCTTCATTCTAACAAAAATTGGAACGAAAACTAAAAACCCTGAGTTGGTTCTAAACTATCAAACTTCCATGAGCCAATAACATACCAGGTTGACCACGCCTCTTTTCAGGTATTCACAAAGCTCGATTGTATCCGCTCGAAGAGAGAAGCTGTCAAAGCATGGAATGCTCTCTTTTTTCCTGGATGGTCGACAGTATAAAAAGTGGCTACATGGATGAATGGTCGAAGAGACACAGAGGTGGGAAAATCGATATCAATCGATAAAATCAATCGATATTCCAGCCCAATAATCAGCAAAATCGTCAAATCACCACAACGGGACTTAATTTTTATCAAAGTTATCTTTCCATATCCACATGGTGAGTTTCAAAAAAATGCCGATCATCTCGTTTTCTTGGGGTTTTTTCTTCTTTTCTCTTACGGTAAATACGGAATTTCGCAAATTTCACCCCAAAATAACATATTTTGAAGTAATTCAGATGTTTTTCCATGAGAAACATTATCGCCAGTGATCTGCATGGAAGACTGAAGCCAGTTGATTTTCTTTTTTTGAAACAACCTCAATGACCCTTCTTTGTACATTCATCTTTTGGGTAGCATCATGATCTTCAACTTTGCACAATTCGAATGTTTTCTCTATGATTCTGGATAAATTTCGATATTTCTCGAGAATATGTGGTCTAGCGGGTAGTGGGTACGTTTTGAAATCTAGACATCAGGGTACGATCTTGCCCGAAGGTAATTATTTTGCTTTTTGATTTCGAGTTCCCAACAGTGCTTGTCACCACTTTGAACATTGAAAAATGGAAATAATATAATATTTGTGGTGTCGTGGATGGTTGAATCGATACATCCCAGTTCGGCCCGCTCGAAATCGACGTTTTTTGCGTTTTCTCAGTGTTCAGAAAAGTACTCGAGAAAATTTTTTTTTAAATTGAATTAATGTGGAAACGTCGAAAATTATTTATTTCCATAATTATTGGACAATATTTCCAAAATTATTGGATAACATTTCCACATTTATTCGGAATTATTTCCATAAATATTGGACAAAATTTCCACATTTATTGGACAATATTTCCAAAAATATCGGACAAAATTTCCACATTTATTCCAAAAATATTGGGCAAAATTTCCAGATTTATTCAACAATATTTCCATAAATATTGGACAAAATTTCCACATTTTTTCAACAATATTTCCATAAATATTGGACAAAATTTCCACATTTTTTCAACATTATTTCCAAAAATATCGGACAATATTTCCACATTTATTCAACATTATTTCCAAAAAATATCGGACAACACTTCCACATTTATTCAACATTATTTCCAAAAAATATCGGACAACATTCCCACATTTATTCAACATTATTTCCAAAAATATCCGACAAAAGTTGTGCAAAACTGCCCAACAGTGAGAAACGAACCCGCGTTGAAGCCGTGAAAGGCAACTGCTTTAACCACTCGACCAAACATTCACATATTTTTTGGCTACCGTTTGCATGAAACCTGATGGGTGCGGGGGTTAACGCGTGTTATATTGCATTGTCGTCAGCACCAATTACAGAAGTTGTGAACGTGTTCGGATTGGGAAGAGAGAGAGAAAAAAAAAGAGAGAGAGTGTGTGTGTGTGTGTGTGTGTGTGTGTGTGTGTGTGTGTGTGTGTGTGTGTGTGTGTGTGTGTGTGTGTGTGTGTGTGTGTGTGTGTGTGTGTGTGTGTGTGTGTGTGTGTGTGTGTGTGTGTGTGTGTGTGTGTGTGTGTGTGTGTGTGTGTGTGTGTGTGTGTGTGTAAGGGAGAGAGAGGGAGAAAGAGGGAGAAAGAGGGAGAGAGGTTGGCGAAAAAACTCCAGAAGTTCGAACGTAGTGAGGAATAGCTACTGGTCTAGTCATATTCATAGCTATAACAGCTGTGGATCGCTCAGAAATGAAGAAGGAGATGTAGTGGCATAACGGAGGCATGTATACATACAGTAGCGACAGAAAGTTTTTGGACGATATCATTTTTCAACATATCCAAACGCTGGGTTATCGGATCGGTCTTAAAGTTGCATAGATATCAGAAAAAACGTTTTTTCACATTGTGAGAAAATATCGGGGTGATAGGTAGTGTTCTCGCAGAAAAATTTGTGATTTTCTCAAGTTCACTCAAAATTGACTATTTACACATCAAATTTATTTCTCGTTTTTCTCTTTCATCACACATTTACCTGTTTTCAGGTGCACAATTCTGGAAATTGCAACTTTTTAAAACGTAAAAATGAGGGAACTAACCAAATCGGTGATCATCCGGGGTCACCGGATGAGATTTGAGAGGTCACATTCGACTGAACAGTTCTGGAAGAAGATATCAACTCCTTATGGGGTCATTCTTGCTCTAGAACAGCTGGATCTAATTGGAAACTCACAAACAGAACTTTTTTCATTTTGTCGACTCTGTTTGAAATCACCTAGACATGGTTAAAGACCATACGTCTTCGATCTCGTAGGCGACCTTTTTGAGAATCCTCAAGCTGGGGTCAGTTTTTATGTCATAAAACAGAAACGGTTTGACTTAGAGGTCCAATTTTCTCTGGGCACATTATTGTTTGCACATTTTTCCACTATCATGTCAGGACATCCACTAATAAGAAATCAGAAAGTACTACTAGACAGTAGAACTGGTGTGAATCCGGAGCAGTTTCATGTCGTTCTAAAAAAGTGGTCTAAAGTTGTCGAAGTTGGTGAATCGGAGTTTTTCATGTTTTCAATCAGTCAAAAACACATGATAGAACGTCTCAGAGCAAAAAAGAATTACTTGAAGCACCAAAATCATCCATGAATACCGATAGTTGAAATCTGGATACCGGCACCTTTGCAAATTTTTTATTCGGCCTTCTTGTAGTATTTTCTATACGATGATTTCTACACAACTTGTTATCAAAATGATTTTTTGAATTGTGAAAAATGTTTCTATGAAAAATAAGACCTCTAAGTCAAACCGTTTCTGTTTTATGACCTAAAAACTGACCCCAGCTTGAGGATTCTCAAAAAGGTCGCCTACGAGATCGAAGACGTATGGTCTTTAACCATATCTAGGTGATTTCAAACAGAGTCGACAAAATGAAAAAAGTTCTGTTTGTGAGTTTTCGATTAGATCCAGCTATTCTAGAGCAAGAATGACCCCATAGGGAGTTGAAATCTTCTTCCAGAACTGTTCAGTCGAATGTGACCTCTCAAATCTCATCCGGTGACCCCGGATGATCACCGATTTGGTTAGTTCCCTCATTTTTACGTTTTAAAAAGTTGCAATTTCCAGAATTGTGCACCTGAAAACAGGTAAATGTGTGATGAAAGAAAAAAACGAGAAATAAATGTGATGTGTAAATAGTCAATTTTGAGTGAACTTGAGAAAATCACAAATTTTTCTGCGAGAACACTACCTATCACCCCGATATTTTCTCACAATGTGAAAAAACGTTTTTTCTGATATCTATGCAACTTTAAGACCGATCCGATAACCCAGCGTTAGGATATGTCGAAAAATGATATCGTCCAAAAACTTTCTGTCGCTACTGTATACCGTCTGATGCACAACAGAATGTTGAATAAATGTGGGAATGTTGTCCGATATTTTTTGGAAAAAATGTGGAAATTTTGTCCGATATTTTTGGAAATAATGTTGAATAAATGTGAAAATGTTGTCCGATATTTTTTGGAAAAAATGTTGAATAAATGTGGAAATTTTGTCCGATATTTTTGGAAATAATGTTGAATAAATGTGGAAATTTTGTCCGATATTTTTGGAAATAATGTTGAATAAATGTGGAAATTTTGTCCAATATTTATGGAAATATTGTTGAATAAATGTGGAAATTTTGTCCAATATTTATGGAAATATTGTTGAATAAATGTGGAAATTTTGTCCAATATTTATGGAAATAATTTCACCACATTTTTCCAATTTTAATTTTATTTATTCACATTATTCCAAATTTATTGAAATTAAAAATTTTTTCCACATTTTTTTCACATTATTTCAATTTAAAATTTTTTTTTCTCGAGTATTCTTTTTAGTCATAGTTTTTTATTATAATTCGGAAAAAAGATGGATTGCGATATTTGAAACTTGGTCTAGCGGAGAGGGATGACATCCGTGTTCAATCCTGCCGGGGAACTGTTCTTTTTATCCTTTTGTTTGAAGTATCTACCTGGCTTCTGTTTTAAAAAATTTACTGGCGTGCAACTACTAACCAAGTACTCGTTCACACTTTGCGTAACAGGAATAAATGGATAAAACCGCTCTGCAAACGCTTTGCAAGACTTTCCGCGGGGTGCATTAACCTCATTATTCTATTTTCGAATTTTTTTGCTAATTTTCCAACTTTTTTTCGGAAGTAAAATTTTTCAAAACGGAAGTCGGAAGTCGGAAGTGAATTTTTTAAACGGAAGTCGGAAGTCGGAAGTTGGAAGTGAATTTTCAAAAACGGAAGTCGGAAGTCGGAAGACGGAAGTGAAATTTTTTTCACGGAAGTCCGAAGTCGGAAGTCGGAAGTGAAAAAAGGGCGGAAGTCGGAAGGCGGAAGTCGGAAGTCGCGAGTACAATTTTTTCAACGGTAGTCGGGAGTGCAAAAAAGTTGAAAAAACCCAGAGATATTGCATATTCGCGCATTCTCAACAGGTGATAGGTCAATTCCATACTGAATAGAAACGATTTCACGGTTTTTTCGTCATTTTTCACGAAAAAAATTTTTTCGACGGAAGTCGGAAGTAGAATTTGTTAAACGGAAGTCGGAAGTCGGGAGTCGGAAGTGAAATTTTTTCACGGAAGTCGGAAGTCGGAAGTGAAAAAAGGGCGGAAGTCGGAAGGCGGAAGTCGGAAGTCGGAATTCCGTGCAACTCTGGTAGGAAAAATAAATTTTTTAACCTTTCGTCCTGAACCTAGTGAAAGCGACAAAGTCGTCACGTAAAATTTAAACAGTAGACAACCTCAACGATAACTCGAACAACGATGTGTGATGTTTTCATTTGCATCTCTGAGTCTCAAAGAGAAAGGACACTCTTTCTGTCACCTCACAGCTTTTAGTCGCCCTCACTTTTCATTTTTTGCTCTATCATGGTGTTCTTTCCATTTTTGCGATTTTTTCTCGTTCGCATCATTTTTTGTTTAAAAAAAAACCTACTCTCAGCTGCTTTCCGACAGTTTTCGATTAAATTGAGCCCCAGAAAGTTTCGTAGATTTTCCGTGGAATTTTCAGCGTTTTTTGTAGTTTTTTTTTTAAACTTTTCCTAACATTTTTCAACTGTGGTGAAGTTTGAACCTGAAAAAATCTTGTTTCTATTCGACTCCGTTTTTTGAAGCGCTTCTTTTCACTTTCTGTATATTGTCTTATTCATTTCAATCACATTAAATTTTTGACAGTGTCGATTCAATGTTCTCATTTTTAATTCTTACTTTTCAAACCTGAAAAATTTAGGATGCCCTCAAAGTCATGGCATAACCACATGATAAGCATATGCCTTTACGGAATAGTCAAGGAATTCCGTCCAGCTACACCCTTTCTGACGCCATTTCTGGTTTCGGAGAAGAATGTGACCCTAGAAGAAGCCTACTCTCAGATTTATCCCATATGGACTTACTCTTACATGCTAGCTTTGGTTAGTTTCTGGCGGCTCCTTCTCATAGTGATTTCATTCAGATTCCTGTATTCATCCTGACCGATCTCCTGCGATATAAACCCATAATTATTCTGGAAGCCGTGGGTCTTGTGGCCACCTGGATTCTATTAGTCTTTGGAGATGGGTTATTCCAAATGCAGTTGATGCAGGTAAATTTCACATGAATGTATCCCTGTTGCCAAGAGTTTATTTTTTTGGTCAATTTCTTAACATTGATCACTAAAGTGATCATAACCTGTAATTCTTATGTTAGATTTTCAAACTCAATCGGTCGTCAGATTTGGATCAATTCTTGAAAACATTCGGTGACGTCAGCGCCGCGGTCACCGATGACGAATCGGATTTCAAAAAGAACCTTCTAGAAATTTGAATTTTCAGAAAAAATCTCAGTGCTAACAGCGACAGTGAATGTGTGCCTTTTTTTAATAATAATAACTTTATTTATGAAGAAAAATTAAAGTTTATGAGCTTCATGGCAACCAGCAATAGCCGCCATGAGCGCAGATAATGGGCGTGGGAACCGTAGGAGAACCTTTTGAAAAAAGCTGCTTCGGTCAGAACAGTTGTGCAATGTTTTGCAAAAAGTACGTTTGATAGCCTTCAAAAAGATCATTCTTAAAACCTAAAAATTAGCTTGCTGGCAGTGGTTGTGCTAACGTTCACTTCCTGGAGGTGATTGTGGTAACGTTTAGTTCCGCCTTCCGGTAAAAAATTCACTTCTCATTCCCAGCTTCCACTAGGAATTTTTTTTTCAAGAAATCAATTTTGTAAAAAAAATTGTGAAAAAGGCAATGAAATCGTTGTCTACTCAGTCTGAACATAGACTATTGTGGGTTTATTCGACTTTTCTGCATTCCCGACTTCTGTTTAGAACATTTTCCGAATCCCTGCAACTCTGAAAGACACGGTTTTTGTGTAGATTTACGAACCAACTCCTCCTCCCTCCATTGGAAGAGTGTGAGAAAGTGATAGTCGCAGACACGCGAAGAGAGAGTGCGGTGAGAGAAGAGAGCGCAGATTCTCCAGCCGTCATCACTGGACGAGCTGCATTACCTCCAACCTAATTGACTTCAGATAACCTTTGGAGTCTCCTCCGCAGCGGAAATAGCATACTTCTCCTACATGTATGCTATTGTTGATGACAAAAACTACGCAAAAGTGGCTTCTTACATTCAATCTGCTGCACTTTTTGGAAAATTATTCGCTTTTGGAATGGGACAAGTTTTGATAACGACCGGATGGTCAACTTACTTGTTTCTGAACCAGGTTTGTGGCGTTTTTGTAGCGTCTTGGTGCCTTTTGGGTTTTGGATTATCCTTTTTTCAATGGTCATAGGTGTTTTGATATTCCAATGTTTTTTCCGTTATCAAGAGAAAATAAAATTATCAGGTTCATTTTCAAAAGCGATTTGATACAAAAAGTGTTTTTCTCTCCAATTTTTTTGGAAAATAGGTTTTATATTGAAAATGTCTATATTTTCAATGTTTCGTCCATATGTTTATGAAAAACTGAAATTAC
>OZ022250.1:2926105-2927281 GCA_963978915.1 Caenorhabditis parvicauda | reverse complement strand
CATTGGGATTGCACGAGTGCCAAGATCAAAAAATCGAGTGGAGGTGGAGTTTCAAAAAAGGCGCAAATCATTCGATCCCAATCAATAGATTTAAATTTTCGCTCCGGATGACCACTTTTGCAGCCGTCTTTTGGTATTTTTTGCCCCATTTATTTTATGTATTAAGCTCAATTTTAATCCTCAATGAACAAGAAAATTGTTTTGAAAGTCACTGTGAGATATTTTGAGGAGACTAACAAGTTAAGACATCGAAAATGTATGTTAAGGTCTCGATTTAAAAATTTTGCAATTAAGCGATTTTTGACCGACCACCCTTGGTTTGTCCCCGCCCCCGTTACGCCCACTTTTGGAATGGCCGAATGTGTTACACCGTGGATTGGGATTGATTTGAATATCCTGATTGAATAACTAACACCAACTTTATAGTGCACACTGTGGATCAGGGATAAGTGAATATAGCCGCTCTGGCGACCGCTCTGCAAGACCCTCCGCGGAGCGCACGCACGCACGTACGCACATCGATATAATAGATCAAATTCCAGTTACAGTAGTTCAAAAAATTTTCTTACCCTGCTTTTTTTCATCCTAGATTCACAAATCGTAGCGGAAAAATGTTTTAAAGTATGTAAAACTATCGTCGGAAACAGTCCGCAACGTTCATTATAACAAGTGAAACATTTATCAAAGTACAAACACTTTCGAAAATGAAAGCGGAGGTCGGCAAAACGGTTGCGAAGCTGGTTTTATTTGGCACTGGTGCATTTAGGCATAGGCATGGCCAAAATGGCTTGATTTGGGGTTGTTCTTATGCTTGTGCCTAGGTGGTGCGCACGTATGTACCTCATCATTTTAAATTTGAATATTTTAACCTGTTTCCCTCGTTTTCTCATCTCTATAAACGTTGCGAGGTTAGTTTTACCTTCAATTTTTTTTCCGTTACCATTTGTGACACTGGGGAGGGAAAAAAGTAGGAAAAACATGGCTTTTTGATCTACTTTACTGATTGTCCGCCCCTTACTTTGCTTACAACTCTAACTGCTCTTACGGCAGTGTGTAGCCTGATGAAGTTATACCCTCTTCGTCTTTCTCGCATTTTGGGGGTTATCTTCCTTGTGCTGAAGCTGGAATCGAACCCAGAACATACCCTAAGCCTGATAACTCTTCTACAGTCTTGTG
>OZ022250.1:2912294-2915905 GCA_963978915.1 Caenorhabditis parvicauda | reverse complement strand
TTATCGGAGCAGGAATATCAATCCATCTAGGTTCGTATGGAGCATTGATGATGAAGGAATTTTTCCCTGGTCGCCCTGAAAATCACATTTCGGCGAAACCCGCGGCTGGTCGGCGACTCACCTGACTTGTACTCGATCGAGTTGTAGAACTCCTTGATAAGGGGTGGAAGGTCCTTCACAACATCCCGCAGGTAGAACCATCGTTCGAACAGGGTCACACTACTCGCTCCAACGAAGAATCTGGAGTTATAAATTTGAAAAATGGTATTCAGAATCTTTAAGATTATTTTTGCAGTTCCAATCTTCTCATTTTTCCGTTTTTAACTTCTTGAACTAACTAGAACATGTCCAAACAACGTCAACCACAACTTGACTGATCATTGGTTGTCATCCTTCTGATATAGAACAAGAACTAGTATGTACTAACTTCAAAGTTCTATCATTACTAACAGTAGTATTCCGCATCTTGCCAGAGCTCTTGCGTAAATATTCTTTTAAACAGGAATTGACTTTCAGTGTTATTGGGATCCAGAGTTGAGACCTAGCCAGATGTGTTAAGCAGGTCGAATAATGAAGTTTTCATTAGAAAATTTTTGCACGTTTTTTGTTACAAGCGAGATATTTTAATTTTAAAAATCACTTTTTAAAACGGTACACGTTAACGCCACAGGGCCTTTTTTACCTCACGCACAACACAATTGGATCTAACCGTGAAATCAATCGGCGGCGTGGTGAAGTGGTTGTGATCTTGTATTCAAACCGAGTGGTCAGGGGTTCGATTCCACTCTCTGACGACTTTTTTTCTATTTTTTTGAATGATGACAAAAATGTGCCCGATTTGTGTGAAACTACTCTTTTGAATGTTTTTCAACCTTTTTGTTCATGTGATCGCCCTTCGGAGTACCCAACAAGTCAATATCCGATCTCATCTATCACTCCCTCCATGAAGCTAGTGAAGTGATCATATGATGCATCATAACTTTGATTTTTATCAGAAACAAAATTTTTGCGATCGATATGTAATTTTTATTGTGAATCAAATGAAAATCGTTCAAATCGAGTCTTTTTCTGAAATTTCCCAAGTTGTGAGCCAGAACCATATTGACTAGTAGCTGAATGAGGGTCTCTAATGACAAATCCGGATAACATTTTCACTAGGTCGATCTCGTGACCGTCCAGATTAAACCAAATGGCAATTAACAATTTCTTATTTGAACTAGGTCAATGATTAGGTTCCATAGATAAAGTTTTTGAACCCAACTTCATCAAGTTTGGATATATGGGAAGGATATGACGGTTAGGGACTTGCGATATTTCGAGAATATTTTTTTCATAATTCTATTTCAATGATCCAATGTCTCGATGCAATGGTTCTTTGTAGTTTGGACAGTCACAAGAGTTTGTGATTTCGAGATTGACCTAGTGAAAATGTTATCCGGATTTGTCATTAGAGACCCTCATTCAGCTACTAGTCAATATGGTTCTGGCTCACAACTTGGGAAATTTCAGAAACAGACTCGATTTGAAAGATTTTCATTCAATTCACAATAAAAATTACATATCGATCGCAAAAATTTTGTTTCTGATAAAAATCAAAGTTATGATGCATCATATGATCACTTCACTAGCTTCATGGAGGGAGTGATAGATGAGATCGGATATTGACTTGTTGGGTACTCCGAAGGGCGATCACATGAACAAAAAGGTTGAAAAACATTCAAAAGAGTAGTTTCACACAAATCGGGCACATTTTTGTCATCATTCAAAAAAATAGAAAAAAAGTCGTCAGAGAGTGGAATCGAACCCCTGACCACTCGGTTTGAATACAAGATCACAACCACTTCACCACGCCGCCGATTGCTCAGGAAAGTAAAACCAAATTAGATCGCGAAATTTCCAAATTAGATCGTGAAAAAATTAAATTAGAATTGGCACGATCTAATTTGGTTTTTTCGCGATTTTTCTCACTTTTTTCACGATCTAATTTACTTTTTTCTGAACGTTTTTTTCTCAAAATACCTTCAAATAATATCAAAAATATGGAAAATTCATCTAAAATAACACAATATGACAACATAAATACAAAAATAGGCATGAAAATGTTTGTAATTGTCGTCATGTCCTTGCTGTTCTTTGACAATCTGGAATAGAAATATTTAGATCGAAATAACTATGTTTCATTCACCTCAGCTTTTTTGGTGTAATCAGGAGTTGAAGTTGCGTAGACCACCAGCCATTTTCTCAGAACGTGGTTCCAGTTGTATCAGTACCATCTTCGTGTAGAACTTGCACGTAGAGTCTGAATTTTTCTTTTCATAGGTATCAAGTGGTTTATCAAAGCGCGAAACACTCTATTTCTGAAGGCGTGAAAGAAGAATTTGAACATTGAATACTGAAGACAAAACTGATTCCTCAACTCAACTATCGGGAATAAATTGTTCGGCGTAAAAAGATCAAAATTTTGATAGCGAGTGATCATCATATCAAACTTTAAATAATTATTCTCTCGTTTAAAAGCAAAAATTTATTTTCCTACATATTCTAAACTTTCACAGATTTAATTCTTCAACTATGATTCCAGCGCAGTCGAATACTCTAGCTAATTCAGATCTCACGTGTCAGTTAATGGTCGTCATATTCTAGTCAGAAAGATGTCATAAAAACGATAAGGGGGACGAAGTATTCTTGATAATTCTGTTGTTTCTTGAGGTAACTCAACTGGAAATCATACCCTTTCACTGGTTTAGTTACATGAAAAATCCTCCAGTGGTAGTAGAGTGGATGTAACCCTGTGAATCTGTAAAATTATTATTGCTTGAGTAACTTCATAGAACATCTCATATCAAACAATCAAATGACTTACCTTATCCGTTTTCCATTCGCCAATTTTTGGCTGGAATCTTACTTCATTCGTTCTTTGCGGAGATGTAAGTAACTTTTGATATGGGGCAATGTCTGTAATCGTATTCTGATTTGAAGGAGAATCAAAGAGGTCCTTTTAATTGAAACTGTCGCATCAAGAATGTTGAATAAAACTCACCATTCACGTTTCGTCTGTATCAGGACCATTTCTATCCATATTCTCTTCGTGTCGTCTCTGTAAACTGAGATATTTCGTATCAAAAAGACGAATTGCGAGGAAAATGATTATGAACCGAGAATTTTCTTTTTGGCCGAAAAACTGGCTTCACCAAAAACGTACAGAAGCATTTTTAAACTCAAAAGTTCGAATAAGGCAAACTTGTAACTTTGAATTCGCTAGTTAACATTGGAATAAAGCAACAACAGCAGAAAACGCGTGATGAAATGAAGAAGAGAATTCAAAAAAAAAAGAAACGTGTGAGATTAGCGTAGGAGCACACTTGCACATGGGTTAAGAACTTGTAATTTTTTTTCCTTCTTTCAACTTCCAACTTTTTTTTACTACGCTTTTACAATCGAGTGATTTCTGTTCACAATAAAAGTGAAGCCCTAAACTACTTATCAAACATCTAGTCATAACCACAGCACAAACAAGAACGTATTATTTCTTCATCGCGATAAATAAATGAAGAAAAAGTACGAAGCATCAAATATCGTTGAAGATTGTGGGCGCAAAAAGATTTAATACG
>OZ022250.1:2842294-2907294 GCA_963978915.1 Caenorhabditis parvicauda | reverse complement strand
TTCTAGCTTAGTCCAGACCAATCTATAGGTCGAAAACTGCTTTTGTCGAGACAGTGAGGAAATTCTGATTCCGCAACGCACCAGATCTCTGCAAAATGACGATGCGCCAGATTCTAAGAATTAATCTCAAAACCTTTACACTAATACTATCATCTTTCCGGAAAAATTTGAATAAATTAGGTGGAGCGGCTCGGTTTCTGACATCATTCTATATGTATGCTGATTGATATTCATTAGGGCTTATTTTGATCTATCGAATTACGCTTTTGCAGTAGATACGTTTCACAGTCACGCTTTTTTTTTGAGGAGTCTGATCTCAGTTCTTAATTTTCATCTTTCACTGAAGCTGCAGTAACCCCACTCATGAAGGACTCTGATTCTGGCTTTTCATTCTAAGCCAGACCCAGATTTGAGCTTTTTCCGTACTAGTAAAAAATAACTACAGCTACAGTAACCTATAGGTTCGGGGATCTCAGATTTAACATCATTTTGAGCTACAGTAACCTTTTTGATCTACCGTATCGATATCATCCCTTCATCTACAGACCATTTATATACAGTACGTCTCAAAAAATAAGATCACTTCGCTGTATTTTAACTATTTCCTGAAAAATATCTCTAGTTTTCCGAAATTGTCGAACTCTCTTTTTATAACTTTTCGAGTAACCGAAATTTTTAACTTTTCATGGTTCTCTAGAAAAAATTTAATTCTTTAAACTATCATGAGAAAAGTTCTTGACACTTTTCCCGAAGATTTAAGAGTCCCTTTTCTAGGTTCTCGAGTATACAAAGTTTCCTGAATTCTAAGAACACCCTAGGCAGAAGTCCTCAATCTTCCCTATCATTGGAGCTAAAAGCATCCAAAATGATATCATACACTCCAAATAATTTATTCATGCCATAAATGTACTCCTATTTGAACAAAGTCAGGGTCCAATGAGTTATCTGCCCATCCACTATAAAAGCAGAAATGTTTCTTTTGCTGAAAATACCAAATACACTCTAATTCAAAACTGTTCTGACCTAAACTCTCGAGCAGTTCTTCTAGAAT
Source organism: Caenorhabditis parvicauda (assembly GCA_963978915.1). NCBI lineage: Eukaryota > Metazoa > Nematoda > Chromadorea > Rhabditida > Rhabditidae > Caenorhabditis > Caenorhabditis parvicauda. The sequence goes on along the minus strand of OZ022250.1, from coordinate 2,906,243 downwards.
TTAGAGGAAGTACACACACTTCGTCCCACATATCTTCCTCTACCTGTAAAAAAGTCTGACCTCCGTAAATCGGTTACTTAGTACTGTAGCAGTTTCGCCTTGAAACACAGGAACGATTAAGTGATGCGCCTTTAATTTCAATGAACTGTAAGTAAGAATACTAAATTAAATCCACAAAGATCTAACTGTTCGTTGTGAGAGTTACCGTACTCATTCTGCAAAATTGAGATTAGAGCGCGTTTGAAAACGGCCATGCTTCTAGCGATATATGTGTAATTTAAATCCACAAAGATCTAACTGTTCGTTGTGAGAGTCCCGACCCTACCGTACTCATTTTACAAAAATGCGACTGCCGCGAGTTTGAAATCGGTCAGACTTTTTGCTAGATATGTGCGTCCCAAAAAAAGCGAACACCCATATTTTCTCAATATTCTCTCTTTGGAATCAGATTTGGATTTGGAATCAATGGTATGTGTTAAGTATCAGGCGTTCGAAAAATCTCGCTCTATTTTTGAATCATTTATTTCTCGATCAATAAATCTTCATCATAAAAATGAAGCAAATGAAAAACCATGGTTTTTAATTTCAATTTTAATAGAATTACTGTGCGACTTGAACGAAAAATGTCGTTAAATTCTTTAAATCGGTAAGTTTTTTTCGTATGTCGTTTACAAGCAAGGAGTTTACAAGTTACTTTAGTGCTGGCAGTACATTGATGATCATGGTGAAAACACTTGTTTCGTTATTTAGTTTTTCTTCGAGAAGTGAATGATTCAAAATGAGCCGAAGACATTCCAAACAAAAATCACCACAAAAGTTATGAAACCTCCCCCAAAACATTATGAAATCATGCTTTGTGGATTAAATTCTTAGGCTTCTGAACGGATTGGAATCATTCCATATCTTTGTTTTGAGATAAGGCTTCCACCCTTACGATCAGTATTCAACATGTCTGATCTTGACTTTTTCCATACGTTGGCACTCAGTTCACAACTGTCTTCACACTGCAGTGTTATTTTCCTTGAAGATGCTATCTGACCTAAATTCCGCAATTTATACAGTAGTACAGTACAGTTGTAGTACTAGATCCGACCTAAATTACGGTCGACCACAACTCGACTCATTACTGGTTGGGATCGTTCTGTTTTTCCACTAACAGTAACACCGACATTCTATCATCACTCGTGTTCAGTGTTTTCTCTGATGATCTTTTTCTCACACTCTTCTTACATCAACCTTTTTATGAGCTGAAATTCAGAAGAATCTCCAGATGACAAGGCGTTCCTTCTTACTCCTCGTGCTTCTTTCAATTCTGCTTTGCGTTTATTGTCGACCATTTGATAGTTATGAAGATGAGCCAGAAGACTTTGTAAGTGTGTGTGTGTGTGTGAGAGAGAGAGAGAGAGAGGGGTTAGGAGGGAGAGAGGGGGTTAGGAGGGAGAGAGGGGGTTAGGAGGGAGAAAGTTAGGGAAGAGAGAGAGAGAGAGACTGAGAGAGAGATTGAGAGAGAGAGGGAGAAAAAGAAAGAAAGAAAGAGAGAGAGAGAGAGAGAGAGAGAGAGAGAGAGAGAGAGAGATTAGGAGAGAGAGAGATCGAGATAGCGTGAGAACCAGAAGATTTCCAATCCCACTTTTTCAGGACTACAACCTCCGACGATTCTTGCCATATGTCAAACGAAACATCGCAATAGGCCGAGGTGATCTGCGACCAGGAAAGTAATCATTTTTACCATCATTTAACCACAGTAACCAGTGTTACTGTAGCCCCCTTGTATACCTGTCTGGGTTCTCTTGTTCTCTGCACCACGATTGTGATACTCAGTTTTAATGAACTTTGCTTTTATGAACATGTGAAAGTTCGTTTATTTATATTTGGATTTGGGAAAAACTGAGTGTTTTTCGTATGTCAGCTTAGGATCAGGTACAACTGCTTAACCGTAAGACATGGTGGAGAGTCTGCACGCTCTTCTTTCTACGCACTCTCTAGTGATAGAAGCTCTTGATGGAGCACTCAGCTGTTTCACAGAAATAGGCTAATTTTCATACCTTTCAATCTTTTTGGGACCTACATGAACTCACAGTAGATATTCTACAGTAGTCATTGTGAACTTATTTCGAAAAATCTTCCGATAGAGCTCAATCTTCAGAAAAAAAAACTTCACACTGAATTTGCGAGAGTCGGATCATGAAATGTCTCAGAGAAGACATTTGACTTCAGTATGAGGCCATAACTTCAAAAAGCAGGTTGACGAAGCCTTCTATGTGAAAAACGAATGTTAACATCAAAAGTGTTTATTTGGTTTGTTAAAGAAAATGTTAAATTCCTCATCATCTGTCACATCTGGTAGTGGATTCATGACTTGGGACGATTCAAGAAGTTTTTCGAATGGAATCAATTCGAAGGCAATAGCTGGGTCACTCGATTTCTTTCTGGAAAAGGTTTTTTTTCTCTCTCTCTCTCTCTCTCCCACCTCGCTATAGCAACACAATGATCTTCTCCCACGAAACTCTCTTCAAACTTCCATTCTTCTTGTTCCCGTTTTTGCCAAAAGTACTTGGTCGATTGTATCATGCAACCTAAAGAGTTACAGTGAAAATGGGCCTTATAATCTTCAAATGTTCAATACTATTCTCAATCTTCTCTCTCGAAACAGTCGATTTTTACCAGGTTTATGTTCATCCACATGGGACACTTCGAATGCGTGTTGTTTCAGGTCTTCTGTGATTCCGACTCCGGTAGCTTTCAGAATTGATTCCTTCAGGCACCAGAACCGGTAGAATGATTGCCATCTGGAAGAATGATTGATTTCTTACAGATGAGAAGAAAGACAGAAAGAGAGAGGGAGAGAGGGGGGAGAGAGAGAGAGAGAGAGAGAGAGAGCGAGAAAAGGGAGAGAGAGAGAGAGGATCTCTCCCCCTCTCTGTTTCTCTCTCTCTCTCCCTCTCTCGCTCTCTCTCTCTCTCTCTCTCTCTCTCTCTCTCTCTCTTTCTCTCTCTCTCTCTCTCTCTCTCTCTCTTTCTCTCTTTCTCTCTCTCTCTCTCTCTCTCTCTCTCTCTCTCTCTCTCTCTCTCTCTCCCTCTCTCTCTCTCTCTCTCTCTGTCTCTCTCTCTCTCTCTTCCCCTCTCCATGTCATCATCACATCCACCCTCACTCTAAAGTTCACTCAAAAATAGACCTGTCAACATCAGATTCGTGATCCATCATCCTCAAAAGCTCTCGTTCAGTGAATTGTTTTTTGAACTTGCCGATATGCTCTGTCGCACTTGTTTGTGGATGGCAGCGGTCCACGTCAATCCGCATCACGTCGACGCCTGAGCAAGGGGACAATTGGGGTGAATTTGGCGGGAAATTCAAAATTTGAAATTTAGAGAGACGTGGTGACGCACATACAGTTGCGTCAGAAAGTTAATGCTCGATATCGTTTTTTGAAATATCTCAACGTTGGACAATCGGATATGTTTGTAAGTTTCAGAAATTGTGAATAAAACATTTTTATACACTGCGAAGGAATATTGAACCACTAGAAAATTTTTTCGCATGAAAGTAGTTATTTTCTGCAAAACCACTCAAAATTTACTTTTTTCTCTCAAAATTCATTTCTCGTTTTTTTCTTTTATTTTCAATTTTTCTGCTCTTTTGTGCATATTTTTCAAAGATCAAACAATTTAAATCATGAAATTCAAAAAACAACCAAATTGGAGATCGTTCGAGGTCATCAGATGAGATTGAAGTGGCTGCATTTTACTAAACAGTCCCAGAAGAAGATATCACCTCCGTATGATTTTAGTCTTGCTCCATCTCAGCTGGAATCGTTTGAAAAACCTTTCACTACAGTTTCTCCGTTATATCGACTCCATTTGAGATTATCTAGGAATCATGCCAGGACGTTAACCATTGATCTTGTGGCCAGACTTTCCAAGAGTCATGGAGTGACAGTCAGTTTTTTGACCATAAAACTGAAACGCCTCCATGAAGACGTCTAATTTTTTGCAGACACAACGTCTACATTAGTTTCCTTCATTCCGATTTTTGAACGTACGAAAATCACCGATCTGGCAGTACTACAATCAAGGCGAAGAGAAAAGTGCAAAGCAGCCAGTTTTCAGATTTCATTTACCCGAGTTCATAGATGAATTAGGTCATACAAGTAACTTTTTTTTGACATGAAAACATTTTCCAAATGTTTATGTTTGGTTCATTCAACAAAAAACTCGAATTTATAAACTATGATAACTTTAAACCACTTTTGTAGAAAACATCGAAAATTTTTAGCCGTTCACTCCAGTTCGATTATCTTCTAGTGTTTTAAGACAATTTATTAGTGGCTGTCCTACTCATCAAATAAACAAATCTGATGTATACAACGTGTCTGCAAAAAATTAGACGTCTTCATGGAGGCGTTTCAGTTTTATGGTCAAAAAACTGACTGTCACTCCATGACTCTTGGAAAGTCTGGCCACAAGATCAATGGTTAACGTCCTGGCATGATTCCTAGATAATCTCAAATGGAGTCGATATAACGAAGAAACTGTAGTGAAAGGTTTTTCAAACGATTCCAGCTGAGATAGAGCAAGACCAAAATCATACGGAGGTGATATCTTCTTCTGGGACTGTTTAGTAAAATGCAGCCACTTCAATCTCATCTGATGACCTCGAACGATCTCCGATTTGGTTGTTTTTTTTATTCTCATGATTTAAATTATTTGATCTTTGAAAAATTATTCACAGAAAAGCAGAAAAATTGAAAATAAAAGAAAAAAAACGAGAAATGAATTTTGAGAGAAAAAGTAAATTTTCAGTGGTTTTGCAGAAAATAACTACTTTCATGTGAAAAAAATTTCCTATTGGTTCGATATTCCTTCGCAGTGTATAAAAATGTTTTATTCACAATTTCTGAAACTTACAAACATATTCGATTGTCCAACGTTGAGATATTTCAAAAAACGATATCGTGCATTAACTTTCTGACTCAACTGTCTCCAAAATTTTTGTGGGGCGAACACAGGGCGCGAAACGGACCAGGCGCTGCCAGCAGCGCCTGGTCCACTTTGCGCCCTGTGTGCGCCTCACTTGAAAAAACCAGCGAGAGGGGCGAACTTGTGCTAACCCGGTGTTCGCCCAAAAAAAGACCTGTGTTCGCACGGAAAAAACCTTGTGCTCGCCCCAGAGAAGGCTTGTGCTGGCCTGAAAATTACTGTATAGTACAGATATACAAAACAACATCGGTATACAAATTTATTCATTACAAAAAAATCAAATAAAAACAACTCTTCAGCTGGGTATAGGACAGCTTCGGTTTCCTTATAACAAGTCATCCTGGTATCCAAGTCTTTCTTTGATGGTTCAATCTTGATCTGTAATGTATTTTTTTTACTGATGATCAGGCTAAAACTACTACAAATGCCTCTATTACACAGATCATTCAAAAAAACCGGCAAGGTTTAACGAGTTTAAATCTTAAAAATATAACAAACCTTAGTGACCTCGGACAACTGCTTTTCCTAGGTTCTCGATGACCTGCTTCCCGCCATCAACTTGGTTGTTGTCCATTTGATGAGAAAGTATTTCTGATTGGAGTGACTCCATGTTCAGCAGCAACCTTAAATTTTGAGGATGAAGCATGATGTACAGCATTTCAGTGAAGAGATTAGGAAAGCATAATTCTTTTCTCATCAATTTTTAAAAATTCTAACGTTATCAATGTTGTTAGTGATTTCGATGTTAGTCTTCTCCGGGCGAAATTCAAAACTTCAAATGAAACCTTGATTGTAACACGTCATGATGACTCGTTTTTCAACTTCAGATCAGCCTGTGAGCGTATAGACATCTGAAACGTAATTTGAAAAAAGCAAAGTTAAAAAGCAACTCACTCTCAACATTTTTGTTCCGACAACTGTCGGAAAAGTATCATTTTGAAAACCTTATTTTATTTTTTTGAAAATATGGGGTATTGAATGGTTCATGTAATCAGTTTCAAAACTCTAATTCTCCGAAAAAAATTACCTTGGTGAGTATTAGATCCGGTGACGAGGTTTCATCGAGTTCATCTGAAAGAAAAAAAAAACGTTTTGATAATAGTCATGAAGAATGAGGATTCAAAGGAGAGTTTTGAATGTTTCGGAGATGGGCTTCGAATTATTGGAAGCAAATCCAAGCTAATTAGCGGTTAGTTTTCCTAATTCAACTGTAGTAAGCATTCAGAAAAGGAAAGTCAATCAAGTCACTTAACTCGTGTGAAATCGATACTAGAGCACATCTTATGAAAAGTTTTATGCAAATACATCTTTATAAGAAAATCCTAAAAATTTTCTAATTCAAATAAACCATTTAATCACAAAATGTATACACTACATAGTGAGTCAGTTGCGAGAATTACTTATAAACAGTTTATAATTGTTTGGGACGTAACGAACTATCACAAAACGTCAATAAAGCTTGCTTCAGGAGAAAAAATATTGAAAAAATAAAATAAAAAATGATTTATGCAGCTTGCAAAACTGCAATTCGCGGCGCACTTTTGATGCCACAAAAACGCCTATAGGCGCAATTGTGGTCCACTCACTGATATCGGCACAAATGTGCCTGAAAAATGCCCAGTGCGCGCCGCAAATTTCAGCGCGCCACAAGTTCGCCCATAGAAAACCCTGTGCATGCCGGTGAAAAATTTTGGAGTGTATATCGCTAGAAGCATGGCCGTTTTCAAACGCGCCACATATATCGCTAGAAGCATGGCCGTTTTCAAACGCGCTCTAATCTCAATTTTGCAGAATGAGTACGGTAACTCTCACAACGAACAGTCAGATCTTTGTGGATTTAATTTATTATTCTTACTTACAGTTCATTGAAATCAAAGGCGCATCACTTTATCGTTCTTGTGTATCAAGGCGAAGCTGCTACAGTACTAAGTAACCGATTTACGGAGGCCAGATTTTTTTACAGGTAGAGGAAGCTATGTGCGCGCTCTAACTCCGGAAAAAAATAAATGTGATTTAAAGATTATGTCTGAATTGAAGTACTTTTATGTGCTTTATAGCACATTTAAATGTGATTTATTACTATTCTTTACTTTTGAAATGTCTAATCTTTAAATGACATCCAGTGTACATTTAAATGCTCTTTGAAGTCAATCCAGAAAATGCATAATCTTTAAATGACATCCGGTGTACATTTAAATGCTCTTTGAAGTCAATCAAGAAAATGCATAATCTTTAAATCTTATTTGAAAAAATATATTATAATGTTATGTGAAATGGAAGTTTGCAAATACATTTGAATTACATTTACCGCCAAAATTTTTTTAAACCAAAAATTCTATATCTTTACCTTCATTGTCTTTCAAGTGTTTTTGAGGAACTTATCTTTTAACAATCATTATTTTCAGGTTTCTGTGCATTCTGTCAGTATTGTCGATACTCTTACTCCGTTTTTAAATCTGATACATGATGTTTTCTGTGAGTTTACAAAGTAATTTCTAATTTTTTTTTTATTGAGACTGATATACTAATTTCAGCTAACATGACAGAGGACTTTCACTGAAAAGAACGTTCGAGTGAAATACGATGTACTAGCTGAATGTGAGTTGTAAGTCTTAAGGAGACCGATAACATAATTTACAGATCAAGGCGAAATTGATATATGAATACCATCTTAAATCTATAGATGTCACTTTTCTTCTCAATTTACATGATAAACTGGTGTCGTCCAAAACTCAAAAACCTGCAGGTACCATGGTCGGTTTCGAGATACGAATACTTAGCTGACCTGTAATACTTAGCTGAGCATGGTAGGTTCACTACTACACACTGATTCTAACTCAATTTCAGAACTTTAAAGTACTATAGCAGACCACTATTATAGCATTTCAAGTCAAAGTGATTGATTTCTTGTCGAATTTGACCGTGAGTTATTTTTCTATTTAATAAATTGCGTTCACGAATTATTCAATTTTCTAGCTTCTTAACGAAGTATGTTAACTGAGTATTTATCTGAAACTTTCTATCCGTATAGTTTCGTTCTAGAACCTTTTTTGACACAATGATTCAGTCGGGATTTCAGGGGTGTTCTTGAGATATAACACAAAAAATTCAGTTTTCAGAGCCCTCATACTGTTCACCAAGACCAACCAGTTACAACACCCCGAAGAACACTTCACGCGTTCTAGCAGCACGAAGATACAAGTGCAACTTTTCTACTCGGCATCTCTCCGTGTTTTTGATGTTAAATAAAAAATAAAAAAATAACATTTTAATGTTCTACAAAGATATCTCAGATACATTTAAATAATATTTGGCAGGAAGAATAATGGCATTTAAAGATGCCATAAAGATATCTCCAATGTCTTTAAATAACATTTGAAAAAATAATGGCATTTAAAGATGCCATAAAGATATCTCAGATGTCTTCAAATTACATTTAAAATATCAATGGCATTTAAAGATGCCACAAAGATATTTTAATGGTCTTTAAAGATACTTGTGCTAACTTCAAAAATACTTCAAATGACATCTTTAAATCACATTTATTCTTTTCCGGAGAATCTCAATTTTGCAGAATGAGTACGGTAGGTCTAGCTTGGGGTCAGGACTCTCACAACGAACAGTTAGATCTTTGTGGATTCAAATTATTATTCTTACTTTCAGTCCATTGAAATTAAAGGTGCATTACTTTTACGTTCTTGTATTTCAAGGCGAAACTGCTACGGTACTAAGTAACCGATTTACGGAGGTCAAACTTTTTTAAAGGTAGAGGGAGCTATGTGTGACGTGGGTAGTGTTCCTGCTCCACGCTTCAGAATGCAGAAGTTCGAAACTTGAATAGGTATCGAAATACCGAAGACTTCACTTCCAACCTTGCATTTAGTGCAGTCAACTCACCAATCTCGCTATCGCTTGTCGCCAAGACTACCAAGTCCCCCTGGTGAGAGATATTATAGTGAAAATCTGATGTGCCGACCAGGAACGGTTTCCCTTTTGAGCTTCTTGAGAATGAAATATCGCGCCATTGCTGGTTACAGGCTTCTACGACTGCAGCTCTGGAAGAAATCATGAGAGAGAGAGAGACTGAGAGAGAGAGAGAGAGAGATAGAGGGAGAGAGAGAGCGAGAGAGAGAGACAGAGTGAGAGAGACAGACAGAGACAGAGAGAGAGACCTGGAAATTATCCGTCCAACCAAACACGCCAACGCATCTTCCTTGTATCTGAACCGTCTTTGCTTCTCGGAATCTTCTTCAGGTAATGATAGAATCGACTTCCGGAACATTTCTTCAAAATTTGCGTTTTTCATGGTCTGAAGCTTTTTTTCTTCACGAAGGGCTTGTTCAAACCTCTGATAAAGAAACCGCCCATCTTAACTGCTTCATATAGAGGTCCCTATCTGAAGTTTCAGTGTTGTGGTAGACAGAGAGAGAGAGAGAGAGAGAGAGAGAGAGAGAGAGAGAGAGAGAGAGAGAGAGAGAGAGAAAGAGAGGGAGGGGAGAAAGAGACAACAAGAGCTCGCAATGACTGTTCGTATAGTTATGGACGTCTAATTGTAACCAATTTGAGCTCTATGTGAAACTATTCGTGTTTCATTTCTTCAATATGTCCGTCCAAAAATTCTTGAAAACAATGTTTTGTGTTTTTGTTTCGGATAAGAGAAAGACACCAACTTCGAAGCGAGAAAACACATTCCATTCATGCTAGAATTTATTACCGAAAACAACAACAAAAACTGTCATAAAAAAGAGCAAACAAATTTTGCTCTCAAAGATGGAAAACCGGAGAGTTTCTAAAAAGAAGTAACATTATTTTAATATATTATTCAGGGTCAGAGCTTCAAACGTTGTGTACACTTTGACAAAAGTATGGTGATGGGGAGAAGTCTCAAAACTGGTGGTTAATAAAATATCATTCTAGTTTACCAGTTCTGAGCGTAATCGATTTTTTTTTCTGGTAAAGGACCCGGATTCGTCGTGTGTGGTTCTGAGAAAAGGCAGATTAAAGCATCTTTGTATTAGTTGATTCCTTCTTTGCGGGTCGACGCTTCGAACACAAGCAGCCTCCATAACTTGATCATGAACAGTTCGGCGTCGTCGTCGATTATCTGTAAAACGTCAGTTTTGGGGCGGTTCAAGGTCATTTTGACGTCATTATGAAGACGACGACATTGAATTCGTATCAAACAAGGGAATGATTACCGAATTTCAGTTTTTACAAATACGGTAATTGTTAACTTTTTCTATTTTGTTTTACGACACTTCCAAATTTTATAAATCGTCATTTTTTTCAATCTTGACGAATCCGTTGATAGTTATTTAGATAAAAACAAAATAGTTCGAATGATATGTTAATCGGTTAATCGCCCACTTTTTAGAATTTGACAAGTTTCCGCTTTAGGGATTTCTGATGCTGTAGATTTTGGATACTGTAATTTTTCCGATACCGTACCTTTCCGGATACTGCCTTTTTTCCGGAGAAAACATAAATTGCGCCAAATTAAGTACTCACCAAAGCCACATCCTTCAAAATCTGATCCGGGGGTGTTCTCGTCTTGATCTTGTCTATCACAAAGTCGACTAGGGAACTTTCATCTTCGCCTGAAATCGATACAAATAAGAATATTATTCATTAGAGATGTCCAATCCACAAACTCAGGAAGAAAATCTGATTGGACCTGGTAAGTTGAGTATAAACCTAGCAACCTTCACATAAAACCTGGTAATGTTGATACAAAACCTGGTTATTTTGGATTAAGGTCTTGACATAGTTTTGTTCACGTTCAGCAGGTCTGACCAGATTTCCCCCTGAGCAACTACACAGTGAGAAAAGAACATGAGACTATCATCGAAGTATCGAAGTGAAAAGAAACATACCCAAATATTCAGTTATCTTCTTGCCGATCCACGGTTTGATCCTTCGGGTCATTACACTCTCGTCGAGGAACTCCCAGTCGATCTTTCTCACGAAGAGTTCGGCTGAAATATTGAGTGTTAGAATTTTGTCAGAATGGTATATTTAAATTTGAAAATGTTTGTAAAAATTTTATTTCAAGCTGATTCAGAGATCAATTCGAAAATGACATGGAGCCCATGGATTTTTCGAATTTGGAATGAAGATTTTCGATAATTAGATTGGATTCTGCTAAGGAACGTTTTTGATACGAAAAAAATCGTAGCTTGACGAGATTCTTAGCATCTGTTCTTAAAATACAGCATGAAAAATTCGACATTCTGTACCTCGACTACCAAAAGCCATCTGTGGCCGAAAAGGCATATTACGGTTTGTTTCGGACCATTTTTCACTAGAAACTACAAAATACTCACGTTTTGTGCTCGGAATCTGCTTGACTAGGTCCTTTCGCAACTTCTCCTTTTCTTCTGCACTCAACATGGAGCTTCGTTCTTCCTTTGACATTTCAATCTTCGTCAGCTTCTTCTTCCTCGCAAGCGAGTCTTCTTCATCATCGATTCCTTGAATAGCATTTTTAGAATCAGCATAGGTAAAAAGAATTTTCTGTTCGCCCGTAATTCAAATTCGAATTTTCAAGATTTTTCAGCTTATTTAAACATTAGCTGATTATCATCTTTATCGGAGTCAAGCGGAAAGGCTATTTTATTCTGGCGTAACGTAGAAGACGAGAAAATTCTAGTTAGCGTAAGTCAGAAAGTAGAAAAAGTAGTTTGGAAAGTGGAATTTTTTTAAGCATTTCATTTTTCCAGACGACGGGAACCGAGAAGTGTGGAGCGCCACGCGAAATAGAAAAAAATCAGCGCGAGGACGGAAAAGTGAAACGCTAAATGGAGAAGCGAAACGCGGAATGATAAATGAGAGCGGAACGAGAATAGGAAGAGGAACGCGGAAGGAGAATAGAGCGCGGAAAAAAGTGACAGGATGCACCATTCCTGTTCCACTTCGGTATTCACATCTTTTGAACCAATAAAAAACATACCAAAGACTCCGTTCAACCTCTGAGCGATGTTCTGCTGTTGTGGAACGATGGTCGGAGGCTGTGGCGGTGCCAGTGGTGCCAAAAGTTGCGACTGTGCCGGGCTGTTCGTCGTTGGACTTGTGCCGACTTGGTTCATCGTTGTCGCAAACTTGGTGCCGAACGACTTCCATTTCACTGGAGCAATGGTGATTCCGGCTGGTGATGACGTCGAATTCACGCTGAACGGTCGCTCGGACGTTTCACGGCTGTAATTTTTATATTCAGCTTTTTCCGATTTTTTCCGACTCAAGGATTTAACGATTGACAGACATTTTTAACTTAGTTTGTGGAACATGAAATAAATCATCCAATAGTGGAGCAGCTGAATGGTACGTTTCCACTTTCCTTACAAAAGGTCGTATTCACACCATAAACTTGACGATGATATGCAAAACATTGAAGATGATAGAACCAGTCTCAGAATTCGTTTAATAGTCCTTGAAATTAAAATTTCTTACACAAAAAATAACGGATTCCAGACAAATTTCTCACCTCAAGCTAGCACTAGCAGCTCCTTGTCCTGGGGTGGCCCTCGATCGTTCCGACTTGACTTCATCTTCATCTCCGCTTGAACCACTGGAAGATGACGAACCCCTTCTTTGGTTGGCGACTTGTCCAAGTGGTTGATGTGGGTTCGGGCTGCCGCTTTCTTCACGGAACTTTTTCAGAGCTGCTTCCTCCTGAATATTTTTCTGTCACACAATAAATGCCACCTTGGATGTGTAAACGTATTGATTGATTTAGCTTTCCCATTGGTTAGGATTTGCCGGGAAGAGAGAGAGAGAGAGGGAGAGAGAGAGGGAGAGAGATAGGGAGAGAGAGAGAGAGAGAGAGAGAGAGAGAGAGAGGGAGAGAGAGAGAGAGCGAGAGAGAGAAGGGAGAGAGGGAGAGAGAGAGGGAGAAATTGGATAAGATTGAAAAAAACAACTTGAACATATTGGAGAATTTTAATTTCTCTTTTAAAAATTTGTTTCAAATGACCATTATCGAAAACTAGTTCAAATATCAAATCCGTGTTTCTCATCACATTTTTATGAGCCGAAACTCAAAAAAGACAATAGACTGACCACACTTTTTTCCTAAAAATCAAGAAATCTCACATTCGCCTTATGCCTCTTCTTGGCTTCTTCCTCAATGGCTTCGCTTCCCTTCTCTTTGTTTTCTTCTAGGATCTGGCGTTTAATCTCCTCAATCTCTTGCTGTTCTCGTTGACGGTCCTGAAACACGATGAGTCATGTAAAATGGAGTGAAAGTGTGAAAATAAGTTAGTTTTAAGCGCAAACTCACTCATGCAGCGACTATGGCCGTAACTCGTCCCTGGAAGATTGATTGTGAGAAAAAGACTAACCTTAATGTGAACACAACTAAACGGTCATTTCCACTATAAATCAACATCATCCCACACTGGAAACCACTTAACTATGACTCGAAAAAAAGAAAAGAAACCTTCTCATCCGCCTCGCGCTCCTTCTCATAGTCTCTGGTACGTTGGTAGAGGGAAGAACTCTTGAAGTACTTCTGATCGTCCTTCTCGTCGTCGTAGTCTTCGAGGAATGTCTTCAGGCGTCGAGCTTCTTTTAGTTGTTCTTTCTTTCTGAAAGTATTAGTTGTAGGTTGCGGAAGATGTTGTTGTGCATCGTTTGTTAGATTCGTGTGAATGACAGATCGTCTCAGTGACCACAGGTTTAGCACAAAATATTTATTGAGTCCAACGTTTCGGCGTCACGTCATCATCAGGGACAGTGAGTTACCTCAAACTAGGGTAATTAAACCAACCAAAGTTGGACTCAATAAATATTTTGTGCTAAACCCGTGGTCACTGAGACGATCTGTTTCTGAAAGTAATTTCAAAATGATAAAAATGATCTTATGGTTTCATATATGCTTAAATCTCAAAGAGCGAAAAATCGCCCGGAGCTAGCCTCCGGAAAGTGTATGACAATGAAGTTTTTGGCAAGTTTCAAAGAGCCAAGAGAACACGAATAATATTTGATTTTTGAGAAGCCTGATAGGATTCGAATATGCTCTAGATCGTAAAACCGGTCTCAAGAACAGAAACTAACTGTATACTTTCATTCTGGCACTGATAATTGAGAAAACGGCTTCTACAGAGAGTTATGACGCTTTAACAACAGAAAATGTATAAAGACCCACCTATCCTTCTCCTTCTTGTCAGCCTTCTGGTACAGCTTGGCGCGCATGCGTTCTCTCGACTCCCACTTGTTCAGACGGACTTTGTAGTCGGCAGCCTTTTTCTTGAGTTGCTTCTTAATCTCTCTACGCTCGTGTGCATCGTCGCTGTCTTCAGAAGATCTGGAATGCTTGGGTTTTAGATTGAAATGAAGGTGGGCGTTGATCAGTTAGCAATTTTAAAATCCAGTTGGGAGTTCAGTTTGAATCAGGTACTAACAGTTTTTTTTCTAAACACATTTGTATAGATTTCAGAAGCTATTCAACAGTTACATAAATTTTCGGGAAACGTTGCGGGGTATTTTCAAGATTTTCACACAAAATTAACTGGAAATGAAAGACGTTTGAGATATTCCCCTTTCAATAACTTTTTTTTACTTCAATTAACTTTTCATCAAAAGTTCAGCAAATGGCTCTATATACATTTTCAAAATTGCAGCAAACTGTGATTTTTCTTTCATAATAAGCTTATGTAGGGTAAGGGGAACAACTTTTGTGAAGAACTAAATCTCGGAAATTCAAGTACAAATTATTTTATCACAATTTCCAGCAATAAGCTCTAACATAATTTTTCAAACTGCAACCAAAATTAATTCCCTTTTGTAATAAGCTTAGGTTAAGTTAATACGAAAAAGTGTACTGAATCGTTTTTATTAAGAATCATTTTTTCATTTATCTTTGTCGACACCTCAAATTTTAGGCTTAGGTATGGTTCAAAGCATTAGTTAGGTACGATGATAAGATTTGATCAAAGTTTAAACTTGATCATCACAAAAAAATTTTTTCACCTTGTAAGCCCTCCTTGAGGAAATGATTCTTAATAGAAACGATTCAGTACACTTTTTCGTATTAAGTGCTTAGGTTAGGTTGGGAGAACATCATTTGAACTGAGAACACCGAACAAGTCAATATTCCAAATAAACTACCTTGAGACACTGCGACCCCTTCTTCTCCTTCTATCTTTACTGTTCTTTGGTGATCGAGACCTTGAACGACTGTCCGAATCGGAGGAAGAGCTGTTGGATGATCGGGAACGGCTCGATGAGCTTGAATGACGTCTGCGTCTAAAAATGGATCTTGTGCAATTGAAAATCTGATCTTTCATGTAACTCAAACACTACAATATAAAAAAATCGTGCAAAACTCACTTTCTCCTTGGCGATTCTGGGCTTCTGGTCCTTCTCGACTTTCTCTCACGCGATTCCGACCTCTTCCGTTTTTCTTCCTCCTGCAAGACGGTTCATAAAATCGAAACGCTGACACCAACAGAAACAACAAATTTTCAAAAGTTCGTGGCTTAGACATATAGAATTAGACGTTTTCGCGCGTTTCTTGGACGAAATAAGCCATGTGAAAATGTGTTGCAGCCTATTTCAACCGACGTTTTGGGTTAGGTTTTTCCATTGTGGAGAACATGCAGTAATAATAGAGGTTTTGTTCTGAAATGGACAAAAAGCCAACTTCACACGATTGAGAAAGAGAAAGATGGGTCGGAAGAGCCCGACTGATTATTACCCAAATTGGTGGAAAGGTGAACCCTTATTAGCGGTTTGAAATGGATGGAAGAGATGACTATGGACATCTTCAGGGTAAAAAGTAAACTTTCAATGTAGTTGCAAATCTACCTCTGAACTATTCTATCTGAATTTTCGTTAATTTTCTTTGGAATGACAAAAGTGGAACTCGAATCACTATTTCGTAGGAATATCAATGCATTTACGAACCAACAGTGTCATAGATGTTCATTTTCACTAGTCTAGAGAACGTTTGAAAAAGTTTTCAAAATTTCACATTCAACTTTTAACGTAACGTTCAAAAAACTACTACTTCACTCTGAAAAAAAAACAGTTATTTGAAAGAAACCTTTGTAATTCCTTAACCCGACTGGACTGAAAAATTGTCTTCGTTGTCTTTTTCAAACGTTTACTTCCGTTTTTCGAAGATCACTTCCATCCATCCCAACATCTCTACTGGGGGCTAGAGAGCTGTGTAAAGTTAATCAAATTTGGAAAAAAAAACTCGGCTTTTTCTCTCTCTAGCCCCCAGCAAGTCCCAGAATAGACGTAGAAGTGTGTGTGACGCGAATGAAGACAATTTGGAGATAGGAACATGTGTCAAGTCAACTTCGTGCATTGCGAACGTTGCTCGAGTTTTCTTTTATGTTTTAATTAGAGAGAGATAAATACAGATATATAGGCGAGACTTACGCATCCATCCACATAGCATTTTCATCTGAAATCCCGTTTTTTATCATTGTTGGTTGTGTGCAAAGCATCGATAATAACGTGAATATAGACATCATTCAACACAAGCGCAAACAAGCGGAGAAAGAAAGACGTGGGACATGGTGATCGGACTTGATGTTGAACGAGTTGAACATGAGGTTGCTGTCGAACAAGTTTTATGTTTTCCTTTCTCATTTAGTTTGTGGAATGTCAAACAAATATTCAATTATGCAGATGTCGCCATTGTTGGATATTTATCAGGAAAAGTTCGACGCAAAATCCGTTCTGACTATGTCTCAACTCGTTCCACACCGTGCAATTCAGTGGTTAGGTGTTCGTGAGGCTACAAATCATTTCCACTTCAATACCATCCAAGCCGTTTGGAGAACGTTACAATATTCAAACCTCTCGTAACACTCCCTGAACATCAACGGGACAACTTAAAACATATACCCCACATTTTTAGCCAAATAACAAAAATCCTAACTTTGAATTGCGTGTGTGTGTGTGTGTGTGTGTGTGACATGCAACATAACCAACTGAATCACTTAAACCTACAAAAGTGTTCATGGCCGTGGATTTGAACAAAGCTTTCACACAGACGACACAGAGAAGTGTGGTTTTGTCTTTTTCGGAGTGGTGGAGTTAGGTTGTGAGTAGTGGGGAAAACGCAACAAGTCATCAGCGAAAAGCAAAGTCGTGAGACAAAACATAGGATGAACAGTGAGCTTCAAGAAACTTTTTTCAACGGAAACGATCAACTTCACGGATTGAAGCTTACTGTCCGCTTGTTATCTGGTATTCTTTCAAGTGAAATGACGCCATGATTGTTAGAACACAATTCTACGCAGAGATGAGTTGTTGTTGTTGTTGACAACAACTCACCAACGTGTTTTCTCAGCGTTTGCGGTCCACTTATTCCGTGATAAATTGACATGACAGAACCTTGTATGCACACGGAATAACTAGACACGCATAGAAGATAGAAACAAAGATAACATAAAATCGGGCAACTTACCTCTGTGCTGTTTGGTGAAATGTTCCGTAAACCCTATATTTAAAAGAATTTCTATGAATATTGAGGTCATAGTGTAGATTTTTTGAATGAAAAACGAAAAATTTGAAGTTTTCATTTGATTTTGAATCTCACCTTGACTTTCTTTTTGGAATCCTTGTCAGAGAGTTCTCCATCTGAAGTTCGAAAGGTAAAAATAATCCTGATACAATTTACCCTCTGCGATCACCAACAAATCCTGGTGATCTGTCTCAATCCAATTAAGAATCTTCAATCGAACTTCCTCATCTCTTTTCAAGTCGTCTTCGTCAGCGGGAAGTTCTCCTTCTCTGAGTTGCAGGAGTGGCTTTCCGAGACGCTTTCTATTGGCGAGAGCGTGGGTTCTCAGCTCGGCTCTGATTTTTTCTTCAACCTGAATAAGTCATGAAGATTTTATTTTTGAATATTGATATACCTTGACAAGAAGCTTCTTGTCGCCAACTTGGAAGTCGTTCAGAATTCGTAGTGCTCTCATTGTGCCTTCTGGAGCATCAAAAGTACAAAACCCAAACCCTTGCGGTTTTCCATTTGTGCCTTGAATGCGCTTCCATAGATTGACTTTACCGCATTCCTGAAAGTAGAACTAGTGCCTGTGACTCTATTGTTTTTACCTTCAAAATTTTCTGCACAAACTCATCCGGGCATTTCTCTGTTATATTACCAACAAAGACCGTTGTTTCATGTGACTTTGCCGCTGTCTAAAAGTGAAACTACAGTTGTTCTGGTTTTTACAAATTGTTACCTGCGTCTGGTTTAATCGATTGATCATCGGATTGAAAACGATCTGCGGGTGTGAATGCACGCCTAAAAAAAGCTCAAATTTACCACAATAAAATATAAATTCACTCACCTGTATATGTTGGGAAACCATAGTTGTTGTGAGAAGGAAACGACATTCCTGAAATTTCAATATAGATCAGCGGAAACAACATGTATAATGTTCACCCCGGAGTGAGATTAACTAATGGATTTTTACATTATAAAGCAGGTGACGACATGAAAAACAAGAGGAACTGACAACAACAGTATTGGAGCAAGAATGAGCTTGAAAAATCGATGCGGTCTGACACTGACCCAGATGTGGCATGACGAAAAGCACGCCAAGCGACCTCTGGCGCGCATCATGTGCATTGATTGCAAAGTGCGGCGTGTCGCTAGTTTATTTTTTAATTCTCAAGATTAATTTTACTGTTTGTTTTTATTTATAACTAGAACTGTGCTTCTTTTGTATATATTGATCTGCTCATTCTTCGTTTCCACGTGTTTGAGAACTCATTTCCTGCATTAATGAAAAGATTTCGTCATTTTTAGGCCGATTCACGCTGGAAACATTTGACTTTCAGATGAGCCACGAAGAAGACGAATCCAGAATTGACGTGGAAGAGCCTTTTGAGACTCTATTTGTGGAAGATGTTAAGATGGCTTATCAGAAACCGAGGTCTTCGATTCCCGGCGCTAGGTACCATTGTCCATACGGGTGCAACAAGATGGTCTCTCTGCGAACTGTGGACTATCATAAAAACAACGGGGTAATTTTTTCCTAAACATCTCGTTTATCACTTCATAACAATTTCAGTGTTCGAGAGTAGCTTCCCAAGCTTTCGCCGAGTCCAAGAAGAGATGTCTCTCTTGTGGTGTGTGCTACAGCGAGTTCGTAACTAGGATGGAGTTCTTTGAACATTTGAAAATCGAACATGACGTGCACCCGGAGATTCATCAGCTCGCCTTCAAAGATCGACATACGTTCAATGTGAGATTGAGAAACTTTCGATTAAAAATTTAATGTTCAGCGTTTTATTCACTGGATGGAATCAGAAGGTGGCGCACACTATCGTCAAAAATCTGGATCCAAACGGAGATGTAGAGGAAAAGGAATTTTCTTGTGTTGTAATAGGTGAACTTTCGAGTTTCTTATGAAAATTAAAGGTATCGCTTCGCTTCTTTTGAAATTGAAATTCTCAATGACAAAATGGTCACGCCGAGGACACGTTTAAATTGCAATATAAAATACCTCTATATCTACCAGAACTCCCATTCACAATGAAATTTTCAGAAGCGGCTTCGTAGGAGAAGGTAAAACTGAGGACTCGAAGTCGAGAACAGGCCCATTCCGTCTCGGTTATACGTGTACCGCCTTCGTTCATGGAACAGAGCATGCTGATGGCCATGTGACTGCTGAATTCTGTGGAGATCACTATGGACACGACTCTAGAATGCGTATTCCTAACGTTAGTTTTTGAAAAAGTGTATGAGAACACTGTTAGAACTGTCTTCGTTTAGCGAAAAGGGACATCAAACAAGCCATTGTTACCAATAATCAGATTGAAACGACAGAAAATCGTTCAAAATAAGGGTTTTTCACAATTGGTTTCATACGTTCTGACATTTTTCAAACAGAACTTCCTGTAATGTGAGAAATACGAGAAAATAAAAGAAATTAGAAATTACTCAAGAATTAAATATTGTAGCAAATCCCAATAAAACGACAATAATTTTTTCGAAAAGAATGAATTTTCGCATTTGAATGAAGCTACTTTAGAGACATATTGGTGTTTTCAGGTGATCAAATCAATTATCGCACAGAAACAACTCGAAGGGGACTCAAATGAAGACATTTTGAACTATCTGAGAAGTGAGTTCATCTCATCCCTGATCTTCCATAGATCAAAAATTCAGATCATTTTGGTCCACTAGTCGATGAAAATATCTACGCCCAGAGAATTTGCTACATTGACAACGAAGAACTGAAAAATATCTTCACCTGGAATACGAAAAAGTAAGATTTTTCAATCGAAAACCCACTAAAACTTCTATTTAGATGGGAGTCTGGCGGTATACCAACGACTTGTGAAATATGGGAAGAAGAATTGTTGGATAGAGCGGGAATTTCGAGAGAAGGTTGGTCTTTCATTATTTCCGAAGGTTTCCTAGATCTTTCTTACGTTTCCCGGCAAAATCGCAGTTTTGGTCGGAACACATATATTCCTCTACCTGTAAAAAAGTCTGACCTCCGTAAATCGGGGTCTTAGTTACCGTAGCAGTTTCGCTTTGAAATACATGAACGATTAAGTAATGCGCCTTCAATTTCAATAGACTGAAAGTAAGAATAATAATTTAAATCCACAAGGATCTAACTGTTCGTTGTGAGAGTCCCGACTTCTACCGTACTCATTTTACAAAAATGCGACTGGCGCGCGTTTGAAATCGGTCAGACTTTTTGCTAGATATGCGGAATAAAATACATAGCTTTGTTACTCAACTGATATACAATATCTCTTTGATTTCCTTTTCAGTTTGTCACGAAGAAAAGTGAATCAAACTTATTTGTAAAGCAACAAACACATGATTCACCTTGTGTATGTTGAGAAAGTAAGCCCCCTCCTATATTTTAGTTGGTTCACCACATCTTCAATATTTTGTTCATTATCAGGAATTCCAAGACTGCGTGACTACAATGAGAAAACGACCGCCGAAATTGCCATCGATGAGAACTGGCCACGGCCCAAAGTGTTCATTGCGAAGATCAGAACACCGGAAGGAACACTGATTCCAATGACCACAACGGTATTTTCCGATTAAGAGTTAAAAAGTACAATTTCCATTCAGGGAGAGCACTTGAACAATGACTATCTGAACATCAGGGAGTCAAGGTATCAGCAAGAGGTAAGTTCTTCTATTTTTGATAATTTTATGGCTGATCGCAGTGCACCAAACTGCGAAAAAGATTGAATTTGTGATTTATCCAAGAGAAAATAGCTTTCATAATAATAATAAAGTTTATTTCGGGAAAAGCCCTCAATGGAAATTTTTCTAATCGTGAAGAACTATGCAGAACTTGTCAAGTAATAACGAAGAAAAGAGGGAAGATAAGATAAAATTATAAAAGGAGGGGAGGGAAAAAACGAACCTTAAGAAAACTAAATTTAGTTTCATAATGTTTTATCGCAGACTTTATTGGAGAAGTACTTACAAATCATAAGTAGTAGGTCCAGTGTATCCTGAAGGAGGGGGGGGATTGTAGGAGACACTCATAGTATGTGAATGTGGTAGGTCAAAAGTGCTATTCGAGTTACTGTACTTCACTCGCAACACATAACAGGTTTTCTCGAGAGTGAAATGTTACCATAGTTTTGTAAAAAAAAAAACGGAAATATTTCTCATAATCATCTAAAGTCAAATTTCAGCCATATCCTCAGGAAGAATTCGAAGATAACATTGACCTGGAAGAAGAAGCACCTGAAGGCGAATCATACCCGAAAAGAATACGATTGACCTCTATCAGCAATCCAGAGAGTGAAGTTGTAATTGACGAAACAGGCGAATTGAGGTTATTTGTTTTTTTCCCTAATTAATCATAGAAAATTTCAACGTATATATGGGTTTTCAACTGTTTTCTATCATAAAAGTATATTCTAGCGAGGCGTAGATTGTTATAGGCATATGAAACCTACTTTTCACACCGTTTTCAGCTCATAACTCTGAAACAAGGTCGACATAGCAGTTTTTGACACCGGTTCTATCATCTTCAGCTTATTTGAAAACCCTAGAACCCAGTCAGACCTTACAATTTCGTGGGTTCTTGGTAGCATTCCCATGTTAGGTTAAACGTTAAGCTGACCCAAACCTAACCTAAGCTTAAAAAAGAGGTGTTCATGCGTTTTTGAAAACGGGATGCGATGGGATGCGATTTACTAATTGTGTGCTGCATTGAATCTCACAAAAAAAACTGAAAACTGAATCAGATTTGAATGGTATCACAGTATTCAAGATAGGAAGAAACACGAGATTATTATAGGAAAAAATCAAAGTTTCGGATTTCTACATAGACAAGACGATTTTGACTATTTTCCTCACCGTAAATGCACACTTTCTTGATTTCCCCCGTTCCAAGTTTGTTTCCACCCTTTTCTAAGATTATAATAGAAGGTAAAAATTACTGTTGGCTGCAGATTGCAGATCGCATTTCAAACAGTGAAATATGTTGAGTGAAAAATCAAGATTTTTTTCAAATCCAACCAAAATGTTTCCAGAACCGACCTCGACGTCCAAGCGGAGACAGAAGTTGAGACAAGTTACAAAGATCATGGAGAAGACGAGCCGTCGTCATCAAAACAAATCTATTGTGAGTTTTTTTTCTATATGTAATAAGACTGGCGAATTTTTGCAATTTTTTCACGATAGTGAATAACTAACTGATTTCGCCACAATTTAAACTTGTTACCAAGAATATAGAGCAATTAAAAGAAAGAAATTTAAATTTATTTTGAACAAACTTGAAACATGAACGTGAAATAGGTTTCTCACGAAATAAAAAAAGGGGCTCCATTCCAAGTTCTGAAAACAGTCATACTTCATCGAAAACGATTGCATTATTCTCAAAAGCCGTTCAGAAAATTGTTTCAAGTTCATTGACGTCTCAAAGTCAAGTTTTATTTTCTAGAGAATTTGAATCATGAATGAAGAATATAGTTTTTCTCAATAAACTAGAGTGTAGTTAAATGTAGCAGTCCGGAAATGGATCCAAAACCGTTGCACCGATTGAGAGTTTTGATAAAAATTGAGGTCGAAATTTTTCCGCTACAATCAAAAGACGCCCATTGAAATCACAGAATCAATTTTTTTTCATTATAGCGAACTTGAAACAAATACATAATTTTTTTTTCCGAGAACCTAAAATGCAAGGACTTTGAAGTAAAGAATATCAAAAGAGATAGGAAATCTGGAGAAGAATTTTCGAGCGGAAGTCGACGAAATTGAACATTTTCAGCGACACCGAACCTCTCAAATCATCCATTCTGCGAGATGTATCTAGCCCTGTACGATGAGTTGAGCTCATTGAAGTCAACACTAGACGTGAGTTTTCTTTTTTAAAGTAGACAAAAGTTATTTCTCTCTGTGTGTAGAAGGTTCCATTTTGGTTTTTTTCTTGTCAAAAATCAAGGATTTCATTCATACTTTCTTCACATTAAAAACAAAATTTTTTCTCAAAAACCTCTGAAACATTGTTCGTCATATTTGGAAAATGCGTAGTTTTCGGTATTTATCAACTTTCTGAGAAGTCCTGGTTTTTTAAGGTTCAAATTGTGTAACCCTTTCTATTTTGTGCATGGGAAAGATGATGATAGAAAAATGAGATCA
Source organism: Caenorhabditis parvicauda (assembly GCA_963978915.1). NCBI lineage: Eukaryota > Metazoa > Nematoda > Chromadorea > Rhabditida > Rhabditidae > Caenorhabditis > Caenorhabditis parvicauda. The sequence continues at coordinate 2,882,672 of OZ022250.1, read as the reverse complement.
GCAATGAAGTTGAGATAAATGTTGATTGAGTGGTATGAAAACAATGGAACCATGATGGTACCATTAGTATTTTTCAAACTATCATGATTCCTCTACCTGTAAAGGATTGGCCAAAAATGGCTTGATTTGGGGGGTCGACCTGATACATTACGTTGCAGCTATGCTCAGACCCAGGAAAACCCAATCCTAACCCCCTACATAATGGTCCCCCCTGGGAAAATGCCGATTTAACCAAAAAAAAGGGGTCGCAGTACAAAAATTTTTCAGTACTGCCAAAAGTTTGTGTCCGCGAGGCCTCTTTTCAATCGAGTATAACTTTATCATACATATATCTCAACATTTTTTCGATCTTAAGGGCTATATCTGTTCGTCTCCGAAAAAAGCCCTATGCGATTTTTCATTTTTTTTAAGGCCTTCCGCGTCGCCCTACGCAGCGCCAAACTTTCTCCGGAAAAGAATAAATGTGATTTAAAGATGTCATTTGAAGTATTTTTGAAGTTAGCACAAGTATCTTTAAAGACCATTAAAATATCTTTGTGGCATCTTTAAATGCCATTGATATTTCAAATGTAATTTAAAGACATCTGAGATATCTTTATGGCATCTTTAAATGCCATTATTTTTTCAAATGTTATTTAAAGACATTGGAGATATCTTTATGGCATCTTTAAATGCCATTATTTTTCCTGCCAAATATTATTTAAATGTATCTGAGATATCTTTGTAGAACATTAAAATTTTATTTTTTTATTTTTTATTTAACATCAAAAACACGGAGAGATGCCGAGTAGAAAAGTTGCACATGTATCTTCGTGCTGCTAGAACGCGTGAAATGTTCTTCGGGGTGTTGTAACTGGTTGGTCTTGGTGAACAGTATGAGGGCTCTGAAAACTGAATTGTTTGTGTTATATCTCAAGAACACCCCTGAAATCCCGACTGGATCATTGTGTCAAAAAAGGTTCTAGAACGAAACTATACGGAGAGAAAGTTTCAGATAAATACTAAGTTATCGTATTTCGTTAAGAAGCTAGAAAATTGAATAATTCGTGAACGCAATTTACTAAATAGAAAAATAACCCAAGGTCAAATTCGATAAGAAATCAATCACTTTGACTTGATATGCTATAATAGTGGTCTGCTATAGTACTTTAAAGTTCTGAAATTGAGTTATAATCAGTGTGTAGTAGTGAACCTACCATGATCAGATAAGTATTACAGGTCAGCTAAGTATTCGTATTTCGAAACCGACTATGGTACCTGCAGGTTTTTGAGTTTTGGACGACACCAGTTTAGCATGTAAATTGAGAAGAAAAGTGACATCTATAGATTTAAGATGGTATTCATATATCAACTTCGCCTTGATCTGTAAATTATGTTATCGGTCTCCTTAAGACTTACAACTCACATTCAGCTAGTACATCGTATTTCACTCGAACGTTCTTTTCAGTGAAAGTGCTCTGTCATGTCAGCTGAAATTAGTATATCAGTCTCAATAAAAAAAATTAGAAATTACTTTGTAAACTCACAGAAAACAATCATGTATCAGATTTAAAAACGGAGTAAGAGTATCGACAATACTGACAGAATGCACAGAAACCTGAAAATAATGATTGTTAAAAGATAAGTTCTTTAAAAACACTTGAAAGACAATGAAGGTAAAGATATAGAATTTTCGGTTCAAAAAAATTTTGGCGGTAAATGTAATTCAAATGTATTTGCAAACTTCCATTTCACATAACATTATAATATATTTTTTTCAAATAAGATTTAAAGATTATGCATTTTCTGGATTGACTTCAAAGAGCATTTAAATGTACACCGGATGTCATTTAAAGATTATGCATTTTCTGGATTGACTTCAAAGAGCATTTAAATGTACACTGGATGTCATTTAAAGATTAGACATTTCAAAAGTAAAGAATAATAATAAATCACATTTAAATGTGCTATAAAGCACATAAAAGTACTTCAGTTCAGACATAATCTTTAAATCACATTTATTTTTTTCCGGAGTTGTACTTTTCGGAAAAAAACTTTTTCAGTTTTGCTCAAAATAAGCTCAAATAGGGCTCATTCGATCAGAAATGAAAGATATCATATTATTAATTGACAAATCCTCCGCCCACTTTGCCCCGCCCCCTTTTTCGTGAGGCAAATTTTTGGGTGAAGCTTTTTCGTCTTGGTTGTGGGGAGGGGGGGGGGGGAGAGGAAGGGGTTGTGCAAAAGTGCCCAAGGGGAGATACAAACTCGCGACGGAGCGCGTGAAAGTTCTATGCTTTAACCACTCGGTCACCGCTGCACAAGTTTTGTGGCGACCTTTCGCGTGACCACTGATGGCTACGGGGATCAACGCGCCGTAGTGCATTGGTTCTAACAAAACTGGCATTAGTTATGGCCACTTTTAAATTGGGAAGAAAAAGAAAGAAATAGAGAGAGAGGGGGGGGGAGAAAAAAGATACAGAGAGAAACTACTTCTTTTTTTCAATTAAAAAGTCTTAATGTGTGATTTTGTAATGAAAAAGGAAAAAAGGGGCTCTGAGCGTAGCGAGGACTACCTGCTTGTATCATAAATTACAAATGACCTTTCGAACATTTCGAAAAAAAATTTTTCGACGCTTTACTGTTTTGAGAATCGAAAAAATAAAAGTGGGCGAGCGGAAGAGTTGTCCTTTTCTGATTGACTAAAATCTGTTTCCAGAGCGATAGAAGAATCTCGGAGGCAAACCTCAGAACTGCATTGGTAAGGTTGAAGTCAATTCATGCGAATCTGATAGGCGAGAAGACCAAAACGAATGTGACCTATTCAACTAACAACAGAGATTATCGACCAGGAAGAGGTAAATCCACAATTCTCATGTTTTACCCACTTTTCACACAATTCCAGACGTTATGACGACTCCATGGGCAAAGTATGCGGCTAGAGGAGAAATATCACTATGTTCGGTGGCAGCGGTTAGTTTTTTTTTTAATGAAAATCAGAATTTTAAAAATTGGGGAAAAACCAGGATTATCAAAGCTCCTTTTAACATATTTTTCGGAAACAATTGACATTTTTGTAATGAAAACAAGGTACGACCTCTCAGCGAAACTTTGGAAACAGTTGACAAAAAAAGTAATTTTTAAAATTCAGAATTTTCACCTTTTTTAGTTTAATAAAAAAAATCAGTTAAACAGAAATGAAAAGAAACGACCAATCACATGGGCTCAATAGCTCAAAACGACATTTTGCCTAGGTTTTTGGGCCATAACTCTGAAACTGGGTCGGTTCCGCAACTTTTGAGACCGGTTCTATCATCTTCAGCGTATTTGAAAACCTAGGAGATGAGTCAGATCTTCCAATTTCATGGTGTCTTGGTAGCATTCCCATGTTAGTTTAAGAAATGAAGTAGTGCTGTTTTGTTTAAAATTCAAAAAAAGTAGGTATGATAATCACATTTCTTGTTATTATCTTGTATTTTTGAAATTACAAATAGAATAGGTCGATAGCTACAAAAGTTTTTGAAGTTTTGACCGCAATTGTACATTGATATTCCCATTTTCAGGACGAAATGAGCGATGACGAAGAATTTGTGGACAAATCAACGATGAACTTCAACGCTGCCTTCTGGATGTAGCCGTCGACAATTGTTTTCTCACCTTTGCCTTACTCTGTCTATGTGTGTGTAACGCCGAAAGATCTCATGCATTTTACTGTTCCACAAAAATTTAATAATTTCAAATGTTACAATGTTTATAAATTATATATATATTCACGATTCTATTTTCACTTTTCCTTTGGGTTCAACTCGACCCGTGATATCTTACTCAACATTTGAAGAATTCCAAAGTTCCGCGATTCAGATGAGCCTGGGAAAACTAGCACTCAGCATGTGTAGACTGACCGTCAACTCGATCCCAAGTTTCTCGAGGAATGGTTAGATTTACATTTTAATTAAAAATAGTCTGTAGGATATCTCTTTAAAATATGATTTCGCAATTTGTTTTTTTGTGTAGAAGAAGTTGTGAAAACAAGCTAATTTTTGTGCTTGTCTGAAAAGTTTCACTTCGGAATGTTCTAGATTTCGATAAGTGGTCGGTTTTTCACGCCAGATGTCAATGAACAGTAATGATTTTTCACTAACAACTGAAGGTCCGAAAATTTTATATCGCATTTTGTTTAAAGTATTCCATTTCCTGTATACTGACCGACTAGACTTTTAATTTGGTTGGGAATTTTTAAAATTTGAAAATCAGAAGCCGCACAGTTTCCTAACTTTCGAAGAATATCTGACGAAATCTGATTTTTCAGCGGTCACACGGAGATTCATTAAATTTCTTTTGTATCGTGAGAACCGTTGACTTTTCGTCATAGAACGATTTATTATAGAAGTGATGGAGGAGCTCTGGATATTTAAAACCATTGAACATTTTCCTTAACGACTATAAGTCAAGCAATGTTCCGATGCGATGCTTCTGGTCCGTTGTCACAGGACACGTCCACGCTTCCAATCGGCCATTCCACTTCTTCTTTTTCGTTTCTTCAATCCTGATCGCCAGTTGTTGTGTCGTGAGAACTGTTCAGTATAGAACGATTTATTATAGAAGTGATAGAGCTATGAGCTGTGGCTATTTAAAGCCATTTATGTGGGTCACGTTACATTTTGACGATCGCAATTTTTCTCAGTTTTTCAATCAAAGAGCAAAAGAAACTGTTGATTGTTGTCCTCACAATTCTCTATACAAAGTGGCGATGTGACGCAACGCTAGGTCCAAGTGCCAACATTAACACTATACTAATTGGCATGACACTAACCTATAAGGTAAAACGGCTTTTTTTTACGTTTACGTATCTTCTCCTTAACTCTCGAAGAAGAGGTAAATGCGACAGATGGGCGAAGATATGGAAGTTTTGTTTCGCGATCGCGAATGTAATTTTTGTAACATCGATGTAATTTAGTACGTCTTGAGTCTTGAGACGTCTCGCCATTTCCAACCAGCAGTGGGTCCGCGACGGATTGAGGTGGGACCCACTCGACTTGGGAATACCCAGGAGAAACGATAGTATCTGTTCTCATCGTAATAACTTTCACTGTGACTGAGAAGACGAAGACCCGACGTCATGTCACAGAATTTTTGTTTAAATTCCGATATACTGGAATCATAATCGACCGATCAACGCCATTCGAGAAGCAAAAAAAAAGTTCTTGCCACTTGATAGCGAAATTTATCCATATCTTGCTCTGAATCTGCTATATCTTGATACAGTTTTTAGGGAAGTTCTGTAACTCGCACGTACCTTGACCGTATCACGGTGCGTATTTCTGATTGCTTGAGACTGTCAGATTGTGTTTTTCTAGAACGTAACTATTTGTGGGCTGTTGGAATATAGCCGGTCACCTTGAGTCAGGGCGCGGGAACGGAAGAGAGCTGCTGACTTCATATTATTGCAATATTCTAGAAAGGTGTTTTCAGAAGTGTTCTCCAGAAGCCTTCACACAAGCTCGCAATGTCTCGACAGTATCAGAGACAATCACAGGCAAGGAACTCAGGTCGCAGGACCTCAAAAGGTATGGTTATTTTTTTGAAAAATGAAATTTCAATGATTTACCACATTCTCTTTGGGCGATTTTTCAGTTGACTTTAGGTTGATTTAAGTAATTTAACTTCGAAAACATGGTACGAGAAGAAATTTGTAACTTCGTTCCACAGTAGAAAATTCCCAGGACCTCATGGAAGGAACCGTTGGTGCTAGCCAGAATGTAGCGGTTAACGTGAACTCCGTCGATGCACGTCTACCAACGTCTGAAACACTCAAGCAACTGTTCGATGGTATTCCTTATTCGGAACTGCCGATCGCTTATGTGAAGGCGACGAAGAACAATACGCTCATCACGGTGATGAACAACAAGGTTAGTATACCTACCTATCTCTCTCTCTCTCTCTCTCTCTCTCTCTCTCTCTCTCTCTCTCTCTCTCTCTCTCTCTCCTGTTACCTTTCTCTGTTTTGCCACAACTGTGTTAAAATAGTACGAACCTTCTGAATTTTCGGATCTGATCAATATAATCAGCTTCTCTAGCGAAACAATAACTTTTCAGATAAAACTAAAACCAGAATAATATTCGTTTTTCTTTCCCAATTCGTGCCAACTTCTACCTATAACTCGGATTCAGTTCTCAATGTATTCAGAACGAAGTAATCACCTATACCTCATGCCGAGCGGAAGGATTCAAGAATGCACGTAAGAAGACTACGATTGCCGGTCAAACAACAGGTGTAGCGGCTGGACAGAGATTGGTCAGACGTGGAATCACGACGATCAGAGTTGAGGTTGGTGAACTTCGGAAATTTCTGAGAGGTTATCAGCAGTACTAATGTGCTGCGAGTCATGGTGTCAATACAATATCCCACAAGCCTTGTCACTTTGAAACATTGTCTTTGGACTAGAGATAGATCTTCCATGTCTCCACTACCCACTTTTATGATATCTGTTCCTAGCTCGAAAGTTGCTTTCGGAATTCTGTACTTGTACAACCGTGATGAGTCGCAGTATACTAGTACTTGAGTACGGGTCGGAAATTAAACTACACTTAGAATATCCAACGATTCTAATTTACAGGTGAAAGGTCTGGGACCAGGAAGAATGACCAGTGTGAAAGGACTAACTGTCGCTGGCGTCAACGTAGTGAGCATCGCAGACCACACACCACTAGGAGAACTTGGACCGCGACCAAGGAAAATTAGAAGAATTTAATTTGTACAGAAATGATTCCTTTAGAATAGAGTATTTTGTTGTTTTGTTGTCCAATATTCATAAATTTATCCTACGAACTAGCAAATAAACAAACATAACAAAAACAAACTGATCATTGATCGGACGTGGGAGCAGGTTTTGGATCTGAACATTAGTGGTTTGCAATTCCGAAGAAAACAATTACCTCTTCTAACGCCGCCTAGCAAGCGGACTAGAGTAGCGTCTGCTTCGAGGAGAGTGAGATCCCGCTTGGAACCCAGGAATCTTTCACTCAGCTCGACATCGTGAAGTCGGATAAGAACTCGAGCACCGCTTCGGTATGCTCTAAAATACTGCCTTGCGACTTTGCATAATATAATTTACTTACTCATTTCGAACTGGTGGAGCCTTACAAACAGCATTGAACTTCAACCCAAAGTCAATGTAGAGATCGTCTTGTACACGTTGAACAATTTTTCCTGAATCATTCCTCAACAGGTCTACCAGATTGGAATTTACCTTGTACTAACCGTCCGTTAAAATCTCCGAGCTGCATGAACTTCGAGTGGCGCAGAAGAGAAGCGAAGGACTTTTTCTGAACAGCGACCTACACTTCCTTTAAGACAAAAAATACCTCGTCATCTGGGACTTCAGACAAATTGTCAACAAAGTCGACAAAATCCAAGTCCGCATCCGAGGACTGTGCCTGTGAAGCTCCGTCGGTCGTTGTTGCGAACTGCATTGTCCTTACGCATTTTGAACGTAGATTGTTCATTAGCGTACGATTCAGAAGTGACAACATTCTGGAAGCAAGAAAAATTACAAACTGTGGAAATAAAAAGGCAAAATGTAAACCGCAGAGTGTCCGCAGAGCGCAGAGCCGCGGAGTCAATTTTTGTTTCAGGTTTCGGAAAATTTCTAATAACACGTACGGTTCCTAAATAGGCTTAGGTAAGGTTCTAAGCACAAGTACGTTCCAAAAATGGGGGTCCGATTTTTCCTAAGCCTGATATAAGAAAAACTCTGCGGTCGCTCTGCGACTCTGCGCTCTGCGGTTTACATTTTGCCGGCAAAATGTAAACCGCAGAGTGTCCGCAGAGCGCAGAGCCGCAGAGTCAATTTTTGTTTCTGGTTTCGGAAAATTTCTAATAACACGTACGGTTCCTAAATAGGCTTAGGTAAGGTTCTAAGCACAAGTACGTTCCGAAAATGGGGGTCCGATTTTTCCTAAGCCTGATATAAGAAAAACTCTGCGGTCGCTCTGCGACTCTGCGCTCTGCGGTTTACATTTTGCCCATTTTGCCAAATAAAAATAAAATAATTAAGTGACGACATAGTGGACTATCAGTGTAAACACCGCCTTGTTTTATGATCACGCGAACACTTGGCACCTTAACTCACGACACTTTGTTTAAAATTTACTTTCTTTCTTTCGCCTCTATAAAACTTTCATCTCTCGTATTCCGATTTATTAATCTTCATAAACTTTTGTTTAATGAAGAGTGATTGATTCGTTCTTTCAACATTGTTTCTAGCAATGAAATATATCATCTTCATATCAGTCACATCTCGATTACACGTTTTCAAATATGAATGTCAAAATCTGCTTCAGATGGCCAGCATTTTGGTCAAGCTCATTCCTGTGGTACTCTTGTCCAGTTTTGTCAATTGCGGTGAATGGACGATAACATTGGAGTATTCTTTGAATGGTTTTTTTTTCTTTGGCGCAACATTGAAGAAAATAGATTTCAGAGTTTTCTGATAGTCATCCATTGGGAGTCATAGAGTTGAGAAGAAACTTTGATGGCAATCACACTGGTGTGTTTAAACCGACCGCGGATGCTGCATTCGGAAAACGGTTTTGTGGAAAATTCAATTATATTTTAATTAACACTTCTTTTTCAGACTATTCGAATTCTTCAACAAACGATACAGCGTGAAAGCAGTTTCTTCAAACGATCCAGGGCAAACTTTCATTAGCTCGAACACTCCGGTAAGTAGAGTAAAAGTTTTTGTGAAAATTGTTATCGATTTTCCACTTTAAACTATCACTAATCACGTATGACGTGCGCATATCTTCTAGAGAACCACGCCTAGTGTAAAAGCACCAGAATTAATGACATTGCAAGATACATGTATGGCGTCTAGTTGAAACTTCGACGCAATCAATAGTAAGATCGTTTGGAGCGAAATCACTATAAAAGTAAGTTGTAGATGTAGTTTTCCGATATGAACTTATCAATAATTTGTCTACATGAATTGTAGATCTTTGCGCACATTAACAAGGCACCCAGAACAAGAAAAATCGGCAAGCAAGGGTAGCGCAGTTGGTAGTGGGCGTGACCTTCGTCCACAATGAGCAAGGTTCAACCCCTTCGTGTCGTATCATACGCACACCCATAGCAACAAATTCCACCTGTATGACGTAAATACAGTTGAGCCGACGCTATGGGAAACCAGAATGGTCGAAAGATCCCGCTTACTCCATTCATCAGGGGAAGGCGGTTTGCACGGAGGCCAACATTTTGAACATAAGTCTACTTTCAGTGTCACATTCTTCGCGCTGGACTCTTCCATCTCTTCTGGGTATCGGTGAATGGAGATCATCTGACGTCACTGACAGTCTTCCCGGACAGCGTAGCTACTCTCAAAGATGCCTCCAACAGTGTGTAAGATTCGTTTCTTATTTCGTGTCGGAACGAACTTGAAAAAAAACCCATGGTCACTTTTTTCTCCGACAAATTTATGAATAATCCAAGTAAAGGACATAAATTGAAAATTTAAACACATATCTAGCAAAAAGTCTAACCGATTTCAAACTCGCGGCAGTCGCATTTTTGTAAACTGAGTACGGTAGGGTCGGGACTCTCACAACGAACAGTTAGATCTTTGTGGATTTAAATTATTATTCCTACTTTCAGTCCATTGAAATTAAAGGCGCATTACTTAATCGTTCATGTTTTTCGAAGCGAAACTGCTACGGTAACTAAGAAACCGATTTACGGAGGTCAGACTTTTTACAGGTAGAGGAAGATATGTGTTAAAGCTTAACCGTACTTATAACTCAGTTACAGTGAAGAAACCTGCCCACCAACAGAAATCGGCAAAGTTTTGATGCAAACGAAGGCTAAAGGAGCTCCAAGAGGAACTGTCCATGTGTCTGGAAAAAAGCAAGCACCAGTGTAAGATTTTTGTTTAAAAAGTATGTCCGAGCAAAATTCGATAAAACATGTGAATATGACATATTCCATATGGACACCGTTCTCACTGTTACAGACATTGTTTTTCCAAGTTTGAAAGGATGTTCATATGCATGTATGTATAGATTCACAGTTTTACTCTTATGTAGAAGTCGCAAAGCTTTCAGACCATGAACGATTTCAAATTTTCTGGTTTTGGAAACTCGAAAATGTAAAATAAACATATTGCAATCCACAAAATTTTGGCTCTAAACCATTAAAGTGTTTTTTTCAGGCCAGATACTGCAAGCTTCGTTTCCAAGATTGAGAGAGAACAAAGGGCACGACAACAATCAGGCAATGGTGAACAGGATAATCGTAGTTTCCTGGGGAAATATGTGAGTTTTCAGCACTTTTCTGAAAAGTTGACGATTCATTTGTTAGTGAGTTTTAGTAGGAAAACAGATTGAGATCGAACCGTGATTGATTTTACAAGTAGCATGAGTATGGACACAACGATTGAAATATAACAAATCTAGCGTTAAAAGAAATGCGACTCTTGTCTTCTTAGCCTCTTTCATTAGATAAAAATATGATAGGACTATTAGCCTAAATCCAGACATAGTTGTCATAGCAATGACGCCCAGACATAACCACACACACACTTACAGTGGATGTACATTGTACCAGCTGTCGTCCTAATGCTTATATCGAATGCCGTGGCCCCACCAGAAGAAGGCGCTCAACAGCAGTAACATAAACGGGTGACACTTGTTTGTTTTGCTTACTGTGATTGTTACTTTAATAATCATGTTTTTATTTTCGCTCATAGCTCGGGTAAGTGAAGGTAAGAGGCAGTTTTCATTAGCTTTCTCCAAAACTTTGAGTGGACCGGCATCGGACCGTAAATGGGCGACTATCGTCTCGGAGATCTGTCGCCCAATTACAGTCCAATGCCGGTTCACTCAAAGTTTTGGAGTTTGGTGAAAAGTACATTGAATCTAATAATTTCTACTTCCACTTTCCTGAGGTTGAATATTCGACTCTCGAGCTCAAGTCATTGTTTTAATAGTCGCATTCCGAGTTTCTATATTTTCCTCCCGCAGCTTTATCTAATAAATATTTTCACACGAACTTTCATTGATCCTCCTATCACCCGTTATTCCAAACGGTTCCATATCGATTTTTGTGTAGGACACCTGTTTTGACACCTCTCTCTCTCTCTATTGTGATCTGTTCAGAGTAACGATATGTCTCGGAATTATGAACCGGTGCCGCATGTCGGTTCTCAAGTCACGATTACAAGTCAAGGAAGGATTGCGCAGGTATGATTTACCTACTGATAAATAAAAGTTAATACGAAAAAGTGTACTGAATCGTTTTTATTAAGAATCATTTTTTCATTTATCTTTGTCGACACCTCAAATTTTAGGCTTAGGTAAGGTTCAAAGCACTAGTTAGGTACGATGATAAGATTTGATCAAAGTTTAAACTTAATTATCACAAAAAAATTTTTTCACCTTGTAAGCCCTCCTTGAGGAAATGATTCTTAATAGAAACGATTCAGTACACTTTTTCGTATTAAGTGATAAATAAATATTTTTTACAGACAAGGCCACCTACAGTAATGCGACCTCAACAGACCATCCAGATGAGGAAAATTCAGGTAATTCGGCAATGCTTTAAAAAATTTCACTTTCTCACAAAAGTGGGAATTTTTCGGGGTTTATTGCTTGCGACAATTTTTCATGCTACTCGAACTACAAGCTTTTAGAAATTGTAATTAATACTTTCAAACGTAAAAATTCAAATAAACAAAGAAATAATTTTTTGACAATGAACTTTCATTTTTTCCGCAGTGAATATCATACGGATCATAACGAGTTTTTATTTTCCACGAAATATATAATTCTAGATGAGTATTAACTTTACCGATGTACAGCACACAACTGCGACCGCATTTAAAAATTGTAAGCAAAGCAAATCGATAGAGTAGATCAGTTACTTTAGTTCAAAAAATTTCATTTTTCCTACCTTTTTCCATTCGAGATTCACAAATCGTAACGGAAAAATGCTCGAAGTAGGTAAAACTATTGTTGCGAACAGTTCGCGGTGTTCATTATGTTAAGTGAAACATTTATTGAAGCACAAAAACTTTCGGGAATAAAAGCGGAGGTCGGCAAAGCGTTTATATTTATGCCTGTGCCGATGTGTGTGCAGGGGTTTTACGTCGGAGAAATGTTCCGCTGTATTCTACATTTTCTATAGGCGCACATAGCTTCCTCTACCTGTAAAAAAGTCTGACCTCCGTAAATCGGTTACTTATTACTGTAGTAGTTTCGCCTTGAAACACAAGAACGAATAAGCAATGCGCCTTTAATTTCGATAGACTGAAAGTAAGTATAATAATTCCACAAAGATCTAACTGTTCGTTGTGAGAGTTCGACCCTACCGTACTCATTTTACAAAAATGCGACTCCCGCGAGTTTGAAATCGGTCAGACTTTTTGCTAGATATGTGTAGGCGGTATTGGTTAAAGTGTTTTTTGGAATAGATAGCTTTCAAGTTTCATAGTTTAGCCGAATCAAGATGGTCCTCAATCCAGCTCTTCTTATGGATCTTCATTGATGGTCAAACATGACGTTGTCGACCATGAAGTCGAGATCAGCACTTCACAACCCTCGACATCAGGTGAGAATTTGTATTGAAGATATAAATAACAGAGATCGATTTTCAGGAACGTCCTTTCAGCAGTATCAAAGAGGCGCTATCGTGAATCCAGTAAGTTTGTTTCTAATTCCATTCATTTTGACGGTTTTTGTGGAGAAAGTAGTGTTTTTTTGTCTTTGTCAGGCTCGGAGCGTTCTTCCTTTTTGTTTTGTGAAATCAGATTGATTTATTGGATCAAGTTGATTGATAACCGAAAAGTGGAAGTTTTGCTAGTCTTGATAATGAAATCTTGTGGAAATTACATTAGTAATAGGAAGTTTGATTAAAGACACTGGTTTCTTCTTTCTTTTTTTTAAAGTGTGACTTAACAAAGTTAAATATTTCTCTTTAAATATGTGAATCCAGCAACGTTGACCGATGTTTCTCTTAGTTTCCTCTTCAAATGATGATTTTTTCAGATTAATGGGAGCCAAATAGGAAGCATGGACCAACCGCTGCCATTAAACCAAGCCAACAAGGTAACTTTCCTTCTCATAGTTCAAACTTTCACCATTTCTTACAGCAAAGATCTCAAGTCGCAGAAGTGTTTCTCACCGCTGGCCACGCGTTTCAGAAACTTGGAGATCTGACCATGCAGCTTCATTCGTACTCTGGAGACACTGAAGAATGGTGAGAGATTTTTCTGTTCATCAACTCAAAAAATGTTCTTTTGTGCTTTTTAGAAATACCGGTTTTCAAAAATGTCGCTTCGTGGCTCCTCAAAGCCGAAATGCCATTTATTGAAATGGCCGATGAAAATATGTCTGAGTTTCAAAACTGAAAACCCGTTCCGCGCTGCAGCGCGCGGTTGGATTGAACTAAAAACTTGATACGTGTTTCCGCGCCAACGGAACTTGTCAGATTACGTTCACACCATTGTAATCTGACGGCTATGAACAGAGAAGGGGCTTCTGAAAACTCAGAAATAGCATTTTAGTAATTGAAAAATGTGTTTCAAAACTGACTTTCATATTCAAATTGTTCATCCTATGCAATTTGTTGCAATTCTTCGCCCTGAAATTACATCTACTCTAGAGACAAAGTGCTGTACTTGTAGGCAAAATTCAAGCGACAGAGTTTTCGCAGAATCTTTCCTATATCAGGATTAGGAAGAATCGGACCTTCACTTTCGGAATGTACTTGTGCTTAGAACCTTCTCTAAGCCTAATTGGGAACGACCCCCCCCCCCGAATCGAGCCATTTTGGCCATTCCTAAAAAAATGCTCCACTGCCAACCGTACGTGTAATTTAGAGCTTTCCTAAGCCTGAAAAAATTTGACTCTGCGGACACTGATGTTTAAACTTTGCCGTACTTGTGTACAACATACGCTCTAGATATCTACAGCGCATGTACAACATACGCTGTGTATAACTTACGGCAGATGTTGTATTTACATAGAGAGAGAGTTCTTACGGCACATCTGTCGTAAGTTATCTACAGCGTATGCTGTTCATGCACTCTAGATATCTACAGAACATGTTGTACACAAGCACATCATTTTGTTTTTAGAGTAGCAGTAGACCTCTTTTACCGACTGCTATCTCCCAATATTGATATTTTTAAGCAAATGGTCGGAAAAGGAAGTTGAACAGTTACGGGACTCGCTGACTCGCTTCGCACACGACCTCGACCAAATCAGCCAGAATGTTAGCAACAGTCATGCGTAAGTTTTTCTACTTTTTTCTAAAAATCTATCACGGTTTTCTGTGTTAGTGATGATGATAGCAGAATTTCACGGAGGTAAATTTTTTCACGAAGTTCATTTCACGAAGAAAAAAAATGTTCTGACGTGACTCGGAAGTGATTAGTTTTGTGGCACGAACTCAATAAAAACCTCAGTTTCAAAGGGTATGAAAAGACTAAAATTTTCTTCATCATCAGAGAAAACGGCAAAAACATTCATGAAAATGAAACTTCTGAATTACAGAAGACAAATAAAGAACGATATCAAGCGACGCCACAACGATGATCTAAATCAGCAGGTGAGAATCCGGAGTTACTCTTTCGTGTAGAAAATTTCTTTTCCGAAAATGTGTATTGTTTTTAGAACTTTTGATTGAAATATATATTTTACGAAGCGTATTTTTTCATATTTTCACTGCTTCTCTAACTGACTGCTGTATTAGGACTTTGTAACGAAAATAACTGTCTCTTCGTTTTGATCTTTCGATTTGATACTTCGATACATCAGATACACGATAGTCTACGATGGATTCAATACACGTTTTTCAGGCCAAACGAGTCGCGTACAGTACTGGTACTGGAATGCCAACTACCCTACTCAGTGGTACCATAGGAACGATTGGAACTGGGACCAACCAAAACACTGTCCAGTATCAAGGTAACTTTTTGATTAATAATGGGAAAATTCTGAAAATGTTGAAGATTTGTTATTGATAGCACGAGTAGAAGGTGTTTTTTGTAGGAAAAATATATTTTGACGTGCATAGCGATACCCCAAAAGTCTGATACATCAATTCGTAGAGCTGATTGTTTTGCGAAAAGCTCATTGAAATACAGTACTGGCTATGAAGATATGTCTGCTAACCTTTTTGATCTGTAACTTTCAGTTATGTTGAAGAAAACGTTTTCAAGCTCTTTCTGAAATGGGAAAAATATGAAATTACTTCGAAAAATAATATATCATGTTCTCAATACCACATAAAATGGATTTTTCCCACTCTACATTCAATAATAACTTTATTAAAAGTTGATATAGTTTTCGCAGACTTTTCAGTCAAGTGCGACGTCTTCAATCTCATCTGATGACATGGAACGAACAATTTTATGAACAAAAAACCTAAAAATGAATGTAAAGTAGAAAATATCAATTTTAGGTGGTATTGTGAAATTGATCTATCAATTTGCGAAGTTATTTTCTATTTTTCCCATATTCTCAAGCAAAGCATGAAAATGTTTTCTTCGACATATCTGACAGTTACAGACCGATTTCTAGGTTGAAATGTTGCCCCCCTGAAAATGTTGGGCATATAGGAAACGATGTCTCTAGACCACGACATAATTTACAGGTAACAACATGCACACAGCCCCACTTAACGCAAAAAGAGTGACAACACTTGGTACGAACAAGCTGATCACTGGAAGAGTGAGTTTTGTCTATTAATAAAGTTTTAAATCAACAGTGAATTAAATGGGGACTCGTACTGTATTTTGTCTACAATTCCTCACTTTTCACTGTTTAAAAGCCCTGCGTCTTGTGCTAATATCAATCTGTAATCTGCAGTCAAGATTAATTTACCTTTAATCATAAGCTTATACCGTATGTATGCTTTTCCTCACGAATTGTTGTTTTCATAGACAAGAACTGAATACCATTATTTCGACAAATTGGATGGAATCAATTGCTCAGAACGACATTTTTTCTACGTTTTTGTGCCATAGCTCTAAACCGGGGTCGGTTCCGCAATTTTTGAGACCGGTTCTATCGTCTTCAGCGTAGTTGAAAATTTGGGAAATAAATCGGGACTTCCCATTTAATGGTAGAATTCATATGTTAGATAAGATTGAAAAAAAAACAACTTTTGTGAAGATCCGAGTCTTGAAAACGCGGGCAAACTATTAAACAATAAGAAGAATATTAGACAAAATCGTCTATAAAGAAACAAGCAGTTAAACCTTCGCTGCGCTCAGGTGCTGCTTGTACTTGTTGGGCATGTGGCGCAATTCTACATGCGAGATATGTTTTTCCGAGTCGAATTTTTATATGATTTTTTACAGCAGGGGGCGGAGCCCCCTGTAATTTCATTTTTAAAATGCAGGGCGCATAGAATTATTTTTCTAAGGTACTTTTCTTCCGGTACTTTTCTTCACCCCCGGCGCATAGAATTATTTTTCTAAGGTACTTTTCTTCCTGATCTTTTTTTTTCTTTTCCAGGGGTCTCCGCCCCCTGGGACCCCCGGCGCATAGAATCATTTTTCTACAGTACTTTTCTTCCTGATCTTTTTTTTCTTTTCCAGGGGGCTCCGCCCCCTGGGACCCCCGGCGCATAGAATCATTTTTCGACAGTACTTTTCTTCCTGATCTTTTTTTTTCTTTTCCAGGGGGCTCCGCCCCCTGGGACCCCCGGCGCATAGAATCATTTTTCTACGGTACATTTCTTCCTGATCTTTTTTTCTTTTCCAGGGGGTCCAGGGGGCTCGCCCCCTGGGACCCCCGGCGCATAGAATCATTTTTCTACGGTACATTTCTTCCTGATCTTTTTTTCTTTTCCAGGGGGCTCCGCCCCCTGGGACCCCCGGCGCATAGAATCATTTTTCTACGGTACTTTTCTTCCTGATCTTCTTTTCTTTTCCAGGGGCTCTGCCCCCTGAGACCCCCGGCGCATAGAATTATTTTTCTAAGGTACTTTTCTTCCTGATCTTTTTTTTTCTTTTCCAGGGGGCTCCGCCCCCTGGGACCCCCGGCGCATAGAATTATTTTTCTAAGGTACTTTTCTTCCTGATCTTCTTTTCTTTTCCAGGGGCTCTGCCCCCTGAGACCCCCGGCGCATAGAATTATTTTTCTAAGGTACTTTTCTTCCTGATCTTTTTTTCTTTTCCAGGGGTCTCCGCCCCCTGGGACCCCCGGCGCATAGAATCATTTTTCTACAGTACTTTTCTTCCTGATCTTTTTTTTCTTTTCCAGGGGGCTCCGCCCCCTGGGACCCCCGGCGCATAGAATCATTTTTCGACAGTACTTTTCTTCCTGATCTTTTTTTTTCTTTTCCAGGGGGCTCCGCCCCCTGGGACCCCCGGCGCATAGAATCATTTTTCTACGGTACATTTCTTCCTGATCTTTTTTTCTTTTCCAGGGGGCTCCGCCCCCTGGGACCCCCGGCGCATAGAATCATTTTTCTACGGTACATTTCTTCCTGATCTTTTTTTCTTTTCCAGGGGTCTCCGCCCCCTGGGACCCCCGGCGCATAGAATCATTTTTCTACAGTACTTTTCTTCCTGATCTTTTTTTTTCTTTTCCAGGGGGCTCCGCCCCCTGGGACCCCCGGCGCATAGAATTATTTTTCGACAGTACTTTTCTTCCTGATCTTTTTTTCTTTTCCAGGGGGCTCCGCCCCCTGGGACCCCCGGCGCATAGAATCATTTTTCGACAGTACTTTTCTTCCTGATCTTTTTTTTTCTTTTCCAGGGGGCTCCGCCCCCTGGGACCCCCGGCGCATAGAATCATTTTTCGACAGTACTTTTCTTCCTGATCTTTTTTTTTCTTTTCCAGGGGGCTCCGCCCCCTGGGACCCCCGGCGCATAGAATCATTTTTCTACGGTACATTTCTTCCTGATCTTTTTTTCTTTTCCAGGGGGCTCCGCCCCCTGGGACCCCCGGCGCATAGAATCATTTTTCTACGGTACTTTTCTTCCTGATCTTCTTTTCTTTTCCAGGGGCTCTGCCCCCTGAGACCCCCGGCGCATAGAATTATTTTTCTAAGGTACTTTTCTTCCTGATCTTTTTTTTCTTTTCCAGGGGGCTCCGCCCCCTGGGACCCCCGGCGCATAGAATTATTTTTCTAAGGTACTTTTCTTCCTGATCTTTTTTTTTCTTTTCCAGGGGGCTCCGCCCCCTGGGACCCCCGGCGCATAGAATCATTTTTCTACGGTACATTTCTTCCTGATCTTTTTTTCTTTTCCAGGGGTCTCCGCCCCCTGGGACCCCCGGCGCATAGAATCATTTTTCTACAGTACTTTTCTTCCTGATCTTTTTTTTCTTTTCCAGGGGGCTCCGCCCCCTGGGACCCCCGGCGCATAGAATCATTTTTCGACAGTACTTTTCTTCCTGAT
This sequence comes from Caenorhabditis parvicauda, assembly GCA_963978915.1. Lineage (NCBI taxonomy): Eukaryota > Metazoa > Nematoda > Chromadorea > Rhabditida > Rhabditidae > Caenorhabditis > Caenorhabditis parvicauda. Next base: position 2,864,286 of record OZ022250.1, on the reverse strand, counting down.
CTTTTTTTTTCTTTTCCAGGGGGCTCCGCCCCCTGGGACCCCCGGCGCATAGAATCATTTTTCTACGGTACATTTCTTCCTGATCTTTTTTTCTTTTCCAGGGGGCTCCGCCCCCTGGGACCCCCGGCGCATAGAATCATTTTTCTACGGTACATTTCTTCCTGATCTTTTTTTCTTTTCCAGGGGTCTCCGCCCCCTGGGACCCCCGGCGCATAGAATCATTTTTCTACAGTACTTTTCTTCCTGATCTTTTTTTTCTTTTCCAGGGGGCTCCGCCCCCTGGGACCCCCGGCGCATAGAATTATTTTTCTAAGGTACTTTTCTTCCTGATCTTTTTTTCTTTTCCAGGGGGCTCCGCCCCCTGGGACCCCCGGCGCATAGAATCATTTTTCTACAGTACTTTTCTTCCTGATCTTTTTTTTTCTTTTCCAGGGGGCTCCGCCCCCTGGGACCCCCGGCGCATAGAATCATTTTTCTACGGTACATTTCTTCCTGATCTTTTTTTCTTTTCCAGGGGTCTCCGCCCCCTGGGACCCCCGGCGCATAGAATCATTTTTCTACAGTACTTTTCTTCCTGATCTTTTTTTTCTTTTCCAGGGGGCTCCGCCCCCTGGGACCCCCGGCGCATAGAATTATTTTTCTAAGGTACTTTTCTTCCTGATCTTTTTTTCTTTTCCAGGGGGCTCCGCCCCCTGGGACCCCCGGCGCATAGAATCATTTTTCTACAGTACTTTTCTTCCTGATCTTTTTTTTCTTTTCCAGGGGGCTCCGCCCCCTGGGACCCCCGGCGCATAGAATCATTTTTCGACAGTACTTTTCTTCCTGATCTTTTTTTTTTCTTTTCCAGGGGGCTCCGCCCCCTGGGACCCCCGGCGCATAGCATCATTTTTCTACAGTACTTTTCTTCCTGATCTTTTTTTCTTTTCCAGGGGGCTCCGCCCCCTGGGACCCCCGGCGCATAGAATCATTTTTCTACGGTACATTTCTTCCTGATCTTTTTTCTTTTCCAGGGGGAGTTGAAAGGATAAAAACAAAAACCCTAAACCAACCCGTGGTCGATCCAGCGAAGTTCTGATTTGCAGGCGACTTATCTGCCACTGCGCTTTAGAAACACGTGTTCGCTGGTTGTTGAACATTGCATATGTAACACGTGAAATTTGACCCCAATTTGCACTTATTCGGTCATAACTACAGTATCCCGATAGGTGGAGATTTGGAATAAGTCCAGTCCGTTTATAAAAAATTACGACTATCGTCTCTCAAAATTTCAAGCAAATAACTATATTCCGAAGAGAGTTATTAAGACAAATCGAGCCAGACAAATATCGCGACATCCATATATACATATATATAAGAAAACATACAAACATTTTTTGTTACACGTGCGTTTTATAATAGTAATGTCCATATAATAGCTAATTGATCAGATGAATGGGAATTTTCCATCATTATTTCTGTCAGATTACATAGGACAAAATAATGTTCAGATTGGTGTGAACCGAGTGACTGTGGCGACTCCGACGATGTCTAGTTCTCAATTAGCCCAGATGCCACAACTCCAAGCACAGGTATATTTTTCTCTTGAAAATTTCCATTTTTGTCTTCATTTTGATGTTTATGCTCCTCTTACCATCAGTGTTGCACTGACGTGAAATTTTTCAACAGAATTCGAAAAAAAGATGTCTGGAGTGCGAAAAAATCGAATAAACCCAAAAATATTGTATATTCGCGCATTCGTAGACGTTGTAGACTGAGTAGACGACGATTTAACTGTTTTTCACAAAATTCATCTCACGAAAAATTGTTTTGACGGAACTCGGAAGTGAAAACAGGTCTGAAGGCGAAAGAAAAAATCTGTTTGCTATGCATACCGATAGAGATAGTTGTGATTAGGGTTGGGCAAATCGTCAGTCAATGGCTATCGATTGGCTATCCTCTTTTCGTTAGCCAATTGGCTAACGAAAAGAGCATTAGCGAGCGATTGGCTATTCAATTGGCGAAATAATACCATTTGAACGACACCATTTTCAACGTTGAGAAGGCTCAGAGAGCGCAACTCCAGACGCTGGTCAATAGGATGGCCAATCGCTCGCCAATGCAATTGGCTAACGAAAAGTGGATCGTCTCTATCTCCAGTTGTGATCACTCACTAACACAGTGAAGGGAGGGAGAGCAGGCGCGATGGTAGATCTACAAAAAAACGAAGAAGTGTCACACACACACACACACCTCACTTCCGTTGTAGAGCGTTTGAAATTAAAGTACTGCCACATGTAGCCATCCAATTACAACTTGTAACCCCGGATTACAGGCGACAACCTCATCACAACCAAGCACATCAGCTGGACCAAGTTCATCGACAAGCCAAGCACGGCTGACAACCACACTGCGGAAGAGTGGACCGATGCCGTCGTCATCGACCATGCAGTCGGCTGCAAAGATTCGGTTCGTTCCTGCGAACCGATCCGATCAGACGAGCCAGGGTGCTCTGCAGCAACCATCTAGTGGTGCTTTGATCATGGAATAATCGATATCGATTACCCCTAATCATCTCTCTCTCTCTCTTTCTCTCTCTCTCTCTCTCTCTCTCTCCCTCTCTCTCTCTCTCTCTCCTTCTCTCTCTCCTTTTTCCTCGATCGCTCTCTCTCTCTCTTTCCTTCTTCCTCGCTCGCTCTTTCTCTCTTTCTCTCTCTCTCTCTCTCTCTCTCTTTCTCTCTCTCTCTCTCTCTCTCTCTCCTTCTCTCCCTGCTTCACCAGAACTCTAAAGAACTGTAGGAATGTATCACCTTGCCTTTTAGAATATTTCAAGACAGCTACAGAGAACGAAATCTAGTTTAGACTTGATCTGTTTGCGTACAAAACTCTATGAACCCTACGCGCAATCACAGACTCAGAGTGTATCTTATTTGAGAAATGCAGTTCTATATGAACAAGTGTGAGGATCTTTTTATAGAACTCAATTTCTCAGTCTAATTGTGTTTTCAATGCGCAGATCTTTACAAAAGATGTTCTCACGACCTTTCCAAAGCATTTAATGGAATAACCGGAGACTGCGGGCTATATAAGTTTATGAAAATACCGAATTTTATACTGTGAAAAGTTCCTCATTCCCGCCCATTTATCATCGAATCAATTTGAAAATTTCTCCCTCGTCAATTTTAAGTTTTCCGCCAAACAAAACCAGCTTCACTTTTTGACTCTTGTCTGCAGGGGACTGGCGTGCCTTCTATGCAATTTTGTAACTTCTCGAACACAATAATAATTTTCGTCTTTCTCAAAAGTTTTTGATAAATTTTATATGTAAAAGCCATCAACCTGACAAGATGTGATGGATTCGGAATGAAAGAGACATTAGACAGCGAGAGAGTGTCAGCGGAGCGCGATTGCACTTTCGAATTCATTACATCTACATGGGAGGGACCCGGACTGTGGTAGACCTATGGGATGTTAGGCTTAGGCTTATCTACCCGATTTTTTGGACTTGGGTTTAACCTACTTCTCTTAGGCAAAGCTTGTTCATACTTTTCTATTAGACGTAAGCCTGACCTTTCTTCTTAGGCTAAGCTGGCTTGCATAAGCCAAAAATGAAGTCTTCCGCGGTCCGGCTCCAACCAACCGCCTTAAATCGACTGTTTTATCATAATTATGCATTTTAATTTGTCTGTGAATAAATTTGATCATTTCAGGGAAATAAAGTCCGAGTACCAAGCATGGAGTTAAATTTGTGTTTTCTTCTTCTTTGTTTTTGTTTACCTTTTACTCACACTCACACTTTGTTAACGTTTTGCATGTTTTAGACGATTTTAGTGAATGAATGATTTATTGAGCACCAGCACGATTAGTTGCGTATAGCTCCCCATTGTCTTTGGATCAGAGCGGTTGGTGACAATGAGAAATGTGGTGCACTGCTCATTGGGTACATGGTGGAGACTCTGCACTCTCTTCACTGAACTCACTCTCTCGCCACGTGCATGCGTATGGTTATAGTACACACTCTCTTTCCGAATGTTTCCGTAGTTGTCAGCGCTCTTTGTTGGGTACTCTTCACTCCCTTGCATGTGTTAGCCGCTTTGCAAGACAGCGGTTTGACAAGGACATTGACGATACCAGAGTTGCACGGGAGTAAAATTTTTCGAAACGGAAGTCGAAAGTGAATTTTTTAAACAGAAAACGGAAGTGAAATTTTTTCTCGGAAGTGAAAAAAAGGACGGAAGTCGGAAGTAGAATTTTTTCAACGGTAGTCGGGAGTGCAAAATCGATCCCTGAGAAGAATTTTGAATATGTGGCAACACTGCTGATCTTCAATCGAAGCCAGTTACAGTAATTGATACCGTAGTCTGGTGTCCATGATCAATCACCAAAGGTTCCAAAACACCAAAAGTTGTTGTTACTTTCTGGGATAATGATTCATGTTTCAATGAAAAAATGATTTATTGAGAATCGACAACAACTCTTCAGTTGTAATATGGGCTGTAGCTTCCCTCGTCTTTGGATCCGAACGATTGCTGAAACTCAGAAGTTAGGAGAATCTGATTCCACGTGACACCTACCTTGTGAGCACTGTTCTTCCATCCGTTCTCGTTGGCGTCGTCTCCGTAGGTTCCGTAGTTGCTTCCGAACTTGCCGCTGTCGTACTTGCTTCCGTGCTTCTTGTGAGCGTCGTTGGCCTGTAACCGCGACGCGTTAGACAAGCAACGCGGTCCGCAACTAACCTTGTCGTAGGAAGTGTACTTGTCGTCGTGGGCGGCTCCTTCACCATCGTATCCGTTCTTGAATCCATCGTCTTCGGCCTTGACGTTGTACTTGCTCTTATGCTCACCGTGCTCGTAACCGTCAGATCCATAGTATCCTTTTTGGTAGGCTCCGTATGGTCCGGATCCAGACGTGAAGTAGGAGAACTTCTTTCCACCGAAGCTGTCTGAGAAAGGACGGATTCAACGAAATTTTGTATTTTTCTTTGGGATCGAGTGTGAAAAGTGCCCCTAATTTTGAGATTTGAACTAGTGGAGGGTTCCATCCTTCTTGAGGACGATTTTTTTGTTTTTTGTGCACTTCTGAGAAATTCGTTCGGAGGCAAGCGTGATGGACTATCAGGACTACTAGTATTGAGTCATCATGGGTCGATCCTTCTCTAGGACAATTTTTTCCCCACTCGTGCACTGTTTTTGATCTAATCTCCCTCTTTTCGAGAGTTTCCTGTGTTTTCACTCTGACCAGTCATAATGACTCACCTCCAGCCTTCTTGTAAGCTCCCTCGTGAGCTTCGTCTCCGTGACCGTGCTCTTGTCCCTTAGCGTAGTAGCTGTCACCGTGTTTGCGGCCTTCAGATCCTTCAAAGAAATTATCAACAGAGAAAGCAGAAGAGGACCTACCGTACTTTCCTCCCTCGTAGCCGTTAGCTCCATTCTCGGTGGCATACTTTGACCCACCGAAGTCGGCCATGTGACCTCCCTTGTTCTCTTCGTACCCACCGTGAGCACGGTCCTGAAATTACACTTTTTTTAGATTTTTGAAGTTTTCCGGAAAAACGACATGTAGTAGTTCATTTTCGAATTTTTTCGGGTTTTTCTCTGAAAATTCTTGTTTTCAAAAAAAAATTGGCTAGAAACATCTTAATCACCTTCTTCCCATAATTAGGTTACACCTTAAGATGACCTTAACCTAACCGAAACCATGGTAGCAAACAGGTAGGGTTCGCAACTTTGATTTGGAAGTGAGCCAAAACAGATGACTCCGGAAACCGGGAAAAGTCCGTGACTCTAATTTGGAGGTGAGCCAAAACAGATGATTCCGGAAACCACTGAGTGTTTGTGACTCTAATTAGGAAAAAAGTCAAAAACTAGTGTAAAAGCAATTCATGCCGCAGAAACTCACCAAAGAATCGTGCTCACCACCGTACTTGTTGTAGTACGATGGTTGATGATGGTAAGAACCGCAGTAAGCAGCAAGAACAGTAGTAGATAGGATGACTGCCTTCAACATTCTGATTGATGTTCTTCTCAGAGCTTCTGCGGCTTTTATACCACCTGGTGTCTACCAGTTCTCCTTGGCTTCTGTCTGCTACCTCTTGCTTCTTGTGATCTCTCGCACCGATACATCGTTACTTTTTGCCGAGCTTTAACGAGTGCATCGTCTCATACGAGTGACTATGCGAACGTCTCATAGCATGTTGTATGTTTGTAATGGATAGGTCAAATTTTATGGCTTAGGCTTTGTTTACATTACTTTTGGAAGTGTAGAACTACAGTAATTTTAAGTAGATCAAAAAGACAGTACCCAGAAGTAGATCAAAGTTACGGTAGCCAATAGGAGATTAAAGTTACAGTACCCAGAAGTAGATCAAAGTTACAATACCCAGAAGTGAATCAAAGTTACAGTACCCAGAAGTAGATCAAAGTTACAGTACCCAGAAGTGAATCAAAATGACAGTACCCAGAAGTAGATCAAAGTTACAGTACCCAGAAGTAGATCAAAATGACATTACCCAGATGTAGATCAAAGTGACAGTACCCAGAATTGGATCAAAGTTACAGTACCCAGAAGTGGATCAAAGTTACAGTACCCAGAAGTAGATCAAAGTTACATTTCCCAGAAGTGGATCAAAGTTACAGTACCCAGAAATAGATCAAAATGACAGTACCCAGAAGTAGATCAAAGTTACAGTACCCAGAAGTAGATCAAAATGACATTACCCAGATGTAGATCAAAGTGACAGTACCCAGAAGTGGATCAAAGTTACAGTACCCAGAAGTAGATCAAAATAACAGTACCCAGAAGTAGATCAAAGTTACATTTCCCAGAAGTGGATCAAAGTTACAGTACCCAGAAATAGATCAAAATGACAGTACCCAGAAGTAGATCAAAGTTACAGTACCCAGAAGTGGATCAAAGTTACAGTACCCAGAAGTAGATCAAAGTTACATTTCCCAGAAGTGGATCAAAGTTACAGTACCCAGAAGTAGATCAAAATGACAGTACCCAGAAGTAGATCAAAATTACAGTACCCAGAAGTGGATCAAAGTTACATTACCCAGAAGTGGATCAAAGTTGCTCAGTCGACGTCTGTTTGGCTTTCTATGCGAACTTTCTACAGTTTCTCGTACTAAGCTTTCTTAACTACAGAATACTTATTCTACAGAAACTATTCTACAATAACTTGAAGAAGATTAAAACAGGGAGATCAACGCATTTTGTGCTTTTCATGTACTTGTTAGCTGTACCATTTTTTTAAAATTCTACAGTAATTCAAAGACGATCAAAACGACAGTAATCAAACAGTAACCATTCTATACTGTAACTTTCCTATCTACAGTAATCGCAGATTTCAATTTGGTCAAATTTTATGGAAGTTAACTGTTTCCTGGGATGTTGGGAGCAATACTGTACAGTAACTTAAAGTAGATCAAAGCTACACTATTAAAACATTTTCGTTTTCACAGTAACCCGTGGTAGATCAAAGCAGCAGCTAAACCGAGATTCATTAGGGTTGAGCAAACGCGCTCCACTGCGATTTCTCTGTTTTGACACCTGTTTCCCTGTGGCAGATCAAAAGTCGCTGTTGCAGGTTCTCGAAGAGATAGAAAGACACGAAACCTAAGTGGCTCCTTTCAACGAGGTGTGACTCGTATTGTGTCAAAGCGTGTTTCGGCCTTTTTCTTATGCAACCGTTATGCCTGAATCTCAAGAGGCTGAAACGAGATAATCATCAGGTAGGAAGTGAGGTGATGACCGACCGCGACGCTTAACCGTGTTGCGAGACAAATTTTAGCACCCTCAGCTGTCTTGCGGCTGTTTTTGGGAGATCAAAAACAAAAATAGAATAATTTTGGAGTTAAAAAAACGTTGTAATCATTAGGGAGGAGATGAAGAAAATTGGTTCAAATGACTCAATTCCAAAGTTTTCTAGCGAGTCGAAAACCCGAAATCAAATTAGTCTTTTCCCATTGAAATTTTTCTAAAAATCAATGAGATGAAGATATAGGTAGAAATAGAGAAAGAGAGAGAGAGAGAGAGAGAGAGAGAGAGAGAGAGAGAGAGGGGAGAGAGAGAGAGGGAGAGAGAGAGAGAGAGAGAGAGAGAGAGAGGGCGAGAGAGGGCGAGAGAGAGAGAGAAAGACTGAAGATGTTCGATCATTAGGCACTTCCGGAACCTTCTGTATATTGGTGATTGATCATGGACACCAGACTACGGTATTAATTACGGTAACCGGCTTCAACACCTGGTTGGAGATCAGCAAACCGTAGTGTTGCGACATGTTCAAATTACTCCAATTTACGTCACTTCAATTCGCCGCTTTTGGATCGCCGGAAGCCCGCTGTAGTTTGATGCCTCACGGCTGTTACTGTAGATTTTGGTAGATCAAAAATATTTTGTGATATTACCATTTACAGTAGTTTCCTACAGTAACTGCGTAGATCAATACAATCCTCCACTGGTTCACCTTAACAAACTGTGAACAAATACATGAATCACAGTAAGTTTTGAAATCGAGAAAATGAACATTTAAAGTGAGATTTGGTAGGTCAGAAAAATAACAAGCAAAGTTTGAGGAAAAAATTAGAAATATGATATGTACAGTAACTCTGGGTAGATCGAAATGAACCAACTTACTACCTCATGAGGGATATCTTATCTACAAGAAATTTTTTGGCACGAATTCAAAATGTGCATCTTCGCAAATCGATTATGATAGCTACAGTATGTAGATCAAAAATGCAAACAAGGAAAGTTACAGTATTACATGTACAGTAACTCTCGGTTTTCAGCTATCAAGAGTAACTGTAAATGTGTCTTAAGAATAGTACATCATCTATAGTTACTCTTGATAGCCGAAAGGGAGTGAATTACAGGTAGGACCTGGCATCTATTACAGTACCCTACTAGGATGATCGAACCTACAAGAAACTTGGCATGAGTCCAGAAAGTCTCTTCCCTTCTTGATTTTCGCTCTGTCCCACAAAAATGCGCCTAGTATCTCGGGTTTTCATCACAGACAACTTTGCCTTACGTAGATTGAATGTTGACACATGTTTTCAACACTGTTTGTCGCTGAAATTTCAAACCGTTCGTCACTGTTTGACCGGAAGTCACTACGTTTGTGTCTTGTACGAGTCTCGCTACTCTCAAGGTCTAACCGGTAGATGAGGATCCAAGCTACGCTCACAGGAAGTTGCTTACTATTAGAAGACTATAAGCTGAGTTTGACGAGGGAGATCATTCTCTCAGTTCTATATACTAAGCTCAGAAGGAGCTCTGTGGTAACTACCTACTCTCAGGAACTTATCAGAAGAATAAATGTGATGTTGATTATATTCCTAGTTTTAAATACTACGTTTGGAAAAAGTTTTGCGGCAAGCCTCGCTACTCTTGGAGTCGACCCAGTAACATAGATGGTAAACCTAGCCACGTTCAAAAACATTAGCTCAACAATCTCGCTGGCTTACCAGTGTGATAATCCTAGCTACGCTCAAAAGCATCAAACTAGTACTCTTACTTTTTAACTATGACGGGTTACATCTATCACTACTCTCGAATATGTGACGAATGTTCCTAGCTACGTTCAAAACTATGAGCTTGACTTTTATTAGACAAAAACTATACCCAAACAGTTGTTCATAAGAGCATCACTAGGGCTAACCAATGTGATGAATGTTTAGCCTAGCTACGCTCAGAATCATAAATTCAATCACAGTACTTTTACGTAGAATCAGAACTGAGAAGGTCTAGACGTTCAAGCAGGTAAGTAGGTAGAGTCCACGGTGAGTTCGTACCTGATTTTGAACTTTCTCATGATTTTTTGTTCTTTCTTGCCACTTCTCGCCCGAAACTCAAGTACTTTCTTGTTTTTTTCCCGCATCCCATTGTTGATATTCAACATTCAGACGCAAGAACAAGCTATTGCAACATCTTTTCGATTCTCTTATTAGATAATAGCCATTTAGCATTGAAGAGTGTCCGAAAAAAATGGGTGGAGCGAGTTGGGCGTGGCTTACAATTTGTTTCCGAAAAAGGCTGGCTGAAGTTTTCGTGGGATTGATCCACTCTATTCACCGACAAATGCTAGCCGGCTGGACTCACGTGATACTGTACCTAGTGGGTACTGTAGTTACTGTAGGTGAGCAAAGTTTTTTGACCTACCTTTTGAGTTACTGTAACCTTTTGTCCGTTTTAATCTACACTTTTAGTGATAGATTATCTATGTTAATTACTAGAACTTTTTGAATCAAACTAAATCAGCGCGTACTACGCAGTTACTGTAGGTAAGCAATATTTTTTGACCTACATTTTGGGTTACTGTAACCTTCTGCCCTTTTTTGATCTGCACTTTTAGTGATAGATTCTCTATGCTATATAACTTTTTGACATGAAACTCGGCCAACTTTGCGCTTACTGTAGTTACTGTATTCACAAAGTTTTTTGACCTACCTTTTTTGTAACTGTAACTGTTGGTGATGGATTCCTAAACTGTCTTGAACTATAGCGAAAACTCGGTCAACGAACTTTACGTAACTCTTAAGGAAGTTAATTTGTGTGTTAAGTTAATTTGCGTTCTTCCTCTCTATCTCTCCCTCATCTCTCTATCTCTCCCTCATCTCTCTCTCTCTCTCTCACTCTCTCTGTCTTTCTCCCTCTCTCTTTCTCTCTCTCTCACTTTATCATTAGAGCGCACTTGCTATCACCATCAAGACACATTGATCTCAAGTGACTCCGAAAAGCAAAAAAACGAATGCAGAAAGGAAAACTCGGTTAAGTTTGCCTCGATCACATGTCAATAGAGGTCAAGACTCTCTTCTGACTTTCGCCTAAAATAATAACTCGAAGGTTCAACGACACCAAACAAGTGCCCGGACGGGCGAGATGTGCTGAGAGAAGCGACCGGAAGTATTTGGCCGTGTTCCAAAGGATGTCCTAAGGGTTTTGATTGCCATTTCAAGGTAACTAAGAACACCATGTTGGAACAAAATCAATATTCAGAAAGGCTTTCACAACAAAGAATATGGTCACTGCTGCTTGAACATGTCAAAATTATCCCAACTATACGGTGGGGTACCCCTGAACCAACTCGAAGAAAACCCGCAGTCAATCGATGTTAGTAAAATCTTGTCCTCCCATGTGGTCTAGTGGTTAGGATTCGTGGTTTTCACTAGGGTTGGGAATCAAGCCCGCCTGGCGGCCGCCATGGCGTGGCGGCGGTACTCGCAGACGTGGCGGCCGCCGCCACCGCCATCTTTTACGCCGCCACCGCCATGGCGGCCGCCCGGCATATTTGGCGGCGCTTTTTTTCAATGGAAAATTATTTTTTTTGTCGCATTTTTTATTCACTTTAGAATCTGACATTCGATTCCGGTGACGTCGTCGATGACGTCGTCGAAAAAAAATTCTTGAAAAACGAGAATATTTTTCCGAATTCATTTCAGAATCTGACATCCGATTCCGATGACATCGTCGGCGACGTCGTCGAAAAATTTTTTTTCCAAAAATGTTATATTTTTGGGGGATCCATTAAGGAATCTCATATCTGATTTCGTCGATGACGTCGTCGAAAAAATTCTTTTTCAAAAATTATTCATTTTTGCGTGATCCATTAAGAAATCTGATATCTGATTTCGATGACGTCGTCGAAAAAATTTTTTTTTCAAAAATAATTTATTTTTGCGTGATCCATTAAGAAATCTGATATCTGATTTCGATGACGTCGTCGAAAAAATTCTTTTTCAAAAATGATTTATTTTTGCGTGATCCATTAAGAAATCTGATATCTGATTTCGATGACGTCGTCGAAAAAATTCTTTTTCAAAAATTATTCATTTTTGCGTGATCCATTAAGAAATCTGATATCTGATTTCGATGACGTCGTCGAAAAAATTCTTTTTCAAAAATTATTCATTTTTGCGTGATCCATTAAGAAATCTGATATCTGATTTCGATGACGTCGTCGATGACATCGTCGGTGACATCGTCGAAAAAAATTTTTTTTTCAAAAATGTTTTATTTTTAGCGGATTCATTAGGGAATCTGATATCTGATTTTGATGACGTCGTCGATGACATCGTCGGTGACATCGTCGAAAAAATTTTTTTTTCAAAAATGTTTTATTTTTGGCGGATCCATTAGGGAATCTGATATCTGATTTTGATGACGTCGTCGATGACATCGTCGGTGACATCGTCGAAAAATTTTTTTTTTCAAAAATGTTTTATTTTTGGCGGATCTATTAGGGAATCTGATATCTGATTTTGATGACGTCGTCGATGACATCGTCGATGACGTCATCGGTGACATCTCGATGACGTCATCGGTGACATCGTCGAAAAATTTTTTTTTCAAAAATGTTTTATTTTTGGCGGATTCATTAGGGAATCTGATATCTGATTTTGATGACGTCGTCAATGACATCGTCGAAAAAATTTTTTTTTCAAAAATGTTTTATTTTTGGCGGATTCATTAGGGAATCTGATATCTGATTTTGATGACGTCGTCGATGACATCGTCGATGACGTCATCGGTGACATCGTCGAAAAAATTTTTTTTTCAAGAATGTTTTATTTTTAGCGGATTCATTAGGGAATCTGATATCTGATTTTGATGACGTCGTCGATGACATCGTCGGTGACATCGTCGAAAAATTTTTTTTTCAGAAATGTTCTATTTTTGGCGGATCCATTAGGGAATCTGATATCTGATTTTGATGACGTCGTCGATGACATCGTCGATGACATCGTCGATGACGTCATCGGTGACATCGTCGAAAAAATTTTTTTTTCAAAAATGTTTTATTTTTGGCGGATTCTTCAGGGAATCTGATATCTGATTTTGATGACGTCGTCAATGACATCGTCGATGACGTCATCGGTGACATCGTCGAAAAAAAATTTTTTTTTTCAAAAATGTTTTATTTTTGGCGGATCCATTAGGGAATCTGATATCTGATTTCGATGACGTCGTCGATGACATCGTCAATGACATCGTCGGTGACATCGTCGAAAAAAAAATTTTTTTTTTCAAAAATGTTTTATTTGAACATTTTAAGGGAACCGACGATGTCATCGAAATCGAATTTCAGATTCCATGATAAATTCAGAAAAAAAATAATAAAAAAATTTTTTTTCGACAATGTCACCGACGACATCATCGACGACGTTACCGACGATGTCATCGAAATCGAATTTCAGATTCCATGATAAATTCAAAAAAAAAATAATAAAAAAATTTTTTTTCGACAATGTCACCGACGACATCATCGACGACGTTACCGACGATGTCATCGAAATCGAATTTCAGATTCCATGATAAATTCAGAAAAAAAATAATAAAAAAATTTTTTTTCGACAATGTCACCGACGACGTCATTGACGACGTTACCGACGATGTCATCGAAATCGAATTTCAGATTCTATGATAAATTCAGAAAAAAAAATTATGAAAAAAACTTGTTTCGACAATGTCACTGACGATATCATCGACGACGTCATCGAAATCAGATATCAGATTCCCTAATGGATCACGCAAAAATAAAACATTTTTGAAAAAAAAATTTTTCAACGACGTCGCCGACGATGTCACTGACGATGTCATCGACGACGTCATCGAAATCAGATATCAGATTCCCTAATGGATCACGCAAAAATAAAACATTTTTGAAAAAAAAATTTTTCAACGACGTCGCCGACGATGTCACTGACGATGTCATCGACGACGTCATCGAAATCAGATATCAGATTTCTTAATGGATCACGCAAAAATAAAACATTTTTGAAAAAAAAATTTTTTCAACGACGTCGCCGACGATGTCACCGACGATGTCATCGAAATCAGATATCAGATTCTTTAATGCATCACGCAAATATAAAAAAAAGTATTAAAAAAAGTATGTATTAAAAAAAAGCAAATTTCCACTGTACGAAAGCACCGCCACGGCCGCCATGGCGGCCGCCATGGCTGCGCATTCGGTGGCGGTGGCTGGGCGGTGGCGGTGCTTGATTAGCGTGGCGGCCGCCATGGCGGCCGGGCGGGATTCCCAACCCTAGTTTTCACCCACGCGGCCCGGGTTCGATTCCCGGCATGGGAAGTTTATTTTTGCTTTTTTCAGTTTCTTTTTGCAGAATGTCAACAAAGATTTACCAGCTGTGAAAGCCATCAGAGGCGTAGATATTTCTTCGAAAGATTTGATCGGTAAAAAAGAAAATCTGAAGAATGAAGGGACGTCTTCATGTGAGAGATACCCGTACAGGTTTTCATTCCAATTTAGCAGATGAAACTATCGTTATTCTTCAGATTATCCTGCAACGAAGGCCTCACAGCTTCAAAACCGATGATTAGATGGTACTACAACATTCAAACTCTGAGCTGCGAATTTTACCCATTTGGGTCGTGCTTGGGTTGGTTTTTATTTACTTTTAATTATGATTTACATTGGTAAGCCTTGGTTTTCTCTCAAAGTGTCATTCTAAAACGGAGAGTCAGAAAAAGACTTTTTAGGCAGTTGCAAACCGTGTGAGCCATAATTTTGATGGCAAAACTTCTTTTTATTTCATTTGCGAAATATTAGTTTTAAAAAACTTCAAAGCATGAGGACACTTCACACTACGGATCAGGACCGCGCTGCAATCGCTCTGCAAGACCCTCCGCGGAGCGCACTAACCTCATTATTTCATTTTTGCTAATATTTAAACATATTTTCTTCGTTTTCTCATCTCTATAAAGGTTGCAGTATGTTAGTATGCAGTATGCAGTATAAGTAGGTTAGTGTCACCTACTTTAAACATTTTTACGATTTGTGACTTTCGGATGCACATATCTTCCTCTACCTGTAAAAAAGTCTGACCTCCGTAAATCGGTTACTTAGTTACCGTAGCAGTTTCGCTTTGAAATACATGAACGATTAAGTAATGCGCCTTCAATTTCAATGAACTGAAAGTAAGAATAATAATTTAAATCCAAAAAGATCTAACTGTTCGTTGTGAGAGTCCCGACCCTACCGTACTCATTTTACAAAAATGCGACTGCCGCGATTTTGAAATCGGTCAGACTTTTTGCTAGATATGTGGGATGAGAAAAGGTAGGATGAATGAAAAATTCTGAACTATGAAAAAAAGATGAATGAGTCGATTTTCAGATGATTCTGACCCACCAGCGACGTTGAAAACAAAAGAAGAATGTGAGAGGACTTGTGATGTCGATAATTTGAGACTGAGCCTGGGAAAACTTCAGAAAGTCAATTCTATTGGTAAGTTAAAATCGGTCAAAATTGTTCAACTTTGATCTACAGAAAATTTTCAAGAAAATTGAGTAACTTCGGATTCTTTATTTCATGTTTGGGAAAAAAAACAATAGAAAGAATTTGTCAAAAGTTGTAGTTCAAAAAAGAATTTAAATTTTTTTTCCCGAGTATGAGTTCTTGAAGTGTTTTTAGTTGTGTAAGAATGAAGCCGAATTTTTTGGCAATAACTGAAAATTGTCGAGAAATTGAAAAAATTAACCAATTTATTTTCAGAATCAAAAAGTCTGGAAAGCAAATCACTGGAATACTCTGCGATTAGAGACTCTATCGGTAACTTCTTATGTTTCAGAACGTCCCATAAAAATAAGACCAGGCTAGAATTCAGAGCAAAAACTGAAATTGGAAGATTTTCCCAAAGGAAAATGAAAAAAATTCAGAACTACCACCTCCTGTCGCTCATCGTATGAAGTCAAGTGAAATCGACATGAGTATTGGCCTCAACCGAACGAGCGTAGCTACCGTCACATCGGAAATTCTGAACGTAGCTACGTTACCTCCTATCGAGAAGGTGCAAAGGGAGGCACACTTCGGGACTGTCAGAGGTATTTTGATTCAACTGCAAACTGAACTACGGTAACTTTACTGTAAACTGATTTTGCTAGAAAGATTTGTGTTTTTGAACTACAAAGTGAACTACAGTAGTTTTTCCCGAACTGCAAACAGGGGTACAGTATCCTTTTTTCGAATTGCAATTTTTTAAAAAAGTGTTTCTGAACTACAAAATAAGCTACAGTAATTTTTCCCTGGACTGTAAATAGGGTTACAGTAAAGTTTTTTCGACCTGCAAACTGATTTGAAAAAAAACCTTTTTGAACTACAAAATAAACTACTGTAACTTTTTTCCCGGACTGCAAATAGGGTTACAGTAACGTTTTTTCGAACTGCAATTTTTAAAAAGTGTTTCTGAACTACAAAATGAACTACTGTAACTTTTTTCCCGAACTGCAAACAGGGTTACCGTAACGTTTTTTCGAACTGCGAACTGATTTTGCAAAAAAAAAGATTGTGTTTCTGAACTACAAAATAGGTTACAGTTATTTTTCCCGAACTGTAAATAGGGTTACAGTAAAGTTTTTTCGAATTGCGAACTGATTTTGCGAAAAAAAAGATTGTTTTTCTGAACTACAAAATAAACTACAGTAATTTTTCCCGAACTGCAAACACGGTTACCGTAACGTTTTTTCTAACTGCAAAATGAACTTTAAATCTAGGGAACCTGGCAATCGACGACTACCGAAGTGAAACGAGACGATCTGTACTCCCAGAAGCACTAACCCCACGACCGTTGAAGCACTTCCCGAGAAACAGTAATCAAATATCGGCAGAACTGCTGATTACAGTACCCCCTACCGTCAGAACTACCGTAGTCGATGAGTCTGAAGGGTCAGGCTGGGAGGCGTTGACTTTCGGTGGTCACAATGCCAAAATCCTATCGACTGATGAGTACGGTATCGTCATCAATGAAGGCAATGGTGATGGGATTACGGTAGCTGATGGTACCGTAGTCGAAACTTCCACTGAACTGCCAACCACTGAAGGCTTCATCAATATCACAATTCGTGAACTAGAAACGATGTTGGTTGATACTGTATCGACCTCGCCAGGAACCACAGTAATCAATGATGAGCAGACTACAGTAACCCCGATTACGGTATTGGAAGAGGGGTCAGGTGATGACGTCGCTCAGGATGATGGCACGACTTTTGCTCCGGTCACAAAAAGCGAGAAGCAGATAAAGGAAGAAAGCTACTGGAGGAGGCAGAAAGGTTTTTTTGAACTACAAATTGGCCTAGGATACTGTAGGAACTGAGCTGCAAACTGAACTACAAACTGACCTAGAGTTACTGTAGGGGCAGGACTGCAAAGCGAACTGCAAATTGACCCAGGGAAACTGTATGATTTGC
The DNA here is from genome assembly GCA_963978915.1 of Caenorhabditis parvicauda. NCBI lineage: Eukaryota > Metazoa > Nematoda > Chromadorea > Rhabditida > Rhabditidae > Caenorhabditis > Caenorhabditis parvicauda. Next base: position 2,847,102 of record OZ022250.1, on the reverse strand, counting down.
GCTACAGAGAGAACTTCAAATTGACCAGGATACTGTAGGATCTGAGCTGCAAACTGAACTACAAATTGACCTAGAGTTACTGTAGGGGCAGGACTGCAAAGCGAACTGCAAATTGACCCAGGGAAACTGTATGATTTGCGCTACTGAGAGAACTTCAAATTGACCAGGATACTGTAGGATCTGAGCTGCAAACTGAACTACAAATTGACCTAGAGATACTGTAGGGACAGGACTGCAAAGCGAACTGCAAATTGACCAGGATACTGTAGGAACTGAGCTGCAAACTGAACTACAAATTGACCTAGAGTTACTGTAGGGGCAGGACTGCAAAGCGAACTGCAAATTGACCCAGGGAAACTGTATGATTTGCGCTACTGAGAGAACTTCAAATTGACCAGGATACTGTAGGATCTGAGCTGCAAACTGAACTACAAATTGACCTAGAGTTACTGTAGGGGCAGGACTGCAAAGCGAACTGCAAATTGACCCAGGGAAACTGTATGATTTGCGCTACTGAGAGAACTTCAAATTGACCAGGATACTGTAGGATCTGAGCTGCAAACTGAACTACAAATTGACCTAGAGTTACTGTAGGGGCAGGACTGCAAAGCGAACTGCAAATTGACCCAGGGATACTGTATGATTTGCGCTACTGAGAGAACTTCAAATTGACCAGGATACTGTAGGATCTGAGCTGCAAACTGAACTACAAATTGACCTAGAGATACTGTAGGGACAGGACTGCAAAGCGAACTGCAAATTGACCAGGATACTGTAGGAACTGAGCTGCAAACTGAACTACAAATTGACCTAGAGTTACTGTAGGGGCAGGACTGCAAAGCGAACTGCAAATTGACCCAGGGATACTGTATGATTTGCGCTACTGAGAGAACTTCAAATTGACCAGGATACTGTAGGATCTGAGCTGCAAACTGAACTACAAATTGACCTAGAGATACTGTAGGGACAGGACTGCAAAGCGAACTGCAAATTGACCAGGATACTGTAGGAACTGAGCTGCAAACTGAACTACAAATTGACCTAGAGTTACTGTAGGGGCAGGACTGCAAAGCGAACTGCAAATTGACCCAGGGATACTGTATGATTTGCGCTACTGAGAGAACTTCAAATTGACCAGGATACTGTAGGATCTGAGCTGCAAACTGAACTACAAATTGACCTAGAGATACTGTAGGGACAGGACTGCAAAGCGAACTGCAAATTGACCAGGATACTGTAGGAACTGAGCTGCAAACTGAACTACAAATTGACCTAGAGTTACTGTAGGGGCAGGACTGCAAAGCGAACTGCAAATTGACCCAGGGAAACTGTATGATTTGCGCTACTGAGAGAACTTCAAATTGACCAGGATACTGTAGGATCTGAGCTGCAAACTGAACTACAAATTGACCTAGAGATACTGTAGGGACAGGACTGCAAAGCGAACTGCAAATTGACCAGGATACTGTAGGAACTGAGCTGCAAACTGAACTACAAATTGACCTATAGATACTGTAGGGGCAGGACTGCAAAGCGAACTGCAAATTGACCCAGGGATACTGTATGATTTGCGCTACTGAGAGAACTTCAAATTGACCAGGATACTGTAGGATCTGAGCTGCAAACTGAACTACAAATTGACCTAGAGATACTGTAGGGACAGGACTGCAAAGCGAACTGCAAATTGACCAGGATACTGTAGGAACTGAGCTGCAAACTGAACTACAAATTGACCTAGAGTTACTGTAGGGGCAGGACTGCAAAGCGAACTGCAAATTGACCCAGGGATACTGTATGATTTGCGCTACTGAGAGAACTTCAAATTGACCAGGATACTGTAGGATCTGAGCTGCAAACTGAACTACAAATTGACCTAGAGATACTGTAGGGACAGGACTGCAAAGCGAACTGCAAATTGACCAGGATACTGTAGGAACTGAGCTGCAAACTGAACTACAAATTGACCTAGAGTTACTGTAGGGGCAGGACTGCAAAGCGAACTGCAAATTGACCCAGGGATACTGTATGATTTGCGCTACTGAGAGAACTTCAAATTGACCAGGATACTGTAGGATCTGAGCTGCAAACTGAACTACAAATTGACCTAGAGATACTGTAGGGACAGGACTGCAAAGCGAACTGCAAATTGACCAGGATACTGTAGGAACTGAGCTGCAAACTGAACTACAAATTGACCTAGAGTTACTGTAGGGGCAGGACTGCAAAGCGAACTGCAAATTGACCCAGGGATACTGTATGATTTGCGCTACTGAGAGAACTTCAAATTGACCAGGATACTGTAGGATCTGAGCTGCAAACTGAACTACAAATTGACCTAGAGTTACTGTAGGGGCAGGACTGCAAAGCGAACTGCAAATTGACCCAGGGATACTGTATGATTTGCGCTACTGAGAGAACTTCAAATTGACCAGGATACTGTAGGATCTGAGCTGCAAACTGAACTACAAATTGACCTAGAGATACTGTAGGGACAGGACTGCAAAGCGAACTGCAAATTGACCAGGATACTGTAGGAACTGAGCTGCAAACTGAACTACAAATTGACCTAGAGTTACTGTAGGGGCAGGACTGCAAAGCGAACTGCAAATTGACCCAGGGATACTGTATGATTTGCGCTACTGAGAGAACTTCAAATTGACCAGGATACTGTAGGATCTGAGCTGCAAACTGAACTACAAATTGACCTAGAGATACTGTAGGGACAGGACTGCAAAGCGAACTGCAAATTGACCAGGATACTGTAGGAACTGAGCTGCAAACTGAACTACAAATTGACCTAGAGTTACTGTAGGGGCAGGACTGCAAAGCGAACTGCAAATTGACCCAGGGATACTGTATGATTTGCGCTACTGAGAGAACTTCAAATTGACCAGGATACTGTAGGATCTGAGCTGCAAACTGAACTACAAATTGACCTAGAGATACTGTAGGGACAGGACTGCAAAGCGAACTGCAAATTGACCAGGATACTGTAGGAACTGAGCTGCAAACTGAACTACAAATTGACCTAGAGTTACTGTAGGGGCAGGACTGCAAAGCGAACTGCAAATTGACCCAGGGAAACTGTATGATTTGCGCTACTGAGAGAACTTCAAATTGACCAGGATACTGTAGGATCTGAGCTGCAAACTGAACTACAAACTGCTTTGACGAGAAATTTCCCACAAACTGAACTGCAAAAGGAATTTTCAGAACTAGTCGTCTGCAAACAAACACCGTACCGACTTTTCTGCAAGAACGGCCTGCCTGCTCAGTTCGTGTACCGATGGGAGTCGGTAGACGGGAAATGTCAATCTTTTCCATATGGATATTGCTTGGTGAGTTTTTGACAATCTAGGCGAAACCCGCGGGAGGTCGGCGACAGTAGGGATGGGCAAATCGCCAGTCATTGGCTACTGATTGGCTATTCTCTTTTCGTTAGCCAACTGCATTGGCGAGCGATTGGCTATTCAACTGGCGAAATGACACCACCTGAACAACACCATCTTCAACGTCGAGAAGGCTCAGCGAACGCCGCTCCAGGCGCTCGCCAATTGGATAGCCAATGCTGTTGGCTAACGAAGAGAGGATAGCCAATCGTTAGCCAATGACTGGCGATTTGCCCATCCCTAGGCGACAGGGTCTAGTTAAGTTCTAGGGGAGGTAAAAACAGATTTGAAAAAAATCCGAGTTTAGTTAGGCCTTTCATCATAACTCATATTCGATACGCAAACAATGTTCTCAAGTCATAAAATCTGAAAACATTCTTTTTTGAATCATGAATTTAAATTAAAGGATCACCTCAAGTTGAGTAGTAGGAGAATTAAAATTATTCGATAATGAGTTCAAGAATAAATTTAAATGTTGAATTCTGTTAGTTATATAGTTATATAAATAGCGAATAGTTGGACATACAGATGAAAATGAATACTAATCGATTCAAGAAAAATAAGATACTTCAAAATCTTTGGAAAAACAGAAAAATTGATTTGGAAGCTAGTTAATAACACCGTAAACAAAAATCAATATTAATAAAATGATTAAAAAATACAAAAATTGATTTAAAAGATAAAATTGAACAAAAATCAAACAATCGATATCGATCGATAATGTTACAGTACGAAGACAACATTCCGCATCCGAGGAGCCAATCCGAATGTGAATTATACTGTAACACGACGGAGGACGAGTTCTTACTTCTCAAATTCTAGAAAGTCTAATTATTTCTGTAGTATTTCGGATAATAACTCTTGCCATAATAAAAAACCAAATGTGCAATAAATAATTTATTCGTGAGATTTGAATGGACCTGTGTTTGGTGAAAATATACGTACAAACCCGGAAATGTCGCATTTGGGGGCGTGGCGGGCCTATGACCGATAAGGTAGGTCAAATTTGGTTACGGTAACTTTGGAAAAAACTTTCAAAAGATAAGGAAGATTAGACGACCATAAGTATACGAACGGTCCAAAAGTATACGTATGAACCTGGTCATCTCGGTAGGTCAAATTTAGTTACGGTAATTTTGAAAATTTGACCTTTTATGAAACATGCAAGATTGGAGGAGGGGACCAGTGAAAATCTCGGTAGGTCAAACTTGGTAACTGTAGAAAAATCAGATCCAGAATGATTTGACACATGTGATGGATAATGAAAAGGCGGGAAGAAAACCAGTCGTTCGAAGTTATACGAATGGTCCAAAAACATACGAACGGGTACACTCTCCCGGAACTTCCAAACACCCGGTATACGGTACTTCTAGAAGTTACAGTACCCTTCTCCAACTAATTCAAAAGTTCCAATAGATA
>OZ022250.1:2792771-2842094 GCA_963978915.1 Caenorhabditis parvicauda | reverse complement strand
CTTCGCCAGAGCTGAAGGAATCTCCTATGGCGACTGTCCAATGGGCTCTCGTGGTTTCGAAACTTCTGCTTCCAGTGAAAATGTGCCGCTCTTTGGAGAAGATGTCAAGCTTGAGGTGGAAAGGTGTCTGAAAGTAGAAGTAACTTCTTTACTAACCCTTCTAATCTTTACTGACCCTTCTAATCTTTTTGGCAAATTGTTGATTCTCGAGGTTATATTTTCATAGTTTTAGTAGTAAAAGTCAAGACTATCACACCAGCGAGATTATTGAAAGTGTTTTTTTTTTAGAAAATATAATTCCAACCCAAGGAAATTTTACCTCTTCGGGAAGGTTCAGACTCCATGAGCAGTTTCCATCACTTCTCCGGTAAAGTAAATCGTGTCTGAAGTTTTTTTACTTCTTCATTTAATCAAATATACTGTTTCTATTTTTATGGGGCGCCTAGAAAGGATAAACTTCTGACGACAAGTTTTCTCTAAAAACAACCCAAAACCACCTTGTAAGTCTCTGATTCGGTTGAGGTAACTACTGTGCATATTATTCTGACACACATACCTGTACAACTCCCACTTGAAGTTCAAAGTTGAGTGGAGTATGTTTATCTGATCACATACTGATACAGTCACCGAAATGTCAAATTTATCGTATTCGGATTGGATGAGATGGCTGGGCGATTGTTCACGGAGCTTCAGTTGAATGGTAGGAATGTTCGGTCCAGTCTGAAATTTTGGCATACGTTGTAGTGCAGAGACAACACTTAATGATACTTAATGATACGAATCACGTATCTTCTCAAGAAAGGTTGTCTGAGGTTAACCTAACATACTCGCTACGCTCGACGCATGTTTCCGCGTCTCGACTGGTTAGTGGTTGACCACGCCCCTCTACTCCAGTTGCATGGAATTTGCGCGATATCAACCGGGAAATACTGGAATTCAATCTGATTTTTCTGGATCCAATCAGAGTTGACTTCTCTGAGTGTAACATTTACTTCCAACTGAATACCGTACTTTGCATACTTTACTTTTATCCCTAGATGGTGAAAAAACCGACTACTAAACGGTTCCACTGCCGACGACTCCATATCATGAACAACTTCTGGCAGCTATCGCTAAGGTAATTAATGAACCTACAAAGGGTTGCAGTTGTGAGTTATTTGGTTTTTTCTATTTTTGAAAATTGTGCAATTTTTCAAATTACCATTGTTTTGAAAATCCACACCGCTCTAAGCGCAGTAGAAAAGTGTCGGATTAAGCAGCGAGGGGAGGCGACCAATAAGAAGCGAGCAGAAACCCCGCCCCTTCGTAAATCCTGCACCACTGTAGATCAAATTACAGTTACTGTAGTTTAAAAACTCTTTTCTCTGACGTTTTTTTCAAAATTCATGATAAAAAGCTAGTTACGAAGGGAACTTACATGATTTGCAATTTTTCACCACCTTTAGCTAGGTGTGAAATTCAATCAAAGTTTACGTCACGGAAACCAAAACTAACCAGCGTTGTCCATGTGAAAACAGCGAATAGAGGTAGATTGTTGAGCATTTGAAGTGTGTAGAAAAAAGAGAAGAAGAGATCGACCATGATTCGGACGGTTCGTGTGTGTGTGTCTGAATCCGAAGCAGTGATGAAAATTGTTGAAAGAGGGTACCGCGAGTCGCCTTTTACGTCTTTGAAGTTGCCGCCATCATCAAAGACGCCGCTCCATGCTCTTGTTCACTTGAATCTGTGAGTGTTAATATTATTTATGAGTGACTTTACTATACATTGTCCATTAAATTGGTCTCGTGTGGATTGGTTGGATACCGTATGCTGCGAGAGTCTCCAGAGTAGGTCAAAAATCTGGAAAACTTGGCCAGAAAACGTTCAGAATGTTTGTTGATGTTCTGCACATAGCTTCCTCTACCTGTAAAAAAGTCTGGCCTCCGTAAATCGGGTACTTAGTACCGTAGCAGATTGCCTTGAAACACAAGAACGGTTCACCTAATGAGCCTTCGATTTCAATGGACTGAAAGTAAGAATAATAATTTAAATCCACAAAGATCTAACTGTTCGTTGTGAGAGTCCCGACCCTAGGGTACGCCTACCGTACTCATTCTGCAAAATTGAGATTAGAGCGTGTTTGAAAACGGCCATGCTTCTAGCGATATACAGCGACACAGCGATGTATGTGTTCTGTAACTTCAAAGTGAAGACACAGAATCCGCTAAAAATAGGAATTTTATGACTTTGGAGGTCTGCAACTTCAGAATGGAAATTTAGAATTCAGTCAAATTTTGTATACTATCTATTTTGAAGAATTATTAAACAAAACCTCAAAAACTTTTTCCGAATCCGAAATAAGAAATTAACTCACTGGCCTTACATTATTTTCGACCCAAAGTTTTTTACCACTACTTCGGAGGCCTGTAACTCTAGAAAGGAGGTTCAGAATCTTGTGAAACTTCGATTTTCATGTCTACTTCAAATCAAAACCATTCAAGATCGGATAAACTTGTTCCGATCCCCAAAATCCTAGAATCCAGGGGGAGCTTTCGGCTTATGTGGTTTCCCACCCGAACTATTCTTTTACATCTACTTTGAAGGTCTGTAACTTCAGAACGGAGGCTCCGAATTCAGTCAAACAATCATTTTTGTACAGTCAAAAACCAGAATTAAACCATTCTCCCAACTACAAAACACGAGAAATCTACAAGTTTTTGTGACTTTAGCCCCTAATTTCCGCTGTGACCTCTGAATTTATGTTTTTTTCAAAATCTTCATGTCTGAAACTTCATTGATACAACAAGTTCAAGCGGTATATAGAGTACCAGTATGAAAGAATGTGTATGGAACGTGCGATAGGATAAGAAGCATCCATTATGGATTCAAAATGATACCGGTAAAGTGGTAAGGGAAAGGTGCTCGAATAAATTAAATGTATCATTCGATTCAGATATCTTCGTCTAGTTCTCTGGCCAGCTTCTTGGCTTTTAGTCGGTAGTAGTTGGCCATTTCTTCTTCCTGAAATTAAGAATGTTAGTGAAAGAGAGAGAGAGAGAGAGAGAGAGAGAGAGACAGAGAGAGAGAGAGGCAGGCAGGCAGAGAGAAAGAGAATGAAATAAAAACTCACCCTCTTTTTGGTGGCCAACAACGTTTCCTGCATTAACTTCCGGGTGGTCTCATCAGCATACTGCCAGGGTAAGCTAAGCGGTCCGGATCCATTGAACAACGGCTGAACTCGCTGGGCTGAAAATAAGAATTGTAATCGTGTCCGTTCTTTGCCTTTTCACTAGGGTTAGTCATATAATCGTGAATCAACTCACAAGCTGTCTCCACAGGAGGGTCGAACTCAAGTTCTCCAGAGGTTCTTCGCTTCCGAGAGTTCAGCTGAAAATCGATTTTATCGATTGAATTTTCAGTTTTTTTTCACCTTGAGATAGTTCTTCAAGTCATTGCTAGGCACCACTCCATTGCGATCGCCGTTCTAAAAAATGAAAAATTAGAAAACATTTTTGTACTGAAGAAAGGGGTTTCTTCATTTTTAGGCAGCATAAACTGGATCATCGTATGTAAATTGCTCTACATATTTAAATTTAGGGTTTTCCGTTAGATTTTCTCTTAACAGTCTTCTAGGCATTGTAAACTGAAGCTTCGTTCTCAAAATTTGAAATTCTCAACCCATTTCGGTCGTCTTTCACAAATCAGTGGTATTTTCAGGCACTGTCATGTGGAACATCGTTCTTGAAACTTGAAGCAAGTTTTTCCGATATATCGAGTAAGCAAATCAGAGAACAACTACAGGCACTGTCAATTGGATCACCGTTTTCAAAATTATAAAATCTCAAACTTTTCGTTCGTTTTTTGCGAATCATTAGAATTATTTAGGTTTTCCAAGCACTGTAAACTGGAGCATCGTTCTCAAAAAACTTACGAATCTCTCGTTGGCTGGGCTTTGGTTACTTGAAGATCTACTGGTTCCCGGTGTCCCATAGTTGTGATTCGATTGGAACAAACTGTAAGTTTGATTTGAGTAGATCTGCAGGCAAACTACCGTACCCTAAGATTCTTCCGATGTCCGCGTCATCAGTTGCATAGTCGCGGTTTCTGAGTGCTTCTTCGACCAAACCAAGAGCGGCGTCAGATGTTGGAACAGTGTTGTCTAATCCTAAAAATGTGAAGGTCATGATGAGCATTTCCCTCCCCCCCTCTCTCTCTCTCTCTCTCTCTCTCTCTCTCTCTCTCCCTCCCTCTCTCTCTCTCTCTCTCTCTCTCTCTCTCTCTCTCTCTCTCTCTCTCTCTCTTCTCTCTCTCTCTCTCTCTCTCTCTCTCTCTCTCTCTCTTTCTCTTTCTCTCTCCCTCTCTCTCTCTCTCTCTTTCTCTCCCCCCCTCTCTCTCTCTCTCTCTCTCTCTCTCTCTCTCTCTCTCTTCCCTTTCAACTCACAACCTGCTAACTTGAAAATAACTAATAGAATTCAAGAAAACCTCGAAAATTGCGTTATTTTTCGAAAACGAATCGAAAAACAAACTCTAACAGTCAATATCCAACCTCCATCATGTAATTTACTTCAAAAAACTAACTTCTTTCAATCCTTTCGTTGATATCATCATCTTCGTCCATGTGATACTGTAGAACCTGGTCCACAAATTCTTTGGTTTTTTCGGAGATCTGAAGATTTCTTTAGAACTCGCTACGTTCAGGTTGTTCAAGTGCATGAGGTCTTGGGCTCTAGATCGATTTCACTACCTTACATTTTTCGTTTTTTCGAACAAATAAGATCATTTTAAATGACTCTACTATAAACATAGAAAAAAGGTCACATCCACTTGATTCTAGAACTTTTCTTTGCTTAAAACAAAGGGATCGGTGAAAAATCATCTTCTAACCTTCGCTACGGTAAAAATTTAGAGTAAAATGGCTAGATGCTACTCTATGGTTTTTAACTACACTGAAAACGATTATGCCAGTGTGAAATCATTGAAATACCATCTTCTGACCGTAACTACGATGAAATTCAAAGAAAAAATGGTTAGTTCCTGTTCTAGCGGCCAAAAACAATGGGACCATTGTAAAATCATCTCTTAACCCTAGCTACGATCAATTATCTCAAAATGGTTAGAAATCTCACCTCCATGCCTACTGGTTGCGGATCTTCTTTTTTGCTTCTTGGCGCTCTTCTTTTCGGGATCACGGCTGTGACGTCAATGTTCTCACGATGGTTTCTGATGAGATGACGAAGGATGGCAGAAGTACCAGCTGGAATTTAGAATCTATATTCGGAAAAGTTAAATGTTTTTTTCCTGAAAAACTACGGATATTTTCCCTAGACACGGTGTAACACATTCGGCCATTCCAAAAGTGGGCGTAACGGGGGTTAACAACAAACAAACAATAAATGGGCAAAAATACCAAAAAACGGCTGCAAAGCGGTCATCCGAAGCGAAAATTTAAATCTATTGATTGGGATCGAATGATTGGGATCGAATGATTCGCGCCTTTCTTGAAACGCCACCCCCACTCGATTTTTTTGATCTTGGCACTCCGTGCTAGACAAAAAATCCAACCCAGATCGGTTAAAATTTTTTGAAAACTCAAATTTAAAAACTTTTAATAGTCTTTTCACGTATTTTCTAGGTCAAATTAGACGCATCAGTACAATGTACTGACTTGTCTTGAAAGTATTTCAAAAGTTACTCTGCAATTTTTCTAAACTTCACAGTACTCAAAAACTCGACCCGAAAATTGTAATTTTCTTATATTTGACCTGTACGTTACAGTACTCTGCAAACTAACTGAACTACTACAGTACTCGAATATGTGACCTACAGGTTACAAAAAGCTGATACTTCATCTGGAAGTTATATTACTGTAAAATTTGACCTACTGGTTACAGTAACTTTACCGAAATGTAAATTACTCACCTTTGACCGAATAATCCGCGGTACAATAGTTGCAGGTTGCTTTGTACTCTTTGGAGTTGAACTGAACGTGATTCCACACGAGTGATGTCCGTGTCGCTGAAAAATGTTGGAGTTTAGTCTAGACAGACGTGTGAGAAGGGATGTTTACGACGAGCTCGACACCTACACATGTAAACAATCAGAGGGGTGGACGAGGAGCTTCTATAGGCTACGAAATGGGTATTTTCTATGAGAGATGACTCTTGAAATTTCAGGCATCGTAAACTGGAGCATCGTATGTACGACAAAGGTAAAAATTTGTCAAAACGGAAGTCGGAATAGGAAATTCAATGTAATTCATTCGATTTCTTGATGTAAAAAATTACTCTGGCAATGTAAACTAGTGCTTCGTTCTCGAAAGTACTCACGCAAACAACCGAGGAGCGACGATGGGTTTTTATAATCTAGAAAAAAAAGAGTATTTTCTACAAAAGATTAAGTTCATATGCTCACTGAGCCTTTGGCTTTTGGCTTTAGAACTTTAAGAATCTATTATAATCAGATTTGTCCATTCGAATGAAAAATTTTGATTCGAAATTGGACTCAAGTCATACCAAAATGGCCTTCTCGATACCGATGTCATACTGAATTGTGGGTTTTGAGTTTTGGAGGAGAAACATCACAATTTTGTTTCAGTTTAAAAAATCTGATAGAGACCGTAAAGATGTAAGTTCTGGTGAAAATGCTTTCTTAAAAATTTATGCGTGATGTTTCAGAACTCTGGGATAAGACTTGGCTTGGGAAAAGACAAAAAACTGTTGGAAAAACCGAATCAACTCGAGCAACAAGACAAGATAGACGTCGAGATACTGTCTACAACTATGATGGGTCTTTCAGGGCCCCCAAACTTCTAACCACACGTACCTAGCCGGTTCCCACCAAGAGATTGGCTAAAGTGGGAAGAGGGCAGAGGGTATTTTGCAGTCTGCCTTCTATACGAAGATGATCAAAGTTCAAACATCAGAGTGTTGAATGAAACTGATTGAGGATGGCCGTCGCTTCATACGAAAAACATACGCAATCTGTTTGCTCATTTCGACTGTGACCATCTCTCGCACTAGAGTTTGGTTTTCGTTGTTTGTGTGTAGTGGGGGTCAAAGTACAAAGAATCAACTTTCTCGAAAACATGTGTTTCTAGTTTAGTAGATGAGAGGTCGGGCTTTTGCTAGGGAGATCCGAGTTCACTATTTTTCAACTTGATGTGTGTCACAATGTGTCTCTAGGCATGGGCATATTGCCAATTATTGGCAGTCGATTGGCAATGCCTCTTCTCCATTGCCAATAGCATTGGCTGTCGATTGGCAATGCTATTGGCAATGCAGTTTGTTATAACACCAGCTTTAACGTCAAGAAGGCCTAGAAATCAAAAGACCAAGTCAATTGAATTGCCAACCGACTGCCAATACTATTGGCAATGAAAAAGAGGCATTGCCAATCGACTGCCAATAATTGACAATATGTCCATGTCTACTTTGGCTTCTGTCAAAGAGGTCCCAGCTCAATCATTCTACGGTGTTTGGTTTTTCTCAGTTTTCTAAGTGAGAGCAACACTATCCAAAGGTTCAGATTTGTTCAAAAATGCGAGTGAGAAAGAGCGAGAGAGAGAACGAGAAAACTCGAGAAACGTCAATCCGCGAGACAGGGAAGTACCGAAAGTGACACTTTTAATTCCGCGTTTCGAAACTACAGTCTGTTCTACAATGATCATACATCATCGTGACGTGGAAACGAGAGGTGAATAACGGGAGAGGTTTAGACGGTAAGAGAGAAAGGGATAGGATATCCAGGAGGTGACGTTTTCGGTTGAATAGGTACAAACTGGGTGGGTCGAACTGCTGCCACGTGTGGCGATGAGCGAGATCACTATCCACTACACCAAAAATGTGTAAATTGAGGAACTGTGATAGTACCATACCATCAGCTGCAAGCCTATGGTTTCATCAACCATTAAAGGAGGCGTGGTCACACCCTTTTGTGTGTGGGCGCGATGGCGCGTGTTCTCCGCACGATCTCTGTTGATATTGTGAGACAGATATAGTTGGGAATGATGATGGTAACATCGTGCGATGATGCTGTATTGAGAAAATAGAGGGAGAGAGAGAGAGAGAAGGAGCGATGATACCGGTTGTGTAGAAGGGACACGTGATTGTGATCTGAGGATGACTAAGGAAACACTTCAAGTGTTGTTAGGAGGTGGTAGAGAGAGGGAGAGAGAGAGAGAAAAAGAGAAAGAGAGAGAGAGTGAGAGAGAGATTGACTTCATCACTTTTCGTTCAGTAAGTCAGAAAAGTGTAGAGACTGAAAATTATGCGATTAAACAGTTTCTAAAACTTCTCTTGAATATATTCTGAGGAAAATCGTCTTATTTTCCATCTCCTAATAGAAATGTCGGAATCAGATTGGATGAACTACATAAACTACAAAGTCAGTCAATCACGAGCATTTGTGAATTTGAATAGACCAGTGCCGTTCATTGAACTGATGGAATAGACGAGAATTCAGAGGAGATTCTTAGTGATAAATTTGAAAACAGACGGAATGAGTAAGAGAACAGCCGAGCGTCAAAGCAAAGTCGTTCGACTGGAGGAGAAGGAGCGGAGGCCTCACGCAGTTTGGACTTTGGTGTCGCGAGGTGAGAGAGAGAGAGTGAGAGGGTGTGGAGAAAAAAAGAAACAGCGAGAGAAAAAGAGAGTTTCTATGCAATGATGCTTGTGCACGTTCTATGAATGTTGCGATTGACGCGTTTTCGACCACAATGCACGAATTTGGAACTGACAGGCTACAAACACGGCTACACGTGTAGTTTTTGTTGACCTGGTGAGTAAAACAAAAAGGGTTACGGTAGTTGTCAACAGAAACATTGGTGTTTTCCGAACTAAAACATTTTGGATTTCCGATTTGCTCAAAAACTGGCAGTTCCTTAATAAGCGAAACATTCCAATCGAAAAAAAATCCATGTACAATATTTTCTTCTCAAAATCGTTTGGAAATGGGTGAATCTCATAGAAAAATGACATGTGAGGTCAAAAACGTTACATCTCATACTTGTTCCAAACAATAAATCAATACTTTGAAGTATTGTAACTTAAAAGTAGAGGTCCTATCAAAATAGGATAATTCAGAAAAAAATCCAAAAACGTATTTTGTAGTTTACAGCAAAGCACAACTTTAGTATTTCAACTTGGAAACAGAGGCTCAGAGTCCTATCAAAATGGGAAAATTCTGAAGAAACCTCGCGAAAACGTATTCTGTAGTTTATAGCGGCACAACTTTTTGGGTCGTTCCTACAGTAGTCTGATCTAAGATTTCTACGTAGATTACTGTTTCGAAAGAGGGAGAAATCATACATAGTGATGAAAAGAGAACGGGACCATTTTTACGATCACTGAACACATTCTTCATGAGAAAATGTCGCATAACAATGAAAAGATCAACATTCTTGGTGTTTTCGTGCTTGATTCTTTCTATTTTTCAGCATGAGAACATAACATGTTATTTTGGTGTTGGGAAAAAGCCTAGACGTCCAAAATAGAATATGAGGACATTCACATGGAGAGAAAAGAGGAAAATATTGAGAATTCTAGGAATACTCATGCTGTCTGGTCTGAAACTTGTTTCATGGATCTCGATGAACAAAATTTTAGATGATATTTCAGCGAATTTCATTCCCAGTGAAACTTTTCTATATGTTCACGATGAAATCTCTTTTTCTAGATCCTAGGAATATTCAGATGTTTCTGTGTGCATATTTCATGATGGAAGGGGACGAATAAAACGAACATTCTGAAAGAAAAGATATTAAAGAGAACTGAAATCTGCGAAAAAAACCAGAGTTATTGGAAAAATAGTGACACAACAGAACTTCCCGGCTGAAAAAGAGAGATTTCGCAGTTACGAAGAGGTAAAAACCCCCGGTACTTTGCCATAAACGGTCGACGTGACGGCGAAAAAACAATTTTGGACGATTTAACCAAGATAACCAAAATGTAGTCACATCCTCTTATTTTCCCTCATATGACATCAAACTGTGCCTTTCTTGTTTCTACATGCAATGCCTACGTAAGGAGATCACATTCCACTTAAGCGCCGAAAAAGACCAATCAAAAGTGGTTTCAGTTGGAATGTAGCATGTGTAGTCGACCAGAGTACAACCATTGTTTGTAGCCCGGTCGCCCTTTTTTCAGTAGAAAAGGCAAAAATGATGGCTACGAGGAGGATCGAAACGGGGTGTTGAGGTTGGACAAACCGCAAACAAAAGAGATTTTTGAGGAGAAATGAGAGTAGCGACGTTTCAGACATGTTCACTGGTGAGGTGCTTTTCTGATTGAGAAATGTTTGAAAACTCAAACAGAAAAGTCCACTATCAAATAACATACAAAATAAGAAACCAAAACCTTCCTGGCAGTCTATTACTTCGTAAATCTGTGTAAAAGAGTTATAGCAGTTCGAAGACCTCAAAAACCGGAAAACATCCGTTTTATGAGTGACATTAGCCAAAGTGCAGGTTATTTCGAGTGCAAAGAGGAGTCTAATGGCTCTTTGATGCTCGGAACATTTGAAGAAAGAGGGCTGGACAACAAACAATGTGTGGGCAATGATAAAAAGTGAATGTTTGATATTCAAGACTGTTGGGGTTTCACTTTGAGTGTTCGATGATCTCGACAACCGGTACCGAGGTCGGTTTAATTACCCAAGTTTGAGGTCTCGCTACTTTACTGGGTCGATGCAAACTTTTGGGTGATGTGGCTTTCCTATTTCAGTATGACTAACCGAGCTTGAGGTACTGTTCGATAAAGCCAGTACTTCAACTGTTGGATACTGTAAGTTCGTTGTTTCGATTCAATTACCCAAGTATGAAGTGGGTAAGTTTCTTGAATCGAACAAGTAACTTTCTTGGATCGATTAGGTTTCTCTACTGTTTTGTACTAACGTTTCATCAGCCTAATTTGGGTCCGTTAACTCTCTCATTTGTTTCTTACAGTAACTTTCTCGGGTCCGTTCCTGAGTTTATGTACATAACTCCATTTTCTGCAAGAAAGTATATCATTGATATAGTTTACTGACGTTAGCCATCTCTGATTCGTCTTAAACCGGTGGCGTTCTATTACGTGAATGGACAAAAACATGGTTAGATCGTTTCTAATTATAAAACCATGATAAGGAGAGACCACGTCTGTCCATTCTAGAAAAAAAACAAAAAACCAACAGGTTGGTACGAACCTGTGTCTCAACTTTACAGTACCTTCACTTGGAAACGACAAGTTTTAGATTCTACATATTCAGTTTGTATTGGTCCCGGACTAGGAGTAAGTATGATTGACAGTTGAATGGCTAACCAATCTTCCGTAAATACTTTAAGGACTGCCCCACACGTCAGCACTGTTTGATTCATGCAATTCAAGTGACTTTTGCACATGGATGATGGATAAGAGGCCAAAGATCGTGCACAGCTTGTAGTCTGCATCAGAGATCGGTCATGAGAAATTGAAGAGGGGAAGGGGCGACAGCGACCTCGCTTCCCCCTTTTTGCAGCAGGGGAGAGAGGGCGGGACTAAAAGATCAAACCATTCGGGACGGGAGAGAGATGGAGAAAGAGAGAGAGAGAGAGAGAGAGAGAGAGAGAGAGAGAGAGAGAGAGAGAGAGAGAGCAAAAGGAAGTGATCCTCGGTGGTTTTTAGCAATGGTCAAAACAACTCTGGCGAGCAGCCTCAAGGTATAAACAACCTCACTGGGTATGCTCATACATCACGATTTCGCAGAGCGAACTTCCAGGAATAGATTCATGGTTCTGGGGAAGAGAGAGCGAGAGATAGAGAGAGAGAGAGTGAGAAAAAGAGAGAGAGAGAGGGAGAGAGAGAAAAAGAGAGGGAGAGAGAGAGAGAGAGAGAGAGAGAGAGAGAGAGAGAGAGAGAGAGAGAAAGAGAGAGAGAGAGAGAGAGAGAGAGAGAGAGAGAGAGAGAGAGGGAGAGAGACAGAGACAGAGAAAGAGAGAGAGAGAGAGAGAGAGAGAGAGAGAGAGAGAGAGAGAGAGAGAGAGAGAGAGAGGGAGGGAGGGAGAGAGAGAGAGAAAGAGTGTCAGAACGAAAATAATTATTAGTCTAATTTTGGACCGTTGCAAAAATCAGAGTATTCACTTTTTTCAAAATTTCTAAATCATTAATCTGCTGATTTTTACTTGAAAATTAGCTCTCTGGTGCTATTTCATAGTCTTTTAACGTACTGCGACCTCTTTCAGATCCAATCGATCCCGTTTCAGTTATCGTAATAGTGACAACTACAATTCTACAGTCAGAAAACTACAAAATCGGAACGTCACCTAGCACGTGATAAGCACATTCTTCGACCCATAAGAGATTATCAATCAACATACAATGTACACGATTCGAGTGAATATTTGGAGATAATGATCGGTTTTAGTGACAAAAAAGAAGATCAAGAAATCAACTGGAGAAGAGTAAATTCACTATTCAGTTTTTCTTTAGGGAAAAATGGGAAATTTACTTCGGGTAATCATTTTCTATCAGAAACTTTCCTTATTAACCTCTTATTCATTTATTAGCGAAGTATGCCATTCGAGGGTTTTTGTGACAAAAAATGAAGATAAAAACTTCAACATGGGTCAGAAAAAATGCTCTTACGATAATCTGTTAATCTTCTGTAAACTGTGAAAAAAGGTAAAGTTATTGGTACCTTTCTGCTGAGAACCTCATGTATCTCGGAAATATGAAATTTTCTCAACCTAGTTAACTCTAGGATTTTCCGTGACAAAAAATGAAGATTAAAATTTCTAAAATTAATGCATTTAGGTCATACTAGGTAACAACCTAAAACCTAACGAGCAAAGTAACTTGAGAGAGAAAATTTCTAAAATGAATGAAATATAATAAAACTAAAGACCTATCGGTCTTATTAGAGAAATCCCTAAAACCTGCTGAGCAATGTGAAATACGTGAATTCTGATTGAGCTGAAGACCTTTAGGTCTTTTTAGGGAAAGGCCCTTAACCTTGAAACAGAACTCACTCGACTTTTTCTCCTCAATCGTATCCGAATTCGCAACAACGTGATCTATTAGATGTTCAATCTTGTCAGGTTCCTGGTTCACCTCCGACTTGATCGGTTTCTCAGGATTCTTCGACGACGTTGGTTGTTCTTTTTCAGTTTTTGATCTTCTTGACATTCCCTGGAATGGTTATCAGTTGCGTTGGATGTTTATTGGTCAAAGATTGGAATGTTATGACCGAAGGTTCGACGCATGATTTATAGAGGAACAGATAAACTAAAAACAGTGTGGCGGAGGGAAAATGCAAAAAAAAAGACAGTACGGATTGGGATCGAAATCGGACCTTGCTGTTTGAAGACTCACATTCACCCCACTACACTGAGATGTGTAGCTAAGAAAAAAGCAAAACGAGTCTGGATGGACTGAACTAGACTCTCGGTGATTTCAGATGAAAAAAAACAAAAAAACGATGGGGAAGAAGATCGAACAAGGATCTCGCTAGTTGAAGGTATTCCTTTTCACCCCTAAACCCTCGTATTCACCAGGATCGTTGAAATATTGGGAAAAAATAGGAAATATCAAAAAGGCTAGTTGAAGGATTGGGGAGAAGAGAGGAAAAGGCAAAAATCATTTCGATGAGGGGATCGATCTCATACCTCGCCGGTTTTTTTTATATAATTCGATTTTTGTGCTCAATTTTTCTGAACTCCAGCTATGGAGTAGAGTCTCTGAGTTCCATTCCATGATTTCCCTCCAAGTGTCAATGAGCATTTTATCACATTCGCGGCTCGGCACGTTTTCTCACATCTCCAAGTGTGTGTGTAAAGAGAATGAGAGAGAGAGAGAAAGGGAGCAACGAACCAAAGATTATTGAACGTTTTCGAGTGTTCTCTTTCTCTCTCTCTCTCTCTCTCCGGGGCTTCAAGCGTTGTTTGTGGAAGAAACTGTGATCGCAACATTATTTCGCAGGCGAGAACTTTGGAACGTCGTTTGCAAAGCGGTGGAAGTGACTACAATGTGACTATACTTTCTTTTCAAATTGTTAGATTACATCTGCACTGGTTCATTTAGGTTTTTCAAGCTCGAAAGTCGTACCCGATATCGTATACATGAATGCAAAACAAAATATTTTCGCTACGATCAAAAGGTGGTGGCGAAGCCAAAAATGGCCCGTAATAAACCAGTAATAAATGTTGAAAATTTAACCCATAGTGATTCGGAGATTATACGTTTTCTTGTATGTTGAATTCTAATTCATGTATCTAGGTACTGCAAGACCTTGTGTCTAGGTACTTAGTGTGTGCAAGATTCGTTAGCCTAGTCCCTTTGAACTTCGCTAGGGATGATTGCAACAACCCATTCACAATTGGGTCCCCCTGACATGTGCGGCTGGAATCCTATCCACTTCACTACTTCACACAGTTCTTAAAAATTGTAACCTCAAAATTGTTAGTCCCGTCTATCACTGAAAAGAAACCTACTTTCATTACAGTACCACTATGAATGGAAGATATGCAGAAAAAAAAAAAGAAGATACCTCGCGAATGCACTATTTGGTAAACTTAGCTAGTCTTGATAACGAAAAGTTTCGCGGTGAAGGTCATTTTGGGATGCGCTCAAATCTAGGTTGAAAATATAACTTCTTATCAATTGGTGTATACGTCCAAGACACCATGCTCCACAGATTGGTGGTAGAAAGGCGGAAGTGAGGAACACCATCACCTTCTCAGTTTACCTATCTTTATTACAAAAGTTGTTTCCCCTAAATTGTCGAGCTCATTATGAAAAGATTGTTGGCTGCAGATCGAGGTAATTATACAGTGCAGGAATTTTTACAGTGCAAGTTTGCTCAACTTTTGACGACTAACCTACCAGTTCTAGTGAAATCCTCTTCAAGATAAAAAATATCCGTCAGAGATAAAATTACACCTTTTCTCACTGAGAATTTATTACTGTTTCAGGTTAACTCGACCTTTTCGAAATTTTTTGCTTGATTAGGAGTCTTACTCACTCGTGCAGTAAGTGTAGCTGAACTTTAGTTACATTTTGTAAGTAAGAGCGAAGACGTAAATTGTGGTGAAAAACTATTAACTTTTAGGTCTTATCAATCTAGTTAGAGTTTTTCATATTTATACCCTTTTAGTTATTAGAGTATTTCTTTTTTACACCTAATAAACACCAATAAAAGTTCATTAGTAATACCCTTAGAGACACTAATTAGAGTATTTAACTTATTTCTTAATAGGTTCAATGAGTGTTTCTCGAAGGTTTAAACTAATTAGGTGACTCAACCTGTGACCCTTTAGTTAAGTTCAATCACATCAGATTTAACCTTCAACTCAGAATCTATCCAATTATCATTTGACTCAATGGTTTTTATTAGGTCTCCATAATTCTCAACACTAATCAGTTTTTTCTCAATAAACTCAAAGTTTCCTTAATGCTAATTAGTATTAATAGGTTCGCACTAATTATTATTCTTCACCTAAAATCTACCTAATTAGGAAAGCCTCATATAATGTCTTTTATAGATACTAATTAGTTATTCTCACCTTAAACGTATAGTCATTAGGTTGATTTAGAGCTTTACATGTTAGATACACTAATTAGAGTGATTAACGTTAAACTTGTGGTCTTCACAGGTACTTTTCATGTACTTTTAACCTGCAAAGCATCCTCCATAGTCCAAATCGAACAATGACTTCACACTACAAAAACTTAATCATCCAAAAAACTGTTCAATGATGAAAGATGGTCACACACAAATGGCAAAAGAACGGGGAAGAAAGTGATCCAGTCATGGCGCGTTGGCCCATCAGTGTGGTGAGATAGCAGGCTGCGGGAGGAACCACAGACAAGCCTAAGCCGGCCCAACCAACCCAATCGATGCGCTGGGCTGCCTTTGCGAGATAGCGGAGAAAGTTGAGAGGCGGAAAGCGCGTGATGGTATTCACACTGTACTGTCTGTCGGCACGGGTCCGCGCGTTCTTCGAACAACTACAGAGTGTCCCGGAGAAATAGAGTCATTTGGACAATCGGCTGACTACATAGGGGTTATTTTCGAAGAATCCGCACTTCAAGTTTTTTGAGATTCTAAATTTAAAGCAAAACTACTTTCTCTATAGACTTCCTAGCGCCGAAGATAAAATTGCAGTCGACACACAGAAAAAACAAAAACCGGAGAGAAGGATCGATCTGGGGTATTGAATTGTTATGAAGCATAAGATTGAAGATAAGCAGAGTCATGAAACTCAAAGAAAAGCCAAAGTTCAGATTTCAACAGATTTATGAATAATAATAAATAAGAAAAAAAAACAAACATAAAACCGTAAGGGGAAAGATCAATTACAAGTTTTAAAAAATAATAGTGACAGTTATTCGGCAGTCTCGTCGTTCACACGTTCTTCTCTTGTCTTTTCTGTGTTGAGTTTCCACACCTGTTAAATTGAAAAATAAATGATTAAATGAGAAAAAAATAAAATAACTTGACCGAAAATTTTTAAACTGGCCATTTTTTGTCATTATTTGCTTCTAGTTGCATTTTTGATATTATTAAACAATCAAAAAACAAAAGGAGGTCATACTTTCACCAAAATTCAAGTAGAACAGTGAAAGAAAATTCTTTAATTCAAAAAACCGAATTTTCCTGTTTCTTTATATTCAAAAAACAGAAGAATATAGGAAAATCAAGAATATTCCATAATTTACCGACAAAGATATGCTTTTTTTTGGAGATTTCTTCGCGTTATTTAAACAAATTTTGAATTCAATAAAAATAGTTTGGAAAAAAAACTTTTTGCTTTGTTAAGATTCAAACGAATCTTCATTAAAAATGGAAAAAGTACCTGTATATAAGACTCCGCGAGTACAATCATCTGTGGAAGCATATCTTTGACATGAAGGTCTTCCAATTCATACCATTTCCCGGTTCCCTGAAACATTTTGAGATGAGTTTTTAAAAAAATTCAAAGCCTAGTGAACTGATTTTCAGTGTTTCCAGATGATTCTATCTGATTTTGCGATGAACTGGATTAATATTCATTAAAATAACTGAAAGTATGCAGTTTCATACTTACAACATACATGATTTTTTTTCATTTTATTGGTACATTAGAGTTCAGAATTTCTAATTTCAGTTGAAAATCGAAGGCTAATACGGATACTGAATCCCCTGAAGGATTAAGATACCAGAAACCTCAATTTTAACCCTCTCGATATATTTTTTTCGTGACGGATAAAAAAATGAGATTGCAGTATAAAAAAATTTCAGTACTGCAAAAAGTTATATTTTACTTCTACGAAATCTATTAATTCAAATCTACTGAACACATTGTATAACTTTTTGAATTATCTCAATTAATTCAAATAATTCCTAAAAATTTGAATGTAATCTGTAATCAGTATGCAGTTTGATGCTCATTTTTAAATTCTTTCAATTCAATTCGCATAACTTCTACAGCTATAGATATTTCATGTTTCACTTCATGTTTAATCTTCGTCACTTCACTCTCGTATTGAACAAGCTTCATCTTTCACATTTTCAAAATTCAGTTCATGAAGTTATGAAGAACCAAAATTCACCTCATGCATCACTTGAATACGATAGTTTCCATCTTCAAACTTTCCTTCATGAACAATATTGGCGACCAGATCATACGTTGTGTACTTGTTGTCAGCTCTGCTGTCTTCTGTCAGACAATCGTAGAAATCGACATTTCTGAAAGTCAGATCGTTGCCCTTTTGTAATTTTTGATAATATTGAGTGTGAAAGTCATAAAATGATCATTTTGAACACTTTTCTTCAGGAATTATGTCAAAAAGAACGAAAACAACAGGTCATTTTAGTTTTTGTACTGGCGCTGTTAAAAATGAACATTCTGGAACTCTCTCTCTCTTTGTAATTTTTGATAATATCAAGTGTGAAATAGTAAAAAACTTTCATTTCAAGTATTTAAGACGCTTGTGTTCAAGAATTTTGTACAAAAAACACAGGTCATTTTTCCTCCTCTTAACCAAGGTGATAAAATTGAATATGTTGAAAAAAAAACACTCAAAATAATTGAGAATTATCTTCCAATTTTGTAATAATTATAACTTGAAGTTTCTTCAATTGTAAGATTTGATAATTTTGAGTGTGAAAGTCATAAAATTAGCCTAAACACTTCACTTCAGAAATTTTTTACAACTGGACGTGAAAATCCGGTCCTTCCAGTTTTTTGTACTGACAAAATTGGATATTCTGAAGAAATACTGAATTTCTTAGTTTGAAATCAAAGTCAACAACCCACATATATCGCTAGAAGCATGGCCGTTTTCAAACGCGCTCTAATCTCAATTTTGCAGAATGAGTACGGTAACTCTCACAACGAACAGTTAGATCTTTGTGGATTTAAATTATTATTCTTACTTTCAGTCCATTGAAATTGAAGGCGCATTACTTAATCGTTCATGTATTTCAAAGCGAAACTGCTACGGTAACTAAGTAACCGATTTACGGAGGCCAGATTTTTTTACAGGTAGAGGAAGCTATGTGCAACCGAAAATAGCTGAAATATTCTTTCAATTCATTTTTCCAAATGAATATTAAATTCCTTTCTAACTAAAAATGCTCATTTATTACTTTCTGAAGTAAATATCCATCAAATAAAGACTTTTTCTCATAAAAATTTTTTTTTAGTTTTTTAAATAAATTATTTTTGAAGTATTTTTATTTTTAACGTCAATAATGAAACACCAAATCAAATTAGCTAATGAGTGTTATATTACTTTTTATTTTAAAAAATAGAAAAACTCACGAGATTGGGAAGTTAACAATAGTCGGATTCTTCTCCACGAACCACTGGTTCTTGTCAAATCGCTTGTATGCGATCAAAAGATACTTTGGCAGCTTCAAAAGTTCGAACCTCTTGATAATGTTGTCTTTATACGTTTTGTACTCCTGAAATTTCCGATTATCATTCTTTCAATAGAGGAAATATTTCGTTCAAGAAAAATTGATTTGTTCAGAACATTCAGCAATTTCCCACTAATTCTGAACAGAAACATTGGATTATCATTTCTGAAAATATTACTATTATAAAACGCACGTGTAACAAAAAATGTTTATATGTTTTCATATATATATAGACAAGCACTCTTCAGGGGCGCTTCGCGCCCCACATATCACGTTTTCTCACGTCAGTTTTGATACTCGAATCAAAGAATGAAAAAGTGAACAAACGCCTTTCAATAAAAACGTGAACTCTCAGACAACTTGGAACTTCTTTAAAACTCCATTTTGAAAAATTAAAATGCTAGGCGATAAATGGATCACGTTGAGGACACGTTTGAATTTCAAAACTAAGGAAATCCGTGCCGCGCAGCAGCGCGCGGTCTGATCGAATTGAGAAGTTGATGCGCATCTCCGCTTCAACAGTACCTTTCCGATGGCGTTTACACCGTTCTGATCCGACTCCTATGAGCTGAGAACGGGCCGCGGAAAGACAGTGTGACCAAATAGCCTTTTTTCATTAGAATAGATATATAGATGTCGGGGTATTTGTCTGACTATAAATGTGTGAATAACTCTTTTCGGAATCGACATTTCCGGCTGAAACTTTGGCACGAGATAACGAAAATTACGTATACTTTGTCTGAACTTATTCGAAATTTCTAGCTATCACGATACCGTAGTTATGACCTAATTAGTGCAAATTGGGGTCAAATTTCACGTGTCACGTAGACAATGTTTAACAGTTGTCGAACACGTGTTTCCAAAGCGCAGTGGCAGAGAAGTCGATCACAAAACTTATCGAAGCCCGATCATTTCCTGTTCGGTCATTTTCCTTTTGTTTTAATCCTACAAGTGCAACCTTTTTCAATAAAAAGTTCAGAGATAAAAATACTGTAGAAAAACATTTTCATGCGCTTAGTCTCCCAGGGGGCGAAGCCCCCGGGAGCACTTTTATGCACTTGGTCTCCCAGGGGGCGAAGCCCCCGGGATTAGAAAAATACTTTTGTGCACTTGGTCTTCCAGGGGGCGAAGCCCCCAGGAGTAGAAAAATACTTTTGTACACTTGATCTCCCAGGGGGCGAAGCGCCCGGGAGTGGAAAAATTCTTTTGTGAACTTGATCTCCCAGGGGGCGAAGCCCCCGGGAGTAGAAAATACTTCTGAGCACTAGGTCTCCCAGGGGGCCCCGGGAGTAGAAAAATTATCGTTCGCCGGGGAACACGGGGGCGCAGCCCCATGGAACAAACAAACTTGAGAGAAAGTTGCTCATATGAGAAAAATTATTTCCTGCACTTGAGTTTTTCGATAGCAGAGAATATGAGCATCCAAAAAAAACACGCGAAACGCCTGAGCGCAGCGAAGGTTCAACAGCTAGTTTTACTAACTACTGCGGAGCACAAAACTGTCAACGATTCATCCCGTTCATAAAAAGCTCTAGAAAAAAAATTAATATAGAGTTAATTGAGTGGCACCAAAAAAATTCACGCTGAATTTATTCCGAAATCAACTGAATGTACTCCGGAATTAACTCTGAATTCAGAAACTCGGAAATCGAATATAATAAATGTTCAATGTAAATTTCAAAATAATTGTATGA
Source organism: Caenorhabditis parvicauda (assembly GCA_963978915.1). Taxonomy (NCBI): domain Eukaryota; kingdom Metazoa; phylum Nematoda; class Chromadorea; order Rhabditida; family Rhabditidae; genus Caenorhabditis; species Caenorhabditis parvicauda. The sequence continues at coordinate 2,821,569 of OZ022250.1, read as the reverse complement.
TTCACTGCGCGACCCAAAACAGTCCTTCCTCTGAGATTTCTATCATAATGATATGGATAAGTCATAAACCAAAAAATACATTTTCGGTCTGTTTTACATAAATCCTCATACTCGAGTAGAAATAAACCTTCTCTGTGCTTCCATTAAACTTTTCGAGGAGAACATGAAGTGGGACTTGCGGGATGATGTTCTGCAGCTGGATATCTCTGCAAGACGGTGATTAACCCAAGTGCGTCGAAGGTGGGTTCAAGTACGCTCGTTTTGCTTTGAATGTGATACCTAATATCATATACTAGGGGTCCGGACAGAGTTGCACGGGAGTAAAATTTTTTAAACGGAAGTCGGAAGACGGAAGTGAAATTTTTTTCACGGAAGTCGGAAGTTGGAAGTGAAAAAAGGGCGGAAGTCGGAAGTAGAATTTTTCAACGGTAGCCGGGAGTGCAAAAAAGTTGAAAAAACCCAGAGATACCAACAGGTGATAGGTCAATTCCAGACTGAATAGAAATGATTTCACGGTTTTTTCGTCATTTTTCACGAAAAAAATTTTTGACGGAAGTCGGAAGTACAATTTTTTAAACCGAAGTCGGAAGTCGGAAGTGAAATTTTTTTCACGGAAGTCGGAAGTCGCAAGTGAAATTTTTTTCACGGAAGTAGGAAGGCGGAAGTCGGAATTCCGTGCAACTCTGGGTCCGGATATAGAAGGAAAACTCTTTTATACGTCATACCCCTCCGCAAAGCTGATTCCTATACAGAAAATGATCACTTTCGAAAAAAATTGCTGCGCTCAAGTTTGTGGTCACAACGCAATATTTTAAGTGATAATAACTGCTTTCCCACTGAAAATGACAAATTCTCCCTTTTCCGGCCTAAATTCTTCCAAATGAAAGGTTAACAGTTTCGAAAATAAAGTTGGAAAAAACCTGTACAGCGGAGCCGGTGGCAAGTCCAGAGTCAAGAATAGGAAGGGTATTTCTGATGAAGTCTCTGAAAATTCACAATAACCTCTAAAATTTACAGAAAACGAGAAAAGCAAAGTTTTTCTGTTACAACAACTCTTATTTTAAAATACAATTCTCTGGTCTCATTTCTATGAAGAACTGAAGAAATATCGAGTATTTTGCAAGAAGAGTTTGATTCAAATCATCCAAATTACTCATTAGACTAATTACATTTGAATTGATACCAACGAAAACGTCAAAATCACAAAGAACCAGCGCTACTTTTCGAAAAATTCAAAAAAAAAACTTGAAAACCTCACCCTGATACTCTGGTAGCGCCAATTTTCTGGCCTTTTCGAATTCTGTATCTTCAGCAGGGACGACTTTTCTTGAATACTGTCGCATTTTACCACGGAAGGTCCTCAAAAAACGTCAATCGTTTTTCCAAACAAAAAATCACTTTTACATCTTTTTCGATGAGAAAAAGGAGAAAAGTGTTTTTTCTCGAGTGTTTTTATATTCAACCACAGATTGCTCCGCAAATTTCCCAATATTTTTTTCCTGAACTGAAAAACTTCGGCAGGACTGAATTTCACTGAATCTACATTTTTTTTTACTTCTGAACATTGAAATCTATTTAATTCTTGCTTTTTCTCCAAGCTTCCGGAAAACTTGAAAAAAGTTATAAAGTCTCACTTGTAGATGATCGAAGAATTTGTCTTCTGAGTCCCATTCAAAGCTGTGTGCAGTGTGTTCAGAAGGAACGTCATGAACTCAGAAGCGTCACCTGAAAACTGTTCTTTATGGCGAATCTTCTCAGAAACAGACAAGTACCGAATTTATCGTTTGAAGTTCTTGTAAAAACATTCTTCTTATCAACCTTTTTGAATATATCGCTTGAAACAAAGAAGCAAACCTCGTTTCGTGAACTGAAGTCTCTCTTTTACCATTTTCAACTAAATTTCGCCTGAAAGAATGAAAATAACCTTGCTTCGTGAACTGAAATCGCTTGTTCGAGCAGACAACGACAGCTTGAAGCATTTCATGAGGCGAGACGTGAGTTCGGAAAGCACGGGGGTTCCAGAGTTTTCTGAAACAACAAGATGCTTTTGAGTTTGGAGACATAAAAATATTCAAAATGGCTTGTTTTTAGTATAATTCGATTGAAAAAAAATAAATTTTTAATGTTCTATGCGTTTTTCGAAAAAAAAAATAGCAGCGGTCATAAGTTTAGCAACTTTTATTCCTTCTTTCAAAGATTAGTTCAAAATTGATTTTCCAACTTATTCTTTTGAAAATACTTCAAAATTACAAGAAAGTAAAAATAGTTTTTTATGGAAATTTTTTTGCTACATTTTTGATTACCAAAAACGTTTTTGATGCTTGTTCTTCTTTTTTTTAACTAAAATCGATCAAAAACAATGATGATATTATATTCTTAGCTATCATTCAAAATTTGAATGTCTGGAACAATTACAAACAGGGTGATCGCAAAGAGTTATGATAGAGAAACGTTGGGTTCTAAACTTTTGACCGCTTCTTAATATGATTGTACCACCAATGACAAAAAGCGGACCTGATCAATTCTCCAAATCTCTTCGGCAGCATGGTCAACTTGTCTCCTGGGGGTCGTTGCAGTGAGCTATAGTTCTCTTCGCTCATGAAGTAGTTTCGCAATGGGGCGACGTTGGAGAGGGCCTGTATAGAAAATTGATATTTATATAGTCCGATTAAAATAAAGTCAAAGATTCACACCATCGATGAGACCATTCCAAACGTTTTATTGGTTAGAGCTTAGTTTTTTTTTGAATGAACAAAACAGAAGCAGCAATGCCTTTCGAAAAATTTTAGATCTTGCGAATGTACAGTTTGTCGAATCTCGTATGTCCCGAAAAAATAAAGCCATACATTTTTCATCATTCAATAATCAGAAAGATAACTACTTATGGCATGCTTTGCAGTACACATATCATATTAATAATAGAACAAGGGGACCGCCCCCTTTTTCGTGAGGCAAATTTTTGGGTGGTCCTTTTTTCTTTTGGTTGGGGGGAGGGGAAGGAAGGGGTTGGGCAAAAGTGGCCGGGACGGGATCCGAACGCGCGTTGGAAGATTAACGATCGGACGCGTTAACCACTCGGTCACCGCTGCACGTTTTTCGTTTGTGCTTCACACGTGACCACTGGGGGGCCTCGCAGGTTGTTGCATTAGTTCTAGCCAAACTTGCATTAGTGTTCGCCGAGTTTGGATTGTTCGGGGAGTGCGAAAGCGAAGAGAGAGAGAGAGAGAGAGAGAGAGAGAGAGAGAGAGAGAGAGAGAGAAAGAGAGAGAGAGAGAGAGAGAGAGAGAGAGAGAAAGATAGATAGATAGAGAGAGAGGGGGTGAGAGAGAGAGAGAGAGAGAGAGAGAGAGAGAGAAAGTGAGTGAGAGAGAGAGAGAAATGGCGAAGACTTTGCCTCTAAAAACCACTTCTTTTTCCATTTAAAAAGTCGGAATTTGTGATTTTGTGATGAAAAAAGGGAAAAAAAGGCTCTGAGCGTAGCGAGGATTCTCTGCTTGTCTTCCTATACCTGTAAAAAAGTCTGACCTCCGTAAATCGGTTACTTATTACTGTAGCAGTTTCGCCTTGAAACACAAGAACGATTTAAGTAATGCGCCTTTAATTTCAATGGACTGAAAGTAAGAATAATAATTTAGATCCACAAAGATCTAACTGTTCGTTGTGAGAGTCCCGACCCCAAGCTAGACCTACCGTACTCAATTTACAAAAATGCGACTGGCGCGCGTTTGAAATCGGTCAGACTTTTTGCTAGATATGTGCAGTACTTTGAACGGAAATTCATGGAATACCGTTTATGGAAAGCGTCCTTGGTTTCCAAGTTCTAGCATACGTCCCAAAATAATAAAACCATTCATTTTTCATCACTGAATCCAGGACGGAGTCTTTTCAACTTCAAACACTCACATGAAGGATAACATTGCAGTAATCATTTGCTTTGATGTTGTTCAAGCCAACAATTCCAGGAAAGTAGAGAGAATCATCAAGTGCTCGAGCCAATTTCGTCTGAAATACTAAATTTCGGGTGATTCTCATTTTTAAAATTGTCGAAAAATTTCGGTTTTCACGCAAGTTCCACAGTTTTTCGTTGAATATTCTTGTTTTTTGTTGTTCCAGAATACAAAAAAGCTTCCGTGCCCCAAAATTTCACCGCTTGCGATGAAAACTTATGAAGTTATAAAATAAACATCACAAGATCCATTTTTTAACCGATATGCATTTTATCTTAATATCTGAATAAACTTTTCATACCAAGTTCGGGATGGTCTTGATCATCTCCTTTGTGTACGTCGGTTTTAACAGGTACTGAAATCATGAATTCTACAAGTCTCTTGATGAATTCACCTTGATATCTTCCAGCGACGGGTCAAAAATCTCATAGTTGTCCGGTAGGCAGTAGAACTTGAGCGTTTGAAGATTCAGAAACACTCGATGATCCGAGTCTAAGGCGTGCGTGTAGGCATGAGTGTTGGTTCCGCGACCCTGCAAGTTTTCTTCAGAAAATTGATTGGGATCAGTGACCAATGTTTTTCAGGTGAAACTAAAAACCTTCAGTCCGCTGAAACATTTGTGAGGAATCTCACCAGCTTATAACAAAATAAAAGTCTTTAGCCGCTATATCAACGTCATTAGTTTTACATTTTTCCACATTTCATTTTTTCTACTGCGAGTTTCCCAAAACAAATATTATGATTGAGAATGAATGCTTATCAGATTCGCTACGAAGTTCAGCGTATTTAAAAAGTTTTCCATCAATCTGATTTCAACAAGGTTGTTTGAAATCGAGAAAACTGGTAATTTAACGATCATTGACACCGTTAAAACTGTAATTTAATTACATTTCTATTTTATTCTTCTTTAATATTTCAATTTTCAAGATAATGAGCGCCGAAAAAAGTGAACGAGACTTCTATTTGACAGAGTATTTGAATAACTACCCGATAGTTTCGCTAAAACTTTGACATCCGTCAATTTATCGTACTTTTGATTTTTTTTTCAATACTATATTTCAATACTAAAATTTATCCGGAACTTTTTTCATATTTAAAAATAATCTCCGACTTTTGACTTTCAACTATGATGTGAATCTAACCTGGAAATACTTCCCACAGACCATACAGGCATAAACATTCAGATGGGACAATGAGATTGAGCACAGCTTCTCGAAGTCAAAGTCTAGTACACTTCTGGAAGACGATTCTCATTCTGATTTTCAATAATAAAAATCACCTATCAATAGTGTCCAAATACGGGCAATTCATACTTTTCTTCTCTTCTTGAGCTTTTCTCATCGACCACACAGGTTCATCATCATCTTCGAATTTTCCGTCCTTAAAGTGGAATGAAATTTTGAGATTACTTATCGATTTTCTCGTGTTTAGAACAGGGATGGTTACGAAATTTAACGAAATTAACGGATTTAACGAAATTTTTCGTTAAATCCGATTTAACGTTCAACGGTTTCGTTAAATTTGGAAAAACTGTTAATTTAACGATTAACGGTTTCGTTAAATCGGAAATTTCGTAACCAGCCCTGGTTTAGAAAACTTCATATAACTTACGGAAACCTCTGTTCAACACGTTCTGATGCGAAATCAGCTTAAAAAAATACCTTCATTTCTTCCTCTATGAGTCTTTTCCTTTCCAATTCTCTAGCTGTGAGCTGCTTCGGTGGGGCTGGTGTTTCTTGAATCTTAAACAACATTGTTAATTAATAATAAAAATTTTCTGTCGATGGGTAAAAACGAAAAAAGGTAATTATAAATGTGAGAGACGAAAAACCAGCCGGCTATTCAAAATATAACTGTTGTTTTTATGAAGGGTTCATTTTGGTGGATTTTAAGACGCCAGGCCACGGGAAGACTAATTTACCAAAGAAAGAACAAAATTTCTCAATAAACTACTAGTTTATAGTGAATTTCGTTCCTATAACAATCAGTAAAGACAAAAATTAGTTAAATTTCTCATCTTACAAGTCAGAAAGAAAATAAAACCTCTCCCTCTTCTAGATCTTTCTTCACGACTTCCTTCTCATCATCTTTTCGACTGCTCTTCTTCCGAGACTTCTCCTTTTCTTTCTCCCTTTCGCTTTCTCTTCTCCTAGGTTCTTTCCCACTGTCTCTACGGTCTGCACGACGTTTTGGGGATCTGTGAAAGAAGAATACGACAAAAATTGGAGATTCACTCACCGTGACCGAGAGCGGGATCTATCCTTTCTTTTCCTATCATTCTCCTTCTTCTTATCCTTTTCTCTCACGTCGCGCCGTTTTTCACCACCTGGAAACAGTTGTTCAAAAAAAACAAAAAGTAACAAACGTTTCTCATGATCTTGTTCTTCGTTTTTCGCCTTCTTTGGATCATGTCGATCTTCTGAACAACATAACATGTATCGAACAAGAAACCGAACCAAACCATCGGTCTCCTTCCGTGAACGTTTCCTTTTTTCATCGTCTTCGTTGATATTTCCAGAATCGTCCTCCTTCTTCACTTCAACAATATTTTCCTTAGCCTCAGGCTCGGTTTCTACTACATCTTCTTTGATTTCTGGAGATTCTGACATCTGAAACGGAAGGAGATGAAAATCTGGAGAAAAAAAGCTGTGAAGACTGGTAAGTGTAAGAAATATGAATTAAAGCAAATTTGCGATGAATTTTTTATCCAAAAAATATCTCAAATTTGAACTGAAAGGAAGTAATTTCATATACAAAATAGTTCGAAATTTGGAAAGAAAACAAAAAAACATTTTTAAATTTACATGCAAACCTCACACACTCTCTACAAGACCACGCCCATTTTTCAGATAGCCTGAAGATGATAGGAGATAAATTGAAGAAGCAATTGTGAACCAGTTCTGAAAAACACGATGGTACGGTTTAAAAGTGGAATTGTATGTAAATTGGAAAGTAAAACACGGAATACTGTTTAAAAACTCACTCAAAAAAGTCTTCAAAATTTTCTACAGTAACCAGTAGATCAAAACTTGTCTTTCGTTTATCGATCGATTCACTTTTTCGTAATTTTCCGTACGTGTTGAGGTTCTCGACTATTATTGTCGCGACTTATCCAGATAGATCATCCTTCGAAGTTTTTCTCTCTCAGATCTCAAAAATTCTTGTTTTGATTGCAAGTTCTACATTATGCTATATTCCATTTCGTCTTAAGTTCACTATTTTTATTATTTACGCTGAAGAAACATCATAAAATAATTTTCTAGGATGCCTCATGTAAAATCATTAGAACGCGCGGAAAATCGGAAGAAAGTGAATAAAAAAAAGAAGGAGTTCAAAAACATGGTATAGCTAGTAAGTTTCGCAAATTTAATTTTTTTTCAATTCAGCTCAACGATGCTTTGAAATTCTACCGACAAAAATTTACGGAAGATGGAGTCCCCCCGAAAGCGGTTGACATGGTAGACGAGTTCCCGTGGGTTTGCAATGAAAGAAGGGTCGAACTTTTGGTCCTATATGGAAGAACAAGTTAGTTTTTTCTCAGAATATCGTGTAAATCTATTGCAGGACGTTTCTTATAAGGTTATTTTGAAAGAAAAGAGTAATTTCAGATGTTGAGCCAGCTTATGAACCTATGGGCGACTATGAACATCTAGCAGAGAGGACGTGGGGACTCAATTACGATGTCTTACATGAGGCAAAATGGAAACTGTATACTGGGGAGATATCTTGTTTGACAGCGGCAGTTGTCAGAGATATAGCGCTGAGTATCAATGAAAAGCGAAACTACCTGGAGGTATTTTCAGTGAGTTTTTAGTTTTCTTCTGTTAAAAATGGAGAATGGAGCACACTTTTGAACATCGGAAAGTCTAGGTCTCGTTAATAGTTTTTTTTTAAATATGCGCTCATTATTTCATAAAATGGTGATAGGTTAACATGAATATTAGTACTTTCATGTTCAGGCCTCTACATCTTGGATTAACCGATGGAAACGAATCTACAACATAAGTCTGCCCACATGTTCTTTGGAAAGAATCTGCGAGCCAAAAATTGGTGAGTTTTTGTACAAGATGCTGAAAAATCTCTTTTTTCTCTTTCTCACTCTCACATTCCCGATCCATTCGAACGAAAACTTTCCAGAGCCTGAAGAAATTGAATTAACAAAGGAAAACACTTTCCAAATAATCAACCAAATGTTCGCTGTATATGTACCCGATGATATCTATGAAGAAAGTATGTAATATTATTGTTGTGACCACGGAACGAACAGATAATAGGTTTATTGTGATTGGGCCATCGAAGAAGTGTTTGTAGATACAAACACTCTTCTTAAATACAAGTTGTTGACGTGGTGACGGGGTCACGTAGAATATGCGAGTACGTGGACTCACAACATCTTCCTTCGTTTCCTTCTGGCTGTGCCCCGCGGGGCCTCGGTACAACATTAGCTTCAAATCGAGGTGGACGATTCGCGGGAAGCAATGTGTTTGGCCTGATGTCTTCTCTCCCTCTCCATCTTGAGTCCGAGAGTCCGTGTGACTGTCTTGCTGGCGAAGACCTCTGTGAGTGATTTCGACCGATTGTTCTAGACGTTGATGTTTTCGCTCCGTGTTGCTTCGGCATGACGTGAGTTCATTATGAGCCATTGGTGACGACAGATGGCTGGTTCCATGCGACTGTAGAACGTGCGGTCCGAGTCCATCTCCTTCTTCGTGCGGGCGACGGTTCCATTCGATGCCGGTCTGAACGAGACCACGGTCCTGTGGTGTGCTCGTTGACCTCCTCCCGTCGCGACGGCGACTGAGGACCGTAAAGTCAGAATTTGTGTCCTCTTTGAGCCTGAGAACGACGCTTTCCTTGAGACTGACTTCATTTGAAGATTCGGACATCTTCGTGACGGGTTGTGACTGTATCTAGTCATCTGCTGCTGGCACTGTCCCCTTCTGTCTTGAGTGGACGGAGTGAGCATTCTCTGCGTGCGAACAAATTTAGATTCTGGTGATAATCTAAACAGTCTTGCCTTTTTTTTTCATAGATGACGGCTGCTTCGTTCAGAGTTGACGGGCTCCCTCCCGGACTTCTTCGGCCTTTTGATCCGGTATCCGCTTCCGTGTGTCCTATCCTGCGCCTTGTTCTTTTTTCTATCCTGATCGCCAGTTGTTGTGACCACGGAACGAACAGATAATAGGTTTATTGTGATTGGGCCATCGAAGAAGTGTTTGTAGATACAAACACTCTTCTTAAATACAAGTTGTTGACGTGGTGACGGGGTCACGTAGAATATGCGAGTACGTGGACTCACAACAATTATCCCTTGTAAATTTCACTCCCCACTACTCAGATAAATATTAATAATATCTATTTAAAAAAACAAATTTTATCTAGAAAACATTTCATGGGTCAACTTTCTTCATCCCTTGTAAGTGATGAACGATGTTGGAGTCCGTTGAGTGCTTCTCTATGAAGCCCCATCTATCCTCCGAATTGAATCGACGACAGTTATAGAACAGTTTCGCGATTTGCTTCAAACCCCATATCTTCGTCATGTTCATGAATGACACTCACATGTACCCCATCTGCATCTGGCGGAAGTTCCAGCTTGTCTTCGAACGTCGGTTTCAACTTCAATGGCATTTTCTTCCTTGTAGGCTCGATTATGTCAGCATCATGAAACGTCTTCTCTGGGAAGATGTGAAGAGTTATCTGAAGTGGAATCTATTCATTTATCCAAAGGTTTTTTTGGTTCTACTGCCTTTCCGCGCGCTGCTACGCGGCCCTGTTCTTCTTATTTCCCAATTTCTTTACTTTCTTGACATAGAAAGTGTTAGGAGAACGACATTCGTGAAGAACCAAGTGAAATTGAGCAAAACTGCGTAGAGTAAAAATATAGAAGCAAAACTCACACATCCCAGAATGATAGCCTTCCTCAGAAGTTTTCCATCAATATCGTATTCTCCGAAGGGTTCTCCACACTTGTGATACAACTCGTACATCATTGCCCCGAATCCATAGGCATCAGATTCTCTCGAGTAAGATCCCATCTTCAGTGTCTCTGGCGCCATGTATCTAATCGGAAGTCGACCTCCCTTTCTATCACTGAATCCTCTCCCAGTCGAGTCCACTACTGATAGACCAAAGTCAGAGATTTTGACCTGAATCGTAATGTCTGCGTGGTTACGGTATCTAAAATTTGAAGTTTCTGAACTTCATAAGTTTTTGTTAACAGAAAGAAAATTATAGTGACAGATGGAAAGTAGGCGGAGCTAATCAATAACCACCCAGCTGGAAATCAACAAAATCAGAAATCTTGTATGGATTCTGTTGATTTTCAATTTCCATTGTAAATTTTCAATTCAATGTAGAAATATGGACCTGGCAGGCATCTACGGAAACATCATGTTCACTCACTCTTCCTTTCCCGTCTAGGAGACAATTTCTAGCTGCGATATCTCTATGAATGACACCCATTTGATGAATGTACCGTAGTCCTTGAGCCGCGTCCAGCAAGTAGCTCACTTTGTCAGCGTGTGAAGTTTCCTGTAAAATTCGGAATTCAGGTTACTGTAGAGATTGGTTGTCAGGTTACTGTAGAAAACGGGTATCGGGTTACTGTAGAAATTGGGAAATTGATTAATTTAGGAGTTGAGAATCTCGTTACTGTAGAAATTGGAAAATTGATTAATTTGGGAGTTGAGAATCTCGTTACTGTAGAAATTGGGAAATTGATTAATTTGGGAGTTGAGAATCTCGTTACTGTAGAAATTGAGAATCGGGTTACTGTAGGAACGGGAAACCAGGTTACTGTAGAATTCGGAGTTCATGTTACTGTAGAATTCGTAATTCAGGTTACTGTAGAAAACGGGTATCGGGTTACTGTAGAAAGTGGAAATCAGGTTACTGTAGAAAAATCGTATCGGGTTACTGTAGAATTCGGAATTCAGGTTACTGTAGAAGTCAGATTACTGTTCACTCACGTTGTACGTGATAACGTGCTCCAGCGAATTGCCGGCGCAAAACTCCATAGCCATCATGATTGGGTCTCGAGACGCTGCGATACCGTATATTTTGACGACGTTTTCCTAGGAAATGGCATTATTGATTTCTTTTTACTCTCTCTCTCTCTTTCTCTCTCTCTCTCTCTATCTCTCTCTCTCTCTCTCTCTCTCTCTCTCTCTCTCTCTCTCTATCTCTCTCTCTCTATCTCTCTCTCTCTCTCTCTCTCTCTCTCTCTCTCTCTCTCTCTCTCTCTTCTCTCTCTCTCTCTCTCTCTCTCTCTCTCTCTCTCTCTCTCTCTCTCCCTTTCTCTCTCTCTCTCTCTCTCTCTCTCTCTCTCTCTCTCTCTCTCTCTCTCTCTCTCTCTCTCTCTCTCTCTCTCTCTCTCTCTCTCTCTCTCTCTCTTTCTCTCTCAACCAACATGATTGAACTCCTTCATGATCGCAGCCTCTCTCAGAAAAGGAATTCTCTCTTCTGAAGTGATTGATCCATGGTTCAGCGTCTTGATAGCTACTTTTTTTGGTAGACGGAAGAAGGAAGTCTGAAAAATCCTCCATGTATGAAAACGCTTCTCATCATACCGTCAGAAGCCCTAGATAGACTTTTCCAAATTGACCCTCCCCTAGAGGCTTTTTCATCTCAAGCTGAAATCGAGATTTTTTCCATTATAGGGTATCGATTCTCACGTTCTCGTGGAACAAAAGGAATTCGTCTTGTTTGACTGGATATCTGATGTAGACGTTACCATCCTCTGACCAGAATGGGATGTTTTTCCTGAAGTCGTCATTTCTTTCTCGGCATTTAGTAAAACGCACCGGTTGCACCGGGTGATTCGTATTCAGGCTTAGGCTGAACCTAAGCTATTAAAAGTTACCTTTGGTAAAAGTTCATCTCTATTTTAGGCTTAGGTTAGGTTCGGGCCAGCTTATGTTCAGCCTAAGCCTGAATACGAATCACCCGGTGCAACCGGTGCGTTTTACTAAATGCCTTCTTTCTCTCCTCTGTCTTGTCGTTAAAGCATGCCATCCGGCAAATTTTTGCTTTTTCCGAACTTACTTCAAATGATACTGGATGAGCTGATTCGGTCTCTTAAAAGCATAGCTGTTGACGTAGTAAAGACGCTTCTGAAAAGAAATATCGACTCGGACAAGTCATATAAAGACCGTCATTGTGACTTGCACCAAGAAGTTGTAGACTCTGCCATTGTTTTTGACAACGATGACGTAGTTATAGAAGTTACCTACTTCTGCTTTTCGAACTGTAATTTATGATGACGTGGATTTTTTCTGAAAAAGCTCACCCAGAAAACTACCGTTGCGCTTTTTCAGGACCAACTTTTCTGCTTCTTTTCTATGAACAAATCCGTGATAGTAGTCTTCGAGTTCAAGTTCATTTTGATTAGTTCTTCCTTCTACGACAGCGATTTGGATTAGACGGTCTACTTTCTCTGCCTGAATTTTCTCTCTCTCTCTCTCTCTCTCTCTCTCTCTCCCTCTCTCTCTCTCTCTCTCTCTCTCTCTCTCTCTCTCTCTCTCTCTCTCTCTCTCTCCCTCTCTCTTTCTCTCTCCGTCACTCTCTCTCTCTCTCTCTCTCTCTCTCTCTCTCTCTCTCTCTCTCTCTATCTCTCTTCCTCTCTCTACTTCTCTCACCACTGTGTTGTTTGACTCCTTGGTGTCCAATTTTGTATGACTCTCATTTTTCCTGGTACTTGGTTGAGTCACTTCAATAGAATAATCATTATGTTACTACTAGAAATAACCAACTCTCGATAATAGATTTGATAATATTCGATTTTGTATCATCGTTTGGCCCCATTTTCGAAGTCTCTGAAGCCTTTTTCCATAACTTTCAGAATCAGGAACACCTGTTTTTTCCATCTTGAAGATGCCAGGAGACAAGAGATATAAATGAGAATCGAATGCTTTGAGATTTGCTACGTGGACTTTTTTCCACGTTTTGATGTTACCGTAACCAACGTCAGGAATATGCCAATTTTAACATTCTGTTCAACATTCGACGTCCTGAGCTCATCTAGGAACGATTGCACGAGTTCTTTCAGAATGTGTTGTTTTCGTATTATTCTGAAATGAAAAATACTGTCAGAATGTGGAGATATTGATTTACGAGCCTACCATTGAGAGTTGCAGGCCTATCAGCCTATTCACACTTTTCACTTTCCAGAAGGCATTCTAATCAGAGAGCGTGCTCACTGCAGGCCTACTATTGAAAGCGGCTACCTTTGACAGCTGCTGCAGGCGTACCTGACAAGGCTACCAATAACATGCCTACTTTGTAATATGCCTAGAAGTCATGAAGTAAGAAACTGGTAATCAGTATATCGCTCACTACTGAGAGAGCCTATCGAATGCAGACCTGTCAACGGATGTCAACCTACCGCTGCAGGTCAATCCGCAAGCCTATCACTAAAATTTCTACTCATGATAGGCCTAGAGATTACAATACAATAAGAAACTGGTAGCAAATACATCGCTCACTACTGATGGAGCATATCGAATGCAGGCCTAACAACGGAGGCCTACCCACCACAATCAATCAATAAATCGTTAAAAACTCTTCATTTTCAAATTTACAGAAAATATGAGGTAGATAATATTTGTTCTTCCGAACTATTCTTCAATTAATGTGAATCTTTCTTTTCATTACTGGAACATCTCGGATCCCGCGTTGTGTTTTCAGAACCTTCTTCTTTCTATAAATCTCGCTGAAGATCTTCGCTGGTTCAACTCTCGTTTCGATTCTCTGAAAGCCCGTTTAAAATCGGCGATAATTTTTGACCTACCTGCCCTAGTGCCTTTGCTTTCTCATCAACTGGATCCTTCTCATCTTCGTACTCAATATCCTCATAGACTACTGTAATTCGGATACGGTGACCCCATTCTCCCGTTACGGTAACTCACTCTCCTCCCCATCTTCTCCAGTCCCTATCTCTTGCTGCAATTTTGTATTAGCGACGGCACTCAAATCATGCAACACAGGAGAACTAAGGTTACAGTACTCACTTCGGTCTCGACAAGATTTGGTGCTAGTGTTTCATGCAGTTCGGGTGCGAGTGTCTGGATAGATCGTGCATTCTAGAAAAGTAAGAATCAACAAACCACTGGAGCTTCGCTGACTGATTCTTCCACGACACTTTCTTCAACCTGAAACTCCGCCCATTTTGCAAAACGTGCATGAAACTCACCAAGGTCGCTGGTTTGCCAACAGTGACAGCTTCGATCTGAAACTCCGCCCATTTTGCAAGCTTCTCATAAACTTACGGCAACTGGAGCCAGAGTAGTCTCGGTAACGACTTCAATCTGAATCAACTTTTTAAGATTCGAGGGAAGAACGGCTTTTACCACTTGTGGAGCTTCAGTGGTGAAGGTAACCTCAGCGATCTGAAATTTTGTACACTTAACCTCGAGTGTATAAACATACCTGGACTGGTGTCTGCGTGACCTCTGGCGCTTCCGTGATAAGTGTTGGAATTGGAGTGTTCGTGACCTAGGATAACTAGTTTTTTCCCGGTTCCCGATGTTAGAAACGGATTTTAAAAGAAAAACAGTGATAGTCCCAATGTTAGACAAAATGAAAAATATTACCGTAGCTCCGCTCTCTGGGATTGTAATCTGAAACTTGAATAGTCAATGAAAATTTATTGAGAGAAAGTGAAAGACGATCAGAGTATCTTGTTGTGTACGTTTAATGTCCTAACTGACCGGGGACTTGTCGATCAGAAGAGCTCTTTCTTGTGGTGGAAGCGTGCTCTGGCGAGAATCTCCGACTCTCTTTCCATCGTTGTCGTAGTAGACGTAGTAGTATTCTTCTTTTCCTGTAGTTGAGATGATTGATGAGAGGGGAGAGAGAGGGAGAGAGATGGAGAGAGAGAGAGAGAGAGAGATGAAGAGAGAGATGAAGAGAGAGAAGAAGAGGAAGAGAGAGAGAGAGAGAGAGAGAGAGAGAGAGAGAGAGAGAGAGAGAAAGAAACAAGTAAATTTTCACCTGCCGGAGCCGAAGTCACATCATCATCAAAATCGAACTGTTCAGTCACAGGAGCCTCTGTTGATGCTTGTGTAGTGTAGAAAACAGTTTCAGTTGTGTAGACTACTGGAACCTGGGTCGTCTGGACTTCTGGAGCCTCTGTGGTGTAGTCCAGCACTGGTGGTTGAGTTTCTACTACTGAAGTTCGAGTGGTCAAGCTTCTATTCACATAATCTTTTATATTTTTCTCACTGATTTGAAACAGTAACATGAATTTGATCTACCCGATTCAGAGGGGCGTGGCCACCTGCGCTGCTCATTGGCCCAAAAAATGTTAGTTCACCTTCAGGTTCCTCGGTGAAGAAAGTTCCTTGTACCGGTGCTGGAGTGGCGACTTCACCAAAGTGCAAGTGCGTCTTCGGGACAGGTGCAGTCACTGTTAGAAACAACTCGTTGAGAAGAGGTCGGTGCATACACGCTCACGCGCAAACACACCACTGACTGTGTAATTGACGACAATACTCACCAATTGGGGCCTCGGGTTGGGCAACTACCGGCGTTTCTTGATATGGGGCGGCTGGAGCGGCTACTGGCTGGAATTTTCTCTCTCTCTCTATCTCTCTCTCTCTCTCTTTCTCTCTCTCTTTCTCTCTCTCTCTCTCTCTCTCTCTCTCTCTCTCCGTCTCACTCTCTCTCTCTCTCTCTTTCTCTCTCTATCTCTCTCTCTCTCTCTCTCTCTCTCTCTCTCTATCTTTCTTTCTCTCTCTCTCTCTCTCTCTCTCTCTCTCTCTCTCTCTCTCTCTCTCTCTCTCTCTCTCTCTCTCTCTCTCTCTCTCTCTCTCTCTCTTTCTTCCTTACCCTCTGAATAGGTGCCTGCTGTGGCTGGATTTGTGGACGGTTAAAGTTCTAAAAAAAACATCTCATAATCAGAATAAGTTAATATAACCTGGTAGGAAGTTCTCT
The DNA here is from genome assembly GCA_963978915.1 of Caenorhabditis parvicauda. Taxonomy (NCBI): domain Eukaryota; kingdom Metazoa; phylum Nematoda; class Chromadorea; order Rhabditida; family Rhabditidae; genus Caenorhabditis; species Caenorhabditis parvicauda. Next base: position 2,805,688 of record OZ022250.1, on the reverse strand, counting down.
GCAACTGTGGTAGTCGTTGAACGTAGAGTTGGGGAGTCTTAAAGTTATGGTTGATCGTTGTTATTGTTTGCGTTATTTAAATCAAAATTTGTAAAGAAGCTGAATAGTAGTAGCCACTTTGTTCTATCAATCGAGTTTTCATCAGAGGTACAGCACACATACAGTGTTTACATCCTAATCTTTCTCTTACCTGAGCTCCTTTCCTAGCGAATGGTGTCAAATCAGAGTAGAAGATCGCATAGGACCCTTGACCATAGCTAGGGGCTGGAGCATAGTTCTGAGCAACGGTCTGTGGCTGGAACTGACTGTATTGGGGTTGATAGGCCTGCTGACGGTAGGCTGGCTGTTGGTAGTAGGACTGTTGTGGGTAGGCCTGCTGGTAGGCCCTCGGGTAGGCTTGTGGGTAGGCCTGGGGGTATGATTGCCCACTGTAGCCTCCAGTGCAACCGCACGTTCTGAATTTTCGATTTCTTTCTCTCTCTCTCTCTCTCTCTCGCTCTCTCTCAATTCCACTATAAGCTCGAATGTCTGAGCTCAAGCATGTGAGATTAGCACAAAAAACTTACGGCCCGCAGAAACAAGCAGCAGACATGCCAACTAAACAGGCCAACAGAACAACAGTAACCGTCTTCATGTCAAAACTGAATACACGCAGTGATATGTAACGTTTAAACCGCAAAGCCCCAAGAGAAGGTCGCAAAGTTTAATAAGGAAATGATGCAGTTACACTGTTAGCTGATACCGCGGCGAATTGGATGGAATGGATTTGAAGTGAACGGCGCAAAAGTTTATGAACGGGAGTGGCCTTCATACAGTTCTTACCATTACATTTGAGAATAGTTGAAAATATCACCAACGAAAAAAACAAACTTCTGTTTCGAAGTTTTCTGCAAAAAAAGGACTTTGATTTCACAAAATTGATTCCTTTAAACCTCATAACTCTTTTCGGAATCTAAAAACAATATCTTAAACATTTCTTGATGGTTCGAGAAGTTCAAAGGTTCGTATCTTTCTGAACCGTACAGTATAAAACTGTTGTTTTCCTCCGTTTCATACTTAACATAGTGAAATTCAGATTCCTAATGAAACTGTATGATATATGTGATAGGAGAGGTCGGGTGAACAACTTTCTTTAAGAGCCAAGTTCTGAAAATATCGGTAGATAAAGGAATAGTCACTCCTTCACAGGACAACAGCAGAATGACTGTTGCGTCGAACTCTATAACCATTTTTTCCACCACGAACACTTTATAGATCTGGTGTTTGATAGGTGTGAAACGTGCTTCCAGTCTTGGCAAATATGAACTTTTTTCAAGCTTCATACGGCCTTGAACAAAAGACAGAAGGTATGTAGACACTATCAAAGCTATAGGGTTACAATCACAAAGATACTCTTCTGGTGTGTAGTTTGAGTATGAAGCCTCGAGGTCATTGGGAATTCTGAAAAACTGTGTATTCTGAACTACGGAAAACAAACTTCGAAAAATTACGAATTTAGATACAGAAATGTACTGTAAGTAGCAAAAAACAAGCTGACTTCGAAACTTTTCTCACGTTTTGATCTTAAGTAACAGAGATGATCTTACATACCTCTAACTAGGTTACGGTAACTGAAACACTCTCTTTTCATTCAAATATCATGACTACTGTAGTTACAGTAAACCTAAAAAGAATTTGAGGTGAATGCACTACAGACTCTTGAGCTCACGACATTATTTTTTTTCATTTATTCTTTTTGAAATCTTGATGTTTACGTCCCTGAGGCAGTTTGATTAGTATCTTTGATGAAATATTGATTTTTTACTTTCTGATTGAACATGTCATCAGTTTAAACAAATCTCTCGAAATGTCTCAAAATTCAAGTCATATTTTCAGCTCCACATGAACCGTCGAAATGGCAAGTTATAGAGACACACGACCTCTCATAACCTCAAGGAACAGGACCTACTCGCATAATAGGTGATTTTCTCTAACTCAGAGTGAAACTCACGTCTGTTCAGCATAGACCCAAATGAAGATCCAGCAGCAGGGTTGGAAAGAGTGACGTCACAGTCAAATTTGGAACAGTTGGCACGAAGGAGGAGACGACAAGTGAGATTCTGAAAGTTCTTGTTATCTTGTTCCTTCAGGAAGACCAAATCAGATTCACTGCTGTCGAGTCGAGTACTGCTGAAGAGTCTCACGAAGTGTTGTCCGCTCAGTATGAGAGTCTGAATTATGAGATTTCGGAGAATAAGTTATACCGAGATGCTGAGTCGAATCAGTCACATCAGGTCATTTCCGAAGTCTTCGTAAAAGTTTTAGTCATACGCTTTTTACGCTCAATCCAACGTGAAAAGACATAATTTCCACATTTCTCTATTTTCACCATTTCCCATTTTTCACGTTCGTTTTCACACAGTCTACCCTAATTTCTCCAAAAAATTCTTTCCGTTCCGCTTTCGAAAACCAACTTTTCAGATCTTTCTTTTCCGAATCTCTCGAAACCGCTGGATTGCATGTTTCTTTATTGGAGTGATCACAGCGATCGTGGCAGCCTTCATAGACATAATGGTCCATTACAGCAAAGATCTCAAGTTTGGGTATATTCTGAAGTATTGTGAGTTTTTTGACTTGTCTTTTGAAATTTCGATTCAATTCGAAAATTTTTCATTTTCCTACCTTTTTCATCCCAGATTCACAAATCGTAACTGAAAAATGTTTGAAGTAGTTAAAACTATCGATGGGAACAGTCCGCAGAGTTCATTAGATCAAGTAAAAGATTTATCAAAGCACTTTCGAATATAAAAGCGGAAGTCGGCAAGGCGGTTATAATTCTTCATCTCTGAAAATTGTAAATCGACAAAGTCCAGGCTAATTCTGGCAAATCCAAATTTGGCGATCCTTGTGAAGTCGGAAAATCTCTAGTTTTTCCAGGTATGCCAGGTTAATTCTGGTAAATCCATGTCAGAATAGGTAAAACTGGTAAATCCTGGTTTTCATCGACTCAAATGGGTCTAGTTTTTTGTCTACGTCTCAATGTGCGTTCCAATCCGATTTCTACGAACTTCGAAGTTTCAGTTCTTTCGAAATGTAGTGAAGAGCAGCGTGGAACAACGTCAAGCTGTATGTGGGAAGTCATGGTCTCATGGATAGCATACAATTGTGGTCTCGTCACGATCGCAGCACTTTTAGTATGTTTTCCGAAATTTCAAAATGTTGTTCATTTCGAATAGTTCCGTTTTTGTACATGATGTGTGAGTCATAATATATGCACACCGAAAAGTAGATTATCCGAGGGTAAAGTGCATAAAAATTCAAAATCAGAATTATTTTTTTAATGCTTTTCGTTAATGCTGTTAAATAGAGATTCTGTTAATTTCTTCAAAACCCTGAGAAAGAAAGATGAGAAATGCATCATTGAACAAGATTGTAACAGAAAAATCACTAAAATATGGCTTCCAGTTTTCAATTTTAACGAAATTTTTGACTGGTAAATTAACGATTTTTTTCAAATTCAACGAAACCGTTTAACGTTAAATTAATGCGCTTCCTCTTTTAACAATACCGAATAAATTTTAATTGAATTTAACGAATAATTTCGTTAATTTAGTAAACAGCCATGACTTGGCGACCTTCAAGAAATTATTTATTTTGTTTAATTTCCATTCTAACTTGAAGCACATAGCTTTCTCTACCTGTAAAAAAATCTGGCCTCCGTAAATCGGGTACTTAGTACTGTAGCAGTTTCGCCTTAAGTGCTGCGCCTTTAATTTCAATGAACTGTTAGTAAGAATAATAATTTAAATCCACAAAGATTTAACTGTTCGTTGTGAGAGTTACCGTACTCATTCTGCAAAATTGAGATTAGAGCGCGTTTGAAAACGGCCATGCTTCTAGCGATATATGTGTAAAGGGGAAGTTATGAATAGGGATGGGCAAATCGCCAGTTATTGGCTAACGATTGGCTATCCTCTTCTCGCTAGCCAATTTCATTGGCGAGTGGTTGGCTATTCATTTGGTGAGCGCCTGGCGTTGCGCTTTCTGAGCCTTCTCGACGTTGAAGATGGTGTTGTACAGATGGTATCATTTCGCCAATTGAATAGCCAATCGCTCGCAAATACAATTGGCTAATGAAAAGAGGATAGCCAATCGTTAGCCAATGACTGGCGATTTGCCCATCCCTAGTTATGAATATTTTTTGGAAATAGCTTTTAAGAAATTTATCAAAACTCGTTCCAAACTTTGGTTTTTTGTCGAAAAAAAGAAACATAAAAATAATATAGCGAAACATTTTTAATTGTTGAGTTTGTTGCAGGTCCTCTATGTTTCGCCGATAGCAGCTGGATCGGGAATTCCCCAAATAAAATGTTATCTGAATGGAATCGCTATCCCACAGGTAATTTTCATTCAACCAATAAGTTGGTTTTTCTAAAACTATCAGAATCACAAATTCATGTAGAAAAATGAAGATTTTTTAAATAAAGAAAAAAAAAATTAAAAGAAAAATTCGAATCTATCAAAACAGAAGAAAACACATTTTCAAAATTATTCTTTGGTGGAAAAAAAAGCTCAAAAAGCTTATTTTGAATGAGCGAAAAGTTAATTTTACTTATGTAAGAAAGGAAAAATCATCATAACCCTTTAATATTCAGCGGTTACAATAAAGGTTTCTTATTTTAATGGATAGAAACCGTTTCCCAGTTACTATTCGTATCATTTACCTAAATTAAAGTCATATATTTTTCTCCTTCTTTTTGTATATCTTTTACTCTCGCCTTCCGGGAATAAACTATCTATCTATCTATCTATCTATCTATCTAAGCTTTAGGTTGTTCACCTAAAAACACTACTCGCAAAGGCTGTCGGAGTTTCATGTGCTGTAGGAGGTGGCCTTTGTGCTGGTAAGGTTGGTTTTAACCGAAAAATATAAATGAAATTTCTTTCAGGAAGGACCGATGATTCATTCTGGAGGAGCTGTTGGTGCTGGAATATCACAGGGAAGGAGTACGTCACTGGGAATCGATTTTGGGTTCTTCAAAGAGTTTAGAAATGACAGGTTAATTTTGTCGATTTTACAATTATCAAAAAAAAAATTTTGAAAATGAACAGTCAAAAAATCCAGAAGTCATTCTTCACCGTTATACCATACTTAGAAGTCATTTTGTCTGAAGTTACAGTACTAAAACGTTTGATACGTACGGTTGTGGAAGCTTGGAGATTTTTTCTCTAAATATGGATTCATTCGAAAAAATATTTTATTAAGTTTAATCAACGTGAGGTCATCGTTCTCAGTATGAAATGAACAGGACATCTGACATTTTTGAACTATTACAGAGTTTTTCAGGAAAAAAGTGAATGTTTTTTGATTTTGAAGTACCCAGAACTCATTTTCTACCTTTAATCGAAAATCTTTTTTTAAGCTTTAGTCAAAAACACTTTGTTTGAAGTTACACTGATTGAAAATCAATTTTCCGGATGTTACAGTATCAAGAAGTGAATTATCCAACCTTAACATGATAAAAATTAGCAACTCAAAATTATATTCAAAAATCATTTTTCAGAGAAAGAAGAGATTTCGTCTCTGCAGGAGCTGCTGCTGGAGTCGCTGCAGCCTTTGGTGCTCCCATCGGTGGAGTTTTATTCTCACTAGAAGAAGGGACAAGCTTCTGGAATCAGAATCTGACTTGGAGAATGGTGACTTTTCAGTTTTACAAAGTGAAAAAATAGTTCTCGAGTTGTTTTCTTGTTTAAAAAGCATTTTTTCATGATTTTGAGCTATTTTTTGCCAGTTTGAAAAATCATGAACATGAACATCTCTTCATGTTTTTCAAAGAAAGTAAGAAAATCAAATTTTGATGATTTCCCTTTATAAATTCGATTAAAATAGGCTTAAACTAGAAGTTCAAAAGTATACGAACGACATCATTCGTTCTGATTAAACGATTCAAATCAAGTTAGTTAACAATGTGAACTGCAAATTTGCAGTTCTTCTCAGCTATGGTATCTTCGTTCACAGTCAGCTGGATCCTGAGTTGGTTCAATGGCAAAAGTGGATGGCTTTCGTGGAATGGACTAGCCAATTTCGGAGTTTTTGAGGTATTTTTGTTGATTTTTTGCTTAAAATGAGCATATTCTCATTTTTTAATCTTGTTTTTCAGTCAGAATTCATTAACATAGTGAGTTTTGTTAATTTCATATTTCTATGGAAATATAATAATTTTCATGTTTTTCACCTTTTTCAACCAGAATCGTCATTTTTGTAAGATTCTATCACAAAAAAGGAAAGCGTTTTGATTGAATATTTTACACTATTTAAACATCTTTTGTAGTCCGTATCTATGAAAATAAGCTGTTTTTCGGAGTTTACTCATAACAATCGGAGAAAACTTGCAAGTAAGCATCTTTTCATGTTTCAAACTTCTTTGAGAATAAATAAACTAAAATTTTCATATTTTGTTGAAACATTCTTATTTCCACAATTTCGTTCAGAACAAGGACTACAACATCTGGGAGATACCATTCTTCCTTCTGATTGGTGTGATCGGAGGTGTTCTCGGTGCTCTATTCAACTATCTGAACACGAGATTGACAGAATTCAGAAAAAAGTGAGTTTTTCGAATTTTAATTAAAAATTAAGTTAATCGTAGTAAACGAACGACACCATGTTTGATTTATGTAATACCTTGTTGAACCAATGAATGTTTGGTTTTCTTATGCAAAAATGAGAAAAAACTTTATTGCTTTTGGAATGTCGATGTGTTTTTCTAAACTTTTTTTAAAAGTTCCGTTCTTAAGTATGTGAAAGACTTGATTTCTGGATTTCTTCTACAGCCTTTGTAACTCTTCTGTATTAAAGAAAAAAGCATTTTGAGTTGAAACTGTAAAAAACAGGCTAATTATTATTGATTTTTTGATTTCTTTTGAAACACTTTTAGCAGAGAATTCTGATTTAAAATATCATTACTTTTAAATGAATCTGTGAACTTTTGAAAGAATTTCATCGAAAAAGCACGAATTTGACAGTTTTCGAATGATTATTTGAATTCAGATACGTCAGAAACAAATTCGCCAAGTTGGTGGAGTGTCTCTTGGTGGCCGCTGTTTCAGCATTCCTAGGCTTCGTCACCATCTTCTTGGTCGACGACTGTCAACAAGTTGGTGTCAACCCTGATTTTACCCAAGTTAACCAGGTAAGCACTTTTGTTTTGAAAATAGCGGAAACGACAAATCTTGCAGATGTGGTGCCGCAAAGGGGGATGCATTGTAGAAAACAAAATTCAGACGCACTACCCCAAAAGAATGAATTAGAGCATGTGAAAAATTTCCATGTTACTTTTCTAATTACAACGATTTCAAGGAATTTGTTGTTATTGATAGATTTTTAATTTGATTTACACTTTTTTCCGACTTTTAAATTTTTGATTAGATGTTATAAAACGACAAATATTTCAGATGTGGTGTCGCAAAGGAGAATACTCGGCAGTGGCAAGTCTCTTCTTCCAGAATCCTGAAGAAAGCGTGAAAAGTCTGTTTCATAGTCCAGTTAGTGAGTTTTTGATGTTATTAAGACTAGGAGATACCCTTGCTATGCTTGGGATTTTGTCGCTCAACTGCTCGAGAACATTTTTGTTGATTGATTGTTCCTGCTGGAAAGAAAACAAGAAAACTGGTGAAAAATTTGTAAAAACAAAAATATGGCCATTTTGTAATCATTAAGGAACCATGGTAAATATTTTCATTTTTCTCGCTGATTTATTTTTGATTTTAAAAAAAGCTGAAAAGTTGGGTTAGCGTTTATATTTCCTTGTGCGAAGCGGTTATATTTTCTTATGCCTGTTCCAAGGTGTGAACCGCAATGTTCGGTCTATCGAGTTAGAAACAGCGATAAATATAAGCTCAATAAAATTTATTCAGACTCGTATCACTGGACGACTCTCCTGATCTTCGCTGTCGAATACTACTTCCTAACCCTGTGGACCTTTGGCATCTCCGTTCCAGCAGGAATCTTCATACCAGCACTGCTCAGTGGAGCAGCGTGGGGTCGTCTTTTTGGAATCTTTGTAGAGAAGTTGTTTCCTTCTGTGGTAAGGTTTCGATTTGTCTCATAAGTTGCAAAAAGTTAAAATTATTGAGAAGTTATTCTATTTTTCATTTTGAAAAAAACGAGTTTTTCCATTTTTAAGTAACTTCGTTTTTACCGTTAGATTGAAAAATGAGTTCTGTGAGAAAAAAAATTTAATTTTCTTTTAAATTTTAAATTTTCAAAATGATTTTTCATTATTCACCACGAATTTGAAAATATTGATTTCTGTGAGAAAAGTATTTGAAACCACCGTCTAGAACACAAGACAATTGCAATATTCGAAATGCGAAAAAGATGTTCAGACTGGCATCGACCCCGGAAAGTATGCTCTTGCTGGAGCTGCGGCACAGCTCGGTGGAATCGTTCGCATGACAATATCGCTGACAGCCATTATTATGGAGGCTACGAAGGTTTTTTTAAACTTTGATTTTTAAAATAGAATGTTGATCGTTAAAATTCATGAATTTGAGAGAAATCATGACTTTTAGACTGAAAATGCAGCTTTTAGCAATTTGGTTAAAATTTAAGCTATATTGTAAGAGAAGTTACACACTAAGTCATGATCAAATCCAGTTTTCATCGATCTCTCGAACTAAAATAGCCAATTTTGAGCTTGTCTGAAAATGTTCAGAATCTTACCCCAAAAACCGTTAAATCTTAATTAAATCTAGTTTTATCAGTCTCTAAAACAACTTCTGTTAAACAAATTTAAAAGTTATTATGGTGCGAAAATAACGCATTTGTAACCAGAAAAATAGTCAAGTTCCAATAAAATCCAGTTTTTATGAAGGCCAATTTTGTTGTGGAAACTTATTGTTATCGCCTTATGAACAGCAACCTCAAGAAATACACTGAATGTAACCCTTACCGCTTCAGGACATCACATTTGGTCTTCCTATCATGTTGGTCTTAATGTTGACGAAATGGGTTGGGGACATGTTCAATGAAGGTCTCTATGATAGTCACATAGAACTGGCAGGAGTGCCGATCCTTGGATGGAATCCACCGAAAATGAGTAGGAATATCCTCGCGAGGTTAGGTTTGACAAGTAATCCATGAGAAAATAGTTATAGGACGGTTATGAGGTCGGACGTTGTGGCGGTGGAACCGAGAGAAAGGGTCTCGAGACTGATGGATGTGAGTATTTCAATGTGAATTGATCGTTAAGTGTTTTGTGAGTTTTCACATGTTCAGTACCGTTCAGTACTTGATTGGATCTACAGACGGTGAAAAAATGTCTGAAAAGTCCATTTGACTCGCTTTCCAGAAAAATTAGAGTTGCTTCCTAGGTTGACTTTTAGGATAACCCTCTTAAAACGATAGGCGAAACATTACATCTAAATAGGTTCCCCAAATTTTACCGGACATCTTTTTTTCTATCCGCTCGTAAAAGTAAATTTAAATTTACGACAATAGGTAAAGTTTTGATAGATGTGATTTTAAAAAAGTTTGACCTAAACGTTAAATTTTTTCTCCATAAACGTTAATCGAACATTAAATTTTTATATTATTTTTTCTAAACCCTCGTAATAGTGGAATTAAATTCAAGAACATAATTGAAGTTGATGTGAAAAGACCAGAACTTTGATTTTAAGACTACTCCAAGTCACCATATGACTTCAGATTCTCCGCTCAACCATCCATCACGGATTCCCTGTTGTAGACAGGATTGAGGAGTCTCCGGTTCACGCACTTCCTGATTACGGGCGGCTCAAAGGGTCCATACTTAGATCGCAAGTCATCAAAATTCTGCAATATCGGGTAATTTCCAATCATTTTTTATCTTATTCTAACATGTAATTGCCACCAGGACACACTAAAATTGTGAATTCTGACAGTTCTCGAAGGTTTTCGAATATGCTAAAGATGATAGAACTCCTCTCAAAAGTTGCGGAACAAGCCGGGTTCTCGAGTTATGACCGACACCACTTTAACATGCAAATTACAAAGAGACATCTATCGATTTATGATGGTATCCATATTTTTTGTATATCGAGGCAAAGTTGATATATGGATACCATCATAAATCGATAGATGTCCATTTTCCTTTGTAATTTACACAAGCACGCTTGGCCTCGCTACGCTCGGGGTTTTTTCCTCCCACACACACACACACACACTCTCTCTCTCTCTCCAATCCGAATGCGACTATTTCTAATGCTAGTGTTGCTAGAACCAATGCAATAACACACTTCGACCCCCGCAGGCATGACTACTCACGAGAACTGTTGCCACAAAATTTCGTGCAGCGGTGGCCGGTTGGTTAAAGCAGACATCTTTCACGCGCTCGTATAATAATAATAATAATATAGATTTATTCCGTTAATCGGAAAAATAGATAAAAAGAGAATAGCGTGTATAAATAGAAGTAATAGGAAATGGTGATCCTTCACCAGTCGACTATGAGAGATGGCGGATTCAAATCTTCCCAATGGGCACTTTTGCACAACCCCTCCCCCACAACAAATCCAAAAAGCTTCACCCAAAAATTTGCCTCACGAAAAAGGGGGCGGGGCAAGGTGGGCGGAGGATTTGTCAATTAATAATATGATGTTAAAGTGGTATCGGTCGTAACTCGAAAACCCGGCTTGTTCCGCAACTTTTGAGAGGAGTTCTATCATCTTCAGCATATTCGAAAACCTTAAAAGGTTTTCGAAATAATTATTTAAGATTTTCGAGAATTCTGGAAGCCTTGACTCTGCTGACCTGAACCGAGAAGCAGACTTGATAAGTATTCAAGATGAGGATGAGTGAGTGTTTTCATTAAAATTTATAACCATTGTTTATTTTTCACAAGAAAACACCGGAACATGACGGAAGCAACCTTACTTCAGCTAGAACTGATTAATTTCCCGAAATTACATTATGCACATATCTAGCAAAAAGCCTGACCGATTTCAAACGCGCACCAGTCGCATTTTTGTAAAATGAGTACGGTAGGCCTACCCTAGGGTCGGGACTCTCACAACGAACAGTTAGATATTTGTGGATTTAAATTATTATTCTTGCTTTCAGTCCATTGAAATTAAAGGCGCATTACTTAATCGTTCTTGTGTTTCAAGGCGAAACTGCTACAGTAATAAGTAACCGATTTACGGAGGTCAGACTTTTTCACAGATAGAGGAAGATATGTGTTATGAGAGATAAAAACTTTGATTTTTTAAAAACGTTTTTCGATCGTTTTGAGCGCGATTTCAATTTGAAAAAAAGTCTTGATTTTAACGACGAATTTGTACTTTTCTCACTTTTCCGACATTTCCAACTGCATTCGCAAAAGTATGAAAAACTGCCGAAACTAGGCTGAATTTGATTTATTTCTGGAAGTTTCGTGTTTTTTAAACTTTTCCAACATTTTTCACAAGAATTCATCGAAAATAATGGAAACTGAACAAAATCAGATTGAATTCTCGAAATTACAGCAGTGAACCGCCCGTCAGCGAACTGGGACTGACGTTGGAAGATGAAAGTCGTTGGGTAAATCTGGAACCATACATGCACCCTCATCCGCATAGGTTATTTTTTAAAGAATTCTGAAAATTTGATAGTTCCGTAGAAACAGTTCTGAAACAGAAGCGGAAACAATAGAAGTTGCGACTTGACCAGACATGTAGGGAAGAGGAATCTTTAATATTTTGTGTAGAAGTCTCGCTTAAAATAGAAAACAAAGAAATTTTTAACTTGAATATCAAACAGACTGTTTCGACTAAAGACCCTCATCCGTATAGGTGATTTTTTAAAGAATTCTAGAAAATTTTGTTGATCACAAGAAGAAGAAGAAGAAGCAAAGTAAAAAGCCGCGCAACTCTGCCTCTCACATATGGTTTCGCTAATTTTTTGCGGATTCTCTGAATTTTAATTACTCTGAAGGTCATTCCTTGTTAACATCATGTAAAAAAGACACAGAGTTAGATTAATGTTACAACTGACTATGAGAGTACTCTAGTCATTATGCTGTATTTTTTTACTTACATTTTGTTTTCAGAATCCCCCTCAACGCCTCCTTGCCCTTCATTTTCCGGTTGTTCAGAGGCCTCGGACTACGGTATCTGTTCGTAGTGAATGATGATAATAAGGTGAGGGTTCTCATTTTTTTGTTATTTCAAGTTTAATACAAAAAACTGATGTTTTCCTACTACAATGTGGTTTTATCTATGAGTAGTAAGCTCCGAGCACTTTGTGGCGAAAACAAGTTTTATAAGACTTTTTTCTACACATTCCTGACCGATTTTCTGAATAGCTTGTTGAGAGCAGTTCTATTTTGTGGAATATCTCACAAGAAGAAAATTATCGAGCTTCTTCTGGCGTTTTTCACAAATTTGAGACTTAACCAGTTTTGTTTTCAAATTTTGAGCGAGATAACCTAATTTTGAAAATAAATTGCAAAATTCGCTTCATATAGAGCCAATTTCCCGCTTAGAAAAACTCTTTGTAAAAAATCAGATGGGCATTAGGCTGGTGGTGGCCTAAGCGTTGATACAGTGGGCACTGGGTGGGCATAGGATGAGCTATCTGGACAGTGTTGATTATACACTGAGCTAATGTTTCGCCAATTGCAAATCGTGTAACTTTCCTTCGTAACTAGCTTTTTATCATGAATTTTGAAAGAAAAACGTCAGAGAAAATAGTTTTTGAACTACAGTAACTGTAATTTGATCTACAGCGATGCAGGATTTACGAAGGGGCGGGGTTAGTGCTCGCTGCTTATTGGTCGCCTCCCCTCGCTGCTTGATCCGACACTTTTCTACTGCGCTTAGCTCGGTGCACGGTGTAACACTTTCGGCCATTCCAAAAGTGGGCTTGTAATATTTTACAATAACTTTCAAAACAATTTTCTTGTTCAATAAGGACTAAA
>OZ022250.1:2767771-2787771 GCA_963978915.1 Caenorhabditis parvicauda | reverse complement strand
ATAACCACTCGGCCATCGCTACACGTTTCTGATTAGTGCTATTCGCGTGACCACTGGGGACCCTCGCAGGTTGTTGCATTAGTTCTAGCCACACTTGCATTAGTGTTCGTCGTGTTTGGATTGTACAGGGAGTGTGAAAGCGAGCAGCAAGGACGAAGGGATAGAGGGAGAGAGATAGATAGATATAAAGAGAGAGAGAAAGAGAAAGAGAGAGAGAAGAAGGAAAAGAGAAAAGGAGAGCGAGAGAGAGAAATAGTAAAGATCTTGCTTCTAAAAACTACTTTTTTTCAATTAAAAAGTATGAATATGAGATTTTGTAATGAAAAAGGGAGAGAGGGGCTCTGAGCGTAGCGAGGACTCTCTGCTTGTTCCAAATAACACGTACGGTTCCTAAATAGGCTTACATGGGAAGTATATGAAAGCCCGGAGAATCTATGAGGTCTGAGTGGTCTCTTAGGTTTTCAAATATGGTGAAGACGATGGAACTGCTTTCAGAAGTTGCTTCACCGACCTCGTTTAGGAGTTATGACCAAAAATAGAACTCACACGCAATTTTCAAAAAAGGGGGATCTGTGATGTTGGGTAGGAAAAACTGTTGATATTTTGCATTTTATTGAATTTTAAAGGTTCGTGATGCACGGAAAATTTAGTTTGCCCGAATTCTGAGGCTCGATTCAGAAGTTACATGCATCTGAAGTGGACGTAAAAAATCGTCCAACTTTCACCTTCTGTAACTCGACTCCTAACAGATTTCCAGAGGCGAGACCTATTCCAAACGATTCAGAATGATTGAATCTATCAACTCCTACGTTTTCAGTCGATTCTAAGACAAAAATGTTTGGGTCCAAAATCGGAAAGAGTTACACAAGTGTTCATAATATGAGCCTTGATCACAAGTGATGAATCGTTGTAGTATTTCTCGGGCAAAAAACGTGTATCAAGTGAGAATCGAACTTTGCCGTGAAAAATGAAAGGCGTGAGCTTTGACCACTCTACTCAGGGAAGTAAAACCAGATTAGATCGCGAAATTTCCAAATTAGATCTAAATTGATTTGGCCGATACCTAGGATAACTACTTTTTCTGGTAGAGTAAGGGAATGTAAGAATACGTTTTTCTCAGTTTTTGAAAATTCCACCTCTTTCAGAAGTTATGCCACGAAAAAGATGAAAATAGGCAAATTAGATCTATTTTCCAAAAATAAGGTAAATTAGATCTAATTTGATATGGCCGGAAAACCCGAAAACTACTTTTTCTGGTAGAGTAGAAAATTATAAGAATACGTTTTTCTCAGATTTTGAAAATTCCTACTTCTTCAGAAGTTATGCCGCGAAAAAAATTAAAATAGGTAAATTAGATCTATTTTGATCTAATTTGCTAAATGAGGTAAATTAGATCTAATTTGATATGGCGGGAAGATCCGAAAACTACTTTTTCTGGTAGAGTAGAAAATTATAAGAATACTTGTTTCTCAGATTTTGAAAATTCCTACTTCTTCAGAAGTTATGCCGCGAAAAAAATTAAAATAGGTAAATTAGATCTATTTTGATCTAATTTGCTAAATGAGGTAAATTAGATCTAAATTGATATGGCCGACACATCCGATAACTACTTTTTCCGGTAGAGTATGAAATTATAAGAATACGTATCTCTCATTTTTTGAAAATTTTACTTTCTTCAAAAGTTATGCACACTTGAAAATTGCAGTGAGTAAACTAGATATAGTTTCCTCTAATTCATCAAGGGAGACAGAATTAGAGCATAATGAATATAGTTTACTGATTTTATACGTATTGAATCTTTTTGCGCCCACAATCTTCAACGATATTTGATGCTTCGTACTTTTTCTTCCTTTATTTATCGCGATGAAGAAATAATACGTTCTTTTTTGTGCTGTGGTTATGACTAGATGTTTGATAAGTAGTTTAGGGCTTCACTTTTATTGTGAACAGAAATCACTCGATTGTAAAAGCGTAGTAAAAAAAAGTTGGAAGTTGAAAGAAGGAAAAAAAATTACAAGTTCTTAACCCATGTGCAAGTGTGCTCCTACGCTAATCTCACACGTTTCTTTTTTTTTTCAATTCTCTTCTTCATTTCATCACGCGTTTTCTGCTTTTGTTGCTTTATTCCAATGTTAACTAGCGAATTCAAAGTTACAAGTTTGCCTTATTCGAACTTTTGAGTTTAAAAATGCTTCTGTACGTTTTTGGTGAAGCCAGTTTTTCGGCCAAAAAGAAAATTTTCGGTTCATAATCATTTTCCTCGCAATTCGTCTTTTTGATACGAAATATCTCAGTTTACAGAGACGACACGAAGAGAATATGGATAGAAATGGTCCTGATACAGACGAAACGTGAATGGTGAGTTTTATTCAACATTCTCCTTCAAATCAGAATACGATTACAGACATTGCCCCATATCAAAAGTTACTCACATCTCCGCAAAGAACGAATGAAGTAAGATTCCAGCCAAAAATTGGCGAATGGAAAACGGATAAGGTAAGTCATTTGATTGTTTGATATGAGATGTTCTATGAAGTTACTCAAGCAATAATAATTTTACAGATTCACAGGGTTACATCCACTCTACTACCACTGGAGGATTTTTCATGTAACTAAACCAGTGAAAGGGTATGATTTCCAGTTGAGTTACCTCAAGAAACAACAGAATTTTCAAGAATACTTCGTCCCCCTTATCGTTTTTATGACATCTTTCTGACTAGAATATGACGACCATTAACTGACACGTGAGATCTGAATTAGCTAGAGTATTCGACTGCGCTGGAATCATAGTTGAAGAATTAAATCTGTGAAAGTTTAGAATATATAGGAAAATAAATTTTTGCTTTTAAACGAGAGAATAATTATTTAAAGTTTGATATGATGATCACTCGCTATCAAAATTTTGATCTTTTTACGCCGAACAATTTATTCCCGATAGTTGAGTTGAGGAATCAGTTTTGTCTTCAGTATTCAATGTTCAAATTCTTCTTTCACGTCTTCAGAAATAGAGTGTTTCGCGCTTTGATAAACCACTTGATACCTATGAAAAGAAAAATTCAGACTCTACGTGCAAGTTCTACACGAAGATGGTACTGATACAACTGGAACCACGTTCTGAGAAAATGGCTGGTGGTCTACGCAACTTCAACTCCTGATTACACCAAAAAAGCTGAGGTGAATGAAACATAGTTATTTCGATCTAAATATTTCTATTCCAGATTGTCAAAGAACAGCAAGGACATGACGACAATTACAAACATTTTCATGCCTATTTTTGTATTTATGTTGTCATATTGTGTTATTTTAGATGAATTTTCCATTTTTTTTTGTTTTTATTTGAAGGTATTTTGAGAAAAAAACGTTCAGAAAAAAGTAAATTAGATCGTGAAAAAAGTGAGAAAAATCGCGAAAAAACCAAATTAGATCGTGCCAATTCTAATTTAATTTTTTCACGATCTAATTTGGAAATTTCGCGATCTAATTTGGTTTTACTTTCCTGAGTACCACGGAAGACACAAATTTTTACGTCAATTCCATGTTCACTCATTCGCTCCATTTCACGACAGAATTCTTCAACATTACAGATCCCACTTTTTTGAAAATTGCGTGTGAATTGTATTTTTGGTCATAACTCCTAAACGAGGTCGGTGAAGCAACTTCTGAGAGCAGTTCCATCGTCTTCACCATATTTGAAAACCTATGAGACTACTCAGACCTCATAGATTCTCCGGGCTTTCATATACTTCCCATGTTAGGTAAGGTTCTAAGCACAAATACGTTTCAAAAATAGGGGGTCCGATTTTTCCTAAGCCTGATACAAGAAAAACTCTGCGGTCGCTCTGCGTTTTACATTTTGCATAAAAAATATACTGAACACTTTTACATCAAAATTCGAATCATAAACAGTTCTATCTGAAATTCCCAGCCGTTTGATGATACCGCAAAGACGGACTCCCGCCTGTGACTGGGAGAGCGATGTGAGTTTGAGGGCTCCATCGCCCTAGAACTGGACCGATTGATCTAAAACTCAGCAAGAAAGTAAAAAAACAAAATGACAAGTAAAAAAGTAACCTTTTGTGCAAACAAAAAAATGTCGTCAGGAAAATCGCCCGAGGTGCATTTGCCTCACGCGACACCTCACAGCCTCTTTTTTTCGTCGTCTCGGCAACGACTCCTTGTGCACGTACATGCTTTCTTCCAGGCTTTTTCACTTTCTTTCTGATCGAATCTTCTTTTTCATCGTTATTTGCAGTTTTCAGATGCCGGCGCCGGAAGGTGACGAGACCCGTTACCTAGGTGTGAGTCAGCCAATAAACACCAATCCACCCGATGAGAAGGAACTCGGCTTGACAACTGAAGTTTGTTTTCTTCTAAAACTTGGTAAAATCGATTTTTCAGCTAGTCACATGCCTCCACTCCCACAATCTCTTTGAGAGTAGCGAAGAGTTGTCGGTACGATTGGAGGTTCTAAGAAACATGAATAGACTGGTCAAAGAATGGGTTTTAAAGGTTTCGGATATCAAGGTAATTTTTTTCAGTAATCAAGATTTGCATTAAAAACGCTTAATACAAATTGGAATCAGAAATAGATAAGTAAGATGAGTCATCACAGAAGTTTTCGCATTAAGATAGCATTTTCATATTTGTTGTTTTCTTTTTCAATTTTAATTGTAGTTTGCGAATCTCCCAAAAGAACAATACAACGCAGTTGGAGGAAAGCTATTCACGTTTGGTTCATACAGACTCGGAGTTCATGCTAGAGGTAAGTAAAATTTACATGAATAGTTTTCATTTTCATTTCAAGGTGCTGATATCGATTCCTTGGCTGTTGTACCACGCCATGTCGACAAGGCAGATTTCTTCGGGATGTTTTATGATATGCTGAAAGCGGTTCGTTTTTGTTTTTTTCGAAAATTATGTTTTAGACAAACTAGTTTTTGAAAAATTAAAAATTTCCGAGTTTTATATATTCATAAAACCATTCAATAACTTTCAGGACTCAAACGTCACAGAACTTCACAGTGTTGTCGATGCATTTGTGCCGGTCATAAAGTTGAAGTACTCTAACGTAGAGCTCGATGTTCTGTTCGCAAGATTGGCGTTGAAGGTATTATTTCATCAAGGATTTTGTTAAAACTAATACCATTTATGGTTTTTGGTAATTGCGAGCTGAAATAGGTTCAGTATCAAAAGTTACAAGTTTACTGACTATTCCATACAGATCGGTCAACGACATACAGAGTCATGCCTATGAATGTAGTACTTTTGTGAAAAAAACAAAAATTTTGAAAATTTTGAAAAATATCCATATAAAAATGACTTTAGGACGTTTGCGACGATCAAGAACTTTCTGATGACTTCATCCTGAAGAACCTGGATGTGACCAGTGTTAGATCGCTCAATGGTATCTTTGGAGTTATTCAGAATTCAAGTAGTCCTTCCAGGTTGTCGTGTTGCTGACCAGATTCTGAAGTTGGTTCCGCGCCAGAAAGAGTTCTCTTTGACACTGAGAGCCATCAAGCTTTGGGCTAAGAATCATGGAATTTATTCCAACGTTTTGGGTTCGGTTTGAAGTTCTAACTTTCTCTCTCTCTCTCTCTCTCTCTCTCTCTCTCTCTCTCTCTCTCTCTCTCTCTCTTTGCAACTATTTCTTTCAGGATTCTTTGGAGGAGTCACCTGGGCCATTCTAGTCGCTCGTGCCTGCCAGCTCTACCCGAACGCTACAGCTTCAAGACTAGTCAACAAATTTTTCTTCATCTTCAGTCAATGGTATGATTTTGAACTATCTTATAATTTTTGGTGAAAAAACTTTAAGTAATTAGAAGATTTTTTGAACTTTACGACAACTTCTTGTTGTAAAGTCGTATTCATTAAAATGGACAAAGCATTTTTCAGTTTGATGTTTTCCATTTTTACTATTCCTGTTGAACATATTGTTAGAGAATATTCTCGAATTTGGAAAAGTTTTTTTCATAGTAAAGAATTACTGGCGTACTCTTGTCTTATCCCTCTTAAACTTTTGTGAAGTAAGTAAGTACCCTCATCCAGCTGTATTGATAACCTAAATCTTTTGTTTTCCCAGTAAAACTGAATTAACCGTATTTCTTCCAGGCAATGGCCGCAACCAGTCCTTCTGAAAGACCTTGACGTCAACAAACCAGATATCCCAAGTCTTCTAGAACTTGTTTGGGACCCGAGGATAAAGCCACAGGATAGGTGAGTTTTTAGAATTGTAACAAAAATATTTGTAAACGTATAAAATTAATGATTATATTGTCGATGATATGGATTCACGAAATTTTTTAATTTATGGTTTTCCACTTTTAGTTTTTTTTTCGGTTGTTTTTAAATTTTAAAGAAACTTGATTTTTAAACCCAATCTAAAGGAAAATTTCGTTAAATCCGTCAAATTTTCGTTGATTTCATTAAATTTGTAACTAGCCAGATTTTTCGAACAAAGTACACGAAAATTCTGATGAATATTTTACTGATTTTTGACTTTTTCCACACTCATGATATTTATCTGTACTATGAATATTATGAAGTAAAAGTTCTCAAGATGAAACACCTCTGAGAAACAAAACAGAATCTTTATGGTTTGTAAAATTGACTTTATTCCTCTAGGTACCATCTGATGCCAATCATCACTCCGGCATTTCCGGAACAGAATTCTACCTTCAACGTCACCAACTCGACCAAGACGATCCTGGTTGAAGAGATTCAAGAAGGTGAGAATTCATATGTTTTAATATAACAATTGAGCATTTATTATATAACAAGCAGTTAAACCTTCGCTGCGCTCAGGTGCTGCTTGTACTTGTTGGGCATGTGGCGCAATTCTACATGCGAGATATGTTTTTCCGAGTCGAATTTTTATATGATTTTTTACAGCAGGGGGCGGAGCCCCCTGTAATTTCATTTTTAAAATGCAGGGCGCATAGAATTATTTTTCTAAGGTACTTTTCTTCCGGTACTTTTCTTCACCCCCGGCGCATAGAATTATTTTTCTAAGGTACTTTTCTTCCTGATCTTTTTTTTTCTTTTCCAGGGGTCTCCGCCCCCTGGGACCCCCGGCGCATAGAATCATTTTTCTACAGTACTTTTCTTCCTGATCTTTTTTTTCTTTTCCAGGGGGCTCCGCCCCCTGGGACCCCCGGCGCATAGAATCATTTTTCGACAGTACTTTTCTTCCTGATCTTTTTTTTTCTTTTCCAGGGGGCTCCGCCCCCTGGGACCCCCGGCGCATAGAATCATTTTTCTACGGTACATTTCTTCCTGATCTTTTTTTCTTTTCCAGGGGGCTCCGCCCCCTGGGACCCCCGGCGCATAGAATCATTTTTCTACGGTACTTTTCTTCCTGATCTTCTTTTCTTTTCCAGGGGCTCTGCCCCCTGAGACCCCCGGCGCATAGAATTATTTTTCTAAGGTACTTTTCTTCCTGATCTTTTTTTTCTTTTCCAGGGGGCTCCGCCCCCTGGGACCCCCGGCGCATAGAATTATTTTTCTAAGGTACTTTTCTTCCTGATCTTCTTTTCTTTTCCAGGGGCTCTGCCCCCTGAGACCCCCGGCGCATAGAATTATTTTTCTAAGGTACTTTTCTTCCTGATCTTTTTTTCTTTTCCAGGGGTCTCCGCCCCCTGGGACCCCCGGCGCATAGAATCATTTTTCTACAGTACTTTTCTTCCTGATCTTTTTTTTCTTTTCCAGGGGGTCCGCCCCCTGGGACCCCCGGCGCATAGAATCATTTTTCTACGGTACATTTCTTCCTGATCTTTTTTTTTCTTTTCCAGGGGGCTCCGCCCCCTGGGACCCCCGGCGCATAGAATCATTTTTCTACGGTACATTTCTTCCTGATCTTTTTTTCTTTTCCAGGGGTCTCCGCCCCCTGGGACCCCCGGCGCATAGAATCATTTTTCTACAGTACTTTTCTTCCTGATCTTTTTTTTCTTTTCCAGGGGGCTCCGCCCCCTGGGACCCCCGGCGCATAGAATTATTTTTCTAAGGTACTTTTCTTCCTGATCTTTTTTTCTTTTCCAGGGGGCTCCGCCCCCTGGGACCCCCGGCGCATAGAATCATTTTTCGACAGTACTTTTCTTCCTGATCTTTTTTTCTTTTCCAGGGGGCTCCGCCCCCTGGGACCCCCGGCGCATAGAATCATTTTTCGACAGTACTTTTCTTCCTGATCTTTTTTTTTCTTTTCCAGGGGGCTCCGCCCCCTGGGACCCCCGGCGCATAGAATCATTTTTCGACAGTACTTTTCTTCCTGATCTTTTTTTTTCTTTTCCAGGGGGCTCCGCCCCCTGGGACCCCCGGCGCATAGAATCATTTTTCTACGGTACATTTCTTCCTGATCTTTTTTTCTTTTCCAGGGGGCTCCGCCCCCTGGGACCCCCGGCGCATAGAATCATTTTTCTACGGTACTTTTCTTCCTGATCTTCTTTTCTTTTCCAGGGGCTCTGCCCCCTGAGACCCCCGGCGCATAGAATTATTTTTCTAAGGTACTTTTCTTCCTGATCTTTTTTTTCTTTTCCAGGGGGCTCCGCCCCCTGGGACCCCCGGCGCATAGAATTATTTTTCTAAGGTACTTTTCTTCCTGATCTTTTTTTCTTTTCCAGGGGGCTCCGCCCCCTGGGACCCCCGGCGCATAGAATCATTTTTCTACGGTACATTTCTTCCTGATCTTTTTTTCTTTTCCAGGGGTCTCCGCCCCCTGGGACCCCCGGCGCATAGAATCATTTTTCTACAGTACTTTTCTTCCTGATCTTTTTTTTCTTTTCCAGGGGGCTCCGCCCCCTGGGACCCCCGGCGCATAGAATCATTTTTCGACAGTACTTTTCTTCCTGATCTTTTTTTTTCTTTTCCAGGGGGCTCCGCCCCCTGGGACCCCCGGCGCATAGAATCATTTTTCTACGGTACATTTCTTCCTGATCTTTTTTTCTTTTCCAGGGGGCTCCGCCCCCTGGGACCCCCGGCGCATAGAATCATTTTTCTACGGTACATTTCTTCCTGATCTTTTTTTCTTTTCCAGGGGTCTCCGCCCCCTGGGACCCCCGGCGCATAGAATCATTTTTCTACAGTACTTTTCTTCCTGATCTTTTTTTTCTTTTCCAGGGGGCTCCGCCCCCTGGGACCCCCGGCGCATAGAATTATTTTTCTAAGGTACTTTTCTTCCTGATCTTTTTTTCTTTTCCAGGGGGCTCCGCCCCCTGGGACCCCCGGCGCATAGAATCATTTTTCTACAGTACTTTTCTTCCTGATCTTTTTTTTTCTTTTCCAGGGGGCTCCGCCCCCTGGGACCCCCGGCGCATAGAATCATTTTTCTACGGTACATTTCTTCCTGATCTTTTTTTCTTTTCCAGGGGTCTCCGCCCCCTGGGACCCCCGGCGCATAGAATCATTTTTCTACAGTACTTTTCTTCCTGATCTTTTTTTTCTTTTCCAGGGGGCTCCGCCCCCTGGGACCCCCGGCGCATAGAATTATTTTTCTAAGGTACTTTTCTTCCTGATCTTTTTTTCTTTTCCAGGGGGCTCCGCCCCCTGGGACCCCCGGCGCATAGAATCATTTTTCTACAGTACTTTTCTTCCTGATCTTTTTTTTCTTTTCCAGGGGGCTCCGCCCCCTGGGACCCCCGGCGCATAGAATCATTTTTCGACAGTACTTTTCTTCCTGATCTTTTTTTTTTCTTTTCCAGGGGGCTCCGCCCCCTGGGACCCCCGGCGCATAGCATCATTTTTCTACAGTACTTTTCTTCCTGATCTTTTTTTCTTTTCCAGGGGGCTCCGCCCCCTGGGACCCCCGGCGCATAGAATCATTTTTCTACGGTACATTTCTTCCTGATCTTTTTTCTTTTCCAGGGGGAGTTGAAAGGATAAAAACAAAAACCCTAAACCAACCCGTGGTCGATCCAGCGAAGTTCTGATTTGCAGGCGACTTATCTGCCACTGCGCTTTAGAAACACGTGTTCGCTGGTTGTTGAACATTGCATATGTAACACGTGAAATTTGACCCCAATTTGCACTTATTCGGTCATAACTACAGTATCCCGATAGGTGGAGATTTGGAATAAGTCCAGTCCGTTTATAAAAAATTACGACTATCGTCTCTCAAAATTTCAAGCAAATAACTATATTCCGAAGAGAGTTATTAAGACAAATCGAGCCAGACAAATATCGCGACATCCATATATACATATATATAAGAAAACATACAAACATTTTTTGTTACACGTGCGTTTTATAATAGTAATTTTCGATTGGTAATAGTATTTTAATTTTGTTTTGACATGGAAAAGCATATAGTTTTCATGCATTCTCTTCAGATTTAAAAAATTCTCATAGAAGCATGTAGCCAATAATTGTAGCCAGTTTCTTTGATGATAAAGTTAAAACTGTCGAATGCCTGAGAAGTTCTAACTGATTCAAGACAAAAAACAATAAAAATATCAATTGACCATTTCAGGCTACGAAATATCGCAGATGATCCTGGAGAACAAGGCACCGTGGTCGAAGCTGTTTGAGCCTGTCAACTTTTTCTCACGCTACAAGCACTTCATTCGTATGTTTTTAGACTTAGTTTTTGAAAAAAAGAAGAAAAAACTCGCCGATTTTGCAACGGGTTCTCTGCCTCAACTGTTTTTGTTCTGTGAATTTTTCAGTATATCGAACTCTCACGCCAAACATTTTCTGTTAATAAAAAAATCATTGATTTTTTCTTTCGGAATTTCAGAAGTTTTGAAATAAACATTCAAGTATTTTAAAAATATTTGAAAATTCGAGTATTTTTCGAAATCTTTATTTTTCTCTACCATTATTCAAAGACTTTCGTGGTAAACATTCATAATTCTCATAGCAGTAATCTTTCCGGTTCTACAACGGATTTTACTCATGCGTAACGGTCATTTGCCAACGATGGTGTCTATTTTGGTTTAGATCTTCTGTTTTAACCCACTTTTTGCGGATGAACTGATGCGAAGCGGGCGCGTAACGGTAACGTCTGATTACTTGAAACACTGCGCTAAGGTGTTTTCGAAAGCCTCTTATTGACTTTTTCGGTGTAATCTGTTTGTTATATCGTTGTTCGGTTCGGTTATGGACGTCATATGCGATGCGTGCGCGTAGCGGCCCAATTCACAAATATTCATTTTCAGTGCTCTTGTGTGGTGCGGAAACTGAAGAAGACCATCTTGCTTACTGTGGTTTCGTAGAATCCAAAATCCGTCATTTGGTTGGATATCTGGAGCGAAACCAATGTATCAACTTGGCGCACATCAACACGAAGCAGTACAAGCCGCTACAAGCGGCCAACGACCATTTCAACTATAAGTGAGTATTTGAATATGGATATTTGTACGCAGTTAAATAGAATAATTTGAAAATTTTTATATCACAAAATTGAGAATGTTAGGAAGTTGTTCGAAGTCGAATTGAAGTTTGTACGCAGTTAAATTGGAACGGGTAATAGAGTCGTACGTATTAAAATTGGACATTTGGAAGTCTCTAGGTGGCGAAATGTAAATATTGGAAACTGATTACAAAAAAACTGAATTGAAATTCAGACTTTAATTCGATTGAACATCATATTCATTTGTACAAAAATAAGAATATAAATTGAGAAAACTGCGAAAGGTTTGTAGACATTTCAGCTTCCGTCCTTCTCCGTTTTTCCAAAAATCAAAAATAGTTTTGATCGAATTGTTAGCGGTCAAAAAAGAACCTCGACGACAACAATTTCAGCTGTACTGAAAAATTATCGATTTTTGTTTGATTCCAAATTTTACAAGCAGTTAAACCTTCGCTGCGCTCAGGTGCTGCTTGTACTTGTTGGGCATGTGGCGCAATTCTACATGCGAGATATGTTTTTCCGAGTCGAATTTTTATATGATTTTTTACAGCAGGGGGCGGAGCCCCCTGTAATTTCATTTTTAAAATGCAGGGCGCATAGAATTATTTTTCTAAGGTACTTTTCTTCCGGTACTTTTCTTCACCCCCGGCGCATAGAATTATTTTTCTAAGGTACTTTTCTTCCTGATCTTTTTTTTTCTTTTCCAGGGGTCTCCGCCCCCTGGGACCCCCGGCGCATAGAATCATTTTTCTACAGTACTTTTCTTCCTGATCTTTTTTTTCTTTTCCAGGGGGCTCCGCCCCCTGGGACCCCCGGCGCATAGAATCATTTTTCGACAGTACTTTTCTTCCTGATCTTTTTTTTTCTTTTCCAGGGGGCTCCGCCCCCTGGGACCCCCGGCGCATAGAATCATTTTTCTACGGTACATTTCTTCCTGATCTTTTTTTCTTTTCCAGGGGGCTCCGCCCCCTGGGACCCCCGGCGCATAGAATCATTTTTCTACGGTACTTTTCTTCCTGATCTTCTTTTCTTTTCCAGGGGCTCTGCCCCCTGAGACCCCCGGCGCATAGAATTATTTTTCTAAGGTACTTTTCTTCCTGATCTTTTTTTTCTTTTCCAGGGGGCTCCGCCCCCTGGGACCCCCGGCGCATAGAATTATTTTTCTAAGGTACTTTTCTTCCTGATCTTTTTTTTTCTTTTCCAGGGGGCTCCGCCCCCTGGGACCCCCGGCGCATAGAATCATTTTTCTACGGTACATTTCTTCCTGATCTTTTTTTCTTTTCCAGGGGTCTCCGCCCCCTGGGACCCCCGGCGCATAGAATCATTTTTCTACAGTACTTTTCTTCCTGATCTTTTTTTTCTTTTCCAGGGGGCTCCGCCCCCTGGGACCCCCGGCGCATAGAATCATTTTTCGACAGTACTTTTCTTCCTGATCTTTTTTTTTCTTTTCCAGGGGGCTCCGCCCCCTGGGACCCCCGGCGCATAGAATCATTTTTCTACGGTACATTTCTTCCTGATCTTTTTTTCTTTTCCAGGGGGCTCCGCCCCCTGGGACCCCCGGCGCATAGAATCATTTTTCTACGGTACATTTCTTCCTGATCTTTTTTTCTTTTCCAGGGGTCTCCGCCCCCTGGGACCCCCGGCGCATAGAATCATTTTTCTACAGTACTTTTCTTCCTGATCTTTTTTTCTTTTCCAGGGGGCTCCGCCCCCTGGGACCCCCGGCGCATAGAATTATTTTTCTAAGGTACTTTTCTTCCTGATCTTTTTTTCTTTTCCAGGGGGCTCCGCCCCCTGGGACCCCCGGCGCATAGAATCATTTTTCGACAGTACTTTTCTTCCTGATCTTTTTTTTTCTTTTCCAGGGGGCTCCGCCCCCTGGGACCCCCGGCGCATAGAATCATTTTTCGACAGTACTTTTCTTCCTGATCTTTTTTTTTCTTTTCCAGGGGGCTCCGCCCCCTGGGACCCCCGGCGCATAGAATCATTTTTCTACGGTACATTTCTTCCTGATCTTTTTTTCTTTTCCAGGGGGCTCCGCCCCCTGGGACCCCCGGCGCATAGAATCATTTTTCTACGGTACTTTTCTTCCTGATCTTCTTTTCTTTTCCAGGGGCTCTGCCCCCTGAGACCCCCGGCGCATAGAATTATTTTTCTAAGGTACTTTTCTTCCTGATCTTTTTTTCTTTTCCAGGGGGCTCCGCCCCCTGGGACCCCCGGCGCATAGAATCATTTTTCTACAGTACTTTTCTTCCTGATCTTTTTTTTTTCTTTTCCAGGGGGCTCCGCCCCCTGGGACCCCCGGCGCATAGAATCATTTTTCTACGGTACTTTTCTTCCTGATCTTCTTTTCTTTTCCAGGGGCTCTGCCCCCTGAGACCCCCGGCGCATAGAATTATTTTTCTAAGGTACTTTTCTTCCTGATCTATTTTTCTTTTCCAGGGGGCTCCGCCCCCTGGGACCCCCGGCGCATAGCATCATTTTTCTACAGTACTTTTCTTCCTGATCTTTTTTTTTCTTTTCCAGGGGGCTCCGCCCCCTGGGACCCCCGGCGCATAGAATCATTTTTCTACGGTACATTTCTTCCTGACCTTTTTTCTTTTCCAGGGGGAGTTGAAAGGAAAAAAACAAAAAACCTAAACCAACCCGTGGTCGATCCAGCGAAGTTCTGATTTGCAGGCGACTTATCTGCCACTGCGCTTTAGAAACACGTGTTCGCTGGTTGTTGAACATTGCATATGTAACACGTGAAATTTGACCCCAATTTGCACTTATTCGGTCATAACTACAGTATCCCGATAGGTGGAGATTTGGAATAAGTCCAGTCCGTTTATAAAAAATTACGACTATCGTCTCTCAAAATTTCAAGCAAATAACTATATTCCGAAGAGAGTTATTAAGACAAATCGAGCCAGACAAATATCGCGACATCCATATATACATATATATAAGAAAACATACAAACATTTTTTGTTACACGTGCGTTTTATAATAGTAATATTTCCAGAGACCCAGTGGTCGTCGCCTGGGTGATTGGTCTCGGATTCGACAAGGCGAGCGCCAAGAATCTAGATCTGACTACTGAAATTGCCAACTTCCACTGTCTCCTTGACAGATCAAGAACGTCTGTGAAGAACTACAATGATAACATGAAGGTGAAATTTGATAAATTTATTAAAATCCACGAAAGATTACCAAATCTCTAATTTTTGGCAATTAGTAAATCGCATCCCACATCCCGTCGCATCCCGTTTTTTTCAAACGTCTGTAACTGCTCGGAACAGCCCAATCACCTTGTATTTAGGCTTAGGTTGAACGTTAAGCTGACCCGAACCTAACCTAAGCCTAAAAAAGAGGTGTTCATGCGAAGAAAAGTTATCGCATCACGTTTTTGAAAATGGGATGCGAGATGCGATTTAGGGAAACATCGATCGTTACCGTACTCCAGATTATTTTTCTGTGTACTTCAGATCAGAATTTTCGATCATTCTACTGTAGGTCGAACTATTTTTAGTACTTTAAATACAACGAAATTTCGGCAATGGTACTTGAGATGGTACAATTTTGGTTGCGGTACTTCAGATGAACTTTTATGGTAACTTTGCTTACGGTACTTTAGACACTACTTTCGGCTACTTTGATTCATATTAAAATTCAATAATAGTACTTTCTCCATCTCCGAAAACCAGCTGAGCGAAGATATGCCAAATCCAACGAAAGATCGGATACAATTTGTTTGCTTTACAGTAACCTATCGTAGATCAGAAAATTCAACTACAGTACCCCATCGTAGATCAAAACATTCTACAACAGTAACCCATCGTAGATCAAAACATTCTACTACAGTAACCAATCGTAGATCAAAACATTCTACTACAGTAACCCCTCGTAGATCAAATCTTTCTACTACAGTAGCCATCATAGATCAAA
The DNA here is from genome assembly GCA_963978915.1 of Caenorhabditis parvicauda. NCBI lineage: Eukaryota > Metazoa > Nematoda > Chromadorea > Rhabditida > Rhabditidae > Caenorhabditis > Caenorhabditis parvicauda. Next base: position 2,772,500 of record OZ022250.1, on the reverse strand, counting down.
ATATCCTACTACAGTAACCAATCGTAGATCAAAACATTCTACTACAGTAACTCCTCGTAGATCAAATCTTTCTACTACAGTAGCCATCATAGATCAAAATATTCTACTACAGTAACCAATCGTAGATCAAAACATTCTACTACAGTAACCCCTCGTAGATCAAATCTTTCTACTACAGTAGCCATCATAGATCAAAATATTCTACTACAGTAACCAATCGTAGATCAAAACATTCCACTACAGTAACCTACCGTAGTTTAAAACAAAAATATCTCCAGGTTGAACTGATCTACGTAAAGCGATCCGACCTTCACCATTACCTCCCTTCGGCCGAGCTTCGCAAAGGCAGAAACTATGTGAAGAGGACACCAGTCGTCCGCACCAACAGCACCACGAACCTGTCATCACCAAGGACTGCTGTGGCACCGGCTACACCATCGACACCAACCGCCACGTCGTCCTCTTCTTCAGAAGTTGCGGCTGCTTCCTTGGTGAGATTTATTCTTTTGAAAATTGGGTGTTTTTTGTGTATAGAATAATAACAATATTCATTTTGGGGAAAGCCCGTAATAGAAACAAAGCCGATGTGAATAAACGGACATAGTACAAGATGGCAAAATATTCTCAGATGAAAGATAGTATATGTGGGTACAAGTGAAGATAAGGATAAATTTTGTGGAGAATAAAACATGATTCAGATAAGAAAATGTAAGAACCCACCCTGGATGAACCCTGGAGAAAAAAAACTGATAGATTGATGACGCATGTATACCAAAAGTGTAGGCTATATGTCTGAAGGATGGTAGTATGGTTTAAAATATTGTTTTCGGTAACTTTTATAGGTTTTCGATCATTTTTTATCGTGTTATTTAATTTTTTTACTCGGTGCTCTTATAATTTTTTTTTCGTGATTCACAAATCAGTTTTAGTTCAAATGCAAGTTTCAAATGATATTGACATGTCATTACTGATTTCTTATAATTACCGAAAAAAGAGGCGGAGCGAAGTGGGCGGATGATCAAAGTAAAAGTTCCAGACACGAACCCAGTCAATGTCACAGGAAGAGGCGATGGAAACGGCTATGGCCGTTCAGCACACGGAAACGCTGACAAAAGCGATGGAACAGGCTGAAGATGTCGAGAATACTGACACTGCGACCAAGCCGGACCAGAAAACACCAACGGTCGAGTGCGCAGACCACAAGTCGATGTGAGTTTTTTTCGAGTATGTAGCAGAGTTGCACGGAAGTCGGAAGACGAGAGTGAAATTTTTTCTCGAAAGTCGGAAGTGAAGAAAGGACGGAAGTCGGAAGTTGAATTTTTCAACAGTAGTCGGGAGTGCGAAAAAGTTGAAAAAAAACCCCGAGATATTGTATATCCGCGCATTCTCAGCAAGTGAAGATCAATTTCTGACTGAGTAGAAACTATTTCAAGGTCTTTTCATCATTTTTCACGAAAAAAACGGAATTCGGAAGTAGGATTTGTTAAACGGAAGTCGAAGTGAAAAAAAAGGATGGAAGCCGGAATTCCGTGCAACTCTGCTATTTAGTAAAACGGATCACATCGCATCCCACAGTGAGGATCAGGGATAAGTGGATATATAGCCGCTATGCAACCGCTTTGCAAGATCCTCCGTGGAGCGCGCTTACCTCATTATTTCATTTTTGATTTTTTTTGGTAATGTTTCAACCCATTTTTCTCGTTTTCTCAATTCTATAACGTTGCGGATTGTTCCCAAGAATAGTTTTACCTATTTTTCCGCTTGAAAAGAATAAGCAAAGCAAGAGGCGGGGCAACCGATATGGTAGATCAAATTTCAGTTACTGTAGTTCAAAAATTTTATTTCCCCCACCGTTTTCATCCCAAATCGTAACAAAAATATAATTTAATTAGGTGAAACTGACGAGGAAAATGCGTTAAAACATTAGCAAAAATAAAATAATGAGGTAAGTGTGCTCCGTGGAGGATCTTGCAAAGCGGTTGCAGAGCGGCTATATCCACTTATTTCCGGTATGAAGTGAGTTGAAGTTTATTTATTAGTTTGGGATATCAATTTTAAATGTCGAAATTTCGTGAAAGTAATTATTGCACTTGAAATCATGAAATCCCATGCGTTTACACACAATCACGACTAATTTTCAGAATGATGACCCCGGAACTGAAACGTAACGCAGACTGGAACGAGACAGCTCCAGCGACACCAGACGAGAAGAGGAAGAGGGTTGAAGAATTTGCAACTGAGACGGCGGCAACGTAAGGAGATGCAACGCGAAGCGGCTGCGTAACGGTTCTTTTCATCTTTTCTCCAAACTCACAGTGTAATCTGTGGACATCATCGGCTGATATTCAAGCCTCCGTGATCTAGAGCGCATTTAAAGAAAATCCAAAAAAATGTAGACCGCATGTAAAAAATGTTTTTATCCAGTGTGCGGTTGTTTTATATTCAATAATTTAATTTATTTTTTCCTGAGAGGGAGTATTATTTATCGAAAATGCGTCAAAAAAACAGTTTTGTGGGAAAAACGACTTTTCTATCTTGAGCAGCTAATGGGGTTATGTGGAAGCATGTTTCGAGACCTCATGAAAATTGGCCTTCAAAAAACCAGTAAATTCGATTTGTTACTTGTTTTACTGGGTTAAAATAACCTAATTTTTTGAAAATGTTTCAATCTAACCAAGTTTTTTCTATTAATAACGTTTTACTAAATATTTATTACGGTGAAATTTTGAGTTTATTCACCACAAAAAAATGCAGAAAAATGTAAAAAATCAATAAAAATGCTTTTATCCAATCAATATGACTATAAGTTGTACAAACGTATTCATTTATATTTAGGCGATCCAAAGTTTCCTTTATTCTTTTTCGGCTCCAACGTGATTATTAGCCCAATTTAAGCACGTTCTCATTAAAAATTGAAAAAAAAAATATCTTAAAATTCTTTCTTTCTCCATTCCCAATCTTTGTAGCGTCCTGTGAAAATGTTCCTTTTTCCGTTGTTTTACAAATTTCAAGTGTATTTTACTTCTTTGCGAATAAAGTGATCAGAGATGCGATTGCTGTTGCTCTTTCGAAGTGATGGGCCCACCGGTGGGGAAAACGTGGAATGAGCATTGAAGGTTCTGAGAGTAATGGTCCAAGAACATTCTGGACTCTGAAAAATTGTTGAGTTCTGATTGAATTGATTCAGGAATACTTGGAATATACAGAAATACCGCGCTGCAGCGCGCGGAAGTTTCAGTCAACAAAGCCAACGTCAAAATGGGGTCTACTTCAAGTGACAGTAGTTAACCGTCCTAGGAGTTTTTTAAGATTATAAATGAAAATAAATGAGTTCAAAATGTTGGATTCTATCAGTTCCAGTTGTTCTCGAACGAGTCCTAGACGAAAAAGTTTGAACCGAGAGAGGCTATAGATTCTAAAAAATGTGTTTTTCGTTACTAACTATCAAAATCAGTGTTGAAAAATGTTCAATCACCAGAAAACACATGAATTTATTCTGTTATCATAGTAAATTCAAAGCGTGTTTCATGAAATCTATAAAAGTAAAGTCTACTTCAGTTGAACAGTTGGTTGCATTTTAGCATTCAAACTTGAAAAACGTAGCAAGTTATCAACATTAGTTCTCTTATAAGCTTAGGTTTAGCCTTCAGCTGATCCAAACTTAACCTAATGAGCCTAAAATGAGGTATGGTAATGGTAACGCAACAACACGGTGAAGATTCAATAACAAAAATTTTATTAAATCCCAAAAATGTACAGAAACAGAGTGCTAATAGAGATACAGGGTAGAGGGGGGGATCACAATTGAAAATTTGGTCAGTAGATTGTTGCATAGGTGGTTTATACTTCACAACTATCAGAGAAAATGCGACTATTATGGAAATTATAATTTGAAACCCGCGAGAAGAAAAAAGGTAAACCTTCCTAAGGGCTTTAAAATTCGGTATTTTTTCGTCATTTCAGATTTTGAGATATCAGAAAGCAAAAAATGCTTCTCTTGAAACATTTTGAACGTCGTTGTCTTATTTTATTTGGTGTAATAAACTATCGGTGTTTTTCTGACTTTCGATTATTTTTGAAATACAGACAGAAAACTACCGAATTCGCATCCCTCAGTTGAATCAGATTATGCTGGTGCGATTCCTAGATATTTTGCGACGAATACTCTCACGACGGACGTCAAATGGTCGATAGTCGGCCAGTGAAGCGCATTCGCGTCGTCTGATGATCTGTGCCAAACATTTGGAAATGGTACAGTGATCAGATGGAGAATAGGGACTCCTGAAAGTTATGGTGTTAGAGAGAGAGAGAGAGAGAGAGAGAGAGAGAGAGAGAGAGAAAGAGAGAGAGAGAGACGAGATAGAGAAATTATACCTCTTCTCAAAAACGGCACATGATCATCCTCTACTTGGTTGTACGAGAGCTGCTTGTTGAATACACTTCTGACGTTGTTACCACATCCCATGCTTCTGATGTTGGTTTCTGAAATGTTTTTCTCTCTCTATCTCTCTCTCTCTCCCTCTCTCTCTCTCTCTCTCCAATCACTTACCAACATCAGCCAACTGGGCGAACAGATTGTTAGCACCGAATCCAATAGTGTTACTGATCGTTGGGTTCGCTGCTCCGAGAAGGTCAAGGAGCATCAGGACGTCCTTAATAATATGAATTTCATCAGTTAGTATGATAATCACTTACAATCCGATTGATCTCTTTGCTCAGCTCAAAGTTG
>OZ022250.1:2705271-2762771 GCA_963978915.1 Caenorhabditis parvicauda | reverse complement strand
TCAGAAATTCTATAATTGACATCTTGAGAAAGTGAAATCATTACTATAGTTACTATTACTATACTTTGTACAGCTCTTCAAAAAGATTCTGCTGGAAATATATATAAACGTTTGTGATTTTTAAAAAAACGACTTGAATTAGGAAAAAAACATTAAAAAAGTTTGGAAATCATGTATTTTGTGTTTCAGAATTTCTATAATACACACCTCGAGAAAGTGAAATCATTACTACTTTGTACAGCTCTTCAAAAAGATTCTGCTGGAAATATATAAAGAAGTTTATGATTTAAAAAAAACGACTCAAATTTGGAAAAAAAAACATGAAAAAATAGAAATCATAGGAAATCTGGGAAAGTGAATTCAAGAAAACGTTTCTTATTTGAAAATTATGCGATTTCTTGTAAAATGTGTCAAACCACATAGAAACACTGCAAAAACTTATGAAAACTTTGAGAAAAACATGTCCAACTGCTTTTTCGGGACCTCACGTCATACTCAGGGAAGTAAAACCAGATTAGATCGCGAAATTTCCAAATTAGATCTAAATTGATTTGGCCGATACCTACGATAACTACTTTTTCTGGTAGAGTAAGGGAATGTAAGAATACGTTTTTCTCAGTTTTTGAAAATTCCACCTCTTTCAGAAGTTATGCCACGAAAAAGATGAAAATAGGCAAATTAGATCTATTTTCCAAAAATAAGGTAAATTAGATCTAATTTGATATGGCCGGAAAATCCGAAAACTACTTTTTCTGGTAGAGTAGAAAATTATAAGAATACGTTTTTCTCAGATTTTGAAAATTCCTACTTCTTCAGAAGTTATGCCGCGAAAAAAATTAAAATAGGTAAATTAGATCTATTTTGATCTAATTTGCTAAATGAGGTAAATTAGATCTAATTTGATATGGCGGGAAGATCCGAAAACTACTTTTTCTGGTAGAGTAGAAAATTATAAGAATACTTTTTTCTCAGATTTTGAAAATTCCTACTTCTTCAGAAGTTATGCCGCGAAAAAAATTAAAATAGGTAAATTAGATCTATTTTGATCTAATTTGCTAAATGAGGTAAATTAGATCTAATTTGATATGGCGGGAAGATCCGAAAACTACTTTTTCTGGTAGAGTAGAAAATTATAAGAATACTTTTTTCTCAGATTTTGAAAATTCCTACTTCTTCAGAAGTTATGCCGCGAAAAAAATTAAAATAGGTAAATTAGATCTATTTTGATCTAATTTGCTAAATGAGGTAAATTAGATCTAAATTGATATGGCTGACACATCCGATAACTACTTTTTCCGGTAGAGTATGAAATTATAAGAATACGTATCTCTCATTTTTTGAAAATTTTACTTTCTTCAAAAGTTATGCACACTTGAAAATTGCAGTGAGTAAACTAGATATAGTTTCTTCTAATTCATCAAGGGAGACAGAATTAGAGCATAATGAATCTAGGTTACTGAATAAAAGTTTGAATTGTAGAGAAAAGTATGAAAATTAATAGTACAATGGGACCGACCTCTTTGCTACACCTAAACTTATGAGGCAAGCTTTTGGGTGAGGCATTTTCATTTCTAACGTGCACATCTAGCAAGGTAGAGAAATAGAAATGTGGGGTCCGAACTTCAGCATGATTTTATACGTATTGAATCTTTTTGCGCCCACAATCTTCAACGATATTTGATGCTTCGTACTTTTTCTTCATTTATTTATCGCGATGAAGAAATAATACGTTCTTTTTTGTGCTGTGGTTATGACTAGATGTTTGATAAGTAGTTTAGGGCTTCACTTTTATTGTGAACAGAAATCACTCGATTGTAAAAGCGTAGTAAAAAAAAAGTTGGAAGTTGAAAGAAGGAAAAAAAATTACAAGTTCTTAACCCATGTGCAAGTGTGCTCCTACGCTAATCTCACACGTTTCTTTTTTTTGAATTCTCTTCTTCATTTCATCACGCGTTTTCTGCTGTTGTTGCTTTATTCCAATGTTAACTAGCGAATTCAAAGTTACAAGTTTGCCTTATTCGAACTTTTGAGTTTAAAAATGCTTCTGTACGTTTTTGGTGAAGCCAGTTTTTCGGCCAAAAAGAAAATTCTCGGTTCATAATCATTTTCCTCGCAATTCGTCTTTTTGATACGAAATATCTCAGTTTACAGAGACGACACGAAGAGAATATGGATAGAAATGGTCCTGATACAGACGAAACGTGAATGGTGAGTTTTATTCAACATTCTTGATGCGACAGTTTCAATTAAAAGGACCTCTTTGATTCTCCTTCAAATCAGAATACGATTACAGACATTGCCCCATATCAAAAGTTACTTACATCTCCGCAAAGAACGAATGAAGTAAGATTCCAGCCAAAAATTGGCGAATGGAAAACGGATAAGGTAAGTCATTTGATTGTTTGATATGAGATGTTCTATGAAGTTACTCAAGCAATAATAATTTTACAGATTCACAGGGTTACATCCACTCTACTACCACTGGAGGATTTTTCATGTAACTAAACCAGTGAAATGGGTATGATTTCCAGTTGAGTTACCTCAAGAAACAACAGAATTTTCAAGAATACTTCGTCCCCCTTATCGTTTTTATGACATCTTTCTGACTAGAATATGACGACCATTAACTGACACGTGAGATCTGAATTAGCTAGAGTATTCGACTGCGCTGGAATCATAATGAAGAATCAAATCTGTGAAAGTTTAGAATATGTAGGAAAATAAATTTTTGCTTTTAAACGAGAGAATAATTATTTAAAGTTTGATATGATGATCACTCGCTATCAAAATTTTGATCTTGTTACGCCGAACAATTTATTCCCGATAGTTGAGTTGAGGAATCAGTTTTGTCTTCAGTATTCAATGTTCAAATTCTTCTTTCACGTCTTCAGAAATAGAGTGTTTCGCGCTTTGATAAACCACTTGATACCTATGAAAAGAAAAATTCAGACTCTACGTGCAAGTTCTACACGAAGATGGTACTGATACAACTGGAACCACGTTCTGAGAAAATGGCTGGTGGTCAACGCAACTTCAACTCCTGATTACACCAAAAAAGCTGAGGTGAATGAAACATAGTTAGTTCGATCTAAATATTTCTATTCCAGATTGTCAAAGAACAGCAAGGACATGATGACAATTACAAACATTTTCATGCCTATTTTTGTATTTATGTTGTCATATTGTGTTATTTTAGATGAATTTTCCATTTTTTTTGTTTTTATTTGAAGGTATTTTGAGAAAAAAACGTTCAGAAAAAAGTAAATTAGATCGTGAAAAAAGTGAGAAAAATCGCGAAAAAACCAAATTAGATCGTGCCAATTCTAATTTAATTTTTTCACGATCTAATTTGGAAATTTCGCGATCTAATTTGGTTTTACTTTCCTGAGTAGGAAAACATCTGGAGCATCAGAATTCAAAGTTAATTGGGAACACTCGCCGTCAGTAAAATTATGCATTGAAATGTGGGTAATTTCTACGAAAACATGCTTGTTTTTCCTAATGATGTGAATAAAATTGGGTTGTGAATACGAATAGGGTGTCTGGATCTGGTGAATGTTCAGAAATCATGTAGTTTCGGGTTTCAGAAGTTCTATAATTGACACATCGAAAAAATTGAGTGATTGTCTCTTACCGTTTTGCAAAATTTACACGCTCATCAAGAAATAACAGTTTTTTCTCAGAAATATCGAGAAAATATCGTCGTTTATAGTTATTTATAGTTATTATTCCGAATTAATTATGTGTGTCTGGATCTGGTGAATGTTCAGAATTATTCCAATCAAACTAGTTAAAAGTTTAAAAAAACCTTTCTCAAAGCGTGTTTTAATCTCCTGAGCTTGTTAGTTGAAGTTGATGTGATCGATTGTCGGTCGTTGTCAGTATTCTGAAGATAGTTTTGTTGGTCGTAGAATATTCTGAGAAACAGCAAGAATCAACAGGTGTTAATTATCAATCATATTGGTACAAAATTGTTTTTCACACATTTTGTTATGCGAACTCGTGTTAGTTCATTCGAAGTCAAGGTAGTAAGCGAAAAGCCATAGCATCAAGTTTCCGGGGTAAGTTACAGAACTTTGTTATAAACAGGGTAGATCAAAAACTTTTTAACAATGAGAAACAAAGTTCACTAAATGCGTACGCTGTCTTTGAAGAAAAAAAACTGTCTTTTTAAAAACCTGCTTTATGAAAAAACCTAGAGAAAACCTTTTTATTAAAAAACACTTTTAACAGAACACTGTTCACCCTCGCTACGTAAGGGATACCGCAAAGTTGGTAAACAGACACAACTCAGCAAAGAATTATGAAGAAGAATCTTCTCTTCAAGAGGGAAGGAAATTATAAGAAGAAAGGCGGAATTAACAATTAATCAGAGGAACTTCCCTTTCATAGAAAGCTGATGGAGCTGGAAACTTCACGTCATTCTATTGAATAGAGCGTAGGAAAGAGAGAGAGTGTGTGTGAGAGTGAACACTTTTAATCCATCTATGTCGACATGGCGAGTTTTATTGTACGGCCAGAAATAGATGGATGCACCAAAGAGGAAAACTCAATTTTTCTAGTATTTTTTGTTGTTTGAACTTTTTGAATGTGATCACGTACATGATAGTGGTACCTATTCCTTTCTGTATACTTCAAATCTGCAAATTCTAAATTTTCTTTCCATTCAAAATCAAAAAAAATCATCAAATCGTGACAAAATCAACAGACTACAACAAGATATTAGGTAGTTAGACTTCTGAGAAGACTACTGGATTTGTAAGAATAGGTGTAAAACAGGTAGATCTCCTCTCTGACAGCTGAAAGTGCTACGAGGAAACTAGTAACGCTAGTGAATTACTTCAACTACTCAACCCATTTCCGCCAATTTAACTAATGTTACATGGTAACTAGACAAGTTGGCTAGTGTTCGGCAAGAAGACGGCAGTGACGTACTGATTTATGACCAAGTCACAAGTTAACTGTTGTTGTTCATCCGCCTAGATGGGATACAAGATTACAACTATCATGCAAAAACAGACAAGACCCATGAAACGTAATGAAAAATGATTAGAAAAGTTTAGTCTTACAGGGAGAATTGCAATATCATTGTATACCCTTGTTCGTCCCTACATCTTCAATAAGCAAGGAATGTCAGACGGAAAATTTTTCGATCTATTTCAACTTTTCGGGAAATTTCCGGCATTGAAAAACAATCAATGATACATCTAAAGCTAAGCCTTCACAGAACCCAAGTGATAAAAACTCATAAAACAAGTCAGAAAATGTACGAAAAGGTCCTATTTTAAAAATTAATGTAGACATAATAGTAATCTTCAACATTCTGGGTTAAATAAAGCAGAGTTAGGGAGGTTTAAAAATATTCCACAAAATTTCAACGCTTACATTTTAGGTATTAAAAATTGATCGTTTTCACTGCTTTTTTAAAAGAAAACACCAAAAATTTTTTAAAAACCATCACTCCGAGTTTTTTTTCCTGATAGTAGGATCAAGTTTTCCAGAAACAACACAAAAAGGTTCTATTCCAAGGCTGTGAAAAAAAAGTAGTAAACAAAAACATACCCCACAAGGATTTCGTCCACTCCGACTTCTTATCGGCATCTTGTTAGTTGAGGTTTCTGTGTTATCATTAGATCAAACAAGGGAAAACAAGAAATGCGCGGAATACTGCTGAAACCCAATAGTTTCACCCCATATGGCAGCTTTTTCTGGTTGTTAGTATTTCTATAGGATAAAAAGACGGCAAGTGAAGGTTCTGACCCACTGAAAACCTTATCAACTTTCTCTTTTCCGCTTTCGCATACGCAACTTTGAACTTCTTTTTCGAACCAGAAAAACTGTTCAAAAGTTGCAGAAAATTACAAAATATCAATTTACTACAACTCATAACAGAATGAACGGAATTGATAGAAAACAGTCGAGGCTTCTCCGGAAAAAAATAAATGTGATTTAAAGATTATGTCTGAATTGAAGTACTTTTATGTGCTTTATAGCACATTTAAATGTGATTTATTACTATTCTTTACTTTTGAAATGTCTGATCTTTAAATAACATCCAGTGTACATTTAAATGCTCTTTGAAGTCAATCCAGAAAATGCATAATCTTTAAATGACATCCGGTGTACATTTAAATGCTCTTTGAAGTCAATCCAGAAAATGCATAATCTTTAAATCTTATTTGAAAAAATATATTATAATGTTATGTGAAATGGAAGTTTGCAAATACATTTGAATTACATTTACCGCCAATTTTTTTTAAACCGAAAATTCTATATCTTTACCTTCATTGTCTTTCAAGTGTTTTTAAAGAACTTATCTTTTAACAATCATTATTTTCAGGTTTCTGTGCATTCTGTCAGTATTGTCGATACTCTTACTCCGTTTTTAAATCTGATACATGATGTTTTCTGTGAGTTTACAAAGTAATTTCTAATTTTTTTAAATTGAGACTGATATACTAATTTCCGCTTACATGACAGAGGACTTTCACTGAAAAGAACGTTCGAGTGAAATACGATGTACTAGCTGAATGTGAGTTGTAAGTCTTAAGGAGACCGATAACATAATTTACAGATCAAGGCGAAGTTGATATATGAATACCATCTTAAATCTATAGATGTCACTTTTCTTCTCAATTTACATGCTAAACTGGTGTCGTCCAAAACTCAAAAACCTGCAGGTACCATGGTCGGTTTCGAAATACGAATACTTAGCTGACCTGTAATACTTAGCTGATCATGGTAGGTTCACTACTACACACTGATTATAACTCAATTTCAGAACTTTAAAGTACTATAGCAGACCACTATTATAGCATATCAAGTCAAAGTGATTGATTTCTTGTCGAATTTGACCGTGAGTTATTTTTCTATTTAGTAAAGTGCGTTCACGAATTATTCAATTTTCTAGCTTCTTAACGAAGTACGTTAACTGAGTATTTATCTGAAACTTTCTCTCCGTATAGTTTCGTTCTAGAACCTTTTTTTGACACAATGATCCAGTCGGGATTTCAGGGGTGTTCTTGAGATATAACACAAAAAAATTCAGTTTTCAGAGCCCTCATACTGTTCACCAAGACCAACCAGTTACAACACCCCGAAGAACACTTCACGCGTTCTAGCAGCACGAAGATACGAGTGCAACTTTTCTACTCGGCATCTCTCCGTGTTTTTGCTGTTAAATAAAAAATAAAAAAATAACATTTTAATGTTCTACAAAGATATCTCAGATACATTTAAATAATATTTGGCAGGAAAAATAATGGCATTTAAAGATGCCATAAAGATATCTCCAATGTCTTTAAATAACATTTGAAAAAATAATGGCATTTAAAGATGCCATAAAGATATCTCAGATGTCTTTAAATTACCTTTGAAATATCAATGGCATTTAAAGATGCCACAAAGATATTTTAATGGTCTTTAAAGATACTTGTGCTAACTTCAAAAATACTTCAAATGACATCTTTAAATCACATTTATTCTTTTCCGGAGTTACAGTACACTTATGTCACCTCTCTCCTGAATTTTTACCAAATTGATTTGATTTGCATTTTTTCTTATCAATTTTTTTGCTATTTCATATGAATCACAAAAATTCGCATTCGAATACAGGAAAAGAAGCACAAACACAGATAGAACAACAAGCAGATAAACTTATCGGTTCGAAAGTGAAACTTGTCGGATGGAATATTTATTCAAATTAATAAGGGAAATCAAAAAATGCTGATAACAACAAAACAAGTGGAAACTAGTCTACACGAAAAACTAACTCGATGATATGGGTAATTTGCTTCCTACGAAACGACTCGGCATTGAGAAGATTTATCAGATCAAGCTTGATACTGATTTTCCGATGAAGGAATCGGAGAATTTCCTTTTTTTTTAAATTCAAAGTCAAATTCAAACAAAGTCACTTTTGAGTATCTAAATCGCAAAAAAAACTTCATTTCTAAAAAAACCAAAGTAAAATACTAAAAACTATTTTAACATTAAAGTCAATCGATTTGAACACTCAATCGCGTTCTTTTTTCTGAAGATATTGATTGAAAAATGGCATAAAGCTGAGTTTTAACATAAATCTGCCTATGAAACTTCCTAACAACCGGATTTTACTGTTTTTGAGCGTTGCGAAATTACGAAAAATCGGAAAAAAATACCCATTTTACAGTGAGGAGTGACGTTTGTATCCGAAAAGACGTCCTGAGTATCTGCTGACGACTGATTGGTTCTCATCTGCTTTTGGTGCTTGGCTCTCCTGAATTATGAGTATATTTGAGCTATCAAGTATGAATCTTTTGACAAGCTAATGTTTCAACCTTTTTGCTCGTTTTCTCATCTATATAAACGTTGCGGATTGTTCCCAAGGTTTTTTTTCACCTATTTCAAACATTTTTCCGTTACGAACTCCGAGGTTCCGCGCGGCAGTTGAAAAGGCTCTTTTGATATCCCTATGCACATATCTAGCAAAAAGTCTGACCGATTTCAAACTCGCGGCAGTCACATTTTTGTAAAATGAGTATGGTTGGGTCGGGACTCTCACAACGATCAGTTAGATCTTTGTGGATTTAAATTATTATTCTTACTTTCATTCCATTGAAATTGAAGGCGCATTACTTAATCGTTCATGTATTTCAAAGCGAAACTGCTACGGTAACTAAGTAATCGATTTACGGAGGTCAGACTTTTTTACAGGTAGAGGAAGATATGTGTATTTCAAACATTTTTCCGTTACGATTTTTGACACTGGTATGAAAAAAGAATAAAATTTTTGAAATGAGGATTTCATTGTCTTTTTCGGCATCAAGTAAAACGCACCGGGTGCACCGGGAGCACCGCACCGACCCCATTTAGTATAATTTTTTTTAGTTGTTAACTCACATGTAATTGCCACCAGGACACACTAAAATTGTGAATTCTGACTGGTCTCTAAGGTTTTCAAATATGCTGAAGATGGTAGAACTGCTCTCAAAAGTTGCGGAACCGACCTGGTTTTCGAGTTATGATCGTCACCAGTTTAACGTGTAAATTAGGAAGAAAAGTGGACATCTATCGTTTTTGGATGGTATTCATACATCAATTTTGCACCGATTTGAAAAAAGTGTGTTCGGTCGCCTAGTGGTCAAGAGCTAGGGCTCATGCTTTTGGTTTCGGGAGTTCGAATCCCTCTCGTTACATTCTGTTTTGCTTTTTTCTGCTTTTTGTTGATTTCGTTTTACTTCTGACCGTTCAATGTATGAATGTTTCTCAACGCTCCGGAAAGAATTTATACTTCATTATGCCGCGAAGTACTCTTCAGTTTGACGTATGTTCACAACATCGTACTTCTACAGAAAATCACCCAATTATTAGTTAACTATAAAATCTACATTTTTCGTCACTAGTTGCCAGGGTTAGGACTACCAATTCACAAAGAGTATCGTGAGTATGGCTGATTCATATTACTTCTTGTAGTTGTGAGTTATCTATAATAACTTGTGTCCTAATATATTTTTGATCTGAATCTCTTTGTTTTTTTCTATAATTTCAAGAAATTTTGTAATAATACGTGACTGGAAATTTAAAAAAAAAAATCAACAATAAGCATGAAAAAAGCAAAACAAAATGGAACGAGTGGGATTCGAACTCCCGAAACCAAAAGCGTGAACCCTAGCTCTTGACCACTAGGCGACCGAACACACTTTTTTCAAATCGGTGCAAAATTGATGTATGAATACCATCCAAAAACGATAGATGTCCACTTTTCTTCCTAATTTACACGTTAAACTGGTGACGATCATAACTCGAAAACCAGGTCGGTTCCGCAGCTTTTGAGAGCAGTTTTACCATCTTCAGCATATTCGAAAACCTTAGAGACCAGTCAGAATTCACAATTTTAGTGTGTCCTGGTGGCAATCCCACGTCAGTTATATTGTTACTTTGAAAGTGAAATTTGTTAGAAAAGTTACTATCAACACCTCCATCTTAAGCTTAGGATAGATTTAGGTCAGCTAAGGTTCAACCTAAGGAAGTCGGTGCGGTCCACCCGGTGCGTTTTACTAAATGTCGTCTTTTTCCTCACTTTTTTCACGAAATTCGAAAACCATCTTCCTCTACATCATCAATAAACATCATTTCTCTATTCACCCGGATAAAAGAAAGGAGTCAACTCTCGAAAATAACTTTTTTACAAAATTTACGTCATTTTTGGTCATAAACTTGGAATAATACCTGTTCTGCGAGATACATCGCTCTTCGGCGGAATTCCTTGGTTGGGTCATCGTATTGGGCGTACATTTGGATCATTGGTCGAACATCTTCCGTATCGGATAGATGGATAGCTAAAATTTATTTTAAATAATTTTTGACCACCAAAATCGGTTGAAGAAAAAAATTTTCTTGCTAGAAGCTTTTTGTCATTTTTGTACGGTTCATAAATGTTCCTACAAAAGTTGAAACTCTCACTTTTCAGCAGTTCCGCCAGGTCGACCAACGAGGTATCATCCATATTTCCCTTCCATTCTGGGATTCGCAGAAGATTCTCTGGGTTCATTTGGCCAGATTTCGGATCAAAATCAATAAAGATAACCTTGGACAGGTCACGGTTCAGCTTGTCAAGGACCTGAAAAATATTAGTTATTGAGAGAAGAGTGTGTGTCAGAATTGCACGGAAGTAACATTATTCAAAACGGAAGTCGGAAGTAGAATTTTTTAACGGTCGTCGGGAGTGCAAAAAAGTTGAAAAACCCAGACATATTGTATATCCGCGCATTCTCAACAGGTGATAGGTCAATTCCAGACTGGGTAGAAACGATTTCACGGTTTTTCGTCATTTTTCATGAAAAAATTTCTTGACGGAAGTCGGAAGTCGGAATTCCGTGCAACTCTGGTGTGTGTGTGTGTGTGTGTGTGAGAGAGAGAGAGAGAGAGAAAGATAAAGTAACCTTGATGTGGTGTCCATCCTTGTACTTTGTACAATCACGGAACAGCTTGTACATAATTCTTTGTTTCGGATCGAAACTTTCGATGACTGGTGCGAAGGTCATCATGGATTCACTAGTATATATGACAACCTGAACTCAGATTCATTGAAGTCGTTAGCAGTATCATTTGATTATTCAGGTACGTTGAACTTAGTTTGAATATAGTATTTTTTGTTGTAATTAAACATTTTCTACAACAAAATTGAGGTCGCTAACCAAAACCTTTTCACTACGCTCAAAATATTATTCTCAGATCGCTATATTTTGAATCCTTCTAACTCCGATCTTAATGAAGTTATTAATGTTCAATTTTTGTTCGTATTTCTGGAAATCTGGTTGAATATTCTCCAGAATATACTAATTTTCACCTACAAAAAACGTCAGAAAACTTAAATTCATATTTCCCATTTGATTTTGTTGATGATTTAACAATTAAAATTCTGTTTCTAAAAGAAAAAAACGAAACATCTCAAAAACATACCTCAAAGTTCGGATAACCAATCACATCGAGGAAGTAATCCAATGCTGGACGCTTCAGGAATCTGGAATTTTACTCTGCCTCTGATTTCTGGGAGAAAAAAAATACCTGTAACCAGTTTTGTAGGTCCATTCGGGGTGCACCAGGATGTTCTTCATTTCAATGACAATAGTGTATTTCGGTTGAAGATATGGAGCGGGCAGTGGGTCCGGAAGAAGGACTTCTCTCGCTGGTTCGACGACATACTAGAATTTTTGCGTTTTCTGGTTTTTCGAAAAACATGAATCAATTTCTATGATGAGAAATAAGTTAAATTTGAAAAAAATATCCAAATTTAAAAACACACGTCTTTCCACAACTTGAAGCTGTTCAAGATTCTGCTGATAGGAGCGAAGAAGGAGCCCGTGAACTCATCCTTGATGACATTTCCAGCCTCGTCACGTTGTGAGCGTCCTGAAGGGACTCTCCTGATCTCATCCCGACAAAAACTAACCATAATGAATACAAAAAGCAGTTCCACCAATGATGAAGAACCCTCCGATAAAGTAACCACCCCTTCTGGTGTTCTTCTCCATTTTCTCTCGGAATTCTTTTCCGTGGTCCTGAAATTCGTATTGTCACGCAGGTTGTCACGAAAACTTACTTCTCAAAAATTTTAGAAGTACAACACTTTTTCTCATAACTTCATTCCAAAGAACTCACGTCGTCGTGATTATCACCGCCTCCACTTCCATTCGCTGCAGAGACTCGTGCGGCGGCCTCTTCAAGTTTTCGTAGGGACTCCTGGAGAAGAGCAGTGTCATCAACAGTTTGGGTCGAAGCCTTCTTCTCTTCCTTGGCTTTGGTGACAGGTACGGCTTCTTTCTCAACCTGAGCAGTTCAATGTGATCTTCACTACGAAATTCAAATTACCTCCTTCACAACTTCAACTGGCTTTGCAACTTGCTCGACAACCGGTTCTGCTCGAACATTAGGTTCAATAGTCTCCACCACAGGCGGAACAAAAGTTTTCTGTATGTCGCTAACCTTTTCTGGCTGCAGTTGTGCGAATACATTTCCATGCTGAAATTAATTGAAGTTTGCACATGAGCTAAAACCCGAACTAACGTTAATGGGCAGAATGCGAGTTTTACTCGGATCCTTAAACGGATTCTCAACCAACGGTGGACCCAATGTAGATTTGAAGTTATCTGTGCTGTTCAATCTTGTTGAAAGAATGTTCAATGCTTGGCGATTGAACACTCCTATACGTTGGAACTGGAGAGCCATACTAGCCTATTGTTACCTAAATGATTATAAATTTTTGATAAGAAAATTGACACAAGAAAGCATGGAAAACAAATGAAAAAGTTGAAAAATTGCGTAATTTCAAATTAAAAGTACGAAATAAACCCTGCAGCGATTGCATTGAACTCATGGGTAACTTGCATTCACTGCACTGTCTCGATTTATTTTTAATTTTTTCAAAATTATCACTTCCGCACATGCATGCACATGTCTAGTATCTCCCTGCGTGTTGTTAATAGATTCAAGTGTTTTTTCAAACAACTATGCATAATCGATCTCACTCCAAACTCATTTCTCATTTCATTTACATCATTTTGACTTTCAGCTATGGTCGAAACGACGGAAGCAGGGCCTTCGCACCATTCGATGACGTTCCAGAGGATAGCAACAAAGTATATGCTTTCCTCAACAGCAGCTTTTGTTGCTGAGACGACAACGTATCCTCTGGACATTGTAAAAACTCGTCTGCAAACGACCAAAAACAAGTTCACGAAAGGAGGTAATTTTTACTACAATTGTGTCAAGTAGGAATTTACTTCCAAGGTATGGTCCAAGTGACATACGACATCATCCGGCGTGAGGGAGCTTTGGCCTTGTGGAGTGGCGTTGGCCCTGCCGTCACTAGACATTATATCTACACTGGAATAAGAATGGCTTGTTACGAGGCGATTCGAGGAACTATCTACGACAAAGAAGTGAACTTTATCTCTTGCTTTTTGAACCCAACTTCCGTTTAGAAGGAGAAATACTTCCCGGTTTGGAAATCCATGTTATGTGGAGCATTCTCAGGATTCCTTGCTCAATTCGCAGCAAGTCCGACAGATCTGGTGAAGGTGCAGATGCAAATGGAAGGTCTTCGGAAACTTCAGAATCAACCTTTGAGGTTTACTGGAGCGCTTGGATGTTTCAAGTCTCTTTATAGAACTCAAGGTTAGATTTTTTCTTGTCATTTTTGTCTCAACTCGATTTTATGCAGTTTTCACTATGACCTCATTCATAAATTCAGGATTCTTCGGACTCTGGGTTGGATGGATTCCAAACTGTCAACGAGCTGCTCTTCTGAATATGGCCGACATTGCAACTTACGACAATGTCAAGCATCATCTAATCAAAAAATATGATTTCAAGGTGAATTTTATTTCCTATTTTGAAAAGTGAGATCTTCTAGGATAGCTGGGTTGTCCATGCGATCGCTAGTTGTTGTGCCGGTCTTTCAGCGGCAATTGTCTCGACACCTTCAGATGTCGTGAAAACCAGGATGATGGACCAAATTCGACACGAACTGGATGCGAAAATGTATGTTTTTGGATTTTTTAAAACTTCGATAACACGTAGTTCTCAGGACCAAGACGAAAAACACCCATGTAACTCTTTACAAAGGTTGCACGGATTGTTTCATCAAAATCGTCCGGAACGAAGGATTCATGTCGCTGTACAAAGGTTTTCTTCCAAGTTATATTCGAATGGCCCCATGGTCCCTCACATTTTGGGTTTCTTACGAAGAAATCAGAAAATGGACAGGGTCCTCGAGTTTCTAGTATTATTTTACTTGCATTCATAGTTAGCCAGTTTGCCAATCATTTGACCCGGTTTTGTACTATGCGAGACGTTTTTTCTTCACAGTTTCACATTTTAGTAGATTCTTGAAATATTCAAAATTCTGTGAAGATATTGATTTTCTGACCCCTCTTGATCAATTGCTCATCACACTCGATTGTGTTTCAAATAGCTGCCATATTGAAGTCTTTTTTGTGTCAGGGATTTAGTGTAAATAGATTTGTATAGGATTGGTTGGTCTTACTGTAGTTTCATTCATATTCGCAGTCCTCATCGACTACAGTAACACCAGAAGCCAATAGAACTAGGATATTGCAAATAAATTTCTATCAAAATTTTGATTCGTCATGTTTGGTTAAAGATACCTTATCAATTCCTTCTCAAGGTCAATTAAACTTTGTACTTTGGTGTTCATTCGTCATTGCAGATGAGAATAGCTAGTAGACAGAGTATGCTGGTAGCGAAAAGAACCGTAGCTACGTCATATTACGATGCGGTTATTGTTGGAGGAGGAATGGTCGGGAACGCTGTTGCGTGTGCTGTTGGTAAACTTTGATTCTTCGAAAAAGAGAGAACATTGAAAATTTCTATTAGAAAAACCTATATTTTGATATTCAGAAACATTTTGTTGACAGAAATCCATACTCTCGTTGTGCGGGAAAAAAACTCCTATGTTATTCTAGGAGTTTTTGAAAAGTGTCTCATCTCTATAATTTGTCATTTTACTTCACCTCATCACTCTAAAATTAAAAACGGTTGAAGTATATTTGAATGTATGATGAACAGAATTAAAACACGTCTAGGTACTTCACCAAGCTTGAAATCCAAGAAGGTACTGCTCATCGACGGTGGACGTGCTCCGAAAGCACTGGATAAACCACCAGCAGTCTACAGTAACAGAGTGTCCGCGGTCAGTCCAGTTTCTGTGAAACTGTTTGAAAGTGAGTTTTAGCATTTTGCCAGCTATGGAACGAGCTGAAAAACACTTCTAAACATTAATTTTTGGCTTCGAAATTCTTCATACTTTTTCATTAAAAATATGAGAATTAGATGAATGAATTAATTTAGAGCTGGGAGTATGGGATAGAATCTCTTCATACAGAACGAAGAAGGTTGAACACCTCAGAGTAAGCTTTTTTGATATTCCAATTGATGAGAATTCCGATTCAGGTGAGCGAGTCTTGTTCCTACTCCAACATCCACTTTGATCGCCCGAGAAAAGAAGGTAATTTTAACAACTAAGATTTCCTGTAAAATCTTCAATAGACAACGTTATTGAAGTGGCGAGAATAGCGTTTCTATAAATATTCCATCAATGATCAGTTTCAGAAGTCGCGTACATAATTGAAAACGATGCCATTGTATCGGCTCTCTTCGAGAAAATTTCAACTCTGAGCAATGTTGACGTTCAGAACTCGACCGAGCTGGCTGATTGCAAGTGAGTTTTCATAAAATTTATAAACATCCGGAATTAGACAAAACTATTGTGAGTTTGCAAAAATAAATTAAAAATTGAATTCGCTATTTTAAAGAATGACTTAATATTTAAATCACATGAAGAAAACTGAAAACTAAAAATGTTGTCGAAAGCAGGTAAATTATTGCAAGTCAATCACTTGTTTAAGCAATGTCTCAAGAAAACGAAAGTTATCTATATAACTTCAGCATTCCCAACTCCTCCGATCAGATGACGACCCTGAAACTGGCGAATGGAGACGTTATTGAGACGTCGCTTGTGGTGAATTTTTGTTACTCTTTTCTTTTCTACTCTAACAGATAGAGCGAGGCCATAGTCATGAGGGTGTGCTTGGATGTTTGACTACTTTCTTTCTGTTCGACAAGCAATATTGTTCAGATTGGTGCCGACGGATTCAGATCAAAAGTCCGACAAGCTTCACAAGTCCAGTACACATCGTGGAACTATGAACAGTCTGGAATTGTAGCGACTCTGAGAGTTGAGGTGAATTTCTATTTCTCGACTCAAAAACATCTATATCTTCAAAATGTCTTATAGCTAAATTTGGAATTTTTAGTATGAAATTGTTCGAAAATTGAAATCTGGGAATTGAACTTGATCTTATAAATCGATTTTGAGATGGATTGGTACATTCTCGTCTGTTTTCTGAAAACTAAATCATGTCTTAGAATCGGCTGTTAATAGGTGGAATTTGAATCAGATTAGACGATGGTTTTTCGAATTTTTCGAAAATCAACTCGTATTTTTTAATTCGTGTAGATGACAGATCGTCTCAGTGACCACAGGTTCAGCACAAAATATTTATTGAGTCCAACCTTCCGGCGTCAAACCATCATCAGGGACAGTAAGTTACCTCAAACTAGGGTAATTAAACCCCGAAAATAGGTTGTTTGATTTAATTACTCTAGTTTGAGGTAACTTACTGGTCCTGATGATGGCCTGACGCCGAAAGGTTGGACTCAATAAATATTTTGTGCTAAACTTGTGGTCACTGAGACGATCTGTCATTCACACGAATCTAACAAACGATGCACAATAACACCTTCCGCAACCTACAACTAATTCATTTTTTAAAATCTGAAAGTCATTCTAATCAAATAAAAATGTTCCTGCGGATCTGACATTGCCTATGTCACTTTTTCATAATTACCTCATGGAAACTCTATTTGCTTCATCAAGTTCACAACTAAACAAGTGTTCAGGCACCTAACGGCAACAACACAGCATACCAGAGGTTCTCGGAGCTTGGACCCATTGCTCTCCTGCCTCTCAGCGAAAAACTCTCATCACTGGTGTGGACAACGTCTCACGAAGAAGCCAAGCGTCTATGCGCCCTCCCTCAAGATCAGTTTGTTGATGAACTGAACAAGTTGTTGGTGAGATTTCATTAAGTTGTTGAATTCGACATGCAATTATAGAATCTACGGTAACATATACTATAGTTTTGAAAAATTGATTTCATGATGATATCCGTAAACTTAACCGCAACTTCAAATGTTTTTCTGAATTCTGGCAAATCAGAATTAAGTGGGACAATCAGTACCGAAACATTCTCACGAAGTTCAAAAAGTTTAGCTTAAAATCTTTGACGAAGTTAGATGCAATGCAATATTCTGTTTAATTTTGCGCTCTACTCTTCCCAAAACCTTACAAGATTGAAACGGAACGTGTTTCAGACAACGGATTCCCTCCAAAACTCCTTCATCAACAAGACCATCTTCGCCGCGTCAACAGTAGGAAGTTTGTTCAGAGGACCAACATCGTTGAGACACCCTCTGCCTCATGTCATTGACTTCCAATCGGACACTAGAGCAGCATTCCCCTTTGGGTTTGGCAACAGTCACAGGTATATTTCCATTTCATCAAAATGCAAAAGATTCAACTGCCTCTACTAAAACATACTCAAAAACGATGAAAAAGACTTTTCTACCTAAAATTTAAAAAAAAAACTAGAATTGCCTTGTTCCAGTCTCGATTTCCATGTGTTATTACCTAGCACGACTAATTTCGTCAGTTAGGTCTAAGAATTCACAAATCACTTCAGCTACGTAGCTAACCGCTGTGCACTCGTCGGTGATGCCGCCCATAGAGTTCACCCACTCGCTGGTCAAGGAGTCAACCTCGGATGGAACGATGTGATCCTTCTCACACAGGTTCTGGAGAAAGCTGTCAAGGAAGGAGCTGATATCGGTAAAAATCACCACTTTCCATCAAAACAAACTCCAGACGTTCAGGATCCCTTACGTACCTTAGCGAGTACGACACCAAAGCCCAGAGACACAACGTTCCGATAATGGTGTCTATCGACGTTCTCAATCGCCTCTATTCAACGACAGCTCCAGCCATCGTTATGGCGAGGTCACTCGGCCTTTGCGCCTTCAATTCCCTTGTTCCACTCAAGGTAACCTTTCAAGAGAAAATAATTCATCTATCGGTTTTCAGGATCTCGTGGTCAACCATCTCTCCACGGGAAGATAATCTAGTGTATGTTTTAGTCCAATAAATGAATTCCCACCTCTATACTGCTATATGAACAAAGTTTGAAAATTAACAAAAATTTATTGAACCGATATTTAATTTTATCCCTAACCTAACTTCGTGTACCAGGGTGTCTCAGGCGCGCAGCATATTTTGATTTGTATTCACCTTCTCTGGATAGAAATACTCGAAGTGACGGACGTTCTGAATTCGATCAGTAAGAAAAAAAAATTGAGAAACAACGAAACCTTGTAAAATAGCATGCATAGATCGCCGGCGAAGTGGTCATGATCATTCTGTAAATTTCAGTTATTTCTTAAAATTTGTCTAATTTCACCTTTTACATTGTCGCGTCTACACATCTGTGTGGCCAGTTTGGATGATAGTAGCATAGAGAGCAGGGTTCAGAATTGTCATTGATTGCTAATGTCAGATTTTGCTTGAGCATTGACTAAATTGACGCCCGAGCGGGCTAGTTGTAGAGAAGAAGGGGTAGTGAAACAGAAAAACACAGTTTCGTTGAGGTCCAAATAGTCCTGTGCTGCATTGAATACGGTCCCGAAACCATTGAAGGGATCACTCATGCCCAGAATTGGAGCGTAGTTCGAACAATATGGTAACTGGTACTGAATTGACGCCCGCATGGACTTGTTAAAAAGAAAAAAATACTCAATTTGAATACCGCATTGTAACTGTGATTTCACTACTCGGACGCTCCTTGAAATAGATGCTGTCAGCATTGAGTTGAGAGTTCTCAGCAAGATGATTGCGCTCCATACCAAGTTCAGACGGAATTGAGAAGCAGCGAAGTTCTGGCGCACTTTGAACAGACATGATCTTCTATTTTGTAAAACCATGAGCTTGTACTAAATTGACGCCCAAGGAGGCTCGTTGAAAAGAGAAAAAACTCAATTTGAAAACCGCATTGTAACTGTGATTTCACTACTCGGACGCTCCTTGAACTAGATGTTGTCAGCATTGAGTTGAGAGTTCTCAGCAAGATGATTGCGCTCCATACCAAGTTCAGACGGAATTGAGAAGCAGCAAAGTTCTGGCGCACTTTGAACAGACATGATCTTCTATTTTGTAAAACCATGAGCTTGTACTAAATTGACGCCCAAGGAGGCTCGTTGAAAAGAGAAAAAACTCAATTTGAATACCGCATTGTAACTGTGATTTCACTACTCGACGCTCCTTGAACTAGATGTTGTCAGCATTGAGTTGAGAGTTCTCAGCAAGATGATTGCGCTCCATACCAAGTTCAGACGGAATTGAGAAGCAGCGAAGTTCTGGCGCACTTTGAAAAGACATGATCTTCTATTTTGTAAAACCATGAGCTTGTACTAAATTGACGCCCAAGAAGGCTCGTTGAAAAGAGAAAAAACTCAATTTTAATACCGCATTGTAACTGTAATTTCACTACTTGGACGCTCCTTGAACTAGATGTTGTCAGCATTGAGTTGAGAGTTCTCAGCAAGATGATTGCGCTCCATACCAAGTTCAGACGGAATTGAGAAGCAGCAAAGTTCTGGCGCACTTTGAACAGACATGATCTTCTATTTTGTAAAACCATGAGCTTGTACTAAATTGACGCCCAAGGAGGCTCGTTGAAAAGAGAAAAAACTCAATTTTAATACCGCATTGTAACTGTAATTTCACTACTTGGACGCTCCTTGAACTAGATGTTGTCAGCATTGAGTTGAGAGTTCTCAGCAAGATGATTGCGCTCCATACCAAGTTCAGACGGAATTGAGAAGCAGCGAAGTTCTGGCGCACTTTGAACAGACATGATCTTCTATTTTGTAAAACCATGAGCTTGTACTAAATTGACGCCCAAGAAGGCTCGTTGAAAAGAGAAAAACTCAATTTTAATACCGCATTGTAACTGTGATTTCACTACTCGGACGCTCCTTGAACTAGATGTTGTCAGCATTGAGTTGAAAGATCTCAGCAAGATGGTTGCGCTCTAGACCAGGATTCAGATGCAGTGAAGTTCTTGCACACTTGAAAAAACGGGACCTTCTACTAAATTGACGCCCAGGGGGCTTGTTTAGAAAAGAAGAAAAATACTCTTTTCAAAAACCGCATTGTATTTTCACTATTCACGAGCGACTTGAACGAGTTCGTCAGCATTGGTTTCGTGCATCAGGATGGTTGCGCTAGATTGTTGTTCGGACATGATTGAAAGGCAGGGAAGCTCCTGTGCACTTTGAACAGACGGAATATTCTACTGAATTGACGCCCACGTGGGCTTGTTGAGGAGAGAAAACTACTCAAATAGAATACCACAAAGTAATAGAACTATTCAAGAGCCTCTGCGTTGAGATGTTGTTGTCTGCACGCGGACATCAGTCTGGTGAGAATCCTGTTGGAAGTTGGTGTCCGGACAGGATTGAGAGGAAGTAGTGGTGCGTTGTGTACAGAAAGCAGCTCGTACTAAATTGAAGCCAACCAGGGCCAGTTGAAAAGAATACATAGTCAAAACCAAATACCGCTTCAACCGTATCCTTGATTAATGGATGGAGCCTTGTCAGCAATTGAAACAGCATGTGTGCGTGAATCTTGATTTCAGACCGGGGTGTTATGAAACTCGGCACTGAATCGACGCCCAGAGAGGCTAATTTGAGCAAAAAATACCACCTTTTCAGTATGAAACCTGAGTGGTCCTGTCAATCTTCAGGCGCAGTGACTGGATCGGAACATTTGCAGCAATCTTGAACTCTCGTAACACTATCGTCGCGCATTGAAAACCAGAGCAAGAAATTCTGCTAAATTGACGCCCAAACAGGCTCGTAGGAGAGAGAGAGAGATGTGTAGTAAAATTGAATACCGCACATTAATAGGTCTCGGTGTTGCGCCCATGTTCAACCGCGGCATTTTTAGCAGTCCCATTACGATGTCTTGGAGGTAATCAGAGCACTTACAGCAAACATTTGTAGCGTTGCGTGTCCAAAAGGTATGCTAAATTGACACCCAAAGGGTTTGTTGTACAAGGAAGCAGTGTAAAAATAGAATACCGCTGCGAAATACAACATAATGATCCTGCCAGTTTTAATTGTTCCTAGGTACTTCGCGATAACGCAAGATCTCTGCACTGAATTGACGCTACCCGGTTGTTGAGACGTGAAGAAAGTAGTAAAACAGACTACGCAAATAAAGTTGGCCTTTTTCATCTCGGAATGAACATTGATCGCGATTATGTTGAAAGGTGATACTTGTTACTCGGTTTGGACGGTGGCTGAATTTGGTAACAGAAGAGAGTGCTGTCAAAAATACAGAATACCACATTTGAAGCAGCCTGGATTTTCTTGTCATCAAAATCGGAAGGTGTTCAACTCCTGTTTGACAAGAACTCGTAAGACGAGATGTATCTAAATCCCTGCCAAACAACAAGAAAAATGGTGAGCAATCAATGAATTTGAACAACACAATTTCAGCTGACCTCGCAACATTGATGTCGATCAGTGAAGTAGGTGTAGGTGCGAAGCCCGTTTCTGGATTCGGACGATGGCTGAATTTTTGAGCAGAAGAAAATGCTGTCAAAAGTACAGAATACCACATTTGAAGGTTCTGGTTTTTTCTTGAAGATGTTCGACTCCTGTTTGACAAGAACTCGTACGATGTATCTAAATCCCTGCCAAACAAGAAGAAAATGGTGAGCAAGCAATACATGTAATAATAGACAATTTCAGCTGACCTCGCAACATTGATGAGTGAAGTCGGCGTAGACGTTTCTGGTTTCAGACGATGGCTGAATTCATGAGCAGAAAAAGATGTTGTCAAAAATACAGAATACCACATTTGAGTGCAGTCTGGTTTTTCATTTTCATCGATGTTCAATTCTCTTGATCGGAACTCGTGCGGCGGTAAGTTTCTAAATTCTTGTCGAACAAGAAAATATAGAATTTTCTTGTTGAGATGGATAAAAATGGTTTGAAAAAATTCATCTCTTTCACAGACCTGTCCTGGAACATCAGAACGATTGGAAATGGACAGAGCGCTGGTTCTAGTGACACTCAAAACTGAATTATCGCCAAGGGTGGCGCTAAACGGAATGTGAAGTGAACAACCATTTTTCACAACGCATGTGTTCATCACAGCTAGAGGCTCATCTCCCATCACCGTATGGCCAAAAGTGGTGCTGTCACAGGCGAAATTGTGTCTTGGATTGTTAGGCTGGAGGGGCATCAGTGGGGACCAGGTTTGAGAAAATGAAGGTGTATCCAAAAAAAGTAAGATGTCTAAATTTTCTATGATTCAAAAAAACGCCTCTAAAGGCGAACTAGAAAAGACAACCGTAACAATAGTCTAGTTGACTTATCACTGTTGTTATCACATGAGGCAATTGATCTGCGAAGGACAGGAAAGTATCTTTCTTGGTAGTCAATCAAACTTTCAGAAAATTTGCCATGCACATTGCTCGAGGGTGTGATCGCACCGGATTTCAGGAGAACAAACTTTCTGGAATTGAGTTTTTACTTTTAGAAGCAGAAAGGAGATATATCTGTTCAATTGAAGTTCTGCTTACGATCACTAATGAGAACTCCAGTAGTGTTTTCAGATTGGACCAGTTGATGTATCAATATACGCAGACGACGAGTCACAGCGAACTACATAGGCTTATAGTCTTCTCACTAAAATTGTTTTACGAAAAAAAAACACCCGTGTGGGCTCAAAAAATACTAAGCGACAGCATCATAGCAGCTAGCCAGAACAGGAGATCAAGATGAGCCGGAACCAAAATGCTGAACATGCGATGTGAAAATAAAAGAAACTCGACAAACTTCAAAGAACGATGGTTTGTGCTGGCAGTCTGGACTTCTGAAAGCGTTTTGTGAAACAATGTCCCCAAGTATATTTTGTGACACCCTGGTACACTATTCGTATTTGAAAGAAGCTAATTACAATTTATTATCACTTTAGAGGAAACTCATCGTGAACCCGTGAACAATGTGGCCGTTCTATGTAGAGACTAAGTTGAAGTGGAAGTAGTCGGTGGCTTGTCCCATCGGCTTGGTCGTTTACGTTCGCTTGCAGGTTTTCCTGAAAATAAACTGTAAGACTAGTTAATAACATTTTTCTATTTATTTCACTGCATTGTACACCTGATACACCGAGACCTCGTCGTGCGACAATGAGCAACGTAGTTGAATCGAACTCTGGATTTAATATTTCAAGTAATGTACACATAAGGAACTAGATCAAAACTTACGAAAATAAATTCGATGAAAATGACTCACCTATGGCCGTAGAGTTTGACAGCTGACGGAAGAACTCATCGAGACCAAATGGATCTTCTGCATCGGTAACGATTGGACGACTGCGCTTCTTCGACGGTTCTTCATTTGACGGTTTCAGCACCTTAGGTTCGACTTGAGTTAATTGTGCCTCTTGCGAGTCACGTTCGCCCGTAGCCCTACGCTTACTACCACGTCTTCGCCGGCGAGCACGACGCTCACCGACGAACTTACACAACGAGTTTATGAAACAAGTTTGCAACGTTTCGCACCGGTAATCGCGTTCCTTTCGGCTGAAGGCGGCCTTCCGTTTCTGGATCGCAAGAGACAGAAGTTCAGTCGGGGTAAGCTCTCGAGGCTGATCCTCGTCGGACTGAGAGCTGGAGCTCGGAGATGAGCATGAGAATGATGAGCTGTAGTACATTATACAGTTGAAGATTGGAGATGGACCAAAAAAGCAACACCAAGAACGGTAGAAAGCTTCGAAGTGGAAATGAGTCAATCGGAGCGTGGATCGATAACGTCACACCCCCACGCGTGACGCTCCGCTGTTTACCCTAATGATGAGCGCTCACATAAAGTTTCCGTACATCTAATAAATTTCAAATACATTTTTAATTATGAACAATACATTTTTCATAATCAATGCTAACTTAACCAATGTGTTAGACTAATTTTGTAATTTCAGTCAATGTATCAACAATATTCGAAATTTTGAAAATAAATACGTCTCACGCGAAGCGTGCTTGTCTCTCGTTTTACGAGAACAGTCAGCTGACGAAAAAATTCGTCAGTATTTGCGGAATAACCAGACATCAAGAGATGATGATGATGCATCATAATATATTAAGAAGAGAGACAAAAAAGTAATAATTGCGCATGAACTTTTCTTGAAAAAATTTATTGAAATGTGTGAAAATCAATTGGGTCGGTATTTGATTTCTGTGCCGAATCCCCTTCTGAATAAAACTTCATCACTGTTCGGGTTGTCTGTTCGTTTGTGTTCTACATGATCCTGGATCCTGCTGTCGTATCTGAACAGTAAAGGTTAAATCGGACAACTCGTGATAATTACATAGACGATATGAGGTGTGCCTGGGGTTTCTTTGCGAAATGCCTCTGTAGAACATCTCCACGATACCCAATTCCCTTTCTGCTGGTCCCAGCTTGACCATCTTCCTCA
The DNA here is from genome assembly GCA_963978915.1 of Caenorhabditis parvicauda. Lineage (NCBI taxonomy): Eukaryota > Metazoa > Nematoda > Chromadorea > Rhabditida > Rhabditidae > Caenorhabditis > Caenorhabditis parvicauda. Next base: position 2,738,113 of record OZ022250.1, on the reverse strand, counting down.
ACATCGATAGCTACTGGATCAACCTTGCCTTGTTTGTACCTGCCTAACCCGTGTCCTTTCGACCAGCCCATTCTGTAAAATGTTTCAGGTTGATTTTTGTGAAAAAAAGTACCGCGAGAGTAGCTGTCCACCTATGCCACTGGCTAAATCTTGAGCAGGTGTGTCGCTGTCACTTTTCCTTCGCTTTCTTCCACAGGCCTTAGAGGTCGCCTGCTTAGTGAACACTGATCTCTCCATCTTCCCTGATCTGGAGGAACGTTTGTCAATGATTTATGGATGGAAAACCTCATTTTCTCGTCTTCCATGATCTCAACAGCGTGTTTTGCGTCCATCTCTGCAGCAGATTTACCTTCATAGTACACGGAATAGTCAACATCCCAGTCGTCAGCCCATGCCAAGTCACAGTCAGTTCCTGAAACATATCCTTCGGATGAAATACGGATAAAACACGAATTCTCATGTTTTAGACATCTACCATCGGCTCCCATGCTTCTCTGATTGCATTAGTTAAAACGATGGGAAAGCGGGAGGTGGGATACCAAATGAAAACTTTTATAAGAGGAAACCTTTCTCGCGTTCGTCCCAATAATTCTTGTCCATGTACCAGACGAGACCAGGACCTCCCTTCTCCCACACAACTTCTTGTTCTTCTTCGTACTTTTTGGGTTTCGTCCGATCTTGTTCAGTGACATCATCGTGTAGTGCTTCATGTCTGGAATGTTCTTGACAAAAGCTGCTGAAGTAACCAAGAATACCTCTCCCATTCTTCACACTGATCATCATCATCATTAGGCTCGCCCACATCATCGTTATCTGGGCAATCATGCTTCAAATATTCATCTGTCGGATCACTCTGCGAATTCTAGAAAAGTATATTCATACTGTAAGGAGTTAAGAAAGTACCGTATACTCAGTCTCGTACTCGAAGTGAACCGCTTCGAACTTTCTCTTTCTTCTCAGTCGCGATATTCCAAGTTTTGCTATAAGACTTGACGGAAGTTTGCAGAGACTGATCTGAAGAAATTTAGTGAGAAATATGAATGAGACATTCACCTGTTCGAGGAAATACTCACTAGGAGTTCCTATGTTTCCTTTAGGCATTATTGTAGGAGGTTTCAATTCGATCATTTCAGATAGATCTTCCACAGTAAGATGGCTTTGAGACCCCTCTGAGGTTTTCTGAGAAAAAAACATGGTTTTAATCTTCTCAGTTTTCTGTTACTTACATTAGAAACTTTTATTTTCTCAACCATACACCTCCGAACCATTTCATGACCGAAAGTCGATATCCAGACTCGGTTATGGAATTCAGAAACGAATTCGTTCCTTAAAATCACTTTCCCGGGGAAATCAAATTTTGAAACCTGTCGTCCACATTGATAAATCGAACCAAACAACAGTGGGATTCGGATTTGTTCTTTTCTTCGTCAGTCCTCTGTAAAAACTTTGGAAGAAAGAATCATGAAAACTTACATCCGCCTTGATTTCTGGTCGGTGGCGATAGTGGAAACAGTCAAATTTGTCGCTCTCCACGTACCCAGAAAAATACTTTCGCAAATCCTTGGATCGCATTTTACTGGGGATATTGCGGACAAGAGCATACGACTCTTAAATTATGAGAATATAATTTTTATTTCTGGAAACTTACTTTCGTCCTCAGCGTCGAATTCCTTTTTTATTGGCTTATTGTTTTTAGAGAAAAATAGTTCCAGTCTCTCTTTGTTCGATAGCGTCTTATTTGAATCCGCCATTTTCCTGGAAAATGAAATCGAGAAATCTCTTCCAAAAATACAATTTTCCAAAACAAAAAAAACAAACCTTTAATCCTACGGTAAACTAGTTTTGTAAGAAGAAAAAGAAAAAAAATAAAATACCTCGTAAATCTACTCAGGGAATTGCCATAGGGGCACACTTGCACACGGAATGTTACCGTACTTGTTCTGCTGTTTCCTTTCAGTCTTCGCCGTCACTATCCCGCCTTATTACGGTAAGAAAGGAAGTTTTCAGTGAATATATAAAATCTAGATGAAAAGAACTGCGGTAAAAAGACCTACATGCATTTCGCAGAGAATCCCAATGTAAAAGCGATACACGATACCCCGTGGTACGCGACAATCTTTTTCGAACTCCCACAAGGTATTCACACATGTGGTGGGACTCTTATCTCGAAGAAGCATGTAATCACCGCGGCTCATTGCTTCAAGGTCAGCAACAGTCACAAACTGGAATGCTCACCGTTGGTTTCATCGTGGAGCGTGGGTCAAGTTGAATTCAGAGACGCTGGCGCAACCAATGAAGTAGCGTTGTCTTCCACTACCGTCTTCCTAGGACAGACATGTCTTGATCGCAATATAATGTTAAATTGCATGTACAAGGAACAGCTAGGGAAGCGTTTTGGTGTTAAAAGGTACAGTGGACTCCTGACTGCTCAAAACAAGCAATTTAGAATCGAAATGGGTCCTTTCTTCAATACTTCCTGTAACAAGGGTGGTGATTATGCGTTGATCGAGTTGGAGGAACCGTATGATGACAGTTCTGTGATGAACCATGCCTGTTTGCCTCATCTTCATCCAGAAATGACTCTGAACAATGCTACAGCTAGAGTTGCGGGATTCGGCGAAGATCGTGAGATTTAGAATGTTTGTGTGGTTAAGAAGATTTTTCCAGCTCTTCACAATTACATTGGTCGGTCGAACCCTGTACTGCAATCACTTGAAGTCGGTGAGTGCTCTCTCTCTCTCTCTCTCTCTCTCTCTCTCTCTCTCTCTCTCTCTCTCTATCTCTCTCTCTCTCTCTCTCTCTCTCTCTCTCTCTCTCTCTCTCTCTAACTCTCCCTCTCTCTCTCTCTAACTCTCCCTCTCTCTCTCTCTCTCTCTCTCTCTCTCTCTCTCTCTCTCTTTCTTTCTCTCTCTCTCTCTTCCCCTCTATCCACAGTTTCCAGACACCCTCGACAAAGATACCTGTAATGAGAACCACGGTGGAAACCTACCTGATGACGCGTTCTGTACTTCCGAAGCCGACTCCAAGGATGTATGCGCAGTAGGTGACACCATTAGGTCACCTATGGTCGCCACTTACAGGGTGATAGTGGCGGCGGTTTTACCTTCAATTCCACCTCAAGCAGCAGAAGATTTATTGCCGGGGTCGTTTCCTTTGGTACTGACTGCAGTGCCTTGGTCCTAGGTGGAAAGAGAGCGAAAGGAAATGTTAGAAAACATCTTTTATGCAATTAAAGCATCATTTTCAGGTTAATACCGACATTTCCCAGCATGTTGACCACATCAACCGGTTCATTGGAGTACAATAAAGTGATTATCGGAAAATGTTTCTTACATACACCCAAATTTTGATGATACTTCAGTGTTTTTAACGCTCTTTCTCATTTTTCCAGTCTTTGAACCCCATTTTCACCCTGTTTCATTGTTCTAATCGTCTTTTTGACAAAAAATACATAATTCCAAGTGAAAGTTGACTCGAAAACATCCTTCGCAAGGTTATTTCCGACAAAAACGGCGAAACCCGCGGCTAGTCGGCGACTGACTGCAGTGACCAGGTGGCGGTTTGCGGTGTTACTTTATCGCTTCTCGGCCTTATGGCTAAGATCAATTTGTAGTATCTGTTCTTATCGTATTAACCTACGGTAGATGACAATTGTCATCAATATTAGGTTATACTATTTTTGAGACCTAGAGTGGACCCGAGGCTTGCCTCGACCACTCAAGGGTCGGCCTGGCGTTGCACTATTGCCAGGATCGGCCCAGACCCCCGGGTGGGGTCGAAAATAGCTTTTTCAAGTACAATGAGAGTGGGGATAGTTTATTCAAGCGGTAGAGACGGAAACAATCGGTAGTCTTGAAGTAGGGCAGTTTCTGGTATCTGAATAACCACATTAGTGTGAAAACAGAGAAACCCCAACATTTGTGCAAAACCAATGGTGGCTGGGTAACATTGTAGGCCATTCTTCTGTTCTCCTGAACAAGGCAGTTGAAGAAGATCTTTCCGGCGATGAACGTCTGAAACTTCAGTTTTCAACGGACATCTTTCTGAATCTACCAAGGTCAAGGCCAGAATGCTGTTGGTGACAAGAAAAGTATAGTTGGTAACGTCAGAGCATCTGTCATGATTGCCGAAATACTCATAACAAAATCGCTCAACAGCTGGGTTTTTTCGTCCCTTGATCATCTGCAAAGTTCGAACCTTTATGACCGACGCAAGTCAACATACCCTGGCCAAGAGATCGACATTCTGGAAGAGTGAAAACATAGCCAAAACTAGCATGTAAGCAAATGAGATCATCTCAAGTACCACATGAAAGTTGATAACGCTGAGACCCATCATAATGCATACTGTGAAAACCATGGCATCGGAGATGGTCATCATATAGTTAAACTCGTTGTTTAGCGTATCGCAGACGATAAGTAGTTTTACAAGGACTGCCAGGATACTAATCGCACTGATCGATACCTTGGCCATGTTGATGAAAATGTTAGTAGTGCTGCACGTGATAGTTGAATCATCCTTTTGACTTCACAAGAACTCACTTCATATTATTAGTAGTAGTAAGTAAGTAAATGATGAGTCCAGAGTAGAAATGTCCTTTTATAAGCCATATTGAGGTCGCGTACGAAATATTTTTGTTACAACTTTTGACTCTTCTCCAAAACTTTCGGCGGACCGGCATTGGACCGTAGATGGGCGACAGTCGTCACGGACATCTCTCGCCCAATTACGGTCCAATGCCGGTCCGCCAAAAGTTTTGGAGCTTATCCTACACGGTATGATACATGTCGATCCAATCACAGGCCAATGTCGGTGCACTCATAGTCCGATGTCGGCCAGTTCTCAGCCCAATGCCCGTCAAGTATCCGTCAAATTCATGTCAGTTATCCGTCAAATTCCGGTCAATTATTCGTCAAATGCCGGTCAAGCCCTAATCCTGTCATTTCGAAGTCCATTGTCGGTCATAACTCTTTCCATACCAAACGTTGTCATACAATGCTCAGGGCCCACAACTAAAAACTTCTAGGTCCCCTTCTATCCACAAAAAGTCAAATATCCATATACGTATTTATTCAAACTGGACTGCACAAGATCGAGTATAAAACAGTATGGTATACACGTAACATAGAACGAGAGAGAAACATGAAGAGAGGTACAAACAAAAATGGTTATTACTAATTTTCGTGTAGTGCGTGCACAAAAACCATTCCAAGCCATGCGTAAGTCAAGTCGACGGACAATCACACCACAAACGTTGAAACGGACGAGACAAGACACAAAGGACATTAGACGATATTGTTGTTAGGGAGTGTCCCTAGCAAGTGAGCTACGCGTCTGAATCATCTTGTGTTAGTACGAGCCTTCTTGTGATGATGTTGTTAGATCAAAGTGTGTTCAAAGCAGTGAGAAGCGATTCAATGTACACCAGAATCATGTAAAATTTGAAGTAATTGCTTCATTAGAATCTTCCATTGTCAAAAAAAAACAATGAATTGTGATAATAACTTCTTGATTTCAACAGAATTTGATAAATTAAACATGTAAAGTATTTTCAAAATACAACATTTTTAACAGACAAGGCTTGCTGTAAAAGTTAAATTAAGCTTAGTTCAATCCAAAACGATTAAAAGCATAGAAATCGAGATTTCTCAGATCAAAACCATTCTTACTTTATGAAAATTTGGAAAAAATAGCATTTTTCCCAGAAATATCGTCATTTTTGGTGTACATTGATCACTTATGTGCAAAAAAAATTGGCCAAATTATTAGGATGGTGGCAAATTTTCGATTGAAATCACAAACTTATAGTCTTCTGGGAACAGTTCGCGTGCACGGGGAAGAAGAAGTTTGTACGTCTGCTTTACTGTTACTTCTGCAGCTCCGGCAACATCTCCGATTTCTGGAAGGAAAATGGTTAAATTACTTGATTTTCGAGTTTCTGAGATGCTTTTAAACGAACATACAGACAAAACTTGTATTTTTTGTTCATGACTAAAATTTCAAAAAATACTTAGAATTATAAGATTTAAAAATTTTTGTTTAATGAACACATTAAATTAATCACATTAAAAAAACAATTAAAAACGATTGTAAACAGGAAGATAGAGGGGAAGAGAGAGAGAGAGAGAGACCGCTGTCTATCTCATCCTGCCTAGCAAGAAACTTTGCCTCTGTTCCCTCTGGAACGAGAGAAAGAGGTTTAGACGGATAGAGAGTATATTGCAAACATGCTGCGTTGAGACTTTTACATCAACTTCGCTGTTCTATTCATTCAATTTTCTGACTTTTTGTGGAATTTTTAACTTTTGAACAAACTTAAATTTGAAAAAATTCTAAAAAATGCAAAAACTAAACCAACAGGAACAAAGTGAGAAAGAGAGAGAGACAGTAAAAAAAAACGAAAATATTACCTTTCGCAGATCTAACTTCAGAAGAACACTGTGAAGCCATGTAGATTGCAGCAGCCGCAATCGATACTGGTGAACGTCTGAAACAATGAAAATTGTATTTTTTTCCTGTACTTAGGCTTGATAGAACTTATTTATTTCCTATTAAAATGTTCTGAAACCTTTTGAAGATTTAAATTTGTTAGAGGAAATGGTGTCCCATTTTGAAATTAAAAAGCCATTGGATATTACAGAGGTTATTCATCAATGAAGAAAAAACTATTCAAATTCGATTCTAGAACTTTCACTTAAAAGTGCAAATTTACATTTTCATTAGGCTACTACACATGTCCTGCTGGTCTTTGTGAAAGTACAAAGTGTGTACGAAGACCAGGAAAAAAGAAACAAAAAACCAAAAAATACCCCGCAACAAGATCCAACTCCAATGCGCGTCTTGCAATCTTCGTGGCTGCACTCTGAAAAATCTTGCTTCATAAGGAAAAAGTGCAAAAATTACCTGTACAGAGTTTGGAAGGCTGAGATTTCCACAGAATCGAGACATGAAATCGGCTGAGGTGATCTGTTCAAGGTTGGTTTCAAGACTTCTGACGATTTGCTTGAAGCATCTTCCGATTTCCTTCTTCTGGACACGAGACACAGCGCAAATTTCTGAAAAAGTTGTATTTTTCAAGTTTTCCGTCAAAGTTTCGTTGGAAATGGCTTCATATCCGGTTATTATTGATATTTCTTCTCGGAAGTAGACTTGTTTCAGTTACTTTTCTTGTTCTTTCAAAAACGGTTCCGTTAACGTTATTTTTTTTTTAAGATCGCTTCATTTTAGTTATTTTTCGACTAAAATTCATTACTTTGTCCTTAGCTAGGATAGATAATTCTTAAAGAACTCATTCCAATTTTTAGTAGTATAAATTCACCTTTGAACGTTCTAGGAACTCCGTCTTTTCTGCAAGCAATGTAAAGACAAGCTGCTGCTTGCGCTTCACTGTTCTTTCCTTTCAGAGCTTTGCTGTCCAAAACTTCTTTGAATATGCGCGAGGCGTTGTCCTGAAAAATAATTAATTCAACTTTCTCTGCAATCAAATTTTTTTCTAGGTCAACTGAACTACGGAAACATCAAAAATCCAGAAACCAAACCTGAATATTCTTCGGTAAATGAATTCTCTCACTCATTTCACGAATAACACTCATCGCCTGAGTCATCTGTCGGTCGGTGTTGTTCATCGACTTTCTCTGTGAGTTCATCAAACTGAAAAATGAAATTATAACGCTTCAAGATGAGAAATAAAACCTAGAGTCACCATCGGAGGCGCCGAATCCAACAGCAATGGAAGTTGACAGATCACCACTGGAAAGAAGTGGATTCTCCGGAGCACCAACACGAGATGGATCATTCGAGCTTCTTTCATTGGAAAATGATCTCCATTCTGTACCGACATCAACAAGTCTGGATATCATAATCAAAATTGATTAAAAAACTGTGAATCACCTATCTCCAACAACTAATCCACACATTGGACATATAAGATCACCAGCACGATGGTCTTCGATCAAATGAGCATCTGGATGAACAGGACACTGGACTGGAGCAGACATTCTGAACTTATAAGGAAGTTAGAAAAAAGTCTTTAAGATTCGTAAGTGAAGAAACAGTTTAAAACAGGATGAGTTTTTACAAGTTCGATAGAAAAACATCAAAATAGAGCGTATTCAATTCTTATCATAAAAGAAAATGATTCACGGGACTGTTTGTGCCAGTTGCGAAAGTCGACGTTTGAAAAGAAAAAAAAACGTTGCAGTTTAAATCGACAGCGCGATTTGCAGGGGAGCACGTTTGCGTCGGCTTTACTTTAATCCTTTGTTCCGTTCCACATATCTTCCTCTACCTGTAAAAAAGTCTGACCTCCGTAAATTGGTTACTATGTACTGTAGCAGTTTCGCCTTGAAACACAAGAACGATTAAGTAATGCGCCTTCAATTTCAATGGACTGAAAGTAAGAATAATAATGTAAATCCACAAAGATCTAACTGTTCGTTGTGAGAGTCCCGACTCTCACCGTACTCATTCTGCAAAATTGAGATTAGAGCGCGTTTGAAAACGGCCATGCTTCTAGCGATATATGTGTGATAACAACTGGATAATAAATAATTTATTGATGATATCTGAATATTTATCTTCCGAGGAGAAGTCCGGTGAGTAGTCCTGGTCCGTATCCTCCTGAATTCAACTTTTATCGGTTTTCTAAACCCAGTTCTCCTACCGTATCCATATGGCCCATAACCACCGTAACCACCTCCAAATCCTCCATAAGGACCACCTCCAAATCCACCTGGGCCGCCTCCGAAGCCTCCTGGGCCACCTCCAAATCCACCTGGGCCGCCTCCAAAGCCACCACCTGGACCACCAGGTCCACCACCGAAGCCGCCTCCTGGACCACCTGGTCCTTGAGCGAAGCAAAGAGCAACTACGGCGGATATGAGAATTATGAATTTCATCCTGTAATGGTAGTTTTCATATTCTAAAAGGATTTGATGAAGTTGACTTGGTTCTGCTGGACTTGTAACTAGTTTCAGTTGAAAACGGTCCACAGGGGACCTAGCACATATTGTCGTATGAAATTTCACGTTCTGTATGTTAAAGCTATATAGAGAATCTTTACTAAATCATACACTATGGGGATAAAACTGCTAATGTGTACTTACAACTTCAGAATCAACCATTGGACTAGGGATGGGTAAATCGCCAGTCATTGGCTAACCATTCGCTGTCTTCTTTTCGTTAGCGAATTGCATTGGCGAGCGATTGGCTATTCAATCAGCCAGCGCCTGGAGTTCCGCTTTTTCGTTGAAAAAATTGTTTTTCAGGGTTCATTATGGAATCTGAAATTCGATTCCGACGACGTCGTCGATGACATCGTTGGTGGCACCGTCGACGTCGTCAGAATCAGTTGTCAGATTAGGTTTTCCTTTTAAACAAACTAGTGCTTCTGCTCAAAACGAATACGACTCCAAAATTTAACCTAGAGAGATATGACCTACTATGACTAACAACTGCCTTCAGAATGAAAAGATTTTGGCAAAACTGAAGAAACAGAACTACGAAATGAATCTTAACGATAATCCTGAACAAGGTAAAAATGTTGAGACAATGAGAATAAGTGATAAAAGATCCGCATCGAAGTGAGTGATCATCATTTATAGGGGTTGATACGCACGGCACGATCCAGTTTCGTCGAAGGAAAAACGGCAAACTTTATGTGGGAATTATTCATAATACAGAAACGTTTATCTGCCAAGGAGAAGTCCGGTGAGAAGTCCTGGTCCATAGCCACCTCCTGAATATAACTAGTATTAGACTTTCTTATTTCGAATCGTCTAGCTTGACCATTGTTAGTAACAAAAATATTTATTTTCAATCCAATCCAATTAACACATATATCGCTAGAAGCATCGCCGTTTTCAAACGCGCTCTAATCTCAATTTTGCAGAATGAGTACGGTGAGAGTCGGGACTCTCACAACGAACAGTTAGATCTTTGTGGATTTACATTATTATTCTTACTTTCAGTCCATTGAAATTGAAGGCGCATTACTTAATCGTTCTTGTGTTTCAAGGCGGAACTGCTACAGTACATAGTAACCAATTTACGGAGGTCAGACTTTTTTACAGGTAGAGGAAGATATGTGGAACGGAACAAAGGATTAAAGTAAAGCCGACGCAAACGTGCTCCCCTGCAAATCGCGCTGTCGATTTAAACTGCAACGTTTTTTTTTCTTTTCAAACGTCGACTTTCGCAACTGGCACAAACAGTCCCGTGAAGTACGGTAGGCCTACCCTAGGGCCGGGACTCTCACAACGAACAGTTAGATCTTTGTGAATTTAAATTATTATTCTTACTTGCAGTCCATTGAAATTAAAGGCGCATTACTTAAATCGTTCTTGTATTTCGAGGCGAAACTGCTACGGTACTAAGTACCCGATTTACGGAGGCCAGACTTTTTTACAGGTAGAGGAAGCTATGTGATTCAGGATTGACAATTACTATTTACTAACAAGGGTTAAGCATTCAAAACTGATTTTTGAATTTATTTTGAACGCGCGAAAAAATTCCACAGGAGAATTTCCAAATGCCCACTGAAGACATCCGAATTTTACCAAATTACAAATGATGTTTTGATCTACCTGAACCACAGTCACCCCTACCGTATGGATTACTACTCAATTATAAGATCTCAGAGTTGTCATGGTCTTTCATTTCCTTTTCTAACTACCGTAACCACCTTGTGATCTACCCAAACCACAGTAACCCTTACCATATGGTCCATATCCACCGTAACCTCTGCCGTATCCTCCATAGCCACCACGTCCGTATCCACCATATCCTCCATATGGTCCTCGTGGGCCACCACCGTAAGGTCCGCCTCCGTATGGTCCCCATTGGGCCATTGCGATGGCGACTAGTAACAGAAGGATGATGACTTGTTTCATTCTGAAAAACTTTCATGTTTAAAAAGCAGGAACATTGAAAACTTGGTTAGAGGCGGAAGGAGTGACTAACTTCAATGAACTTGTCACAATTTCATAACAACAGAGTAGACCTAGATTCTAGCTTATTTTAATTCTTGCGACAGCAAATTTATCTCGGTGAAAATAAAGATAGCCCCGTTTTCAGTGTGTTAATAGTGATTTTCAAGAGAAAAGTGTTCTTGAGGTTCACAAATAGACAAAAAAAATACGAACGCTATTTTTGAGACATACTTGAGCACTTTAACAGTAACAGAAAAGTAACAAAGTTATATGGCTCATGAATAGAGCATGCAGAACTAAAGTACTCCTCATGAACGGATCGAAATTCAACTGTTTGTGACTGTACTTAAATTGAAGAAGAAAACCATAAAAATCCATTAGTAATGAACCCAATAAGGTGAAATCAGGCAACTTCAACAGGAAAAAGGAAGGAAGTGAAGGAAAACGGTGGAGATCGGAAAATCAAGTCAGAAAACTGTTAACAGAAGGCACAAGTCGATCTTTTATACCCTTTGATAAGCAAGTCAGAAGGTGAACCTCTTGTGGAGACTGTATGTTGTAGTGATATTTTGTTCTCTATCTATCACTTGCCCCATGCACTTCGCCTAATTCCACTGGTCGTTATGTATCACTCGCGATTTCTGTGAATACAAACTTCTTTGTCTTGAATGGAAGATTTCGGTATGATCCGGTGAGTACGGTAGAAATTACAGTAGTCAGGAGAATGACAATATCTGATTCACATTTGAATCAATATTTTTGAATTCTGAGGAATAGGGTTTCTTTCAACTGCACATATCTTCCTCTACCTGTAAAAAAGTCTGGCCTCCGTAAATCGGGTACTTAGTACCCTAGCAGTTTTGCCTTGAAATACAAGAACGATGTACGTAATGAGCCTTTAATTTCAATGGACTGAAAGTAAGAATAATAATTTAAGTCCACAAAGATCTAACTGTTCGTTGTGAGAGTTCCGACTCTTACCGTACTCATTCTGCAAAATTCAGATCAGAGCGCGTTTGAAAACGACCATGCTTCTAGCGATATATGTATGTGCAACTGTTTTTATTCTACACGCTTCACTTTTAGATCTATTAATTCTCCTGTCAAATCTAGTTCGTTTTTACTCACCTGAGGTAGTGTACGGTAGTCTTTAAGTTTTCGCGAGACCAATGTTCCAGAAGTGCGAATTTTCACTTCGACTTTACCTGTACTTCACAATCTCATGAACCTGAAACAGTATCATGAGCATTTTTGATGATTCAGACTCTTGTCTAGTTCCGTCTTCTAACCTTTATATTTCATCAATCCAACCTCATTCACCCCCTCTCTTTTTTTTCTCTCTCTCTCTTTCTCGATTACGAGACGAATGGTGCTTCGAACCATTGCGAACCACTTTATGACAAGATTCGAATATTCACTGACAAACACAAACAATTTTTGTTTCGAAATTACGATTTCTCTTTCCATCTCTCTCTTCCCCCCTCTCTCTCTCTCTCCCTCTCTCTCTGTCTCTCTCTCTCTCGCTCTATTTCTTGTCCTCTCTCTCTCCTCTACTCTTGATGAATGTTTCAACCATCGGAACCATGATCAATAAATTATTGAACAGTTCTACGTGGACGCTCAAGAGACAGGAAGTTATAACCTGACTCTCTGTACGTTCATCGTATCACGATTCGTTGACGGTATCTAGGTCTCGTTGTTTATCACACAAGATACAAATCTCATAGATCACCCCTCCTCTCTCTCACCCTCTCTCTCACTCTCTCTCACTCTCACTCTCTTTCTCTCTCTCTCTCTCTCTCTCTCTCTCTCTCTCTCTCTCTCTCTCTCTCTCTCTCTCTCTATCTATCTATCTTTTTTCACATCAAGAGGGCTACGGCGAAAAAGTTTATTATAATCGGACATATTTACATTTACTTTCCGAACAAAAGTCCACCGATAAGACCTCCTGGTTGGTATCCGTATCCTGAATAGGTTTATTATGTATAATTATTATCGAGAAAGAATAGAAGAAAGGAAAGACGAGAATTCTAGAAAGGTGACACTCTCAACGCCCAAATACGTTATGAAACGTTGGAAAGCTTTGGAATCGAGAAATCTTTCGTATTTTTCGATGAACACTGCTGGTTTGCAAGTTAGAAGTTGTAAGATGGCTTTCAGGCCGTTTTGATAAGACGCCTACTTGCTGAAAAAGGGCTGTGGAAAGAGAGTGTGACCAAATTTCGTTTTTCATAAGGAATAGAACTGATTGTCTTCGGGAATAGAACCAACGCTCTGTGCAGTGGTAAACAGAAACGTTATCCACTACACCACTCGAGCAAAGAAATCGACTCACCGCTCATTCCATAGGGTCCCCATCTTCCGTATCCTCCTGGGCTGCCTCCCCATCCACCTCGGTTTCCCCATCCACCCCATCGGCCGAATCCTGGTCCACCTGGTGGTGGTCCCCATTGGGCGGCGACGACTGCGATCAGGGCGACGATGAGAAGAAGGAAAGAGAGAAGGTTGGCCATCTTGTAGCACAAAACAGAATGGACTGAAGTGTGATGCTGATGGGGTGGTATTTATACTCGTCGCCCGATGATGTCCGATACCGTTCTTTGCCGTCACCAACGAGTTTTCTGGCTGTTTGATAAAAAAGAAGTTGAGAGAGAGAGAGGGGGAGAGGGAAGAAGACAGAGAATTTGTGTTTTCTGCGCGCACCGTTTATGAGTACAGGTTCGTGTTTGTGTAGAGAGGTGACTGAGAGAGACGAGAGAGAAAAATAGTTTTTATTTGTTTGAATTAGATTTTAATCACTTCTTTAATTGAGAAGTTATACTGGTTCAGCAAGTATCATTGCCTCGAGCCATAGAAAACCACTTGATGACGAGTTTCGAATATTAACTGACAAACAATCTTTTTGGAATTTTTGTTTCGAAATTACGATTTCTTTCTCCATCTTTCTCTCTCTCTCTCTCTCTCTCTCTCTCTCTCTCTCTCTCTCTCTCTCTCTCTCTCTCTCTCTCTCTCTCTCTCAAGTTACCGTAATCAATAGTCATGGTCAGAAAATTTGTTACTCGACGATTCTGTCAGACTCGATTGTTTTCGATTGATAACAAGGTCACAACTTCTCTGCCCAACTTCGTGACGATCTTTACGAAGTTTGGATTCAAGGTGCACACGTTTTGACGTGATTCTGAGCATTCGATCTGAAGTTACAGTAGTAGCATGACGTCATGAAATGGCTCGAATTAAACTATCTTTAACTCGAATTGCAAAGCTTTCCTTGTAGCGAGACCAAGATGAATGCTTTCAGAAGGCTGAATTCACTCTTGATGTGCTTATTTTTTTGAGACAGTGCTTGTATCATAATTGTTGGACCAGTCAACTTCCGCGATGTTTGTAACTTCTAGAGCTTTCCCAGGAACGACACCAATTTTGGCGTATTTTACCCGTTTGACTGTGCCTATTCTTCTGGGACACACCTCACGACAGTTTCAGAATCTTCTTATTGAACTCTCCAAGTTAATCACGTCTTCAAAGTCACCAAAGAAGACGTCATTCAGCGATCAATATTTGGGGAATTACAATGACATTTGGTTGATGAATGACCCTGTGTGCGAAGATAGAGATAGAGAAGGTCTAACGGGAAGTGATTTTCTCGTCACAAATAAAACAAAACGGGAATGTCCTTGAGGAACATGGATGTACGATGTGTCCCAGAACAATATAGCTACTTGGGGCTTCTTCACGATCTGTCCCAGAATAATAGATCCATATTTGTTTCCTATAGAGTGTCTCTGAAAAATACAGCCAACTAGTCTGACCAGTTAGAATATTTATTGCGAGAAATCGATTGTGAAACGGGTGAAAAATTATCCAGCTGCAGTGGTAGCCGCTGCAGCCGTTGTAGCTCCAGCCGCTGCAGTAGTTGCTCCAGGAGCCGATGTGGCTGGAGCACCACCACCACCTCCACCACCACCACCACTGGCTCGTGAACATTCAGACCAACCCTGAAAGTACTCTTTGTTGACAGTTATCAAGTTGCACAAACCGATGCAGGGTATCTCCTTCTACAACCATTCACACATCCATCAACCTGTGCTGCAGCACCACGACGACATGTTCGAACACACTCAATGTACGCTGAATGGATAAGTCTGCGGTGGTAGTGTGGTGGTTAAAAACTTTTGTTTATTACTGTACAAAGCAACAGTTCAACTCTACCAGGCGTCCCAATCAGTGTTACTCTTGTCGAAAAGATTCCACTGTTTCTGTTGAAGAGACAAGCCAAATTCAAGACTTGAGCACTTTTCAGCAGATTTATTACTATTTTCCCGCTTTTGTTTTTTTTGTAAAATCTAATTTCTTACTCAAGTTGTTTGAAATTGTGATTTTAAAAGTAACGTATAACAAGCATCGTTACTTGAAAAATGATATCCGGCACTGTTTTGTTATTTCAAAAAAATTCTCGCTGGAAATGGGAGGGTTTAAACTTTGTGCTCCAATAAAATGGAAAAACTACCTCTTAAATTATCCGAATAAGCTGGAGCCTGAGCACGACAGGTTAGAAGGCACAAGCCGAACAGGACGGTAGCCAGGAGGAACAACTTCATTGCTGACTTGTTCACTAACCAAATCAGGGGTTTTTTATACTGTCTTGAACTGATAGCTTAAAACCCTCTTGAAACAATAAAAGGTTAACCAAAGTGTTTGGCATGGGCTAGTACGTCACTATTGTAAGGTCTCATGGTACATATGAGGTACTCCTAGTGATTAGAGATCAGTGGTCACTAGTAGTACTTTAGTAACACCATGCGACGTAGTAAATCTGTGCCAAACAGCTTCTGACCTTTTATTGTTTCAAGAAGATTTCACGCTATCAGTTCAAAACAAACTCTCACAACATAGCAACAAGCAGTATAAAAGCTCGTGTCTAAAATTGATGAACAGCAATGAAGTTGTTCCTCCTGGTCACCGTCCTGTTCGGCTTGTGCCTTCTAACCTGTCGTGCTCAGGCTCCAGCTTATTCGGATAATTTAAGAGGTAGTTTTTCCATTTTATTGAAGCACAACGTTTAAACCCTCCCATTTCCAGCGAGATTTTTTTTGAAATAACAAAACAGTGCCGGATATCATTTTTCAAGTAACGATGCTTGTTATACGTTACTTTTAAAATCACAATTTCAAACAACTTGAGTAAGAAATTAGATTTTACAAAAAAAAACAAAAGCGGGAAAATAGTAATAAATCTGCTGAAAAGTGCTCAAGTCTTGAATTTGGCTTGTCTCTTCAACAGAAACAGTGGAATCTTTTCGACAAGAGTAACACTGATTGGGACGCCTGGTAGAGTTGAACCGTTGCTTTGTACAGTGATAAACAAAAGTTTTAACCTCCACACTACCACCGCAGACTTATCCATTCAGCGTACATTGAGTGTGTTCGAACATGTCGTCGTGGTGCTGCCGCGCAGGTTGATGGATGTGTCAATGGTTGTAGAAGGAGATACCCTGCATCGGTTTGTGCAGCTTGATAACTGTCAACAAAGAGTACTTTCAGGGTTGGTCTGAATGTTCACGAGCCAGTGGTGGTGGTGGTGGAGGAGGTGGTGGTGCTCCAGCCACATCGGCTCCTGGAGCAACTACTGCAGCGGCTGGAGCTACAACTGCTGCCGCGGCTACCACTGCAGCTGGATAAATTTTTACATTCGCTTTCCGCCAATAAATATTTTATCTGCTCAAAATGAGTGGCAACATTCTTCCGAGACACTCTATAGGAGACAAACATGACTATATTTTTCTGGGACGTGAGGAAGCCCAAGCTATCTTTTTGTAAATTCATGTTCTTTATGGTTGAACCAGTCATTGGGGTTTCCTTTATACACACATTCTTTATTCCACAAAATTCAAGTTTTTTAACGTTTAAATGCTTCTTGGAGGTCTCCCTCCACCACGAGGGGGTCCACCAGCAGGGTGTGGTTGTGCTCTGGCGATATTGGCGCATTCAGACCAGCCCTGAAACATTCAGATGAACTGAATTTCCCGGATTTTAACTAACCGCAGGTGGATGAGATCGTCTACATCCGTTCAGACATCCGTCAATACCAGGACCAGCGTCGCGACGACAGATTCTAACGCATTCGACGTAAGCTGAATGAAGGTGATCAAGAACTATTTTTGTGTTGCAGTACCTAGTATTAACCCCTTCAAAATTATATTTTTAAAAATTGAATCTACAAGAGCTATCTTCCAGTTGACAACGCAGCACGTTCACAGTTGACTCTTTTACCGCCTGGGGTATTTTTCTCTCGCTAAAGAAGGAGAATTTTCTTGCAATAGAGGTTATTTCTCTCTCTCTCTCTCTCTCTCTCTCTCTCTCTCTCTCTCTCTCTCCCTCTCTCTTTCTCATGCATTTCCAGGTTGCTGAGACAACCTTGGTTTTCAGCATCTTCGTCGATTCAAAATGTGCAGTTTTCGTGTCCCCTTCGTGGCATTTCAGTACCGATTGAATTTTTCCTACACGAAATCATCACGCAGATCCGGCTAAGTCTCACTTATGAATTCCAATAACGCAGAAGATTCAACTCACGTCTCAATCCGTCAGAAAAAGCTGGGGCCTGAGAACGACAGGTCAGAAAGCACAGGGCGAACAGGAAAGAAACTAGAAGGAACAACTTCATTTTTGAGTTGCTCCAACCATTCAACCACAGTATTTTATATCCCCAAATGTTTTGACACGAAAACTTTGTATTTTGTGGGAAAAACACGTCTTCGAAGGTAATTGACGACAATTAAAAAGTTTCAAGTCAACAATTAGCTCTTCAACTGGTACCTGGGGTGTCCCAGTGAAATAGAACCGACATTTTTTGTTAGAACAGTGGTTGCAATCTTTTCCAGTTTTTAGAATTATCAAAATTTCATTTGATTCAATCGGTTCTTGTGTTAATTTCTATTCGGATATTAACTCAAACCTCATATTAGTAGTATAAATACTCTTGCAATGGTCAGGGTCCGACAACTCCTTAAAGTCCTCAAGTTTTC
This sequence comes from Caenorhabditis parvicauda, assembly GCA_963978915.1. NCBI lineage: Eukaryota > Metazoa > Nematoda > Chromadorea > Rhabditida > Rhabditidae > Caenorhabditis > Caenorhabditis parvicauda. The sequence goes on along the minus strand of OZ022250.1, from coordinate 2,720,164 downwards.
CACATTAGCCCCCTACTTTAGGGCCTTCAATATTTTTGTGCTGCCAATCATTATGTACTGTACGGAAATATTTGCTCCTCCACTGTCATCTAAAGCCGCAAAGTTACTAGAACAGCCATTAAAATACTATTCTCGTATAGTTTTTTGTCGTCTGAATATAAAATTCTCGTCATATAACCACCGACTCTCTATTGCAGGCTATCCTAGTATCTTTCGAGAAAGAACTAACCGTATTCTACTAACTCTCGCCAAGATCTTGTTGAAATTAACCTATTACCCGAACTTAGGCAGCTATTTAAGGTTAAGTAGATCCCAACGCAGACCCTGGTGCATTTCTCTCAACCCTAATATCACCAGTCCTTTTTTGTCAACCGCGGTGCCCATATGGAATCGTGTCTGTCATTTATTTCCTAATGAGTTGAGACTGGGCGATGTCAAGAGAATCGTTAAAACTCTACCAAACTCAAAATTATTCTCTGACATTCCCCAGAATCTCCTTTGATTGTGGCCGTTCTGGCCACCTCCTCCAACTCATTTCCGAAAATTTAGAAATTCCACTGGAAATTCCATCAACGGTATCTAACGGTCAACAACAGTTCTGGATGACTACAGAGATTAGCTCCTCTCTCTCTATCGTCTACAGCTCTCATAATTATTATTTTAATTTCAATTCCTAACCCTTGTTATATTAACTGATGGGAACCTCTAAATTACGGTCGAAAACAATTTGTCAGATAACTGGTTGGAATTGATCTGAATATCCTGGTCGAACAACTAACACCAATGTTCTATCACTACTAACACTCATATTCAGTTCTTTTCCTTCTGGTAATTTGACAATGTTATCCAACGTTTTTTTTGCAAAAAATCGCACAACTGTCCTGACCGGAGCAGAATTTTTAAAAGGTTCTCCTACGGTTCCCAATCCCATTATTCTGTGCTCGTGGCGGCTATTGCTGGTCGTCATGAAGGTTATGAACTTATTCTTAATGAATAAAGTTATTATATTAAAAAAAAACTCGACAACATTTTAATTAAAATTAATATATCAACAGTTTATTCAAATATCAGTCACTGGTCTTTTCTTGAGATGCTCTTTGAGAGCTGGAACGTTGATAACCTTCTCTCTGTAGGCGGCCACTTCGGGGTATTGTTCCAAGAAGTCTGGTATCCATGCAAGATAAGTGGTCAGGGAGTCCACAATGAAAAGATCTGCATAGGTGAGACCACCGTCTACAAGGAATCCCGATTGACTTTTCTTCAGAAAGGTTGTTACAATGGCTAGAAAGTTGTCTCTAGCTGCTAGCATTTTAGGTTCTTCTTCAGTCAAATCGAGTTTCTTGATGCCTGAAAAGTTATTCCTCTCTCTCTCTCTCTCTCTCTCTCTCTCTCTCTCTCTCTCTCTCTCTCTCTCTCTCTCTCTCTCTCTCTCTCTCTCTCTCTCTCTCTCCCTCTCCCTCCCTCTCTCTCTCTCTCTCTTCCTCTCTCTAGAAAAAAAATTAATATAGAGTTGAGTGAGGCACCAAAAAAATTAACTCTGAATGTACTCCGGAATTAACTCTGAATGTACTCCGGAATTAACTCTGAATGTACTCCGGAATTACCTCTGTGATCGTTGAACTTTATATGAAGTTAAGTCCGGAGTACATTCAGAGTTAATTGTTTTGGTGTCAATTAACTCTATATTAATTTTTTTCTAGAGTCTCTAAAACTCACCAACTTTGGTATAAAAGAAGCCAGACGCAGCGGAATAAAAGTCCTTGTAAAGCTCGGCCAAAGCGTCAACTGTTGCCGCCTCCAAGGGATTCTTCCCAGAGTAACCGAATCTTCTCGCCAGGTATCTCGTACAAGCAAGTGATTGTGGAATCTTGTAGCCGTTGTCTTCTAGCACGGGCATCTGGCCGAAGGGCATGTCTGAACTTCTCTGCTTTTGATATGTCTGTAGGAGAAGTCTGACGTTTCTAACAATATCAAGGCTCATCCAGATCATCAAATGCAGCAGACTCAAATCTACTTGTCCGAAAAGTTTCAGCTAGATAGGTCTGCTAGGCACTATTTTCTAGCAAATCAGACTTATCTCTGGGAGATCAAATCGATTACTGTAACTTCAATTCTTTTTGGGAAAGATATTCTTTAACTTTCTCAATCTGTCATATTTTGAGAAATGACCTCATCCCGCATCTGGAGTAGGTCAAAAATTGATTACTGTAAAATGAAACAGTAAATTTTGGCCTGCTCTATAAAACATCATATCAGGGATGGCGAGAGTGAACAAAAAACAATTTTCAACGTAACTGTAACATTCTTTGAGGAGACTAACCAGTATTAAAAAATGTAATTAAGCTCTTTCTTTGATAATTTTTTGTGATTTTTGACCAACCTTCCTTCACTTTTGGGATGGCCGAAAGTTTTACACTGTGTAACTACCGGAGTGAAGAAGCTAACCTTTCTTATAAGTTGGCCATTCTTCTGGTGTCACCCTGATGTCTTCGTACTCGACACCAGCCAGAGCGAATATCTGTCTTGCTGCTTCAGCTAGATTTCTGAGAGGGAAGTAGTAGAGTTTGAAGCTCTGGCTGCTCATGGTGGGAAGTGAAACGAAATGAGCACCGACGGGCTTCGTTCAGCTCGTAGAAGTTAATTATCACCATTTCGCCATGGTAACCTAATGTGAATGTCAATTTTTGATCTCGAGCGGAAGAAAGGAGAATAGAGGAGGAAGAAAGAAGAGAGAGAGAGAGAGAGAGAGAGAGAGAGAGAGAGAGAGAGAAAGAGAGATAGAGAGAGAGAGAGAGAGAGAGAGAGAGAAAGAGAGAGAAATGTAAACAAATAGACTTTTCAAATAGATTCTAGTTCTTCGAAGTAGCTCGCATGCATCATTTATTTTAGAAAACAACAAACACATAGAAATATTACATGTTATTATTTTATCCAGAAGCAGCAGTAGTAGCAGCGGCAGCTCTGGTGGTAGCACCACCGGCGGCAGCACGTCTTGTAGTGGCCCTCCTGGCGGATGTCACCCGACGGGTGGCTCCGCGAGCTCCACCACCTCCTCCACTGGATCTGGAGCACTCTTCCCAGCCCTAAAATTGTGTTTTTGTGAGCGTTTCGGGCAAAAATGAAACACAAATTGAGTTTCTCACAGTAACTATTGTTTGATCTACCCGGATTCAACGCCTTCTCTTGTTCATTAGCTACTAGCCATCATCCTCTCATATTCTAAACATAACGAGACGAACCGAAGAAGGATGTCTCCTTCTACACCCATCTATACAAGAATCCAGATGGTCGGCAGAATCGCGATGACATCCACGGACACACTCAATGTATTCTGAAAACTGTCATTGATCATCGTCAAGACGTTTAGGTTACCTCTCAAGCCAGCTGAATAAGCCTGTTGAGACTGAGCACGGCATGACAGAAGGCACAAGGCAAACAGGACGGTAACCAAGAGGAACAACTTCATTGCTGACTTGTTCATCCATCCCAATCTCGAACTTTTATACACACCGTGTTGTTTTCCATGTAACTTACGTACAATGTGCTCTGCGGCTGATAAAGTCTCAAACGATCAAGTTGAAAGTGCGGTTATCGTTCACCGAAAGGTCATTCAAAATCAAAACAACATGTTGTGACGTAATTATAACAATCAAAATCCGATGTCTGAACGTTTTATTGAAAAAAACGAAACTTTCCCATTTACAGTAATTCCAACTTGTCTCGTGCAAACGTGCCTCTTTAACAAGAAAAGTTTGGATAAGGAAAATAAGACAAATTGTAAACTGTAGAGTTTCTATTTTTTAATTTCACCATTTCAGGAAGATGACGATGATTTTCCGGTATAGTATAATACTCACTTCTTCAGATACTTCAGAGATCCATTGTTCGCGTTGTCATGTGACGGCGTGGATCAGAAACTTCCAGGTTGAACGGTCCTTTGCCAACGTAGACCACGGAGTCTTTCTCACCAGTGTACCAGCACGTCTTCTCTGACCAGACATGGAACGGATGTGAAGAAAACCGTCTCTCGCTTTGACGATGTCGTCGCTCCATCTCAGAGGAGGTCTACCTGCTTTCTTTTTCTGACCCAAGGGTGTCCACTCGGTGACTTTTCTTGACTATCGGCTAGGCGGTTGTCGAGCAACATGATGCTTCATATTTATTGAAACAAAGTAAAAGAGGGTCAACAACGCCTACTGGAACGCCAGGAACACTCTCCACTCCTGCACAATAGAAGACTACAACCCGGGATACAGAAGGTACAATGTGATATTTTCCTTTATTTCCGATTACCTGACCATCTGATTAAGTAATCTCCACTCACATCCACTTCGTTTTAGATCTGTTTATTCATCATGAAGTAGATTTCTTCAGACAGACAAAATCATCACCAACAGCAGTTTATGATGGTGCCTTCACCTGTGAGGATTTTCCTTTTACCAGCAAAGCGGTAGGAATGATCCATTTCTGAAAAAATCCTTCGAGTCCATGAAAAAAATTAACTTACCGAAATTTCGGATAACCCAGTGATTCACAGATCTCTGCGGTCACCTTGTAGTTTACAGTTGCCTTATTTTCTTTTTCCAAAACTTTTTTGTTTTCTCCGAATTCTCCTATGTCTTATGTTTTATGTTTTCTTCAACGTTGGAGTAGTTTTAAAATTGAGTTTCGTCGGTTTTTCGTGTCAGTTAAAAGGGCACATCTGAACGCGACGAGTTGGAATTACTGTAAGTGGGAAAGTTCCGTTTTTTTTTTCAATAAAACGTTCAGACATCGGATTTTGATTGTTATAATTACGTCACAACATGTTGTTTTGATTTTGAATGACCTTTCGGTGAACGATAACCGCACTTTCAACTTGATCGTTTGAGACTTTATCAGCCGCAGAGCACATTGTACGGAAGTAACATGGAAAACAACACGGTGTGTATAAAAGTTCGAGATTGGGATGGATGAACAAGTCAGCAATGAAGTTGTTCCTCTTGGTTACCGTCGTGTTTGCCTTGTGCCTTCTGTCATGCCATGCTCAGTCTCAACAGGCTTATTCAGCTGGCTTGAGAGGTAACCTAAACGTCTTGACGATGATCAATGACAGTATTCAGAATACATTGAGTGTGTCCGTGGATGTCATCGCGATTCTGCCGACCATCTGGATTCTTGCATAGATGGGTGTAGAAGGAGACATCCTTCTTCGGTTCGTCTCGTTGTGTTTAGAATATGAGAGGATGATGGCCTAGTAGCTAATGAACAAGAGAAGGCGTTGAATCCGGGTAGATCGAACAATAGTTACTGTGAGAAACTCAATTTCTGTCTTACTTTTGCCCAAAACGCTCACAAAAACACAATTTCAGGACTGGGAAGAGTGCTCCAGATCCAGTGGAGGAGGTGGTGGAGCTCGCGGAGCCACCCGTCGGGTGACATCCGCCAGGAGAGCCACTACAAGACGTGCTGCCGCCGGTGGTGCTACCACCAGAGCTGCCGCAGCTACTAGTGCTGCTTCTGGATAAAATTTCTTATTCTCTTATATTTTGCAAATGAATATTAAAATACAATATTGTTCATTGTTCGCTCTCTCGCTCTCACTTCTCTGATTTCTCTCTCTCTCTCTCTCTCTCTCTCTCTCTCTCTCTCTCTCTCTCTCTCGCTCTCTCTCTCTCTCTCTGTTGTTTCAGTTGCCAGATCGTGCTAGCACCAGTGGGCAAGAGTACGTGAGCTGAGCGAGACGCAGAAATGGGGAGACAGTGTGATACTGTTGCAGTGTGTTAGAGTCTGTACACCTCTAAGCAGTAAGTGATTTTCGGCCAACTTTCCTTTACTTTTGGGATGGCCGAAAGTTTTACACTGTGTAACTACCGGAGTGAAGAAGCTAACCTTTCTTATAATTTGGCCATTCTTCTGGTGTCACCCTGATGTCTTCGTACTCGACACCAGCCAGAGCGAATATCTGTCTTGCTGCTTCAGCTAGATTTCTGAGAGGGAAGTAATAGAGTTTGAAGCTCTGGCTGCTCATGGTGGGAAATCGAACGAAAAACGAGGTCAAACATTTAAATGTGCACGAGAGTGAGGTAGAGAGAGAGAGAGAGAGAGAGAGAGAGAGAGAGAGAGAGAGAGAGAGAGAGAGAGAGAGAGAAAGAGAGAGAGAGAGAGAAAAATGTAAACAAATTTTTAAAATAGATTCTAGTCCTTCGAAGTAGCACGCATGCATCATGTACCATCTACATATCATTTATTTTCAGAAAACAACAAACACATGGAAGTACCACATATAATTTCATCCAGTAGCAGCAGTAGTAGCAGCGGCAGCTCTGGTGGTAGCACCACCGGCGGCAGCACGTCTTGTAGTGGCTCTCCTGGCGGATGTCACCCGACGGGTGGCTCCGCGAGCTCCACCACCTCCTCCGCCGGATCTGGAGCATTCTTCCCATCCCTGAAATTTTGTTTTTGTGAGCGTTTCGGGCAAAAATGAGACATAAATTGAGTTTCTCACAGTAACTATTGTTTGATCTATACGGATTCAACGCCTTCTCTTGTTCATTAGCTACTAGGCCATCATCCTCTCATATTCTAAACATAACGAGACGAACCGAAGAAGGATGTCTCCTTCTACACCCATCTATGCAAGAATCCAGATGGTCGGCAGAATCGCGATGACATCCACGGACACACTCAATGTATTCTGAATACTGTCATTGATCATCGTCAAGACGGTTAGGTTACCTCTCAAGCCAGCTGAATAAGCCTGTTGAGACTGAGCACGGCATGACAGAAGGCACAAGGCAAACAGGACGGTAACCAAGAGGAACAACTTCATTGCTGACTTGTTCATCCATCCCAATCTCGAACTTTTATACACACCGTGTTGTTTTCTATGTAACTTACGTACAATGTGCTCTGCGGCTGATAAAGTGTCAAACGATCTAGTTGAAAGTGCGGTTATCGTTCACCGAAAGGTCATTCAAAATGAAAACAACATATTGTGACGTAATTATAACATCATTGAAAAAAATGGGAATTTCGGAGTGTAAGTGCACTTACAGTAATTCCAACTCATCGCGTGCAAACGAGACGCGACGATTTTACAAGGGCTCTCCGTCTCACTTGGTGTATACACTTTACGCCTATGTGCAGACTATGTTTTTTATGTCGTACATCTTTTTTATATTGCTCATTATTATAACTATTCTATCACATAACTCTTTCATTCTGGCAAATTCATCGTCACTTGTCACTTTAAATTTTTCTTTGTGATTTTGAAGCGTTTTCTTCTCAAATGACTTCCGAAACTAAAAGAGCCATGTGAACATACACACTTTCAATAATTTCCAACATTATATTTCAGAGAGTCCATCCAACTGTTGACTGTCGTCATCTGAATTGAAGCACTGCTTATTTGCACACGGTGGGGTTTTCAATTCAGAGTTTTGTATAATAATAATTCTCAATGTGCAAAGACTTTTAAAAATTATTTCACATGTTAGGTTGAAAGGCTTGATAACAAAACATCACAACAATTCCATTTCAGGCAGATGACGATTGAATGGATTCCTGGTGTCATCAGTTGCCATTACATGCTTTCATAGGAAGTCGCGCGTGTACGATGTCGTCGAAACACTCGGTATGTTTCATTTTTCAAGCTTTAATTTATAAATAATTATGCTTCATACGTTTTGAGAGAGAAATGAAATTTTTCAGATGGAGAACGAACAGAATGTTGTCAGTGGCTCTCGCCAAGCTTTTGAAGGAAAATTTTCTGGTTTCTTCGAAGAGAGACAACCATGCCTACCAGCTCGTCAGGAACAGTTTTCGCTACTTTAAAATAGAAGACGACGACACGGAGAACCAATATCGCAACAAATACGGATTGTTCTTTTTTTTCGTGTTTAACCATCTGATTAGCCAACTCGCATTCACTTGTTCATTCACGTGCACATGATTACAAAAATAAATTGACTCATGGTAGATCTGTTTATTCATCATAACGTATACTTCTTCATATAGATAAAAATAAACACTAACAGACATGTTTGATGATGTCTAAACCGGTGAAGATTCAGGTTTTCACAACAACAAGATCGGAACTTTCTTTTTCTGAAATGAGAATTTTGCTCTATAATTGAACTAGCTTACCGCATTATCTGACAGGACTTTTGTACAGTGAGCATTCCAACAACAAAATGAAAAGCCGTGAGACATAGTGGTAGAATGTACACCACCACTGACAACATTCTGTTCGTTCTCCATCTGAAAAATTTCATTTCTCTCTCAAAACGTATGAAGCATAATTATTTATAAATTAAAGCTTGAAAAATGAAACATACCGAGTGTTTCGACGACATCGTACACGCGCGACTTCCTATGACAGCATGTAATGGCAAATGATGACACCAGGAATCCATTCAATCGTCATCTGCCTAAAATGGAATTGTTGTGATGTTTTGTTATCAAGCCTTTCAACCTAACATGTGAAATAATTTTTAAAAGTCTTTGAACATTGAGAATTATTATTATACAAAACTCTGAATTGAAAACCCCACCGTGTGCAAATAAGCAGTGCTTCAATTCAGATGACGACAGTCAACAGTTGGATGGACTCTCTGAAATAAAATGTTGGAAATTATTGAAAGTGTGTTTGTTCACATGGTTCTTTTATTTTCGGAAGTCATTTGAGAAGAAAACGCTTCAAAATCACAAAGAAAAATTTAAAGTGACAAGTGACGATGAATTTGCCAGAATGAAAGAGTTATGTGATAGAATAGTTATAATAATGAGCAATATAAAAAAGATGTACGACATAAAAAACATAGTCTGCACATAGGCGTAAAGTGTATACACCAAGTGAGACGGAGAGCCCTTGTAAAATCGTCGCGTCTCGTGCAAACGTGCCCCTATGACACTTACGCGATTTAGTTTTATTTTCTTTTTCCAAACTTTTCTTGTTTTCTCCGAATTCTGCTATGTTTTATGTTTTCTTGAACGTTGGAATAGTTTTAAAATCGTGCTTCGTCGGTTTTTCGTGCCAGTTAACCTTCTAAGTTTTTTTCTGAAATGAGTTCTTCATTGAAATTGAACTGTGAATATTTTTCCGGTTTTGCTGGTTTTTTTTCAAAGTTGTAATAATAGAAAAAAAGTGTCCTCCTCTTTGGCCTCGTTTGCCTTTCAAAAAATATATCACCGTTCAGAAATGGAACTAGAACCGCAAGAACTCCTATTTCCTTATAGAGTCGCTCCAAAACCTCTCTCACCCAATTTCTACGAAGAAGTCATCGGGACCAAATTATTGAATGATACCAGGATCACGCAAGATGATACTGCGTCTACAGAAGCTTCTTCATTTGCCACTTGTAAGTTATTTTCTTTTTTCAGAAAATTAAAAACTGTTCTAGGTTCAGAGACCCCATCCTCATCGACTACCCCAGAACTGAACGCGAATGCCATTGCGAAACAGCTTGTGGAGGAAAACAAGCGAAAAATCCAAGATGATGCGATGACCAAGGTAATTTGCTATATTTTCTGGTCGAAAATCAGTTTTTAGGTGGCCACAGCTGGGGTTAATGTGAACTATCAACAATATAGTAATCTACAGCCTATCTCCTTCGATACCTCTCTTTTCATCAAGGAGAAAGAGAAAGAAGTTTTTGGTAATTATTGAAGGAATCATGTATAAAATCTGAAGATCTCAAGAATAAATCTCACTTATTCATTTTTCTGTACTTTGTATTATTGGTTCTAACCAATTTCTATCTTGATTCCTACCTATTTTTTATTCTATCCATTTTTAACAGATGTCTGACGAGTGGGGTAACGACTGGAACACTCAAACTTGGAATACTGGGTATTCTCAGAGTCAGAATCCTGATCCTCAAGCAGCTCCAGTGCCACAGGTTCCGGTCCAGCAACCGCAACAGCAGACGTATAGGTACTTTTAATGAACGTTTCAAAATTATCCTTTAATTGTCTTGTTCTTTTATACATTCAAGCTTTTTATGCAAAAAAAAACTTGAGAATTTTTAGATTCAAAATGTAGAAGTTTCATAATATAACTTATTCCGTAAAGCGGAGTAAAGGAGAGAAAAGGAAAAAAAATGTGATAAAGTATCAAAACAATGTGTATGAAAAAAAATAAATAAAAGGGATTGAAAAATGAGGACGGGAATATGGGGGGAAGAGAAAGGAAGTCGAGTACGCATTGACTATTTTTCAATTTTTAGTAGTTCTGAAACAGAGCGTCGATCAATTCCAGAAAATATTCTCAAAAGTTTCAGTAGCCAAGACTACTACAGCCAGCAAGCCGCTTACCAGCAACCACCACAGCAGCCACAAGCTCAGCAGTACCAGAACAATTATCAACAACAACAAGGCCAGCAACAGAATGGTTTTGGACAGAGTAAGTTTTTTTTTAGAAGTTTTCCCTTGCTTAATCTAGATTTTGTACGAACTGGGTACTTCTTGAAGACGCGACGATTTCGGCTAGTTTTTCTCACTATAAACTTCGTAATTTACCCGGGTTTCCAAGACTTAGATCTTCACAAAAGTTGTTTTCCTAACCTTACCTAAGCTTATAATAAAAGGAAATTACTGTTGGCTGCAGATTGCAGATCGAGAATAGGAGATTTACATGGTGAAAATTGGGAAAAACTAGCCAAAATCTCTAAATAAATTTTTTGTACGTTATTTTGTACAAACTGGGTACTTCTTGATGTTTGGGAAAAAGTTAATTGTCTACAGGGGTATAATAATTCCTCCTACTACCTTCTGGAAGTTTTTCTCATTTGAAAAAGTTATACTCGCTTAGAGTTTGTAAAGTATTGTTGTAGTACGAATCGAAACTTTATTACGCCGTGCTACAAAGACGGGAGTGAGGAATTTGACACATCATGAAATGGTTAATTTCACAGTGTACTTGGGTATCCAAGAGTTGGCTTTTGACAAAAGTTGTTCTTTCCAACCTAACCTAAGCTTATTATAAAAGGGAATAACTGTTGGCTGCAGATTGCAGATTGAGATTAATACATGACGTCATGAACGCAGGTTTTTAGAATATGTCAAATTCCTCACTCCCGTCTTTCTAGGACTCCGTAACTTCATTGACATGTGAGCATTTCTGGATTCAGCGTCAATCGTTCAACATTTTTCATAGTTTTCCTCCTGAAAAATTGTATTTCATTGAATCGTCTCACAAAAATAGTTTAAAAACGCATTTTTCTCTAGAAATCGCCACGAAACATTAGTTCCCCTTAATCTTACTACTAATTTCAGGCTCATTCGGTTTCCAACCACAACAGTTCATGTCCGACCCAATGCTCCAAGCTGCTCAGCAGTTTGGTGGTCAATTCGCCGAGCAGCAGAAGGAAAAGGTTGTTTTTGTCATGCTTTACAGAAAATTGGTCTATAAACGTTTCTTTAGAAGAGTAAAGTTCGAAATGAAGTTTTTTTATCAGTAAGAAGCTTTTGAGTGTAGTTTGGAGTCCTAGAAAGACGGGAGTGAGAAATTTGATACATTGTAAAAACCGGCGTTCGTGACGTCATGTATTAATCTCTATCTGCAATCTGCAACCAACAGTTATTTCCTTTTATAATAAGCTTAGGTTAGGTTGGAAGAACAACTTTTGTGAAGAGCCAACTCTTGAATACCCAAATACACTGTGAAATTAACCATTTTATTATGTGTCAAATTCCTCACTCCCGTCTTCCTAGCACGGCGTAGTGTTTAGTACCTTCTCTATGATAAAATTGCTCTTACAGCTCACGAAGTACCTCGGAACGTTCAACCTGAAGTACTACTTCTCGGTTGACAATGCCTATGTTGGAAAGAAACTGGGTATTCTACTCTTTCCGTTTCTTCATAAAGTAAGTTTTTATTATCAAAATCCTTAAATTTTTGATTCTGATTGCATAGAACTGACATTTTTAATCTTTCTAACTGTATCAGATGGCTTGAGAAAAAGTATGATACCGAAATTGTGTTTTTTTCTGATATAGCGACGATCTTTCAAACATCGTTCGTAGAAAAACATTCTTTTTTTTCGATTTTTCCATCAAGACAGTTAGAAAATTCGTATAAAAAGTATTACTCACTTTATCTGTTCTGAAACGGTCGAAAAATGTGTGATCTTGAATTTTTTTTAAGTTTATTTTTTTCTTGTTATTCATATAGAATTGATATTACTGAATGCATTCATAGAAAACAATCATCGAAACTTTTTGTGTGACAGAATTAATCAAGAAAGTCGAAAACAACGATGATCCAGAATCTTCATAAAAAAGGTTCCAAAATGAACCGAAAACGTTCGGGTGCTGATTTTTTTTTATTTTTTGGTAATACATTTGAGACGTTTATCGAGAAAATGCTCATAACTATCTCTCTCTCTTATGAAGACACCTTGGAAATGATATTTGAATTTTTAGTATTTTTGATACATATAACATTGATATTACTGTCTGTATTTATGAAACAATTTTTTCGATCTTTTTGTCTCTGAAAATCAAGAAAATATTTTTCTCTTGAAATAATTAATTCAGGATTGGACGGTGAAGTTCACTGGCAACTCGGAGCCCTACCCAGCTAAAGATGACGTCAACGCACCAGACCTCTACATTCCTCTGATGGCCTTCTTGACCTATGTTCTTGTCTCTGGTTTTATCCTCGGTACTCAAGGAAGGTTAGATTTCAGTTTTTATGATTCCTTTTAACATGAGTTGTCGCTCGCTGAAGCTTAATTCCTGTTAAGAGAAAAAGTTTCAGTTTTCAAAGATCTACGAAATGTTTCAAAAAGTATGCAATTTCTACTAACTTTGAGTTGTACAGTTCGAAAAATTAAAAGTATACGAACGCCGTAAGAGTGTCGAATCTATCTGAAGTCTCCAGATGTGTTAGAGAAAACACACATACCTTCCTCTACCTGTAAAAAAGTCTGACCTCCGTAAATCGGTTACTTATTACTGTAGCAGTTTCGCCTTGAAACACAAGAACGATTAAGTAATGCGCCTTTAATTTCAATGGACTGAAAGTAAGAGTAATAATTTAAATCCACAAAGATCTAACTGTTCGTTGTGAGAGTCCCGACCCTAGGGTAGGCCTACCGTACTCATTTTACAAAAATGCGGCTGGCGCGCGTTTGAAATCGGTCAGACTTTGCTAGATATGTGAAACACTTTTTTCCACTGAAAAGAAAAGTAAGAGCGAAAAGTACCAATTTGAGCTCGCACAAGTATTCGATGTAGATATTTTTCAGCTTTAATTCATCTAATCAAAGTTTGTATGTGGTTTACCGTAGTCATTCGTCCGATAAAAGTTCTCATTTTGTTGTGATTGTTTCGTTTTGTCTAGACAACTAGAAACTACGTAAGATCTAATCAGTGTTCGGTTGTTCGTTAAAAGTTCAATGGTGTTTTGTTTGGTGCATCAAACTTGAATCTTTAGACTTTTCCTGTGATCTACTTAGTTTTCACAATGTTCTTCATTAGTGTTAAATTAGATTGGTTTCCGAGACTATCTGAAAAGGAATTTGGAGAATTCCGATTGGTTCAATGACTTTCAAATCTTTTTTCGAAAAAAAGTACGAATACATAATAAAAGAAAATATCAATATCGTCATGTAACCCCACAATTCAGATTCTCGCCAGAGATTCTCGGAATTCTAACCAGTAACGCATTCATCTGGATTATCTTGGAGAATATCATCATTTTCGTCTCGAAGTATGTCATGAACATTTCACAGGTATACCCTTCGGGTAGAATCATAACTAATACTCGAATTTAGTCGCTGTCGGTTTGGCACTCATTGGCGTATAGTACGTACAAGTTTACTGGGTTCGTTTTTTTTTAATTAGAGAGAGTGAGAGAGAGAGAGAGAGAGAGAGATGGGGGGGGGGGGGGGGGTGAGAGAGAGAGGGAGGTAGAGAAAAAGAGAGAGGGAGAGATAGAGAAAGAGAGTGAGAGAGTAAGAGAAAGAGAAAAAACTTCAGAATGATTTTATGCCTTCTGATGTTTATGGCTGGAGACAAGACATTCTACTATTGCACACTTCTCTACACATCTGTAGCTCTAGTTTTGTTCTTGGTGAGTATTTTTATGACTTTTGTGAAAAGGTCTTGAAAGTCAAAAATTACTTTGTTCTATCCGAGATTTTTTCTCGAACTAATCAGGTAATTTATAACTGTTAAGGTTTATTTCTATGTAGCATAGGATAAACCGGTAATTTCTGGAAAATTTCCCAGATTTTTTTTCAAGAAAATATGATTCCGATCAGTTTTCATTATGATTGTGCTGAATTTGAATTTGAAATAAGGAAGAATTTTCAAAAAAGTTTTTCAACTTCTTTGTAAATTTTTGATTAGATTTAGATTCGTTCTGCAACACACTGCGGCAACACAGTATGTAAAACTATCGTTGGGAGCAGTCCGCAACGTTCATTATGTCGAGTGAAACATTTATCAAAGTACAAACACTTTGGAAAATGAAAGCGGAGGTCGGCAAAGCGGCTGCAAAGCGGTTATATTGTCTTATGGCTGTCCCTAGGTGTGTGCAATATCTTGATTACAGCTCCGATCAGTCTCACACTTCATGTTCGACAATGCTGGACAGTATGGAGATGAAGATGGTGAGTTCAGCCCATTTCTATCTGGTTCAAGACCTATTCAGGACGAAAAAGGAAGTTGATCTTGGTACTGTTCGTTGTGGTATCACAGCCTCTCATCATGTGGTGGCTTACAAGGTTGTTTCTCAATTTCAATATTTCTGTTTGAATTCATGTCGATTACTGGGTTAGAGACAATAAGTTCTTGTTTTATGGCCAGAGAGGGTGGTTCTGATAGATTTTATGGAGAAATTCAAAGTATCTAACAAAAGCACTGATTTAAAGCTTAATTTTGAATAGTCTCGAAGTGATGTAAC
>OZ022250.1:2697771-2700271 GCA_963978915.1 Caenorhabditis parvicauda | reverse complement strand
TCATATGGACTGCAAATGGGAACTAGGACAGAGTACGGTATCACCTACCGTATCGCCTGGTCACTGGACGAGTCTAGTTCTGACAGAGGGATTAGCTGGAGATGCTTTTATTAACTTTTCTCAACGATACTTTTGTAATTGGTTCAGGCTACGGTAACTTGGTTGTTGTATCATTTTTGTAGTCAAGGTAATTCCAAAACCTCTCTGACAGAAAAGAGATATTTTTTGCACACTTTTCCCGCTTTTCTCGTTTTTGATGTTCCTCTCTCTCTCTCTCTCTCTCTCTCTCTCTCTCTTTCTTTCTTTCTTTCTTTCTTTCTTTCTTTCTTTCTTTCTCTCGATTTCTCTCTCTCTCTCTCTCCCTTTCTCTCTCTCTCTCTCTCTCGCTCTCTCTCTTTCTCTTTCTCTCCCTTTCTCTCTCTCTCGCGCTCTCTCTCTCTCTCTTTCTCTTCCTTTCTCTTTCTCTCTCTCTCTCTTTCTCTCTCTCTCTCTCTCTCTCTCTCTCTCTCTCTCTCTCCCTTTCTCTCTCTCTCCCTTTCTCTCTCTCTCCCTTTCTCTCTCTCTCTCTCTCTCTCTCTCTCTCTCTCTCTCTCTCTCTCTCTCTCTCTCTCTCTCTCTATCCTTCTCATCTCACAGATCTTTCTTTCTTTTTCTCCTGTATCCTCCCTACCTTCCCATTCGGTTCCTTCCCAAACGTCCGGACCTGCTTAGCAGCGAGCAAATTCTGCCAATTGTACGAACTCTGCCTTCTCTGGCCGAAATCGTCGTCTGAAACACATGACTCAATAAAGAATTTGGGTCTGAAAACTGGGTTGAACAAACAAAAAACTCGTCCTTGTTTCTTCTACACTCTCTACTGACCATTCGATTTTTCCGTGGGTTCGAACTTTCTTGCAGGTTTACGCAGTTTGAACGCCTTGTACAGTTTCTTTCTCCAATCACGAATGGTGTCAAGAGCATCGTCGGATTTGATCCTACCATGGCGGCTGTAAACTATCGATGATATCTCCAGAATTTTTGTTTCTACAGGGCGAACAACGCCTGGTCCGTTTCGCGCACTGCCCGAGAAAAAAAGAAAAATTTTGGAGTATTTGGGAAAAGTGTACCTCTCATAGACAGATGGTGGGGTAGGAAGTTCGTACGGAGGTTCGGTGTTAGCTATCAGTGTCGGAAACTGTGGTGGAGAAGTTATAGGCTGAAGGTAAATCGATATTATTGACTTGTTTTTCCAACACCTCCACCGCCACCGGTAATGGTGTCAGATTTGAGTTTTATCCATGTAAAAAGAGCCAGAAATATTTTTGAAAACATACAGTACATATATCGCTAGAAGCATGGTCGTTTTCGAACGCGCTCTAATCTCAATTTTGCAGGATGAGTTTGGTAGGCCTAGCCTAGGGTCGGGACTCTCACAACGAACAGTTAGATCTTCGTGGATTTAAATTATTATTCTTACTTCCAGTCCATTGAAATTAAAGGCGCACTACTTAAATCGTCCTTGTATTTCGAGGCGAAACTGCTACGGTACTAAGCAGGGCTGGTTACGAAATTTAACGAAATTAACGATTTAACGAATTTAACGAAATTTTTCGTTAAATCTGATTTAACGATTAACGGATTCGTTAAATTTGGAAAAACCGTTAATTTAACGATTAACGGTTTCGTTAAATTTGGAAAACCCGTTAATTTAACGATTAACGGATTCGTTAAATTTGGAAAAACCGTTAAATTAACGATTAACGGATTCGTTAAATTTGAAAAAACCGTTAATTTAACGATTAACGGATTCGTTAAATTTGGAAAAACCGTTAATTTAACGATTAACGGATTCGTTAAATTTGAAAAAAACGTTAATTTAACGATCAATAATTCCGTTAAAATTAGAAGTTGAACACCATAGTTGAGTGATTTTTCTGTCACAATCTTGGTCAATAATGCATTTTTCAACAATCGTAGTACTTAAAAAATTAACAAAATCCCAATTTTATGTTCAATTGACCGATTTACCAAAAATTTCCGTTAAATTTCGTTAAATTTGGAATATTGGCTGATTTAACGATTAACGGTTTCGTTAAATTTGGAAAAACCGTTAATTTAACGATTAACGGTTTCGTTAAATTTGGAAAACCCGTTAATTTAACGATTAACGGATTCGTTAAATTTGAAAAAACCGTTAATTTAACGATTAACGGTTTCGTTAAATTTGGAAAAACCGTTAATTTAACGATTAACGGATTCGTTAAATTTGAAAAAACCGTTAATTTAACGATTAACGGTTTCGTTAAATTTAGAAAAACCGTTAATTTAACGTTTAACGGTTTCGTTAAATCCGAAATTTCGTAACCAGCCCTGGTACTAAGTACCCGATTTACGGAGGCCAGATTTTTTACAGGTAGAGGGAGCCATGTGTACAGTTAATAAAACTAAAAATTCACTACTGCTTATCAGAATCTTGGATTACTTCCAAACAAACCTCCAATTCTGCTTCAACATCATTTCC
>OZ022250.1:2610271-2692771 GCA_963978915.1 Caenorhabditis parvicauda | reverse complement strand
TTCTAGTAGGCTTACCCATTTGTATAAAAGGCCCTCGTTTTCTATAACAAATCATTCCTATCCATCTATATTTAACTATTAGAATGCGGCCAATGAGAACACCGGAATTGATTGACCTACTCAACGGACATTCAATGACGGACTTCGATTTGTCGCATTTTTCATCAACACGAATGCTGCTGACAAGCGTGACGGCTCAAGAGGGATGCAGAGATTGGAAGCCTGGATAACGATGAAGTAGTTTATCAAACGAACTTATACGATAACTACTATCCTGGCCGTCATCCGGTAAGTGCTAATCAAACCACAATTGATGTAGTGAAATGTTTTCAGGATCTGGAGAACTACTGCCTATTCAACATCAGCACAAACTTCACTACTAATAAACCAACGACGGAAAATGGTATAGGAAGTCGTGGCGTTTTGGCAATTTGCGAGGGACACCACCACTCGGGGAATCCTTTTCGCTACCAATACCACACCAACAACAAGCTCAGTCCGTTCTATGACCATGGAGACAAGAAGCTCAACGCCACCTATCCGATTAGTGGTTTACCGACCAACACGAAGAAGGCCCACCGGCGGCTGGGCAAACCTATGGTTCCTCGTATATTCTGGCCTCATATCCAATCAACGGTGGAGAGGCGAGATAGGACTGTTTCCGCCGCGTGTGCATGTTGTTTCTACACTACAGGTAAACTTGAGCTACCGAGTTTCTCCATGTGATTATTCAAATTCTCAGGTTGGAAGTCAACAAAATGGTAGCTGATGATGGAACACTGATCGACACCTTTGAGGCCAAGTGGAATGAATACGCTAACCGGATGAAGAATGGAACAGCAGATGAGAAAGAAGCATGGGAAGACACAAAATACTTTATGTTAGTTTATCGAGTTTGATTCTCCCTGAAAACTGGCTATTGATTAAGATCTAGTCAGGAAGCCACACTTGAGAGGGACCCTGAACTTCTGGCTCAACGAAAGCGACTGAAGGACCTTAAGATATCGTTAGATATTGAAGATAATCCGGAGGATGGTGAACTCGAACTGGATGACAGAGAGGTGGACGCTGACGCCCTCTGAAGTATGGAAATGTGACATCTCGGTCAACCCATCCGTCCGTTGTATTAGGACCACCAACTGGTCTTGCATCTGTTCAAATCAGAGGTAACAAGCAGATAACACCATTTAGTGTTACTACATCAATTTCACAGGTGTAGCAATCCACTCGCTGCTGAAGATAGCTGTCACAAACAAAAACAGGGAACCGATGAAGGACCTTACGGCAGATGGTCTGAAAACGCTGCGCATCCTTCTGGCACATTGTAGACTTATCATTATTGACGAGATCTCAATGTGCTCGAATGTGATGCTCCTGAAAGGATTCATGAAAGGACTGAAAGGATTCTGAAAGAAGTGGATTCATTTAACAGGATGGTGATGAGGTTTTTTTAAACCAAAGATATTGAATTTCAGGCAAGTTGCATCGTCCGGCCAATCAAGACCAGCAGCGTCAGATGTAACAGACCCTTTGAATAAATTATTTACCTTTAGTCCAAATTGTTTTCGATGAGATGCTGGGTGAGGAATTGCCGACTTTGTGAACTAGGAAACTGACGTTTCAATGAAGGAATGAAAACTGTTTGGTAAGTAGGTTATTAGAGAGGTCACGTGTTATTGTAGAGACCTCTACGTGAGCTTGTATATCAGTTCTGGATGTAGCAGCCAAGAGAAGACGACCTCAACCGGTAACAGAAGCCAACACACCGAAGCCCGGTGTTCCCTATCGTATCAATAAATACTTGTAATTGCCGGACATATCGCATATCTAACAAAAACTCTACGTCATACTATCTTCGGGCGCATCAAAAGGAATGCTTATTCCCTTGAACCAAATTTGATACAAAATAAAAAAACATCAGATAAAATCATATTTTTATTGAAGACAAATCATTATCAAGATGATCCAGAAGGGCATTATTTCGGTTTTCTGAAAAAAAAACATTTTAATTTCTGTTTTTTAATAAAAATAAAACACTGCTCACAAATCACAAATCACAAATAAAACAAGTTTGAAAGTATACTCACTCCTCTTTCTTGTTCTCGTTCAGAACTCCTTTGATGAAGTCGGTGTCCTCATCTTCTGCTTTTGGTGTTGGTGGATCCGGTCGCTGATCTACGTGTGATCCGGTAGCTGTTTTTTCGAGACCACTTGGTGATATGCGGTCCCGTTTTCTTCTAATTCGTGTGGTCACGTTGGGATTGTCAGTACACGATCTTTTGTTCTGTAGGAATGAATCATTTGATTGATAGCCAACTGAATCGCGTCACGTAGACACAGCAGGTTATTTTCTCAATTTCAAAAATCAATTCAGAAATTTCAATTCCTCTACATTCGTTTAACTTTCCATGATTTTTTCCACTATCGTTTTTTGGTCAGAGAACCTGCAGTTCACATATATCGCTAGAAGCATGGCCGTTTTCAAACGCGCTCTAATCTCAATTTTGTAAAACGAGTACGGTAGGAGTCGGGACTCTCACAACGAACATTTAGATCTTTGTGGATTTAAATTATTATTCTTACTTTCTGTCCATTGAAATTAAAGGCTCATTACCTAAATCGTTTTGTGTTTCGAGGCGAAACTGCTACCGTACTAACTGACCGATTTACGGAGGCCAGATTTTTTTACAGATAGAGGAAGCTATGTGCAGTTATTGCTCACTACGCTAGAGTCAAAAATTTTGGAACTTTTATCTTCGAAAATCTTCTTACCGGGGCCAACACTTTGTCGATTTTCCTCTGCCGGAACGTTGTGGGTGTTTGGGAAACCTCAGTTTCCGTCGTCTCCTGAAAATATTCATCGTAAATAACAATCTTGCTGAATGAAAATTTTCAATCATTCCCGACTGAATTCTAATCAAAAAGAAAACAAACCGGCATCACGGATGTTGCTGTGAGGAATTCATTGTATTTTGCAACTCTGGAAGCTATTCTTTCCGAGTCGCATCTTTTGATGGTTATAAGTCTCGAATTCGAGTTGAGAGACGGGCCACGGAATCGCTTGACGAGTTTGGTTCGGTGGTTCCTCCGAAGTGCTTGTATAAATGAGAAGCAAGTTAAACAAGAAATGAAAGCAGAAGAGTTTCGTGAGATTTCCGTCAGAGTTTGTGAGATTTCCGTGAGAGTTCTGGTGATAAGATTTAATTCACCGGAACTTTACCGGAATTCTCAAAATTTTTTTTAGAGCCCCAGTAAAAAGAACCAGCCTCTCTGGTTCTCCTGCAATACATATAATGAAATTACGATGAGGCAGGACAACAAGAGGCTACAAATTTTATAAGTACATACAGAATAATAAGAAAGCTTAATAAACAAATGAATTTTGTTTTATAGTGGAATGTCGATTATGTATGAAGTATTTAATTATACGGGGATACCGGTTTACGGTATAAGGGTCGTTACAAGAGAGGGTCAAACTCACGTGGTTACGACTAGTACAATGGAAAATGACGATCTGATACACGTATTGACCTCCTATTAGAAAAGCGTGATAACTACTAAAACTACTTTATATCTAACAAATTTGGCCTAAACAATAATACACATATATCGCTAGAAGCATGGCCGTTTTCAAACGCGCTCTAATCTCAATTTTGCAGAATGAGTACGGTAACTCTCACAACGAACAGTTAGATCTTTGTGGATTTAATTTATTATTCTTACTTACAGTTCATTGAAATTAAAGGTGCATCACTTAATCGTTCCTGTGTTTCAAGGCGAAACTGCTACAGTACTAAGTAACCGATTTACGGAGGCCAGATTTTTTACAGGTAGAGGAAGCTATGTGTAATATCAATAATTAGAAAATCAAAGTGTTACGGTAAGCGGCGTGTGTGCACTGCCAAAGCCCCGACGCAACCGCACACTTTTCCTTGAACCTTCTTAGCTTCGCTAACACACATAAAGAACTGTCCTTTGAAACCGCAGTCTGTCGGAGCATCCCTTCGACGGTTCTGGGGGAGGATGTGATGCGGTTGGGAAAAGGAGATAAAGGGAAAACGTGAAAGATAAAATACGGATGTTGCGAGTGAACTACAGTAACTCGCATAGTTAACTTTTGACCCACCTCGTATTTGACCTACCTCGTTCCCATGTCTAGTTTGGTTATGTTTATCCCGGTGGCTCCGCCCTTTCATTTCCACGCCCCCTCCGGATCCACTACTTAAACTCTCGATTATCTTATACTTTGCTTCTGTTACTTCTACTAATAAAGTCATCATATTGGCCGGCGACCCACATCTGTCCTTACGATACAACAGTGGCGATCAGGATTGAAGACAGTACAACGAAGGGAAGCACTGGACCGGTCAATCAGAAGTAAGGGAGCGTCGTGGCGTCAACAGACTAGAAGTATCCCGCACAGAAGACCAGGAGTTTTCAGCGACAACTCCAGTGATCCTTCACAGTAAGTCCTTCATGGGTCCAGAAGGCAGTCATCAGGCTAAGATGATACGTGAACCGCATCTCAGGCAGTGCAGCAGTTCCAGCCGCCGTCTGCAGTCACGAAGATCCCACATCTTCATCCGGGTCAGAATCAACGGAACCGCTGTCTTCCTTGTGCATGAAGACACGGATTCTGACGCCTCACCCTCCAGCCAGTACGGTCTGGAGGAAGCCGACGAGCACGCCGCACAACACCTGGAAGAGTCAAGCAGGCTTCAATCGACAGAAGGACTCAGCGTTCCAGCGGGTCGACTTCATGAGCAACAAGTCACCCGTCGTCTCGTTCGGATCAGCAACAGGCAGTGTCCGCCTCACACGTCAGCATCGCGCCACGCACGATCTACGTACAAGGACCAGCACAAAGTCGTCATGCATCCCGCCGCCGCGGATCTTACGACTTCGCGTGGACAGAAGAAGATGTTGCGAGTGAACTACAGTAACTCGAATAGTTAACTTTTGACCCACCTCGTATTTGACCTACCTCGTTCCCATGTCTAGTTTGGTTATGTTTATCCCGGTGGCTCCGCCCTTTCATGGCCACGCTCCCTCCGGATCCACTACTTAAGCTCTCGACTGTCTTATACTTTGCTTCTGTTACTTCTACTAATAACAAGCACTCCTCAGGGGCGCTCCGCGCCCCACCTACTATTTTTTCTCACGCCAGTTTTGATACTCGAAACAAAGAATGAAAAGTAAACGAACGTCATTCAGTAAAAACGTGAACTCACAGACAACTTGGAACTTCTAGATAGCTCCATTTAAAAAAATTAAAATGCTAGATGATAAATGGATCACGTTGAGGACACGTTTGAATTTCAAAACTAAGGAAATCCGTGCCGCGCAGCAGCGCGCGGTCTGATCGAATTAAAAAGTTGATGCGCATCTCCGCTTCAACAGAACCTATCCGATGGCGTTTTCCCCGTTCTGATCCGACTCCTATGAGCTGAGAACAGGCCGCGGAAAGACAGTGTGACCAAATAGCCTTTTTTCATTAGAATAGAAACCATCATATTGGCCGGCGTACAACACTGTCCTTGCGATACAACAACGGCCAAGAACGAAATGAACATCGCACCATGATCTATCCAAGATGGTGCACTTTGGACCGAAGTCAAATTCGAGGTCGGTCAAATTTGCGCTCACTAACTTTTATATCTTTAGTGCGTTTTCGCACACAAAAGAAGGATGGTGTTGCTAAAAGAGAAATTATCACATATAAAAAACAGTGTTTCCAAAGCTCAGTGGCTGAAATGTCGGTTCACATAGCTTCCTCTACCTGTAAAAAAAAGTCTGGCCTCCGTAAATTGGCTACTTAGTACCGTAACAGTTTCGCCTTGAAATACAAGAACGATTTAGGTAATGAGCCTTGAAATGAAATAGGTAATGAAATTTGAATGGACTGAAAGTAAGAGTTATAATTTAAATCCACAAAAATCTAACTGTTCGTTGTGAGAGTCCTGACTCCTACCGTACTCATTCTGCAAAATTAAGATTAGAGCGTGTTTGAAAACGGCCATGCTTCTAGCATTATATGTGCGGTTACAACTCAGGAAAGTAAAACGAAATTAGATCGCGAAATTTCCAAATAAGATCGTGAAAAACCAAATACAAATTGGCACGACCGTACTCGGAAATTTTACGATCTAATTTACTTTTTTCACGTCATTAAAAATACCTTCAAATAATAACAAAAATATGGAAAATTCATCTAAAAACACAATATGACAAAATTAATACAGAATAGACATGAAAATGTCTGTAATAGTCGTCACGTTCTTGAAAAAGTACTTTGCCAATCTGAAATAGAAATATTTAGATCGAAATAACTATGTTTCATTCACCTCCGCTTTTCTTTTGGTGTATTCAGGTATTGAAGTTGTGTAGACCAAAGTTGATAAAGACTTTGATGACATGGCTCAGAATGATAAAGCCAGTAGATGTTTAAAAAAAACAAGTGATCAACCCCTCAAAACGAGATTAAAATTAGTTTCTGGACCACCTAGAGCATCAAAGTTGGTCGAGGCTGTGAGGTGTCACAAAATAATAAAACCAGTAGATCCGAAACATCTACAGTCACGGTTCACTCCGAATAGGATGAAACTTCCGAAAATGTATAGAAATTTCCCAGCATTTCCTTAATTCTGTTCGATTGGCATTTTGATACCACCCAAGTTGTAAACTTGCTTCTTCTTCAGATACTTCAGAGATCTATTGTTCGCGTTGCAACGTTGTCATGTGACGGCGTGGATCAGAAACTTCCAGGTTGAACGGTCCTTTGCCAACGTAGACCAACTGACTTTTCTTGACCATCGGCTAGGCGGTTGTCGAGCAACATGACCAAGTTGTAAAAGGTTCTTTTTTTTTGTGTTGACAGTGTCCCAAAATAATAAAGCCATTAGATCGAAAACCCCATACAGTACCGTTCAGTCCGAACAGGGTGAAAATTTATTTATCGAGACACAATTCATAAAATGTACAATAAAATGTGTGTTTTTGATTAAAGATATGATCTTGAACTGTTGGAGGGACCGGGGGATGGGGTGAGATCTACACATACTGATGAATACCCTTCGTCTATGGAAACTTAGATCCAAAGGTTTTGACCGTTCTTCTTTTGCATCGATCGGAGGGGAGTACCTTGAAGGTATGGGTTGTAGTTGTTGTGGGTTCCGGAGCGCTTTTTGCGTGGATTGTACTAAAATTTGATCATGTTAGAGCTCTCTCTCTCTCTCTCCCTCTCTCTCTCTCTCTCTCTCTCTCTCTCTCTCTCTCTCTCTCTCTCTCTTTCTCTCTCTCTCTCTCTCTCTCTCTCTCTCTCTCTCTCTCTCTCTCTCTCTCTCCGCCTCTCTCTCTCTCTCTCTCTCTCTCTCTCTCTCTCTCTCTCCGCCTCTTTCTAATTAAAATCTGAGGCGTCAGCCCGTGATTTATTCCGATTTGAATTAAATTTTCGATGGGTTTCGGAAACGCGTTGAGCCATCTTTTTAGCATAAATTTCTCTGTTTCGTCTTTTTTCAATTACCAAGGATGAATACTGTAGTTGCTTAAGAAGCACTCTAGCGACAGAGAGCAGTACCGTAACTCTCAATTCCTCTCTCTCTCTCTCTCTCTCTCTCTCTCTCTCTCTCTCTCTCTCTCTCTCTCTCTCTCTCTTTCTCTCTTT
Organism: Caenorhabditis parvicauda; assembly: GCA_963978915.1. Classification (NCBI taxonomy): domain Eukaryota; kingdom Metazoa; phylum Nematoda; class Chromadorea; order Rhabditida; family Rhabditidae; genus Caenorhabditis; species Caenorhabditis parvicauda. Next base: position 2,685,108 of record OZ022250.1, on the reverse strand, counting down.
CTCTCTCACCTCATCAGAATTTCTCATATCGGAGAACTTCTTGGCGATGGTTGACTGATGCATGCTGCCTTCTCCCAGGATTTCTTCCAGGGCGTTGGTGACGTCAGAAGCTTCCTTTTCTACACAGCTGAAATGGATCTTGAAACAATTGCAGGGAGGGTAGTGGAATCGATCCCGTGACCTTTTAGGTGAAGGCGCTTCTGGTGCGCACTGCGGAATGCTTTTTACCCTCATTTCATAAGCATGTCGAGTTGGGTAGTGATACATTTTGTGGAAGGATCAAATTCATACCTGAATTAGGTGAAACAACAGAAATTCAACGCCTAACCCGCTCTGCCTGACCGCTCTGCCTGACCGCTCTGCCTAACTCACTTGAACATATGCTCCTGATCACAGATGCAGTGTTGTTGTGACTGGTAGTCTCTCGAAAATTCGGCACTGTTCTCGAACTCTTCAATACATCCATCTTCCTTGGTGAATCCGACTGGACATGGGTTTGGTGGCTCGCAGTAGGCAGGCAGTGAGTTCTCGGTCTTGACCTGAACAATACTGTCCGATACGGCATCTACAGTAACCAACCTCTTGTCTCTCCTTGAACTCTCCGTCTTCCAACAGCTTCTGAGATCCTTCTCCAGCACCTCCTGGAATCGATTCAATTAGCTATTTGAAAAAAAACAAAAATCCCATCCCATTGCTGAGATCGAAATCATGACCGCTCGGGTGAGAGGCGATTTTTTTTTACCAACCTGAAATGTGTTTTTCACCCCAAACTGGGAAATTTGGCAGGTTCTCGGCGTCCCGACTGATCAGATCGATAAAGTCTCCAGATGGAAGGACATCTCCGGCCTGAAAAGATAGCTCGCATTTATTTATTTTTAGATGTCTTGACAGAAATCGACCTTGAACGCTCTTTTTTGTTTTAAGCGAGATCTTCGAATTTGACTTGCTTCACATGGAGCAAAATTTTCTATGTGAAAACTTCAGCAATTTTTTGCTGAGAGAAACTAGCTAGGGTGTAACTCCGGAACGCAAAAAAAGCTCAAGGTCGTTTCCTGTTCAAGGTGTTGCTAGTAATTTTCAAAAAAAGTGTATTGTAGAACTCAAAAACGGGTTTTCTCGAGTATTCAAAATGAGTCATGTAGGGAAAAATCTTTTAGTGTGGTTTTTTTTTCAAAGGTTATGGACAAAATGCAAGAAGTAGAGCAAGGATCGGAGTGGGATGTTTCGGGTTAGAATCAAAAAGTTAATATCATCAGAAGCTCAAAAAGTTCAATTCAAATTGTGATCCCTGTCTAAGCGGATAAAGTGTTCAACTTTTTTCTCTTACAATTTACTTCCGGATATGAGACAAGTTTCCCAGGGTACAGTAACTCACCGTCTCCAAATTGTATCCACTTACAGTAAGACAGAAGAAGGAAAAGATGAGGGTAGGGGCGAACATGTCCCTTGGAGTGAGCTCGAAGCGGCGAAAGAGAGCTGAGCAGAAGAGGGGCAAGACGCCGGAGGCACGTCACTCATCGATTGCTGCCGAATATGCGAAGAGAGAAAGAAGGGGATGCGATTTGGATGGATGTCTGGCATCACCGTCATTAGAGCTCATCCAGAATAATAAGGAATAAACTGGGAGATGAATCGTGGCAAACTACAGTGAACGACAGTCATCACTTCTCACGCACTGTTGAATGCTCTATCTTGAAACATCTCGTCATCTTAAAACTGCGACGGGTCCGCATCTGATTGAGGTTGGACTCGGTCAATTCGGGAATGAACTAGGAGAAATGATAGTATCTGTTCTTATCGTATTAACATTGTGACTGGGCAGACTATATTTGCAAGAAGGGAGAGGAAGAGGGTAGGAACCGAACTTGTGACGTCACCGAATTTTTGTTTGAATTACCAAAATACTGGAATCACAATCATGGTACAGCAAGATCGAGATTAGGACATGAACATGAGATACATAATACATCGTTCGTATCTTTCTGAACGGTAAAAATGGTTCTCCCTAGGCACATATGTATATCGCTAGAAGCATGGCCGTTTTCAAACGCGCTCTAATCTCAATTTTGCAGAATGAGTACGGTAACTCTCACAACGAACAGTTAGATCTTTGTGGATTTAAATTATTATTCTTACTTACAGTTCATTGAAATTAAAGGCGCATCACTTAATCGTTCTTGTGTTTCAAGGCGAAACTGCTACACTACTAAGTAACCGATTTACGGAGGCCACATTTTTTTACAGGTAGAGAAAGCTATGTGCCTAGGTGAGCCTAACGACCAACAACACAAACACGTCCATGACTCACATCTTCAATTTTCCAACAAGTCGTAACGCTGTGTTAAGAAATTCTAATCGGGAAATTTTTATCAGTTTTCAAAGTTTGAAGTTCGGAGTTGATAAAACCTGTGGTAATTTGAAATATTGGGATCATTAAAATTCTAGAAAAAACATTAGAAAAGACAAACTAAAACTTTGCCTTGATAGAAACAGAATGGAAAGTTGAGAAGGTCAACTTTCATCCTACAAAAGTATACTTTCCTGTTACAGTATCTACAGAGCGAAAAACAACCTCTCTCCTGCCTTCTGAATAGAGAAGTCTGATTAACCACATTTTGAGTTTAATTGATTCAGATTCCAATCAAAACCATCATCAGATCCCAATCCATCATAGAAGTAATCAGAAGAGGAGATAAGATCAACTTGCGCAAGGTCTTCCGATGTTCTGTACAACTTTCACATAATCCTACTCTTCGTTTCTTTTCTAAATTGTTTTCGGCCGCATGGAAAATTTTCCGGGGAACAAGAAGTGATTAGAAATTTTAGTTTCGTTGTTCAGGCTTTTTCCAAATTAGCAATAATTTTTGATTTTTCTTAATTTTTGGAAGAAAAAAATCCGTTCTTGTGTTTTTTGTCCTTAAAATTGATTCTTCATAATCTTGTTGGTCTAATCTTTTGAAATTTTCAGAAAAAAATGAATTGACTCGAAATTTTCAGGTCAAAAAATTCACAACTTTTTTTTCAATTTTCTAAAATTCTTTTCAAGTGATATTTCATGATGAAAAGGATAGAAGGTCGATTTTTCGAAACTTTATTGAATATCTTCCAAAAATCTTCTATCCTCTGGAAAAATGAAGTTTAAATGTCAGTTTTGTATGCCAAAAGTAAAGCTCCAACCAAACACTGCTCACCCCCTGTGAGCCGATAAAAAAGTGTTGATAAGACTGACCGATATTGTATTTGCCGAGTGCTTCTCATATGACTGGCACTCCCACCTACCATCCATTATCGATCGATTACAGACTTTTCCTTTGAATTTCCGGCCGTGACTAGTCACATAGGTTAGTCACCCTGTGAACATGCCTTACCTGCCCAGTTGCATTGCTCGCTTGACCAAACAAACTTTTTACTTTTCACATCCTTCACTTGCCACACTCCGAGTTACCTCAGTCAACAGTAGTTTTTTTCGGATTCGGCACGTTTTTTCAAAGAACGTGCATTGAACAGTATCACTGTACTGAAATCCAAGGTTGTACACTTATCCGATTTCCGTCCTTATTTCACTTCCTTCGACTCCCCGCAATACCGGGTCAGCTCTAATACAAGACATCAAACATCATTAATAAATACATCAACTTCCGACTTCCTTGAAAAAACTTTATGCTTTTTCGATTTCTGACTTTCATTCAAAAAATTTCACTTCCGATCATCCGATTTCTGTTAAAACTGTTATTTTCTCGTGAGAAATAATGCAAAAGACAATTAAACTCATATCTAAAGTCTAAATCGTCTTGAATTGAGTGGCTATACAATAATTACCATCTCTGATGTGTTTCTACTCCGAAAATACCTGTGCTTCAGTATTTTTGAACCTGGTTCCGACGCATTTTCTTTGCAGAATGTGAAGTTCCAGTTTAGAAGAGCAGGTATAAGATGAAGTTCACTGTGTTTCTTGGAGATCTCTTATTGATTGATGAACATGAGAAATTCCTGCCCTGAGCTCTAGTAGAATTTCTTGGAACTGTTATTTCATCTGATTTCCACTTATGTTCGTCCTAAACACGTCGCCAGCCAACTTTTTCTCTTCGAAAACTTCCTTTGTGACTGGCAACAAAGGGTTGGCCCGGATTTACTTCTTCCACTTCGTCACCGAGCAACAAACGGATCATCCTCTTTCCTCTTCCCACACAAAAAATGAAGACTCCGTAGAGGAGCTAATAAATGTGTTCGATAACAACTGGAGTGAGTGAGAGAGAGAGAAAGGGGAGCGACTTCTCATGAGTCTTCAGCCGGTTCAAAAACAAGTTGCAATGTTGTCAGTAAGTGTCTCGACTTGTCAAATTTCCCTACTACCATGCTCCTTGAACCGTGACCGATTTATGAATAACTCATGTGAAAGGACGAAAACTGGTTTTGTGCTAGATGTTCGCATCGACTTTTACATATTTGGGACATGATTTCAGCTCAAATGTGTGTCTTTCAAGAGGGGATCTTGTAGTTCGAGAAGTTCTTTTAAGCATTCCTTCACATTCTAGCCATATTCTGATTTTTCAGTCTACATTTTATGCATAAATCATACCATTCTCATTGTGAAGCCAAAATTTTCACTCCGAGAATGGCGGTTTTTTTGTCGTTGAAACTATTATTTTCCGCAGACAAGTATAGGCCATATCTTTCTTTTGAAATCGAAGTGTACCCAGAAGTTGTGGTTCCCTATAAATTCTTCTCGTACTTTTACCTTTTTCTGAGTTCGAGTAATTTTTTGAAATTTGAACTTTCCTTTCGAGAAACTGACTCTTTTTACTTCAACTTCGATCCAAATTATTCTCTCCGAGGATATTTTTCCATCCATTTGTATCTTGGACTCAGAAATTTCAAGTTTTCCTTCCATTCTTCTCTGTTATATCGACGTTTCTACATTGAGTGTCACGATTCAACTTCCTTTATTCGAAAATTTTCCTCTCCAAAAAAGTCGAATGTTTCACAATCCTTTGTCCAACCAGTTTTGTGCAACACTCTTCTCATGAAAATTTCACTGTATTGTGTTTAAACAGCTATTTCCAATCTGTCCAGTCAACTTTTCTTTCGTATTATCTTGTCGAAATTCCTAAGCTGGTGAATTTTATCATTCGCCAGCTGATTGCAACAAATTTTGCTTTAAATGGGTCTTATCAGATTCCATTTTTAAGACGTGAAGTTACAAAAAGGCCTCATTTCTTCGATCTGGGAGTCATTATGTAGTATCCAGCGACCTCATTATTGCTTTATGATGCGTGCAAGATGGTAATTTCATGAATAGAACATACCTGAACGTAAAGTTCTTGCCTTCGACATCGATTTTTTTCTTATCAAATCGCAAAGACTAGCAGTTTGCTAGTCGCCAACGCTCGATTGGTCAGCTTACTCCGATCAAACTTTGAAATCAATTCGACGATTCGTTCTTCTTTGTGTACATGTTCGCGTTCTCTCTTTGCTCCGTCGGCCGTTGCCCTTTCTGACTCACTTACATTCCAATCAAACGACTTTTATTCAATTTTGCAGATGAGCTCGGGCTCGAACATCTTCACTAGGAGCCTGTCCAGGGTCTACAGGCGGAAGAAACAACGGGCGGTATTGACTGAAATGGCTCAGGATGCGGAGACTATTGAACATAACGGAGGGCAATTCAGCCACTTGCAACAATTGGAACAACCAGCGTCAAAAGGGTGAGTTCCATTAAGAAATAGTACAATAAAATAAAAATGAGAAAATAAAATATAATTTTTTGATCTACTACAGTAACATAATGAAAATAAATGTGTTTTCCTTCCAATTCCACGTTAACAAAGCAAGTTCTGTTGTTCGAATTGAACAAGTCAATAGAATTTATACTTGAAAAACAAATTTTACCACAGATCTGGAAATTTGAATAAGAAAAATTGAAAAAAAGAATTTCGAAAAGAATTAAAAATATTTGATCTACCGTCTACATACAGTAATCAAATTTTTGTTTCGCATTTTTCGTTTTCTTCTTCAACTCATTTCATGCTGATTTTAACAGTTTGAATTTTGCTGTTCACTCCCAGTTCGGTTTTTATAACATGTCATCATTATCCCATGCCTATACGAAATGAGTTTTTTCACCCGGGAGGTTCGTGAAGCTGTTATACTCGCTCAATATGTTTTCCGCTCCTGGCATTTCCCGAAATTTGGTGAAATTGTCGAAAACAAATTGAAGTGAGACAAATTGCATGTCAAGCATGTGATAAGTGCAGTTGACCACTTTTTTTAAACATGGAGCAACGAAGAATAGAAGCTTTTTGCACCTCTTTCCAGTTTAGTGGTGGTGGCCATTTTCCAAACCTCATTTATTATTCCTACCACATGTCATTTTCTCAGTCCAACCTAGTAGAAAGCTCCTCGAAACTCTCTCTCTTTCATTCTGCTTAGTGAAGACGCGTTCTGCTGATCAATGCAGTTGTTTTTATGTCAGCTAAAGTTTCCAGTTTTTCTAATTTCAACTTTGTTTTTTTTCGGAAATTGAACGTCGGCAAGATTGACATTTACCTTTATTTATCCGAATCCTAACAATTTGAAAAATGGAAATTTAATAACAATAATAATAATAATAATTACAGGAACCTTGCACAGTAAAATATCCTTCATAAAATTTTGCTTACTTCCTTTTTTCTAACACTGCGTTTAAACTTTTGTTGGGGAGAGCATGCGATAGATAAATCATGAATGAGTACAGAAAAATAGTTTTATGATAAAAATTATGCCATTATTTACCGAAATTTCACTAGACAAAACTTGCTTGCTGTAGTTTACTGAATTCATCAGAATTCACGATAGACTTACCTGAATATTTCTGAATTTCACTGAAATTTACCTTTGTTGATTTACAATTCTCACAGTCACTTAACATTATTCATTCTTAAAAATTAATTGCAAGGTCCCCCCCCTCACTGCAACTCTGCTCTAATCGCAGTTGTTTCACTCTGCAAAAGTAACGCACTCACCCAAATTTTCGATATTGTTTGTTTTCTTTCATCTCAATAAGTAACTTTTATGATTTATTTGAAATTTCTCTCTTGTTTGGTCATTCTCATTTTCTAAAAAATCGTAGAAACTCTGAAAATTGCATTATTTTGATACTTTTCCCATTTAATTATGAAAGTTTAATTATGAGAGGGAAATATCTTGTAACTATTTCTCTTTTTACAACTAAGTTCTACCCAAACTCAATCAACGTTTGAAATATAAGACTGTTCGTGAAAATAAAGGTTTTTTTTTATCTAATAGCTTTAAATTTATAGTTTTTAGTTATTAAATAAAGTTGAATGAATGTTTTAAATTGAAGATAACTAAAGACACTTCTTTTATTAGCTAAAAAAAGAAACACGAAATAAATAAGATAATTGCATGTTTTGGGTCATTTTATGTGCTTCCCGCTTTCATTGTGTCAGTGATCTCATAAATGTTCATTGGTCTATTGAAATCGAGACAGAATTACGTTTAATAGCCAAATTCAACGATTATTCACAGTTTTGTCTCGAATCCAGCAAAGTTCCATTTCAGCACGCTGTTGGGCCGTGGAATGGACCGTCTGCGCAAGTCGCTGCGCTTACCGCGACGGAAAGACCGCGCGGAAGAACGACAAACCTCGCAGTTGAGCCCATCGACAACACAAACAAATGGAAAGCAAGAGCAGGTAACTTTGATTTGTACTTTTTTGGTAGTGACCATAAGTATATGACCGATAATGTTTTTCGCCATGTCGCAACTGGGTTATTAGAATTGTTAGAAACTTTCAAAAAACAGTCGTTCTGCAATAGAAAAAGTAAGAAGACAAAGGAAGCATAATAATGGCTCGTTTCCATGCACTAGGAAAATAGTATGATGGCAACAATTTTGCGTTATAAAAAATAATTTTTTCAAAAAATAGCGTTTCGACATTTCTCCAGATGAGATTCCGCTAAAATCAGTGTTTTTTTTCGCAAAGAACCAAAAGTTTAGGAAAAATACATCTGGTAGTAAGAGATAGTTCATAGTTTGTTAAATATCTTACTGAAATAAGAAGTCAGTAGAAAGAGACGTAGTGATACAGAGAAATGTTTTGATTACTCATGTTTACAGAAAATGAAAGACATGCGTTGAAAATCGCGGGTGATCGCGGTTTTTTCGATAGCTGAAATGTTTCTATGTATAAAGAAACTATTTGGAATTGTTAAATGCTTGACTGAAATGGAAAAAAATGAAATTCAAAAAAAATCGATAAATTTACAGTGGCAGCCCGATGAAGCTGCAGTAAGAGCTGGAGTTTGCAGCTTTAACGTTAAGGTTTGTAGGGTTTCGTTTAAAATATCACAAGTATCATTTCAGTATCTCGGTGCTGTAGAAGTATTCGAGTCTCGAGGGATGCAAGTCTGCGAAGGAGCTCTCAAAGCTATGAAGGTTATTTTTACAGTTTTTGAGAGTGACCCATGAACCAGGACTGGTTACGAAATTTAACGATTTAACAAAATTTATCGTTAAATTCGATGTAACGATCAGCTGTTTTGTTTAGACTAGAAAACCGTTTAATTAACGTTCAACTGTTTTGTTAAAAAAATTTTTAAATCGTTAATTTCATGTTTAACAGTTGATTTTTATAGTTTCGTAAACAGCCCTGCCATGAACAAATCATGTTTTTTCTCTTGAATTTGGGGAAAATTGTTTCAAAAAAAACAATTTGTTCTAAAAACACATTCACACAAAAACACGTGTCAATGTTAAACCTTCGTTTGGAAGAACTTTGTCACTACTATCGCTAAACAAAAGAGGAAGCTGATATCTTTACTGACAGAAAAGTTATTAGAATTCAAAATGTGGCCTCCGGGACACCACGATTGAGCGTAGCGAAAATTTTTTGGTCAGCGACCTCAATTTTCTTTCAAAAATCGTCATTATGAGTAGGTGCTTTACCTTTGTGGGGGTATGACACATGAAATATTTTTCCTTTCATATCCGGACCCCTGGTATATGCTGGTGGGTACCACTTTAAATCCAAAACGGGCGTCACTGAACCTAAATGGACCGGAGCGGCTGCGGGCTAATTTAGATTTTTGGAACTATTCTTCCCACCTTTACAATTTTCAGACTTCCAAAAAGAAACCCATCAAAGCTGTTCTCTACGTATCCGGGGATGGCCTCCGAGTCGTTGACCAAGAGAATAATCGAGGGCTTATCGTGGATCAGACCATTGAAAAGGTATATTTTGGCATTTTGAACTACAATTGGTGATGAAGCGATTTTAGTTAGTTTTTCTCAATTTTCACCATAAAAATCTCGATCTGCAATCTGCAGCCAACAGTTATTTCCTTTTATAATAAGCTTACCTTACCATGGTTAGGTAAGGTTGAGAAAACAACTTTTGTGAAGATATGAGTGGGATGAACTAAAAATTTGAGTATTTTAGTAGACAATACTAGTCAAAATCGTCGCGTCTCTACAGTTGGGTGGAATGGTGAAGCGGATACTCAGGAAAAGATCCTATTAGATCTTGTAACTTTGGTATAAGACCTGGCAACCTTCATAGATAAAATGATTTTTAAAAGACCGGAGTATCCTCAAGCATGAAATGTTTGTTATCAAGGTGTTTTATAAAAGTCTTGCCATGATTTTGTTCACGTTTAGCAGGTCTAATCAGGTTTTTTTCCTAAGTAGTGCTCCAACTCATCGCCGCACGTGGTAGGATTCCGATCCTTGCCCTAGCGTTATTCAAACGTGGCATTTCTTATGAATCGTGCACGCATTCAGTAGTCAGTACTAGGCATGGGCAAATCGCCAGTCATTTGCTAACGATTGACTATCCTCTTTTCATTAGCCAATTGCGTTGGCGAATTGGGGTAGCACCTGAAGTTGCGCTTTCTGAGCCTTCTTGACGTTGAAGATGGTGTTGTTCATATGGTATCATTTCGTCAATGGAATAGCCAATCGCTCGCCAATGCAATTGGCTAATGAAAAGAGAATAGCCAATCGTTAGAAAATAATTGTCGATTTGCCCATCCCTATTCAGTACTGACACGAAGACCAACAGCACACCTGCAGTACTCGAATCAGAATCAAACATTCATTGTGTAATTCCAGGTATCCTTCTGCGCGCCAGATCGTCACAATACCAAAGGATTCGCATATATTTGTCGTGACGGTTCGACCCGACGATGGATGTGTCATGGATTCTATGCAAGCAAGTGTAGTGTGAGTTTTTTATTTGGATGAAAAGTAGCGAGGAGAATAGTAAATGAATAACAACATTACAAAAAAGAAGAAATTCGCCTACAAACTTGATTATTGTTGAAATTGTGACTATTTCTTCTCTTTTTTTAGCAGTCTGTAGAAATGATAAAACTTGGCGAATGAAAATTTTCGTGAAATAAAGAAAGAAACTCTTATGTTCATATTATGCTTCGAAAACCTCGAGAAGTTGAAAAAAATATTTACAAGGTGAGATCAAAGAATTTTCAGTAGACAATAAGATAGTAAAAACGGAAGAGATTGATGTTTGTCTTGTTCCAAAATTTGTAGAATTCTGACTAATATCGATCCATTACAGGGTGAGCGCCTATCCCACGCAGTTGGATGCGCCTTTGCGATCTGTTTGGAGAAGAAGAAGAAGAGAGATGATGAACACGCTCAGACTAGTGAAACGGCACCAGCCAGCACGTCGGTAGAAGCATCTCTGAACCCGGATTGGAGTGACAACCATGCTGCTGAAGCGGATCCGTATGTTTTTGTTTCATTCAAGAAACTCGGTCTTTTCGAACTTTTTAACATGGAATGGATACATGTTGAAGTGTTTATGAGCACTACATCAAAAGAATAAGTTATTTTGTTCCATTTCCGAATGTTTTTCAGATTTAACATTCGAAATTAGCGGAATTCTGCCATTTTTCGTTTGTCGATTTTAATCAACATTTCACAACACAGAAATGTTTGATTATCATCAGTATTGAGGGAAAAATGTTCTGAAAAGGTACTGTTGAAAACAAGAAGTGTTTCTCTCGTCTCCATTATAAACTCCTTTAACATGGGAATGCTACCAAGACACCATGAAATTGGAAGGTCTGACTTATCTCCTAGGTTTTCAAATACGCTGAAGACGATAGGACCGGTCTCAAAAGTTGCGGAACCGACCCGGTTTTATAGTTATGGCCCAAAAACCTAGGAAAAATGTCGTTTTGAGCTATTGATCTCATGCGATTGGTCGAGCGAATGATGTTTCGCTTCTGTTCTATGAAAAAATCATGTTGTGAAAAAAAATCATTCATACGATGCGTTTCTGAAGAAAAAAATCGTTTTTTCTAATTTCAAAATTTCAATAGGATCATGTGTAAAAATGCTTATCATTGCAAAAAAGGGGTGTGCGAACTAGGGCGCCAACGTCTCAAAGAAAAATCGTGTTCTCGGTGGCCTAGTGGTAATGCCGCAGGGCTTCTGCTTTTGTCTTGGAGGGTTCGAGTCCTACGTTCTGCTATGTTTTTTGTTTTTTTTTTCTGTATAAATTATGTTAGACGTACGACTAAACATCATTGTGTGCTAGGACATATTTGTTTCAAAAATTTTTTAATATGAAGTGAGAGTAATGTGCATCCAGGACCGTTTTCGACGCTTCCCGAACTGCTCTTCTACGGAAATTCAGACATTCTATGTACATGTGATGGATACTCGTTTTGTAACTGTCCCAACTGGCGTTTTCGTTCTCGTACTTACTGTTTTTCAATTCATATGCATCGTTGTCAAGATATTTCTGATAGCAAAAATATTTTGAAACCTTTTTGATCCGTTTGTAGAGTTCGAAAAAACATTTCTCACTCTAATATTTATCTCATAAAAAGGAGTAATTTACTCCTACAAAACAAACAAAAAACATTGCAGAACGTAGGACTCGAACCCTCCAAGACAAAAGCAGAAGCCCTGCGGCATAACCACTAGGCCACCGAGAACACGATTTTTCTATGAGACGTTGGCGCCCTAGTTCGCACACCCCTTTTTTGCAATGATAAGCATTTTTACACATGATCCTATGCAAATTTTGAAATTAGAAAAAAACGATTTTTTTCTTCAGAAACGCATCGTATGAGTGATTTTTTTTCACAAAATGATTTTTTCATAGAACAGAAGCGAAACATCATTCGCTCGACCAATCGCATGGGCTCAATAGCTCAAAACGACATTTTTCCTTTGTTTTTGGGCCATAACTCTAAAACCGGGTCGGTTCCGCAACTTTTGAGACCGGTTCTATCGTCTTCAGCGTATTTGAAAACCTAGGAGATGAGTCAGACCTTCCAATTTCATGGTGTCTTGGTAGCATTCCCATGTAAGTGCGGTTCAAAATGTTGTAAAAAAAATACCGGACTGTCCGAAGAACTTCATCAATTTCAGAATGGCACAGCGAGTAAACCCAGCCTACCAATCGTTCAGGAAGCAGGTTTCCATCAGTGAACGTCTACAGGTGAACTACCCGGGTTGAATACGTTTCAACGAACATTTAGGATCCACAATCGGTGATTGTAGCCGCAGCACCTCACACGACACATTCCACATCGAAGCTTGCGAGTGGTATCGCAAAGCCTCGACCGGCGCCGAAACATGAGCTGTTTTTGAGACAGGTTAGCTTTCCATGATTTTCAGGACGAATAATGTTAAATCGAGTGTTTATTCACTGTTTGTACGAAAGTTAGCTTGATGACCACTTTTTAATATGTTCGGTCATAATTCTCAAAGAAAAAGCATTAAAATGTGTATCTTCGCACCAGCTCAATGAACACATTTTGCATTTTCCATAACGTCTAAATGTGTATCTATTAACTTCTTGTACTCAAATCAGCTCAATTACCACTTTTTGGTTTGTTTCAACAAGATTTCTGTGCAAAATTACAATTTGAGGTTAACTTATATATTTTTTTTTATGTAGAAATCAGCTAAATCGAGGCTCTTGCTTCAATTGAAAAAATGAAAAGAGCATTTTTCGGTTAAAACATGAGCTCAAACGTTGGAATTTTCAAAAAATGCGGAAGGATAACTTTAATTCGATGGAAAATATAGATAGAAGTGATTTTGAAACGTCGATGTTCTTATATATTGTACGCTTGAAACACGAGTGGCAAAAACAATCTTGGAATTTCATTGGAGCCCCTTCAGGGATCACTCCGAGCACCCCCAGACCCGCAGCCAGTGGCAAATCAGTTCAAGAGAAATTTCTCGCTTCGTCCTTCCAACAGCAGTACTTCCACACTGGACTCGCCCAAGAAGGTTCGTTTTTGATTATGAAAATTGAAATTTCAACATATACCGTAGTTACAAGTTACTGTAATTAACGAATTTTTTATTTAAAGGAGGTTCTGTTTGTTGGCCGTCATCGGAAGTAAGCTCGATTTGGCTTGAAAGTGGTACCCAATATCGTATACCAGGGATATCCCCGCTTTTCAAAAAGTATCTGCGCTTTTATTAAAGATAGATGAATTAGATAGCTCACATCACATCACCCCAAAGTGTTCAACACTGTGTTCAGAACGATCGTTTACCATTTTTTGATGACACAACCAAATTACCATAATCCGTATAACAAAAGTGTCAATTATTCCACATTCTCTTTTCACTCTTTCCCATATTCCCCAAACCTGTATGGTCGACGTCGACTACATCAAAGCGATCGCTTTCCAAGTCAGCGACCGCGTTCGCACAGGCGTTGCGGCTAAAGTGCGATCGTTCAAGGTTGCACATGCTCAAGCTCAGCTTCGTGCGTATAGGCAGACCTATGATAAGGCCCAGAGTATTGATAGTTATCATGAGTACTATCCAGCGTTTTCGATCCCTTTTGCTATCAAACCGACGGAAGTTGACGTGGATTATTCCTATGACATAAAGCTCCCGGTTAAAGTGGAAATACCAGAAGGACTGGCGACGAGTACTGAGGAAAAGGTCATTTTGAGCAAGAATATTAAATATTGCTCCCAATTGTCTTTGATTAGAGATCAAAGTTATAACTAATCCAAGTCAGCCGATAAAAAATAATTTTAAACCGTCGCAAACAATTATTTTGAGCCGTGTAGTTTCTCAAAAACCTTGCGCTCCTTGTTGGAATTCATACACTTTTAGACAACCAGTTTTATTGAAAATTAAAACTTTACCTACTGTTTCCAGGTCTATGGAAAGTCTCTTTATAATGAACCGATCGTGGAAGATGATGAAGACCCATTCGGACTCGGAATAGGCCCAACAACAGCAACTGCACAGTCAAAGAATCCGATTGTAAGAAATGGTCTGGATGGAATCGACCTGCAATACACAGGACCTGCACCACAACCAATGCCGCATCCGAGTGCTTATCTGACCAACCAGGTGAGGTTCAATGCTTTTTATTGGGTGGGACAGTAATATTGGTTTTTGACTGAAATCGGCACCACCTTTTGAACGTGGTGACAATTTTTCCAAAAGCGTTCTCAAAAAAATGTTTGCGAATTCAAAAAAGGGAAAATAATCGGCATTACGAGAATTCGAATCGCTTGGATCTTCGACGAGTCCTAAGACATCAGAATAATATTCACGATTTTACAGCCAACACATTTTGCCAACTGGCCCATAGACAAGCCAATCCCTGTCCAGAAGCAGAATGGAGTTCAAGATTTCGCAACTATCTCGGTTAACACTTCGTGAGTTTTTTAGACTTCTAAATTGATTGTTGAAAGGTTAAAATTCAGTATGATATTGAAAAATAAGGATTGAATCATTGGTGCGATGTTTTTTGAAGTAATAAAATATTTAGAGAAAGTTCGGAAAAACCAAAAATTGGCTTTTTAAAATGATGATGTTTGATCTTCTTGTTCTTGTAATTAAAATTATAGTTAATTTTTCAGTGCCCCACCCATCTCATCAACATCTTCATCGTTCCCATCGTCAAGGTCGAAGGCGGATCTCTGGTTGAACGACATTCTGAGGACATCACTGACGATTTCACCGCCGATTAGTGAAGTGAGTTGGTTTTCTTCAAAAAAAGATCATTTACACCTGAACATTGTTATTGCATTTGTGAAACAGTTTCGACTGTTGGAAAAGAATACAATTTTAATGTATTCAAGAAAAAAACTACTAAAAGAAATGTACCTTTCTCTGAATCCATACGTCTTCATGAGAACAGTTCCAAAAAGTACAATTTTCTGTTTACCAGAAGAAAAGATGAGTGCACATAGCTTCCTTTACCTGTTAAAAAATCTGGCCTCCGTAAATCGGGCACTTAGTACCGTAACAGTTTCGCCTCGAAACACAAAACGATTTAAGTAATGAGCCTTTAATTTCTATGGACAGAAAGTAAGAATAATAATTCAAATCCACAAAGATATAAATGTTCGTTGTGAGAGTCCCAAGCCTAAGGTGGGCCTACCGTACTCATTTTGCAAAATTGAGATTAGAGCGCGTTTGAAAACGGTCATGCTTCTAGCGATATATGTGTAAGTGTGATTTTCATGAAGTTTTCTCTCAATTAGTTTCGAAATTCGTTTTTCCATCTACTAGGGATGAAGCTGGGCAGCAAAGGTCAACTTCAATGAAATTATTCACTGACTTGAAAAAGTTTGAAAACAAAGTTTAATTTTTAAAAAATACAAATTCTATTTCAGGCCACCCACCAAGTAGAATGCCTAATTGAAAAAAATACAAATTTTACTTCAGGCCACCCACCAAGTAGAATGCCGGCCATCGTCGTCTCAAAGCGGGCCACCACCATCCCACCCTCCTCCACCACTGCCCACCAAAGAAGCCGTTTCACGGAACACGTCAACTATCATGAACGGGAACGCTCAATCGAGAACTAATGGATCGAGCCCCATCTCGGTTCGTTTTTAGTTTTCATATGTTGAGTTATCGATCGTAAAGTTTGTAGTTATTTTTTTTATCGCGACGCGAACACGGATTGGATCTTATGACAATTTTGAATCGATTAAATCAAATTTATGACGTAATCGAGATTTCATTTGTTTTTAGTTTTAAAATTCCACATTTTGAGTGAAAATAGAAAAAAACAAGTTTTCTAAATTGTACACACTAAATTTATATAGAAAACGCTGGAAAATGAAATTCGCCGGGAATCTCGTTCAGACATGAGAAAAGGCTGGTAATTGAAAATCGTCAAAATTCAGGTGAATTCAGACCTGGCCAGAAGTTTACCTAATCTGACCTGGATTCATCAAAACTGGCCAGAATTCACCTGGACTTTGTTGGTTTTCAATTTCCAGTGGTGATGAGTTGTAGAGAAAAAAAAAAGAAATTTCGAAGTTCATTGATTTGAATGCAATTTCTTTCAGACGACAGATGGTTTCGGCCAAACGATCAACTGGGAGGTGACACCGACAAGGGTCCCGGTGGCGCCAGTGGATCCATTCGACGTTCAATGGAGTCAACAGCAGCTTATTTGAGTTTTTCTCATGTTTCATTCTTTTCATCAAAAATTTTCACCTTTTAGACTCTAAAATTCTGCTTCCCAGTTCATTTTCATACAACTTTCGCTGAACTTACGCGTATTTTGAATTGGTGTTGAACAAGTTGACGCACAAAAGAGTGGTTAGTGCATACACTAACGTAAGGTTTTTGATAATTTGATCGTTATAATGTCAAGTGGACGACAACTAGTTTCTCACGACAAAGCTAGTTTTGAGTACGACACGATCATTGATAGCGCCACTATGCGGCCATGTTGTGGCTGGCGTGACGGGAAGACGGTGAATGCACTATTGACTCGAGTTTTCGTCACACGAGACAAAATGAGTCGAGATTGCAATCATTATTGATAGACGATCTTACATTTATGCTATTTAACCGATTGAAAGCTGGTGTGTGCACTAGCGACTCGATTTTTCGTCACGTACATTGCGCTTCTCTTCTTGTTCAACATCAAGCTCACCTAAGCCAACCAGATGTATTTTAGCTATACATGCATGCAATTGAGATTGTTCTTGTGCCAATAACTATTTTGCCCTGTTCAGTTTTAATAAAAGAGAGAAAAAAGGAGTCCATTACGGTTTAATATCCCATCATTTTAAATCTAGATTTTAATATTTGTATGTTGTCTAATGTAAGATCCAATCTGTATGAATTTGTTTGCTTATTTCTCGAGAAATAATAAAGAATACTAGTCGTTTTCTTTAAATTTGGTCTTGTTAACAGTCAAAGTTGAATCTTACATACGGAATATGTCAATTTTTAGATGAATGTATTCAGAAAATGCTTGAAGAAGGTAAACTCCCCAAGCGAGAAGAAAGAAAAGTGAAAAAGTTGAAGCGTAAAATAGACGATCTTCTCATTCTTGGAAAAATATCTGAAGAGGATGCGGTGAAAATGAAGAAAGTTAATCTTGAAAAAGGTTTTTTTCGAGAATTAGCAATTTGCATAGGGATATCAAAAGAGCCTTTCAACTGCCGCGCGGAACCTCGGAATTATTCAAAAGTAATAATGTACTATTACTCAAAGTTTTGTGTTTTTATCTGCTCAAAAAGTACGCATATCTTATCTTAGAAAAGACGAGGGAAACAGTTTTTGTTGACCACATCTCTCACATTTTGTTTTCTTTCAGTGACGTAAGATTGCACTTGTTTCGCATAACATGTCGAAAATTGGTAAGATTATTTCATATTTTCATAGTAATTATGAACTATGAATGAATTGACTCTCCGAAAACGAGCCTGCAACGCTTTTGAATTATTACATTTCGGTTTTCAAATATAAATAGAAAATTTTGAATAAAATTTTTTCAAGAGTCGGGACTCTAAAGCATTTTCCCAACAAAATTTGATTTTCTTTCACACTTTCAAATCTGAGAAATGAAAAAAGATGATTGAAAAATCATCAATTTGAAGAAAACTGAAGAATAGAATTTTCTCCAAACATCCAAAATTCAGATTCACAAGCATCATCCTCACGAACGTCGATAGCTCTTTCCAAGAAGATTGCTGATGCGAAATTAGAGCAGCAAGGTGGACCTAGGGTCATGTTGAAGTTGAACGGAAAGAGGTTGACTAATAGTGGTGAGATTTTGGTTTTTTTTTTTTAATTTGACGGAGAAATTTTTGAGTGTTTCGGATCAGCAACTATACTCGCTACGCTTGAACCGCTCGAGTTTTGATGCTAATGCGCCAAAACATTTTATTTTTTTTTTGAAAGAGTCATATAAGAAGACCTCTCTCTCCCTCCCTCTCTCTCTCTCTCTCTCTCTCTCTCTCTCTCTCTCTCTCTCTCTCTCTCTCTCTCTCTCTCTCTCTCTCACTCTCTCTCTCTCAGGTATGCACATTAGAACTGAAAATGTTCCGTCAGAACTTTCTCGCGAAAAGTGGGCGGAGCATCGCCTTGTTCTTATTTTTTATGATGATTTTCTAACGGGCTACTGAATCATCAATGCCTTGAAAAAACATCATCTATTGGAAAAAAAACCAATTTTATAAACAAAAAACCAATAAACTATTAGGTCAACATTTTGTGAGAATTTATACACAAGAATAATGTCTTTATAATAATATTTATTCATAACGAATAAAAATACTTAAGCTTCAATAACGGCCAGCAATAGCCGCTTAAAGCTCGAACAAATAAGGGAATGTGGTGACTCTTAGAACCTGTTTCAGAAACTGCTCCGGTCAGGACAGTGTAGCATTTTTTGCGAAAAATTGACTTCAGAGATAAACAGGACTTTGCCAGGTCACCAGAAAGGAAAGAACTAAATACTGGTGTTAGTATTGATAGAACAATGGTGTTAGTAGTTCGATCAGGGTATTTAGAACGATCCTATCCAGCAATCTGTTAAGTTATATATGACCGTCTTTAGAAGGTTAGGAGCTGGAAAAAGTGAGAAGTGTGATCTTTACTGTATCTGCTACTACGGTATGAGAATAATTGTGACCATTACTGTACCTGGTACTACGGTATGATAAAAAGTGTGGCTATTACTATATCTCCTACTACGTTAAAAGAACGTTGTGACCAATACTGTATTTGCTACTACGGTATTAGAAAAGTGTGGCTATTATTACTGTATTTTCTACTACAGTAACCTAAAAACTTCAGATCTCGCCGCCCTCCCCAATTATACAACAGTTGGAGAGGTGAAAAGACCAAGATGGATGACTTTCAAGCCAGACGCAACTTGTCTTCAGACGCTGGTCATCAGAGTGAATTGTCCCGAAAACTTTGTGGTGAGTCTTTCAACGTGATTTTTTCTTATAATTAACTTCTTGGGGAAATCGCACTTTCGAAAATCTTTGAATGGGAGATACTTATAACGAAACAGTCATCTGAATCATGAATCATTTACATGTAAGCAATTTGTTTTTGTAATGAAATGGTTCAAACGTTTGTCGAATCTTAGCTTTGTACCTAACTAGTCTTTGAACCTTACCTCAGCTTTAAATCAAGGTGCTCATAACTATAGCGGTAAATGAAGAATTACTCATTCAGATGACTGTTTAAATTCGTTATGAATAATGGTAGATCATTGAAAAGCTCCATATCGAGCGTTCATTTTAAATCCAAATGTATTTTCGTGGAATTACAAAGAAACAAAAAATACTAACAAATTTGAATATTGATCGAAATTTGAATATTAATCAATGTTTCGAAACACTGATTATATTTAGTGTGCGCAACAGAGTTTCGACTTCCGTACAGAGTATTCCACTTTCCTATGATGAATTTTGTCGAAAATGGGAAAATTCATCGATTTTGGGGAACAATGAAGTCTTATCCGCTCGCTAGTTAAACAGAGAATGATGGCTATAGATCGATTTCGGATTCAAAAATCGATATTTTATGTTTAATTACATTAATCAACTTTGATGTAAATATTACTTTGAACTGAATTATGTTGACTTAATTACGTTAATTGACGTTTTTGAAAAAAATCACTGATCAAATACAATTTAGCTCTATCGAAACCATTTTCATCAGATTGGTTGTAATTTCTTCGTACGTCCGTGTAGTACTATTTAAATACCAGGTGTCGAGTGTAGAAGTAGAACTATCTCACTCTTTATTAACACAAAACTCGGCCTTATAACACAAAACTTAACCTTCTAGAACAACAACGATTATTTTTTTAGTCACGACAAGATTAAAAAAAACGCTTTTCTAACTTCAGGAGACTTTCGGAACGATGGAGTTTATCGATGAGTTTTTCCGAAGAGAATTCATCAAAACGGATGAAGAAGTTTCGGATCGGAAAGATTTTTGGTTTTGGATGACACGAGTTCCGGTCCCCATACAAGAGCAGCTTTACGAGAAAGTTAGGGTGAGTACTCTTGTCTCTTAAAAAACGCAACAGTGCTTTTTATCCTTTTTCGTGTTCATTTTGCTCCTGATAGTTTCAACAAAAGTCTTGATTGAATTTTTCTCTTGTAAAAATTGCATTTAGTGTATTTTTATACTTTTTCTGTTAGTTTTGAAAATTTACAGAAACTGTAGTATAATTTTCAGAATGAATCGTTCATTTTAGCTTCGGAGATCAGAGAAAACGACCGAAAAATTCTGAAAACTCATTATTTTTGACTCCTATTTGTCCGACACGCCCTAGCGAGATGTATTGATATAGCGTAGCAAATTGTATTGAGCGCATTTTCAGGAGATCACAAAAGAGCAGAAAAACACGGGCGTATCCAATATCAAAACGCACCTTCTGATGACCGATGACCAAATGTTTAACAATGGGCTTCCATACCCCGAGCAGGGTTTGTGTATAGCGACGAAAGAGAGGTAATTTTGAAGTTTAATTAAGTTTTAAGAATTTCTTGTTGGTTTCACTGTTTTTTAAACTGGCTGTTTTTCAGTTTATTTCGAGTCGAACTAGTCTTTTTTATTATGGTTGTCCATTACGTGCTTTCACATATCTAGCAAAAAGTCTGACCGATTTCAAACGCGCGCCAGTCGCATTTTTGTAAAATGAGTACGGTAGGAGTTGGGACTCTCACAACGAACAGTTAGATCTTTGTGAATTTAAATTATTATTCTTACTTTCAGTCCATCGAAATTAAAGGCGCATTACTTAATCGTTCTTGTATTTCAAAGCGAAACTGCTACGGTAACTGAGTAACCGATTTACGAAAGTCAGACTTTTTTACACGTAGAGGAAGCTATGTGTGCTTTAAAAATAAGCGAAAAATGTAGAACTCACTTGGAAATCTCTATGATTTACTTTCAGTTACGATTTGGTCACCAAAACGTCACCACTGTTCGCTATTGACTGTGAAATGTGCATGACTAAAGAAGGCAGTCAATTGACCCGAATATCAGTGGTAAGATTTCTATTTCCATTGTTTTGCCTATCGCTCTCTTCAGGTCAATGAGAAGTTCGAAATTCTACTAGATACCCTTGTCAAACCCAAGGTTCCTATAGTTGTGAGTTTTCATTCTTCTTCCTATATAAATAGAAGGTAAAACTTGTTGAAATTAGGTTTTAATAGTAAAAAACAAAAATGATCTGACATGATGTGAGAAAAATCAATGAGAAACTGCTGATAGAATTCAGAATTTCAAAAACTAGTGTAGTTACTAAAATTGAATCAAATTTTTTAATAATTTATTGCAAAGTTAACCTAATGAATTGAATATGAAGTCTATTGACTGAAAAACCTTTGTTTTGGATTATTTTTCCGAGTAAAATATTTTTTTACTTCAATTTTCAATAAAAAATGTAATTAACCAAGGATTCTAGAACTACCTCACCCAATTCTCTGGAATCACCCAAGACATGCTAGAAAACGTCACTGTAACATTAGAAGACGTCCAGAAGGCAATGAAGGCAATTCTACCTGCGGATGGGATCATTGTGGGACACTCACTGGAATTCGATATGAAAGCCTTGAAGTTATTCCATCCGTATGTTTTTTTTACATTAACCATGTTGGGTGATGTGAAGGACGCATACACTCACGGAAGAATGCAGAATTGAGCAAGTAATCAGTACACATATCTAGCAAAAAGTCTGACCGATTTCGAACGCGCGCCAGCCGCATTTTTGTAAAATGAGTACGGTAGGGTCGGGACTCTCACAACGAACAGTTAGATCTCTGTGGATTTAAATTATTATTCTAAATTTCAGTCCGTTAAAATTAAAGGCGCATTACTTAATCGTTCTTGTGTTTCAAGGCGAAACTGCTACAGTAATAAGTAACCGATTTACGGAGGTCAGACTTTTTTACAGGTGGAGGAAGATACAGTAGCGTTCAAAAGTTTAGAAAGTTTTTATTTTTGGTCATAACTCTTGTCAAACTTAACCAATCGACATGATTTTTTGTCGGAGAACACATCAACTCATGAGAAATCTAATTTTGAAAAAAATCAGGATTACTGTAGCTACATTTTGATCTACAGCGTTTTTACGAAACCGCGACTTTTGAACTGATTTTTCACTTTCTTTTTTTTTATTTTTTTTGAAGGTTTTTTCCCGATTTTTTGTACTTTTTTCTTTCTATACTACTAACAATACTTTTTAAGTAATGGGAAAAGGAAAAGAAGTGCCCACCGACCAGCAGAAACTGATCATCGATGCTGTCCTGTCAGGAATACGACAGAATCAAGTTGCACGAGTATTTCAAGTTCACGAAACCACTGTATCCCGAATTTTGAAAAGATTCCAAAAGTTTGGAGTTTTTGGAGTGTTGCCAAGATCAGGACGGCCACGGAAGACGACAGCAAGAGACGACGCACTGATTGTTCGCCATTCACGTCTCAATCCGCGTCTGACCGGAGAAGACATCAAGAAGGATATGGTCGCTGGAAACGTTGCCAGAGTCTCTGTTTCTACAGTCAAACGTCGTCTAAGAGCTGCTGGGTTATTTGGAAGACGTCCTTGTAAGAAGCCAATGATTTCTGAGAAAAACAGAAAGGCTAGAGTTGAGTGGGCAAAAGACCATTTGAGACGGTCCGTCCACGACTGGAGGAAAATCCTTTTTTCCGATGAAAGTAAGTTTTGTTTGTTTGGTTCC
This sequence comes from Caenorhabditis parvicauda, assembly GCA_963978915.1. Taxonomy (NCBI): domain Eukaryota; kingdom Metazoa; phylum Nematoda; class Chromadorea; order Rhabditida; family Rhabditidae; genus Caenorhabditis; species Caenorhabditis parvicauda. Next base: position 2,662,126 of record OZ022250.1, on the reverse strand, counting down.
GATGGCATTAAGTATGTCAGAAGGCCAATCAACAGCCGGTTCAGTTCTAGGTACCAATTGCCCACGATGAAGCACGGTGGCGGTAGCGTCATGTTGTGGGGTTCGTTTAGTTACGACGGCGTTGGCCCATTGCACTGGATTCAGGGCAAAATGAATGCCAATGACTACAAGGATATTATTGTTAATGTTCTTGTACCATTTGCTGGTGCCAACATGCCGATTGGTTGGGTGTTTCAACAAGATAACGACCCGAAACACACTAGCCGTCTTGTTCGCGAATGTCTCCAGGATGAGGCTATCGATGTTCTTCCGTGGCCCAGTCAGTCTCCAGACCTCAACCCTATAGAGCACTTATGGGAAGAACTCGAGAGACGCGTTTCCGGCCATTACACATCCAATGCCGCGCAAAAATACGCGGTTTTACAAGAAGAGTGGAAAAAAATTCCGCGAGTCAAGTTGGAGAACTTGATTGAGAGCATGCCGAGAAGATGTAAAGCCGTCATTGATAATTTTGGTTATGCCACTAAGTATTAAGGTTTTAATAATGTTTTGATGTTCATTCCTTATCGATTTGAATTGTTACAACCGTTTACCATTATGTTTTTGAGTTTGTGGAAAATGTGTTTTTTATAGTGTCTGAGAATAAATTTTTTTATTTTTTTTCTCTTTTGGTCTGATTTGAATTCGTTTTGACATAAGATGTAATAATGTTTGAAGTATTACCATTCAAAAAATCAGACCGATAGGTGAGGTTTGACAAGAGTTATGGCCGAAAATAAAAACTTTCTAAACTTTTGAACGCTACTGTATGTGCAGTAACGTTTTTATACTGCACATAGCTTCCTTTACCAGTACAAAAAAATCTGGCCTCTGTAAATCGAGTACTTAGTACCGTAGCAGTATCGCCTCGAGACACAAAAAGATTTAAGTAATGCGCCTTCAATTTCAATGGACTGAAAGTTTTTATACTGCACATAGCTTCCTTTACCTGTACAAAAAAATCTGGCCTCCGTAAATCGAGTACTTAGTACCGTAGCAGTATCGCCTCGAGACACAAAAAGATTTAAGTAATGCGCCTTCAATTTCAATGGACTGAATTCTGCAAAATTGAGATTCTGCAAAATTGAGATTAGAGCGCGTTTGAAAACGGCCATGCTTCTAGCGATATATGTGTACTGTGTGAAGTGCCTACCTTTGAATTCTCAAATTTTTCGGAAACTACAGTAGCGTTCAAAAGTTTAGAAAGTTTTTATTTTCGGCCATAACTCTTGTCAAACCTCACCTATCGGTCTGATTTTTTGAATGGTAATACTTCAAACATTATTACATCTTATGTCAAAACGAATTCAAATCAGACCAAAAGAGAAAAAAATAAAAAAAATTATTCTCAGACACTATAAAAAACACATTTTCCACAAACTCAAAAACATAATGGTAAACGGTTGTAACAATTCAAATCGATAAGGAATGAACATCAAAACATTATTAAAACCTTAATACTTAGTGGCATAACCAAAATTATCAATGACGGCTTTACATCTTCTCGGCATGCTCTCAATCAAGTTCTCCAACTTGACTCGCGGAATTTTTTTCTACTCTTCTTGTAAAACCGCGTATTTTTGCGCGGCATTGGATGTGTAATGGCCGGAAACGCGTCTCTCGAGTTCTTCCCATAAGTGCTCTATAGGGTTGAGGTCTGGAGACTGACTGGGCCACGGAAGAACATCGATAGCCTCATCCTGGAGACATTCGCGAACAAGACGGCTAGTGTGTTTCGGGTCGTTATCTTGTTGAAACACCCAACCAATCGGCATGTTGGCACCAGCAAATGGTACAAGAACATTAACAATAATATCCTTGTAGTCATTGGCATTCATTTTGCCCTGAATCCAGTGCAATGGGCCAACGCCGTCGTAACTAAACGAACCCCACAACATGACGCTACCGCCACCGTGCTTCATCGTGGGCAATTGGTACCTAGAACTGAACCGGCTGTTGATTGGCCTTCTGACATACTTAATGCCATCGGAACCAAACAAACAAAACTTACTTTCATCGGAAAAAAGGATTTTCCTCCAGTCGTGGACGGTCCAGCTCAAATGGTCTTTTGCCCACTCAACTCTAGCCTTTCTGTTTTTCTCAGAAATCATTGGCTTCTTAAAAAGACGTCTTCCAAATAACCCAGCAGCTCTTAGACGACGTTTGACTGTAGAAACAGAGACTCTGGCAACGTTTCCAGCGACCATATCCTTCTTGATGTCTTCTCCGGTCAGACGCGGATTGAGACGTGAATGGCGAACAATCAGTGTGTAGCATCCTGGCATCACGAGTCTAAGACCCTCTCATGATTTACGACCCTTCGTGTGTGTAACAGATGTACGCCCCCTTCTGACCCCGCATGAGCCTCATTCCATGTCTCTGCACTGACACCGCGAGGTGGCTTGCAGACCCCAACCTTGTCGACAATAAAGGTTATCACATACATGTTGAGACTTCATGACATATAAGCACCGTCAGGCTTATTATGTTACATGGAGGTTCCACCGAGGGGTTCACCATCTGACGACGGTGACCCACGTGTGTTTTCTCAAACACACAACTCGGCTATTGCCTGCTGAATCCCGCTACACTATCCACAACAACCCAGCAGTGCGACGAAGATCATGCCCAGTCAGAAGGAAGAAGTAACCCAACCAGAAAACTATCACCGACGGAAAGAAGAAAGAAAATGGAAAACGCCCATAGTGTATGCTGCTATATTTTTTTCCACGAAGAGCCAGAGATGCCCGTGCTGATTCCCCCTGTTTGTCACGAAGAGCGAAAATGCCCGTGATGTCGCAAGAAGAGAGCCGAATGCCCCTTGTCGACCATTATTGCCTGCTGTTAGGCCAACTGTCCCCCCAGCTACACTATCACCGTCTGCTATTTCACTACTACTACTGCCGATTACTACTATTCTGGAGAACGTGGGTTGGCTACATCAAGAAAAGAGGAAGAAAATAATCATTGTCACCATTCCTAAATACTGTCATTGCACTTTGAATCGAACACCAACTTTGTATGTTACGTAGGGACACGTAACTTGTGAAAGCCGGGGATGTAGCATCCTGGCATCACGAGTCTAAGACCCTCTCATGATTTACGACCCTTCGTGTGTGTAACAGATGTACGCCCCCTTCTGACCCCGCATGAGCCTCATTCCATGTCTCTGCACTGACACCGCGAGGTGGCTTGCAGACCCCAACCTTGTCGACAATAAAGGTTATCACAGACATGTTGAGACTTCATGACATATAAGCACCGTCAGGCTTATTATGTTACAAGTGCGTCGTCTCTTGCTGTCGTCTTCCGTGGCCGTCCTGATCTTGGCAACACTCCAAAAACTCCAAACTTTCGGAATCTTTTCAAAATTCGGGATACAGTGGTTTCGTGAACTTGAAATACTCGTGCAACTTGATTCTGTCGTATTCCTGACAGGACAGCATCGATGATCAGTTTCTGCTGGTCGGTGGGCACTTCTTTTCCTTTTCCCATTACTTAAAAAGTATTGTTAGTAGTATAGAAAGAAAAAAGTACAAAAAATCGGGAAAAAACCTTCAAAAAAAATAAAAAAAAGAAAGTGAAAAATCAGTTCAAAAGTCGCGGTTTCGTAAAAACGCTGTAGATCAAAATGTAGCTACAGTAATCCTGATTTTTTTCAAAATTAGATTTCTCATGAGTTGATGTGTTCTCCGACAAAAAATCATGTCGATTGGTTAAGTTTGACAAGAGTTATGACCAAAAATAAAAACTTTCTAAACTTTTGAACGCTACTGTACCTAATAATTGAACCATCCTGATATTGGCCACCTGAGAAGTTTTCTTATGTTCCGAACGTTTTCTGACAGGGTGGTCTAGGGTCTATGACTTAGCTTAATACGGAAAACTAGACTGATCATTTCCTTACATGTAAGCTTACAAGGTGCGATTTTTTTTTGATAATAAAGTTCAAACTTTGATAAAATCTTAGCTTTGTACCCAACTAGTGCTTGGAATATTACCTAAGCCTAAAATTTGAGGTTTCGACAAAGATAAATGAAAAAAGATTCAGTCTACTTTTTCGTATAAAATCTATGACTTATCAGTTAGAGTTCACAAACTTTAGAGTAAGTCCATGTTTCAATTCGTAACTCTTCTCTAACGTTTTCTCACTAGGTGGTCTGGGCCAAGGTTGGGAATCACGCCGGACAAACTTTGCGGTGTGCGGCGGATTGGCGGTTTACAACGTCGGTACTAAAACGTCGCATGCGGCAAAATCAGGCGGGTGGGACTCTCAACACTAGTCTGGGCTCCTCCTGATTTTTTGAAAGTTCTAGTTCACAGAGAAATTTTCACTGCTTTTGTAATTATTTCAATTTTCAGACATTGCATCGACATCGCCATACTATTCAATCATTCGGGTAATTCACAAGCCAAGAATAGCCTAAGAAGTCTGGTCTGGACTCATTTAGGAGAAGAAATTCAGGTTTTTTTTTCAAATTTGGAATTGTTATATTTGAATTAATTGAGCTCGAAGCAGAAATTTGGGATTTTTTCAATAGATTTTGTCGATTTCTCAGTTTTCTTCAAAAAACCGAAACTGGGAGAGACTTAAAATAATACAGCCATTTCGAGTTTTTCTTAAATAAAATTCAAAAAATTTATTTTCAATCAAAATTTTCAAAAAATTTATTTTCAATCAAAATTTTCAAAAAATTTCTAATTTGTTAAACTTTCTTAATTTCTAATCAGTTTTTTTCCCATTTTTCGATTAAAAAAATCCCAAAAAATTGCACTTGTCCCTAAAATTTGTTTCAATAAATTTTCATTTTTTCATAAAATTTCAAAAAGTTTTCATTTTAATATAAAATTCCAAAAAAATCTTCCAGACAGGTTTCGGTCATTGCTCCGTAGAAGATGCCGTTGCAACTATGAAGCTGCTGCAGTTGAAAATGAACAAAGGGTAAATTTTCACCACAAAGCGGCTCTGCAACGCGGCTCTCTTCCAGACTTATCTATGGAAACATCCGGTTCGGTTGGGACTTCCAAACGTTCAAAAGCAGTCCCGAGTTCCAGAAGAAGCATCCTCCAGAAGAATTTGAAGACAAGAAAACGAGAGTAGAGAGGTTGAAACGAGGAGCCACGTGAGTATTTGGGATGAAATTTCAGTTTTTAGGGTAAACTGAAAAAGTTTGAGTGAAGTTAGTAACGTAAAATCGTTAATGCCAAAGTTTCACGGAAGAAAGATTTCCAAGCGGAAGTTCGGAGTCTGAAGACGAAAGTAAAATTTTCCAACGGAAATCTGAAGTTGAAAGTCGGGAATGCAAAAAAGTCGAATAAACCAAAGAAATATCGTATATCCGCTTATTCTTAAATGAACAATACTAAGTAGGTAAGAATTTCATTGTCTTATGCTAAAAAAATTATCTCACGAAAGTAAAATTTTTTCTATACGGAAGTCGGAAGTGAAAAAAGGACGAAAGTCGCTAAAAAAATGAGGAGAAAAGACAGTAAAAATCCTTATCCACCCAGTCTAGTTTATTTAAGAATGAGTGGATGTACAATATTTTTAGGTTTATTCGACTTTTTCAACTTTCCACTTCAGTTTAGAAAAATTTTTACTTGCGTGTAACTCTGCTATGGGTAGTTTATAAAGAAAGACTGATCTGAATCATGAAACATTTTATCGGTACCTCAAATTTAAGGCTTAGGTAAGGTTTAAAGCACTAGTTAGGTACAAATCTAAACAGGAGTTGTCCTTCAGCGTAATTCACATCCAGAGTTGGGACCTATCCAGATGTGTTAAGCAGGTCAAATAATGAACTTTTCATGTAGAAAATTTTTGCGCGTTTTTTGTTTCAAGCGAGATATTTTAATTTAAAAAATGACTCTTTGAAATGCCACGTAGGCTCATTTTAGCCCCACGCACTACACAATTAGATCTAACAGAGAAAATCAATAGCGGCGTGGTAGAGTGGATTGAGTTCCTGATTGCAAAGCGGGAGGTCCAGGGTTCGAATCCACTCGCTGACGAGTTTTTTTCTATTTTTTTAATTTTGATAAAAAAGTTCCCCAACTACATGAAATTTCTTTCCGATGTGATTTTCCAACGTTTTGTTTATGGAATTCATACTTAAAATACCCAACATGTCGGTTGCCGATCTCTTCTATCACCACCTCTAGTAAGCAGCTGGTGAAGTGATGAGTATAACTTCGACGTTCATCGAGTACGATGTTTTTCATTCAAGTTGTGTGTTTTGACTAAAAACCGATTTGAAACCGATCATAGTGGTTAGTTGCGATCGTCCTTCCTTATCATGAGCAATAAGCATATTTCCAAAGGAGTGGATGAGGCCTCATGAGTTTCTATAATCACGAAGTTGAACCCCGCGATTTCGTGGTGACTGGCTCAGGACCATACTTATCAATTCATCACCCTTCATATTCATCCAGATCTTTTTCAAATCAGTTGTAACGATCACTTTGAATTTTGTTTCCAGGTGATTGCCGTGATATCTCACGCATCCGAACTTGAAAAGTTGAATTCAAATACTCTGCCCAATGAGTCAGATCCCAATGAACAACGTCGGTGACCTGAATGACCCCTCAGCATGAATGAATGGTTCGGGGAAATCTGAACGACCATGAGCCAGTCACCACGAAATCGCGGGGTACAACTTCGCGATTATAGACACTCATGAGGCCTCATCCACTCCTTTGGAAATATGCTTATTGCTCATGATAAGGAAGGACGATCACAACTAACCACTATGATCGGTTTCAAATCGGTTTTTAGTCAAAACACACAACTTGAATGAAAAAACATCGTACTCGATGAACGTCGAAGTTATACTCATCACTTCACCAGCTGCTTACTAGAGGTGGTGATAGAAGAGATCGGCAACCGACATGTTGGGTATTTTAAGTATGAATTCCATAAACAAAACATTGGAAAATCACGTCGGAAAGAAATTTCATGTAGTTGGGGAACTTTTTTATCAAAATTAAAAAAATAGAAAAAAACTCGACAGCGAGTGGATTCGAACCCTGGACCTCCCGCTTTGCAATCAGGAACTCAATCCACTCTACCACGCCGCTATTGATTTTCTCTGTTAGATCTAATTGTGTAGTGCGTGGGGCTAAAATGAGCCTACGTGGCATTTCAAAGAGTCATTTTTTAAATTAAAATATCTCGCTTGAAACAAAAAACGCGCAAAAATTTTCTACATGAAAAGTTCATTATTTGACCTGCTTAACACATCTGGATAGGTCCCAACTCTGGATGTGAATTACGCTGAAGGTCAACTCCTGTTAAGATTCGACCGAAGTTTGAACCAGGTTATTACAAAAAATTGCAACTTGTTAGCTTACATGTAGATGATTCATGTTTCAGATCACTCTTTTGTGGCAAAAGGGAAAAAGCAGACACGCAGTCATGCTCCCATGTCTTGTCTATTATTAAGCTTAGCTGAGGTTCGGAAAACGACTTTCGTGAAGGTCCGAGTTTGGTAACACAAGAAAGTCGTTTTCCGAACCTCAGCTAAGCTTATTATAAAAGGTAAATTACTGGGCATGACTGCGTGTCTGCGTGTCTGCTTTTTCCCTTTTGCCCTCTTTTGTTATAAGTGCTATAGGTATTCAAAAAACGTCTCTATTTTTTTGTGTTTCATTCCATTATCATCGTACACTCAAAGAGTGAAGAAATTAATCATCGTTAAATTTTATGACAGTAAAAATAAAAACATAAGGTCCTCGGCATGTCTGTTGGGAAGGTTATACGCAAGATTTTAGACCCGAAACGATCGAGACGACGTGCACGGATTGTGGAGTCAAACTGAAAATCGACTGTATGGTTCGTGATTGTCAGTGTAGAGAAAACCCGAAAAGGACTTGTGTGATGTGTAGAGGTGCTCATGAGTCGAAACAGGGAACGATGAATTGGAAGTGAGTTATCTTCCCTCTCTCTCTCTCTCTCTCTTTTCTCTTCCTCTTTCTCCCTCTCTTTCCCTTCCTTTCTTTCTCTCTACCATGGTATAGTAATGTACAATAGACTGGAAAATGTTCATACAAGACCTGTGTATCTCGGAATTAGGTGATTAGATTTTTTCCTGAGCTCTCTCTCCCTCTCCCCCTCTCTCTATCTATTTTCCTCAAAAATCACTTTTTCAGCAAAGTCCTCACACTAGACACCGCGCAGAAGTTCAAGTCATACGACAGCTATCTAAATCACACCAAGAAGTTCAGAACTGTGCTTCACGCTCACCATCCTGTTGAAGACATTGAAATCACCCCGAGTAAAGTGTGAGTTGCACGAATTGGAAGTTAACCATATGTGGACGTTTCCAGAACAAAAGTTCTAGAACCATCAAAGTTCAAAGACACGGATGACTTTGTTGATGAAGTCGCTTCTGAGATCTTGGCACATCAACTGACCATGGTGGAACTGGATTATACGAATTTTGAGGTTATTTTCGAGAGAGAGAGAGAGAGAGAGAGAGAGAGAGAGAGAGAGAGAGACAGAGAGAGAGAGAGAGAGACAGAGAGAGAGAGAGAGAGAGAGAGAGAGAGAGAGAGAGAGAGAGAGAGAGAGAGAAAGAGAGAGAGAGAGAGAGAGAGAGAGAGAGAGAGAGAGAGAGGGAGAGAAAGAGAGAGAGAGAGAGAGAGAGAGAGAGAGAGAGAGAGAGAGAGAGAGAGAGAGAGAGAGAGAGAGAGAGAGAGATAGGGAGAGAGAGAGAGAGAGTTTTTTCAGAATCCCGCATTAGAAGAAGGTCAAGTGGACGAAACAACCGCCCTTCGCAAGAAAATTGACGAAAACGTCGAAAAGATGATCCGAGCATCCTCTAAATATGCCCTGATAATGCTCGTCCTTGCCAGTCCTTCATCCAACATTTTGTACCTACGAGTGAAACCGTGATTCAGGCAATTTCTGCGTTTTGTAAGCATTTTCCATCAGAAAAGATCTCGTGGAACTGATTTTTCCGTTCTTCTTTTTCGAGTGAAGTTGAGAAATTATAGAACAACAATTTACTCTACATGTTGAATACGCTGCCTTCCTGCATGAGAAAACACTGTCTTTTTCAATAATTTCAGAAAAAAGGTTGCTTTCAGAATTTTCTAGAAAAAACAGTCTTTTTCATAGCATAAACTTACATTTTCGCTCTGAAAATTACTGAAATGATCGAAATTTCTGAAAACTGTTGAAGTTTGAAACCCCCCTCTATGCAAACAATTAGAAAAACGGAAAATTTTGAAAAAACATAACATTTTCGGAAAAATCGATCATTTAGAACTTACAAAACATTTCGTCGGTTTTCCAAAATAGGCCAAATCTTCTACAAAAATTGTAGTACAACCTACTTGTTGACCTTTGTTTCTTGTTATCTTTCAATTCTTTTTTAACTAATAAATTTATTTTCAAAAATTGTAAAGTAAACATAACAGTAACAATGGGAGACAACAATTTGAGGTTAATAATCAAAGGGATCATACTTTCGCTTTCTTCACCTTTTTCTTCAATTTCTCGACGTCTACAGATTCCGCTTTCCTCTTCTTGGTCTCTTTCGGGCGAGCCTTAAGTTGTAAGAATTAGGTCTGTTGTTTATGTTTTCGGTATCCAAGATCTCAATGTCATTTCATTTTTTCTTCAAGATTTCGGAATTGTACTATTCCCTCTGCTTTAAAACTATGAATTATTGCTAGGCTAACTTATTATTCTGTTTTCCAAAAATGAAGCGCAGCTTTGGAAGAAATCAACTCAAAATGGACCAAACCTAAAAAATACTAATAATAATAATAATGTTTTATTCCGTAAGGCGGAAAAATAGAGAATGGTAAATATAATGAAATAATTAAAAAAAAAAATCAGTAGCAATGTAGGCTCTATCTGGTTGATAGAGGGAAGAGATGACTGAGAATAATGTGGTAAGAGAAAGAAGATGGGAAAATATCAAAGGACATTGGTTTACAAGGTATGAGAGTAGAGGAGAGGACAGACTGCCTTTTATTCTTTTCTGCTCCTTGAAAGATGAATTTCTACACCAAGGCACTGAGGCCGGGCATACCTCAGTCCCGAGAGTAGCTGAATGAGAAAGAAGGAGAGAAAAAAAAAGGACGAGATAGGGTAAGAGAAAAAAATAAAGAGAAGAAAAAAAACATCACTGAGGTGCTGGATGGTGCAAAGAGTTACAATGAGGTGAGGGGCGGTGCAGGAACGGAGAAGTGGGAGAGAGAAAAAAAAACAAAAAAAAAATACACTTCAATGAGGTGGGGGATGGTGCATCCTGGTGAAGGATCATTAGAACTTGGCATCACGCAAGACCAGCTTAAACATGTTTAGAGGTTTATTCTTGAATAGTAAAAAATACTTCTTCGAAATAATTTTAAAAAAAACTATTGTTTTCTTCCCCACACTGTATTCATGACTGCAGGATGACAATGAATTCTCAATATTATATAAAGGCTAGTGTCCGACCCAAACCTGGTACCCAAATTTGAAAATTACCTTCTCTTCCTTCTGCTGATAGACCTTCAACTTCTTCTGTTGGTTCTCGACAGTCTTCACACTTGCAGCCTCCATCCTTGCTCGCTTTTTGTTCAACCTTCGTTCTTTCTCGTTCAGGAAGTATTCTCCTGTCTCCAGTTGCTTGTCCACCTAGAGAGTTTACAGGTTCTTATTTCATGAAACCAGCAGCTATTTCTACACTGGATCGCTGGAGTTTTTTCGCTGCCACGTCGAATGTTTCCTCGCGCACATCCGTTTTTTTTTAAATATCGCGATGCGGAAAAAATAGAACAAAGAATCGAATACACCTCATCTATCATAGTTTTCGCTATGAATTGTCAATGCATTTCAAATTTTGAAAGAGATATTAGCGGTCAAGAAAGGACCTCGCAGTACTGGAAAATTTTTGTTCTGCGACCTCAAATTTTATGCCATTTTTCGTCATTCAAGAGTTGACTTTTGACAGATAAAGTGAAAAATTTTCTTTTCCCTCTTTCCTTCATTTTCTATGCTGAATTCGGCTAGGAGAAATTCAAGGGAGGCTGGAACCAATGCAATATTATTAAACATGATTACCTTGCTGAGCGTCGGTGCTGGTGGGAACGGAGTGAATTCTGGCTTCTTCTTGAACGATTTTGCCTTCTTCTTCTTTGCGTCCTTGGTAGTAGCAGCAGATTGGACCTTAATGAAAGTTATAGTTTTTATAAAAAATTAATTTTGTTCTTTTTTTGTAAAACACATATCTTCCTCTACCTGTAAAAAAGTCTGACCTCCGTAAATCGGTTACTTATTACTGTAGCAGTTTCGCCTTGAAACACAAGAACGATTAAGTAATGCGCCTTTAATTTCAACGGACTGAAAGTAAGAATAATAATTTAAATCCACAAAGGTCTAACTGTTCCTTGTGAGAGTCCCGACCCTAGGGTAGGCCTACCGTACTCATTTTAAAAAAATGCGACTGGCGCGCGTTTGAAATCGGTCAGACTTTTTGCTAGATATGTGTAAAACAAACGAACACGGTAAACAACAAACTTCAATAGTAAAATGAACTTCAAAACAATTTTTCTATTCTGTAAATTTCTGGAAACACAAATTTCAAAAAGATCAATTTGTTGACATTTTTAAAAATTGAGAATAAAAGATCACCTTCTTCTTGAAATTCGGCAAGAATCTATCCCAGTTCTCGTTCTTGAGTGCGTCGTTTTTGGCCAGCTCTCTTTTGATCATGAGCTTCTTGATGTTGTAAATCGGATGAATGTTGTTCATGCAGTCGTTGACAATGTCTCTGAAGACGTTTTTTTTTCAATTCAGAGGTTTTCGTTTCAACTCCATGTTCACTCATTCACTCCTTTTCACGACAGAATTCTTCAACATTACGGATCCCACTTTTTTAAAAATTGCGTGTGAATTCTATTTTTGGTCATAACTCCTAAACGAGGTCGGTGAAGCAACTTCTGAGAGCAGTTCCATCGTCTTCACCATATTTGAAAACCTATGAGACTACTCAGACCTCATAGATTCTCCTCAGGAAATTGAAACTTTATAAGACTTTACTAAAATCCACATAAGATCCATGTAACTTCGTAGTAAGATCCCCTTAACCTCCAAATCCAAAAGTGCAAGACCTGGTATGGAGGTTGCCAGGTCTTATGACGAACTTACCAGGTCTTATGACAAGTTTACCAAGTCTTACTTGGAACCTTTTCCTAGTCTTAATGTCGGAATACCAAGTCTTATTGCTAGAATACCAAGTGTTACTGCTATAATACCAAGTCTTACTGATAGAATACCAAGTCTTACTGATAGAATACCAAGTCTTACTGATAGAATAACAAGTCTTGCTGCCAAAATACCAAGTTGCATCTCCAGAATACCATCGGCCAATCCAAAAATCAAAAGGCAAAAGCGTCATCTTGCACATACAACTAATAATCGACAAGTGGTTTGATCCCTCTCTAGGAGATTTTAAATAAGATAAAAGCATAGAGGGTTGCCGAGAGTGACAGGAATCAGTCGCCGACCATCCGCGGGTTTCGCCGATCTTTCGCGTTTCACATGAAATTTCAAAGATCATATTAAGACCTGTTAACCTTGTTACAAGACCTGACATGTTCGTAACAAGACTTGTTAAACATCGGTATAGTGAGTTTAGTTGGAAGTTGCAAAGTCTTATATGGAAGTTAACAGGTCTTGAACAGAAGTTAGCAAGTCTTATACTACTCCGACTCTCATGAACCATACCCAGGTCTTATGCCGAACTTACCAGGTCTTATAGTTAAATCTCAGAAATTCCTCATTTTTGAGATTCAGTTGATGTGAGGTTAATATGAACTTATAAAGTCTTATGTTGAAGTTAGCAAGTCTTATACTGACTCAGGTCTTATACGTAGGTTATGGGGATCTTACTACTAGGTAACATGGATCTTATGTGAAGTTTACCAAGTCTTATAAAGTTCCAATTTCCTGAGTCCGGGCTTTCATATACTTCTCATGTTAGAAAATGCGCGACAATTTTTTTAATAAGATGATGATTCTGATATAAATTTTCTGGATGAGTTTTAAAATGTTTTGGGTTTCTTGGAAAATCTTCAAAACCTCACCCTACTTGCTTCAATCCACTCAACGGACCGATCGCACATACTGTCGCTCCCTAAAAATTCAAACTGTAAGTTATCAGTAACGATACAGTACCTGAACACAGACGTAGCACTGTGTGAGCAGTTCCAGTGCTTTGAGAGTAGCTCCGTTGTTCCCGATCAGTCTGGCTCTTCTTTTCACGAATCTTTCTTTGTTTCTGACCTGGAATTTGAATTTTGGCGAATTTGGCGTCACTAAGACGCGCACCACATTAGGAGTGCTTGAACATAGGTCAGTATTCGTATGGTTCAAACAAAAACTGAGTTTTTCTTAATGTGTCGAATATTTTGACAATACGGTCCTGCTACGTGACTTGGATGCAAATTTCCGAAAATTTCAAACCTTTGTTTGGAAGAACTTTTGCCTGTCTATCTGTCAACAAAAGAAAAGAGTGATACCTTGAAAAGTAACAAAGTAATTTTTTTCGAAAACCATCATTTTCTCTATAGACATGCAATTTGCGAGAGATATGGCACATTAAACTTTTCCTTCCATATCCGGACCCCTGGTATATAATATTGAGTACCACTTTAAGCCAAAACGGGCGTAACGGATCCTGAGTAGGTCTATAGACCATTGCGGCGCACTGATCTCAATTAAACACTGAACATGACCTAACATCAAAATCCGCATACTTTACGTGAAATCAGAATCAATTCTCACCATTGATGAAATCTTGATAATTTCGCAGTTGATTTCATCTTCAAGAACTCTGACTGCTTGCTCGAATGGGACACTTCTAGACAACAACTTCAGAACATCGCGCGCTTTGATCAAAATGTAAGGGTCCCAGGTTTTTCTGGTGGTGTGAACGCGCATTGTACCTGAAGACGTGATTTTTCCACTGGTAAAATTCAACAAATACCTTCCAAAACGTCCAAATCGGCCTTCAGAAAGTGTTCTTCCATTGTCTTCTCTACTAACGGCCAGCATTCCCTAATATACTTTTCACGATATTTGGGGAAGAGACAGGAAAATGAAGATTCGGCAATGAGCCCATGTGGATTGTCATCCTGGAAATTAAAATGGAGATAAAAATTAATGTTTTTAACGAGCTACCACGAATAAACTGGCAATTAGTAAATCGCATCCCATCGCATCCCGCATCCCATTTTCAAAAACGGGATGCGATAACTTTTTTCGCATCGCATGAACACCTCTTTTTTAAGCTTAGGTTAGGTTTGGGTCAGCTTAACGTTTAACCTAAGCCTAAATACAAGGTGATTGGGCTGTTCCGAGCGCAGTTACAGACGTTTAAAAAAAACGGGATGCGACGGGATGCGGGATGCGATGGGATGCGATTTACTAATTGCCGAATAAACTTACCTTTGTGAAAGTGTTGATATCCCACCAGTGCGGATCTTTTTGTGAGCCAAATGAAGCAGCAGTCGACTTGCGATCAGACCTGAAACTTATTTGAAAATGTGAAAAATCTCAAACTGACTTTTCTTCTTGGCCTTCGTCAGCCCAATCAGGTGCATACTCACTTTTCTTGGAAGTTTCACCTTCCTTCGACATCTGAAAAGAAATGAAACGTGAAAATGGCTACAAACGACTGCAGAAAAGCATGAAAGTAGGGAGAAGGAAAAAAAGAAAACGAAATAAAAATATAAAGTGCGAACGTGCTCTTTTGCTATGATGATTTTATTTTCAATTCCACTCAACTTCCATCACTCGTTTCCACTTTCTAGCTTTATTTCTACTGCTTGTTTCAGATCCAAACATGCCAGACCATCTTGGAGATGATATGCGTAAGACGAAAAAGGATGTAGAGGACAAGGAAGAGAAGGTTTTCCAGGGTAATTGATTATAAACTTTCCATTTTTAAAAATCTCATTACTCCAGCTCTCGACGAAGGAGATATCGCAGTTTTGAAAAGATACGGACAAGGACCGTATGCTGAACAATTGAAGAAGCTGGAAACTGATATTGAGGAATGCGTCAAAAAGGTGTGTTTTTATTCTTGTTTTTTGAACATTTTTCACTCTAGGTCAACGAACTTTCCGGAGTTAAAGAATCCGACACTGGTCTTGCACCACCAGCTCTCTGGGATACTGCTGCAGACAAACAAGCTATGCAGCAAGAACAACCTCTTCAGGTAGTTTCTAAAATCGATTTTCGTACATTGTAAAATTTCAGGTTGCTAGATGTACGAAAATCATCACGAGTGATAAACATGACCCTCGCTACCTCATCAATGTAAAACAATTTGCCAAATTTGTTGTTGACTTGGCTGATTCTGTTGCTCCTACTGATATCGAGGTTTGTTTTTGAAATCTGTTCTGTTATTAGAAATGAAATTTCAGGAGGGTATGCGTGTTGGAGTTGACAGAAACAAGTACCAGATCCATCTTCCACTACCAGCAAAGATTGACCCAACAGTCACTATGATGCAGGTGAGTATTCTCTGTAGAAAAATTTTGTTGTTGTGGGTAAGGAAATCACTTTGAATAACGAAAAAACGTTACTTATAAAATGAAATTCGTTTGTGGAATCATTCATGCCTGGTTTCAATATTTTTCCTCAGGTCGAAGAGAAGCCTGATGTTACCTATTCTGACGTCGGAGGTTGCAAAGAACAGATTGAGAAGCTGAGAGAAGTCGTTGAGACCCCACTCCTTCACCCAGAAAGATACGTGAACCTCGGAATTGAACCACCAAAAGGAGTTTTGCTGTACGGACCACCAGGAACCGGAAAGACGCTTTGCGCCAGAGCTGTTGCCAACCGGTGAGATTTCTGTTTTTTGCAAAAAAAGAAACACAGTTTGAAACTGTCTGTGATGACATTTTATGTTTCCAGAACAGACGCTTGTTTCATCCGTGTCATCGGATCCGAATTGGTCCAGAAGTACGTCGGAGAGGGAGCTCGTATGGTCCGTGAACTGTTCGAAATGGCTCGTACCAAGAAGGCTTGTCTCATCTTCTTCGATGAAATTGACGCTGTAGGAGGAGCCAGGTATATTTTGATAGCATGAACTTTTTTACAGCCATGTTTCAGATTCGATGACGGTCAGGGAGGAGACAACGAAGTTCAGAGAACTATGCTTGAGTTGATCAACCAGCTCGATGGATTCGATCCAAGAGGAAATATTAAGGTGAATTTCGATAGATCTTACAACTTATAGGAAAAAATAAAACAAGCCGTTTAATAGGTTTTGAAAAATTACTTTTTCAGGTTCTGATGGCGACCAACAGACCAGACACCCTTGACCCTGCCCTGATGAGACCTGGTCGTCTCGACAGAAAGATTGAGTTCGCCCTTCCCGACCTCGCCGGAAGGGCTCACATTCTGAAGATTCACGCCAAGCAAATGAGCGTCGAGAGAGATATCAGATACGACCTGCTGGCTCGACTCTGCCCTAACAGTACTGGTAAGATTTTCTGTATTCACGGTTTGAAGTGTCCAATAGTAGTTCTTCATTCAATTTTGATACGGAAAATGATTTTTTCTTTATTTATCTGTAAGTTTTATGTAGTTTTTGGCACTATAAGTATGAAATTTTAATATTTCAGGAGCTGAAATCCGGTCAGTCTGTACAGAAGCTGGAATGTTTGCCATCCGTGCCAGAAGAAAGGTGGCAACTGAGAAAGACTTTTTGGAGGCAATTAACAAGGTTTGTTTTTGAATAATAGTTTTTTTAATCGAGGATAGTTTATGATTCTGGTTGCTCGCAAAGCGCTGAATTATTCATGTATGGCGTCCGAAGCATAGTTTTCAAGTAGAGTTGAGATAAATTTGAATTTTATTGAAATTGGAAAAATATTTCATGCACGTGGCCAAATTCAACTATTGGAGTTTACTTTTTTTTAAATTCTCTGCTGCTAAAAAACAGAAAGTTCACAAATTTTGATAATTACGCGTGATTAAAATTTTTTTAATAGAGACAATTTTCGTAGAAAACCAAAAAAAATCTGCCTTTTCATCTACAATCGCAATCTTTTTAGGTAATCAAGGGATACGCCAAGTTCAGTGCAACACCAAGATACCTTACTCACAACTGATCACCACCATCTTACCACTTTTGACCTTAATTTATTCGATTATCACTGTAAAAAATGTTACGAACACGCGTATTCAATGCTAACTATCGGAAAATGTGGCTCGATCCCAACAACTACCAACCACGGCGTTTTTTCCCTCCTAAATGTTCTCCTTCTTGGTTTTTTTTTCTCTCCAGGACCCGTGTTTGTATAGTACGTGTGTGTAACGGTAGTGCTTACCGTGATTACAGTACCCCATGTATCATGTGTGTTTTCACTGACTTTACAACAATAAATATCGACTATTTGATTATTCAGTTGAGCATGGTGTACGACCTCTCACGGGTTTCGCTAATAGGAACTTTTCCTCACGTTTTGGTTGGATTTTCAATCTTCTCATGTTAGTGAGAATTCCACGTGGATTTCGATCCAACTTGCATTTCATTGTGAAAAATAATGTATGCTAGGTGAGACTAGTCTCTTACGTGGAAATACCCCATTACAGTATGCAAGTGCCATCGTGGGAGCGAAATTTTGCGAGTACGGTATCGTCACGAAGTTCTCTGCATTCACAGATGGGTTTGAGGGGAGTGCACCAGAGACCATTCCAGCCGCCTCAAGGGTTGTTGAATGTAGCAAGGCACTCTGTTGGTTTCTCTCTCTCTGTCTCTCTAAATTCAATCCATTCAGCCAGTAGTGAATATGTCAACAATATGGGAAAATATCGAAGAGCCAAAGAGGAGCTGTAGTGTTTCGTGTTCGATGGATGGATTGATAAGCGATGATAGGCTAGATGTAAGTGCAAGGTGGAGAGAGAGAGAGAAGATGAAGAAGAAGAAACTTCCAGGCCGGGAGAATGAAGCTACCAAACGTCCTGCCAAAGAAACGAGAAGAAGTGAGTTTGACAATCTACTCATGAGAACTAATAGTCCTTGTTTAGAGGATCATAGAATCCAAGCCTACAGAAGTCCCCTTAAACGTTCTAATGTTCCGACGACATCTGGAAAGCGTTCAGCCATGTGCTTTTTGCGATCGGAGGTTGAATACAATAGAGTCCGTTGTTGTGCTCAGATGTGCTCATATAGCACATTTAGGTGAGAGAGAGAGAGAGAGAGAGAGAGAGAGAGAGAGAGAGAAAGAGAGAGAAAGAGAGAGAGAGAGAGAGAGAGAGAGAGAGAGAAGAGAGAGAGAGAGAGAGAGAGAGAGAGAGAGAGAGAGAGAGAGAGAGAGAGAGAGAGAAAGAGAGAGAAAGAGAGAGAGAGAGAGAGAGAGAGAGAGAGAGAGAAGAGAGAGAGAGAGAGAGAGAGAGAGAGAGAGAGAGAGAGAGAGAGAGAGAGAGAGAGAGAGAGATAGAGAGAGAGAGTGAGTGAGTGAATTTGCAGACTGCAGCTTGAAGTGCACCTCCGACGTAAACTTGTGCCTGAAATGTTACCGACACCCGTTCAAACGTTGGAATTTATTCCAACGATGCATAGTCTACTTGTTCTGTCTGGATGATTACATCTGATTCTTTGGCATCGTCGAATCAGGAGCAAATATATTTTATGTCTCTTTATGAATGAAGTTTTGCCTTTTCTGTTGCTTCACACTTGGAAAACCTTCAGTTCTGACATAAACGCCATAACCAGCCTTCTTGTGAACAGAAAATTTCAACTTCCTTGTGTAGCACTGTTTTGTTTATTGGTGACTTTCTACTGGAATCACTAGAGTTACACGTAGTGATCTAAAAACTTATCGTCAAGATGTGTTCCATGAACAGTGTTAACCGTGGAATCCACGTGACACCTTTGTCATTTACGATGAGTGTTGAGCCGGTGGGATATGCTGTGCAGAAGTACCAAGGGAGGAAAGTGTTCTTGAGTGCTGAGAGGCCTGATGCGGTTAGTAATGAGAGAGAGAGAGAGAGAGAGAGAGAGAAAGAGAGAGAGACAGAGAGCGAGAGAGAGAGAGAGAGAGAGAGAGAGAGAGAGAGAGAGAGAGAGAGAGTGAGAGAGAGAGAGAGAGAGAGAGAGAGAGAGTGAGGGGGAGAGAGAAATTTCTTCCAGCCAGCCCCATCCAAAGTCAAGTTAGTCCCGGTGAGCAGGTCGAGGAAAGATGAACGTCCTGGGGATTACGAGGGTCCTTTTACTGTAACAATTACTGGCTCGAAGGAGCCAGTCATTGTAAGTTATTAGTACACGCTTCCTTCATATAATTCAACACAGGTACCCGGAAAGCCTGTAGGCGTGCATATTGTACAGGAACAGCAACATCCAGTTAGCGCTTCATCCATGATCAATAGTGTTGGATTGGACAGTGAGGTTCGTGTTTTTCTTCCTCTTCATCTCTCTCTCTCTCTTATTGCTTCCTTCAGATAACAGAAGAAAATGAAATCATGGCTCTCGAGAAAGAACGTGCGGGAATCGACGCAAAGCTCCAATACAGCCCAGAAGTCGTCCGAAGGGTATCGAATCGAACTCCACGTTTTCTTGAATACACTCAATTTTTCAGAATCGAAAGTGCTATTGGTTTTTAGTCCCACTCTTCCTGGTTCTTATCCTCGCACTTATAATTGGCTTATCTGTCTTCTTCTTGTCGGAATACCCAGATGAAGAACCAGCGTGAGTGCTTCTGAAAAGGGAAAAGCAATTGAGATTCTTTAGGAAGAAGTTTGCACCCATAGCATCGAACTTTTCGGTTCTGGGAGCGGGCGAAACAACAACAACGCCGCCCACAGCGCCTGCTAAATCCAAAATAACTTACCTGAGTAGTGATTTGGTTAAGGACAATTTGATTGATACTAGTTTTTATATTCCACGTGGGTTTTTTTGCTTTTATAGTGCTGAAAGATTGAGTTGAATTTATCATCGCTGCTTTTGCACTTTTCTTTCATTCTCAACAAAACTTCAAGAACTTGTTTGTCATGTCTCGCTTTCTTTTTCAGAGATTTTCAAAATTTGGTAGTTTTTTTTATAACATCACTTGTCTCCGAATCGCCAGTCACGAGTTCGATCGGCCCAAAGTTTTTTGTTGCAAAATTCAACATTTTCCAGTCCGCTACGAAGTCGAACTCGACCTCTATTCCGTGCTCAACACATATGGAGACCATGATTCCACGATTGAAGGTCAAGCTATTGTTACGTTGATGATTCTGAAGCCTTCCAAGAGTTTTATTCTTCATGCCGCAGGGCTGGTATTCGGACCAGACTGTTGTGAAATTACGGTACCTGATTGATGATTGTGTTCTCATTAGAACTTCACTTCAGGATACTCAACTACCGGAAATCGTTGGGGTGTCTCGTCTTAATGATTTGCTCAATATCGATCTGGCTGAAGAGATACCGGCGAAGACGCAAGTCACTGTGAAAGTGGGGATGAAGAAGATCTTTGATGGAATGAAAAAATAATAATAGTACAAGAGGAGGAACTCTCATTTTTCGTTAGACAAATTTCGAACCAAGCAGCTCATGGTTTTGCGATGATATCTTGCACGAGTACTCACAGCGCTCGCGTAATTAAGCGGCGTGTTAGCGTCATCATTCAGCAGCCCAAGCGTAACGAGAAATATCTGCTGGTGACAAAAAACCAGGACCTTCTCTCTCTCTCTCTCTCTGCGTCCTGATACTTTTTTTCGCGTCGAAAGAAGATGGCAGAGTAGTGTAGTTTTTGAAAAGCTATTCGTATTACAGATTCTATACGAGACCAACGTTTGGAATGCGTTCACAAAAATCCACTATTTCGCAAACAGCGGACAGGATCTGGAGTGGGTTTTGCTCTTGAAGCGATTGATTGACGTCTGATTCAGAAGCGTCTTTGTCACCAAGACCTATCCATACGGTGTACGGAGGCTGTTTCCATCAGTGGACCAGTGTTGTTTCGAAGTCGATTTGGAGTTGTCAATTCATCACAACACAGCTACCACCCTGTTCTCTATGGAGCCATTGAAGTGAGTGTCGAATTAATGACTTATCCAAGTAAGAAGGAGACTGTGACGGGTCCGAGCAGTTCCCCATTCGCTCCTTGAACATTTCCAGATTTGTCCAGAACATTGGAACCAACATCAAAAGTAGCTTCTCTTTCACCAAAATGACAGTGTCCGATTTTGCCATCGTTCACGCCGATTTGCACGGAGAGGTAGTCAAGACAAAGCGAGGAGTCAAAGTTTGAAGAAGCCTCTCACCTTAATTACTTCAAGCTTCAGATCACTTTACTGCACGATAAGACATATCGGGAGCGGCTGGATTACGCCATCAAAGCCATGCCCGAAATTCTCACGACACTGGAGACGATACTATTCCAGTATCCAGCAATGCACTTGAGTAAGTTCAAACTCTCTCGATCTTTCAAAATCATAAGATTCATACAATTTTCTGTATCTCATCTTCTGTTTTTAGTTTGTCCATTTTCATCATGCTCTCTCTTCTACTGAAAATATCTCTCATTTCTCGATGAATTTCTTCTTTAAGCTGTGGTCACTGTCCCGAATCTCCTATACAGACATGCTGCTTTCCGAATGGTCTACTTCGAGTGAGTTGTTTCAGATTCTGTTCTTAACTATTGTATTCCTCAAAGTGGCATCTGCATCACTTTTTGAACGGAATTTTTGGAAATCCGAACTGTTTCAAACTACAAACATGTTGTCTCCGTGCTATCCGGTCTCGTCAAGATTTTTATTCTGGTTTTTTAACAGATTCTTCCAGACTGAGTGAGCTCAGCTGCGAACCTCGACTATGTACCAAGATAGAGCAATTGGCTATCACCAACATAATCGCGGAGAGATTTGCAAAAATGGTTCAGAATATTGTTGACTTATTCTTATTTTTGTATTCCAGTGGTTCGGCTCATTGATCAGACCTGCCCAGTTGGCGGACACGTGGCTCACAAACGGCTTGGCCAAGTGGGCATCATACAAGACGATCGAAACCAAACTAGGCGTTTGTTTCTCGTCTTATTTTTGTGTTCATGACGTCGCATTCAGGACGAAGTGGCTCTCTTCGCTGAGCGATGGGATCGTAAGAATGCACTGACGTCAGAATCCATGGATCTTGACCCGTATATGCCTTTGGACCGTGATGTTTTGCACCAGAACGAGTGGTACTTCGAGAATGCTTATCTCGGGTACAAGGCGAGTTTCCCCATTGTATTCTTCTGAGGTTACGTCCAGAATTTTCTTCTTGGTGGTTATTATTGATTTTTCATCGTCAAGTTGTAGTCCAATCTATGGTCGTAATTAATCTGATTGATTTCTCATGGGGAACTGAAAAAATTCACAGTACCTGAAAGTTGGGTAATTGAAATCGAAAAAGGCAAAAAACAGTTGCAAAGGGGTGTAAAGTGTCCACAAAAATAAATTTCAGTCTTATGCGATGATAAGGTCAATACTACTAATCGATCCTGCACGAGACATGGATCAATTCGCGATGGTTTTTACAAACGTGGTAAATAGAAAACAAAACTCAGGCGATGAAAAAGGAGAAAACGCTCGACGTGTCGAAGCTGGTCTTGAAAAACGCTCACGAGAAAGCGATTCTCGCTTACCTGAAATCAGCGTTGAAAACGGTTTTTTTCAGATGAGATGAATTTAACTCGTATTCTACAGGCAATAATTCTGCTTATAGAAGTGGAATCCGATGTTAGTAGCGTAATGACCATTCTACAGAAACCATTCAATGATCCTACAGAGCATCGCGTTACGGAATTAGGGTTTGTGTGAAATTATAGGGATTTTAGTCAAGTCGGCTCAATAAGACCTTGAACCTTTGTATTATTCTGATTACTCACTTACATTCGATTGCAACTAACGACTATATCGCGTAAGTAATTCGGTGCTTCAGATACCTAAAAGATCTTCCTGTACCATTCACCGCTACTTACTATCAACTACCTACGAGCGCGCCACAGCTGGTGGATTTCGACAGTTTAATTTTACCTGTTCTCACTTCTAACCGAAAAAATTAAGGTATAAGTGGAACGACTCCATCCGGTTATATATTTCCAGAAGGATATTTTGTATTCGCTAACGAAAAAGCTATACACAATGTTGACACTATTATGTCTGCATTGGCGAAGTCTACGATTGTGAGTTGGAGTGTGTCGAAGAACCCGCTCTTCTGTAGGATTGAGAACCATTTTTAGTCTATGCGACACGTCACAAAAGTGGTAGAAGACTTTTTCGTCGCTAGGGCTCATTATCAAATCTCTCCTAACAAATATTTAAGCCCGTACAGAAAAGCACTGGGAAAGTCTGCGGTGAGAAAGTTTTTCGACTGAATAAAATCCTAGTTTGAAGAATCTTTTGCCGTACGCGGAAACTTGGCTACATACAATGATAAAATTCTATCCAATTGATCATTCAATACCATCGTTTATAGAGACACTTGATGTGAGTATGCCGGCATTGTCGAGACTCTATAACTCATTCAGAACCTCTCAACTCTCACAGATACAACCATGGTGCAAAACTACAATGACCCGAAGAAGTACATGGAAGTTATGGTTACACAAATGGCTATAGAAGCAAAACAGATTGGTACCACAGCTGCAATAAGAAATGCAATTACGTGTGTACAAAGTGTCGATCCGACTGTATGCGCAACGTTTACGAAAACAGTTAAATCGAAAGTTAAAAGGAAAGTTTCAGTTTAACTCCGGAAATTCGTCAAATAGCAGTGATAGAAGTTTGCAGATCGAAGAAACTATCTGTAATCTTAATAATGTTCCTAAAACCGGATAAATTGCAGGGTGCTGAATTTTACCCACATGAATACGACTTTGCGTTATATTGGAGCTGTTTCGCTAGATAATTTTTGATTTCGTTACACGGAGTTGTTTTTGATGAATTATGATTATGATTACATGCTAGCTGATATTTTTGTTCCCAATTGTCAACGAAATTTTGTGATGAATAAAATGGTTCAATGAAAAAATGAAAATTTGAAAAATAAAAAAAATGGGCGGAGTCCAAGAATATTGGCAATAGAGCGCGCTATCTCGATTTTGAAATTATTTTCGTTTCTGACTCATTCCAACTTTTATTTTTCGTGACATGTATTCCTCTCAACAGAATGCGTTTGAAACCAGAATTGAATCGGCAGTGCAGTCGGCGATGGTGAGTTTTTCTGCTGAATATATCTGCGTAAAAATGAATTGTTCTTTTATTTCTGAATATTTCCTAATTTTAACTTTTCTGCAGGCAAGCTGTAAGAACCTCACAACTGAACACTTGAGTCAACTTCTTGATAACAGCGCGATGTTGGAGTCGTTGGTAATCACTCTTCCACAGGTATTTGATATTGTCGAACAGAGAGAAAATTCATGCTTAAAGGTGAAATCATTGCCAACTGATAGAGAAACTGCTCTTGCTCAAAACAAGTCATTGGCCGAATGGAATATCGCTCAGCAACCGAGGATCGAGCAGGCTAGGAATGAGGTTCGTTGAACGTTGAATTTTTAGACGCGACGATTTTGTCTCATATTCATTAGTTCACACGCGTTTTCAAGACTTGGACCTTCATAAAAGTTGCTTTTCCAACCTCACCTTATCTCATAATGAAACGTGAGTTTTTGTTGTCCGCAGGTTGCAGAGTGAGAGTAGAACATGACTCACGATTCTAAACAGTGAATATTGAACAAAATCGTCGGATTTGAACAGGAGTTGACCTTGAACGTTATTGGGATCCAGAGTTGAGACCTAGCCAGATGTGTTAAGCAGGTCGAATAATGAAGTTTTCATGTAGAACATTTTTGCGCGTTTTTTGTTTCAAGCGAGATATTTTAATTTTAAAAATCACTTTTTAAAACCGTACACGTTAACGCCACAGGGCCTTTTTGACCACACGCACTACACAAATGGATCCAACCGTGAAATCAATCGGCGGCGTGGTGAAGTGGTTGTGATCTTGTATTCGAACCGAGAGGTCAGGGGTTCAATTCCACTCGCTGACGACTTTTTTTCAATTTTTTTGAATGATGACAAAACTGTGCCCTAACTATGTAAAATTACTTTTTTCAGTTATTTCCTACCGTATCATGCATGTAAATCATACTCAAAGTACACAAAAAGTCTATAGTTGACCTCATCTATTACCCCCTCCATGAAGCTGGTCAAGTGATCATTCGAATGTTGACGTTCATCGATTACAAAGTTTTCACATTCCAAATGCATGTTTTGACTGAAAAAAGGATACAGGAACCGTTTATATCGGTTAGTTGCAGTTGTCCTTTGGAAGTTTTTCATATCATGAGCAGGAGACATATCGCCGATGGGCTGAATGAGAGTCTATAACCGCAAACTTGAAGCACATGGTATCGTTGAGTCAGTCTCATGACCATTAAGGTGGCACCGAATCAGTTTATCAAGTTATTGGCTTTATGAATTTGCAAAATGGTGGTTTTTTAAAATCATGTGGAGACTGTGATTTCTCATGCATTCAAACTTTGAAAACATGAATGCAACGATGCTGCCCAGAGACATCCAATGAACAACGTGGGTGACCTGCAGGCATGACTCCTCAGCACCTATTGATGGGTTGATGACACCTTAACGGTCATGAGACTGACTCAAGAATACCATGTGCTTCAAGTTTGCGGTTATAGACTCTCATTCAGCTCATTGGCGATATGCCTTTTGCTCATGATATGAAAAACTTCCAAAGGACAACTGCAACTAACCGATGTAAACGGTTCCTGTATCCTTTTTTCAGTCAAAACATGCATTTGGAATGTGAAAACTTTGTAATCGATGAACGTCAACATTCGAATGATCACTTGACCAGCTTCATGGAGGGGGTAATAGATGAGGTCAACTATAGACTTTTTGTGTACTCTTAGTATGATTTACATGCATGATACGGTAGGAAATAACTGAAAAAAGTAATTTTACATAGTTAGGGCACAGTTTTGTCATCATTCAAAAAAATTGAAAAAAAGTCGTCAGCGATTGGAATTGAACCCCTGACCTCTCGGTTCGAATACAAGATCACAACCACTTCACCACGCCGCCGATTGATTTCACGGTTGGATCCATTTGTGTAGTGCGTGTGGTCAAAAAGGCCCTGTGGCGTTAACGTGTACGGTTTTAAAAAGTGATTTTTAAAATTAAAATATCTCGCTTGAAACAAAAAACGCGCAAAAATGTTCTACATGAAAACTTCATTATTCGACCTGCTTAACACATCTGGCTAGGTCTCAACTCTGGATCCCAATAACGTTCAAGGTCAACTCCTGTTGAGTTTTTTATTACTTTCGATCATCTTTGCACAAAATTTCCTAAAATATAACTTCTAGCTGTCAACTCTGTATAAGCAAGTAACAGGACTCAAAGGCGAATGTGAATCATTGAAAGCTCGATTAGGTGAGTTTTTGGTTTTTTCAAAGCACCACGAACTGCGACGTATTTGAAAAGTGTAAGCGAAGCAATGGGCGGAGCAATTGATATAGAAGATCAAATTTCAGTTACTGTAGTTCAGAAATTTTTGTTTTTCCTACCTTTGTTCATGTTTTAAATAGGTAAAACCAACCTTTGGAACAATCCGCAATGTTTATAGAGATGAGAAATCGAGGAAAATATGTTAAAACATTAGCGAAAAATTTGAAAATAAAATTAGTGGAGGGTCTTTCAAAGCGGTTGCAGAGCGGTTATATTCACTTATAGTGAAACAATAGAGGAAGTTTAAGTTTACATGAAATTTAGATGGAGTCGCTTCAACCAGAAGCCTAGACACGACTGCAACATTACTGCAAGTAGCTGCTCAAGAAGCGGATGATGATGCTGAGGTTTTTTTCAAAATTTATATGAAAGTAGAAAAATTTGATATGAAATTTGAAAGTGAATCATGAAGGGGATGCAGATTTTCGTTTTTACGAAACGATCTTCCTTTTTCAACGAACTTTATCTTTAAAATAAAGTTTTTTCTTATTTTCAAAGATTCTGTGATTCGTATAAAAAACCATTACTACAATCAATTTCCTGCAACCTCGATAACTATACTAACTTTACTAATGAAATTTCTAGAAAACAAGAATCTATCTTTTTTCCAGGCGATCCTCCAGCAGTTCCAATCTGGTGAAATCGGCATTGACCTGTTCCTCAAGCAGTACAAGGATAAGAAGACGTTGGCGCACATGAGGTTAGATTTTGTAGTTTTTCGTTCCGAAAATCATTAATTCATTCAGTGGAAGGAAGGGAAATTTAGTTGGAAAAATGTGATAATGTTTGGCTTAGTTGTGAGTCAACTGAATCATGAATCAATTTTTATTTATCGCGATATATAGTTATGGACACCTTGAATTTAAGGCTTATGTAAGGTTTAAAGCACTAGTTAGGTACAAAGCTAAGTTTTGTTCAAAGTTTGAACCAGGTAAATACAAAAAAATCTTGCTCCTTGTAAGCTTACATGTAAATGATTCATGATTCACTTGACTGTTTCTTTATAAGTAACATGAAATATGTGTAGGAGTAGGTTGATTCAGATAGGATAAAAAACTTTTTTTTAATCACTAATCACAGTTTTTATACTGTTCTCTCAACGTTTTACAGTACTAAAAGCGTTTCGTACTTCCGCCTGAAATTTTCCTCCAAACTTCGTTAATTTGACATCCTCGTTTAAAATTATCAATTCAAGAAAGGCAATGAGCTAAAGTTTTATCAACTTTTTACAGTACTGAAAATTTTTTTGTACTGCCACCTCAAATTTTACGAAAACTTTGGTAACTTGACGTCATTGTTCAAAAAAAAACAGTTAAAAATGTAACAGATGAAGTTTTTGCCGTCTTTCTTGCAGTACTAGAGAATTTCGGGGCTGCTAACTTCGACTTTCATCAAATTTCGATAACCGCGTTTTTCTTCAAAGTTACTGTAGTTCAAAATTTTTTACTTTTCCTACTTTTTTTCGTCCCAGATTCACAAATCGTAACGTAAAAGTGTTTGAAGTAGGTAACACTATTGTTGGGAGCAGTCCGCAACGTTTAATATGTCTAGTGAAACATTTTTTAAAGTACAAACACTTTCGAAAATGAAAGCGAAGGTCGGCAAAGCGGTTGCGACGCGGTTATATTGTCTTATGCCTTTGACGAGGTGTGAGCTACCTTATTTTTTTGACGTACTTCTTCAGAAAAATCAAGTCTGACCGTTTGATGGCCCTTCTCCGAGATCAAGGAAGCTACGGAGTTGTGTCGCCACGTCAGCCAGAAGTTCCAGGACAAACCGCGCAGCCGACAATTCAGATGCCGCAACCACAGCTTGGCGGAGGGTACGGTTTTGGTGGTGGTTACCCAGCGTATCCAAACATCAATCAGCCATCTAGACACGCATTTTATTAAAGCATTCCAGCCATATTGTGATTCCAACTGTAAATAAATGAGTTTCATTACTACTCTAACCGTTTTTCATTGCGTTTCATCGCGAGTTTACCTCTCTTCACGATTGATTCTCATAAAATCAATTTAGATGCTCAAATGTGCTGTTACTTCGAGAAAGGTGAGTTTTTGAAGTTACCATAAAACATTTTTTAATTTGTAGACAATAAGAGAAGTTTATCAAATATCTCCTGGATGAAGTATGTATGAGTCATAAAAGTGTAAAAATATGGAATAATCTTTAACTCATTTGAATAAAGAATAGCTTTTTGGATAGCCGTATGGGAATTTGAGAAAAATTGAAATGCAATTTTTTTCCGAGAACTGATCGTCATCAGAAAACATTTTATTATGAAATTTCCAACAGGCACTCACTCAAAAAATCCAACGTGGTTTTTAAACTGAACTGTTTATTGTATACAAAAAATCCAGAATAAAATTTTCACGCAATCAAAAACTACCTTTGTGAAATTCACAAAAGTTACAATTTATTCACGCTGTTATTAGGTTGTCGATTTAGGAAATAGCAAAAACATGAGAAGAGTTACAACCTCGAAGAGGTCCCAAGGTCAGGTCGTCGATCTGAGATGAATACGGACTCCAGGCGTTTCCAAAGCTGATTTTCATGGCAAAAAAATGATGCTCTATTATGAACAATGAACTTTGTGTTCGTCAGCTACGAGCCCTAAAAGCTCATCTCATTTCTACTCGCGAAGCCGATTGCAAAAATCTATCTTCAACACGACAGCGCTCGACCCCATGATAGTAAATTAACCAAGACCGAGCTACTCGTTTACGGTTGGACCGTCCTACCCCACCCATCCTATAGTTTTGATCTAGCCCTATCTTATTTTCATATAGTCCTTGGCCTCCAACAATATATAGATGGAAATAATTACGCTAATGTAGCCGAGGTCAAATCCGCACTCCAAAACTTCTTCCAGTCATACGGCGAGACCTGGTATCGCCATGGCATTGAGAAGCTACCCCAACGTTGGTAACAAGTCATAGATGCTGATGGTCAATGTATATAATATCACCAATGTGCAGTGTTAAGATAATGATAAATGAATTTTTTCACAAAAAATTCGGATACTTAATCGACAACCTAATATATTGAGTATTTGAACTTTGAATAATGAAGAAGTAAGTAGTTCGAATCTTTCATTCGATACGGGTTCATTCATGTAAAATTTGAAATAAAATTCTCAGGTCATTACAAAACGAGCATTCGCATCATTGAAAGAGATTGCTGGTGAGCAAGATGCTTCTCTTCTGTATGAACCGAAATTTGTGGATACCAGAGAGTTTCCGGAGTGAGATTTTTTTCAAATTTTCAATTTAAATTAGTCATGTTTTCTAGAAAAGTACTTTATTAATTGTTAATTTGAACCAGATTTTTGATTAAGTAAAGGCGAAAAAAATTTTTTAGTTCTGAAATAGAGCGCCTAACGGGTTTCAGAAAAATTCGATTTGATCATATTTTAAAATTGTCATACTTTTCTTCACACTTTTTCGTGTTTTCAAAAATTAATAAGTATGAAGTTCGTTTTTTTCTAAGATGGGACCTAACGTTTCGTTTTTTTCGTTTTAAAAATTGAGCGTAAGGGAAAGTTGCTGGTACATCATTACTCCGCATCAGAGTTGCACGGAAGTAAAATTTTTCAAAACGGAAGTCGGAACACGGAAGTGAATTTTTTCACGGAAGTCGGAAGTCGGCAGTAGAATTTTTCAACGGTAATCAGGAGTGCAAAAAAATTGAAAAAACTCAGAGATATTGTATATTCGCGCATTCTCAACAGGTGATAGGTCCATTCCAGACTGAGTAGAAACGATTTCACGGTTTTTTCGTCATTTTTCACGAAAAAAACTTTTTTGACGGAAGTCGGAAGTGAAAAAAAGGCGGAAGTCGGAATTCCGTGCAACTCTGCTTCGCATCATCATTCTGAAAATTTAGAAATTCGTGTGACTGTAGTAGGTCGTACACTGCGTCAATGTAAGCTTCAATTGCAGACAACCACCGATCAACGTAAGAATCCAAGGATACGACTTCGCCGCACTAGAAAAGTATCAGGGATTTGTGCATCGATCGGCGAAACGATTCAACTTTGATGTTGTCGATAGGTATGTTTTTAAAAATGTGAAGATTGTTCTCAGTAACCCCT
The DNA here is from genome assembly GCA_963978915.1 of Caenorhabditis parvicauda. NCBI lineage: Eukaryota > Metazoa > Nematoda > Chromadorea > Rhabditida > Rhabditidae > Caenorhabditis > Caenorhabditis parvicauda. The sequence continues at coordinate 2,631,491 of OZ022250.1, read as the reverse complement.
TGTATTTGTTTGGCATAAGGTTCACCCAGAGAGAAGTGTTTGGCACACTGCGCTAAGCGCAGTAGCAAAGTGTCGGATCAAGCAGCGAGGGGAGGCGACCAATAAGAAGCGAGCACTGACCCCGCCCTTTCGTAAATACCGCATCGCCGTAGATCAAATTACAGTTACTGTAGTTAAAAAATTTCTCAAACGTTTTTTCCGAAATTCGTGATAGGAAGCTAGTTACAAAGGAAAGTTACATGTTTTGCAATTTTTCAGTAGTAATTAGCGAAACAAATTTGCTTGTTAAGAAGAGACAGATAGGTCAAAAGAATGAAAAATATATTGAAAAACTGTGGAAATTGAAAATCGAAAAAAAATTATTCAAGAACTGGGTTTAATAACCTGGTAAATTTTTGTAAATTCATGCCAGATCTGGGAAACTGTGTAGAATCGAGCAAAAATCGGGTTCGTCCAGGTATACGTTGACAGAAAATAGAATGACCGCTCAATATGGAGCTATTCACATCTCACGCTCTCAAGGATAACATTTTCTACATGAAAATTTCATTAATCTGCCTACAGCATGCCATATAGATTAGAAGAACACTGTTAGGAACTTCTGTTGAAAAAGTTGAATAGGATTTTCTCAAACAATGTAAATGGTGTTTAGGAGGGAAAGAAAGTAAAAAAAAACTATTTCATAAGATTTGAGATCATTCTTATTGTAAACCACAGTTAGACCATGTTCTCACGAATATAAATGTCTTTTAGTTACGCATGTGCAGCCCAAACGCATAAAGCAGTGACGTACAAGCCTCACTCGACGGTCATCGACTCGGAAATGGAGTTTTCGGTGTACGATAGGGTCGTCAGGATTCAGGTATCTTTCAACTCTACTAACTTGGAAATGGTAACCATTCTCTGGGAATTGAAAATCGACAAAGTCCAGGTAAATCCAGGCTAGTTCTGGTAAACTCCGGCCAGATTTGGTAAATCTAGGCCAGATTTGGCGATCAGTGTAAATTCAGGCAATTCCTGGTTTTTCCAGGCGTGACAGGTTAATTCTGGTAAATCCATGCCAGATTTGGCGATCTGTGTGAAATCAGGAAATTCCTAGTTTTTACAGGTATGTCAGGTAAATCCTGGCAAATCCATGCCAGATCTGGTAAATTCTGGTAAATACAGGTTTCCGAAACACGTTAACGTATCCTATTGATTGGCTGTCCTCTCGCTCATATTTCTTTGTTTTCACTTCATTAGATAGCTTTCTTCATCCTTGATTCGCTTCTGGTTGTCAAAGTTATATTCTTTCAAATAAAATTAACAATCTGATCGCCAAAAATCAAATGTTTTGGCATCCACTTTTGAAAATTACTGAAGATTGTTCTGTTTTTCAACAAATAGTTCGAAACACGTATAGTTATCAAAGGTTTTTTCACTTGATCTATCTACTTATTCTCATCATATGATTTCCTCATGATTTGCTGGTCACGTTTTTCGCAAAAAACAATGATCATCGTGTCATTTTCAAAAAATTCTTTCACGTTTTCACCAACACGACTATCAGCAATCTCATTCATTTCAATGTACATATTAAGGACTCGGAGCGGTTTCAAGACGACTCTATTTTCGAATGAATCCATGGAGCAGAAAGCGAATCAAGATTGACGTGGCTAGAATGCAAACCCCCCATGAGAACTTGCAAGTTCAACGCTCATATCAGGTGACTAGCAGCAAGTTGTGAATTGGTTATGATAGTCTCGTTCAGGAGTTCCAATCGCAATTCGTATAAACTTTCAAGGACTAGCTTTTACGTATGGATTGATACGCAAAAAGGAATTCTACTGGTGATCACGAACCGCATGCTGAGCAACAAGGTATCTTTCAGTCTTCTGATAAAATTCTATTTTACGAAGTTGAATTATATTGAAATCTTTATTCTAGGAAAGAAAGTATTGTGTATACTTCAGAGTTGCACGGAAGTAAAATTTCTTCTAAAAAGAACTCTGGAGTGAAATTTCAATTTTTAAATTCAATTCGAAGTCACTCACCTAATTTTCTTATAATACATTTTAGAAGCCGAGAACTGTCAAGAAAATAGGAAGGACTTCTGCTACGCTCAGAACACCCATCAGGTTGGTTTTTAACTTGATAAAAACGACACATAATTTTTATTCAAATAAAGCTAGCTTCGTATTCAAAAAATTTTGATAGTGTACTCAGAACTTGAATTTTCTAGGCAAGAACCATCAAGAGAAGCAACGACTAATTATAGTTCTTCGAAGAAATGCGAGCTACGGCCTAGAACTTCTGCTGATTGAAACCCGGATCAAAACGGACCAGGTTTTTTTTTAAATCCTTGGTAAGTGTCATCGGAGCATCCACAATTTATCGTATAACTCCTTCCTTTTGTTACCATTATATTGAGTGAAGTCTACTCTGTAGTTGAGTCTGATCGTTTCAAAGTGCTAGGAAAAGATGAGTCGATTTTTGAAAGGGTTTAATAGATATGTTATTCATAACTTTTTTTAGAGATATTCATTCAATAATTCACTCCATTTGGAGAAGTAGTGATATGAAATAATATTCTTTAATGATCACAATATTCATACCATTTACAGAAATAGATACACTATTTCATAATTGAAAATAGCGAGTTTTCCTGCAGAAATTTTATGTATTACAAAAAAACTGACTCAACCAACTACAGAGTAAACTCAACCAACTACAGAGTAAACTCAACCCAGACCTCAATTGCTGTAATATTTTCCATCGTTGTTATTTTTTAATGAAACCCTATGTGATTGTATCATTTCCCTGCATGTTTACATTGTATTTCATGTATTTATATAATTTTTAATTATTTCGTAATAAATTTTTCGAAAGTACGTGTTGAATTTGGTTGTATCTGCAGTTTTATGAAGTGAGAAAGGAGAGAATATCCCTGAAAGCCAGATCCCGAAATTCTGGCCAGATCTGGTAAAGCTAGGCCAGATCTGGTAAATTCAGGCCAGATCTGGTAAATTCTGGTTAGTACAGGTTTTCGTCGACTCGTTTGGGTCCAATTTTGTGTCGATGTTTACCAGAACAGGCCTGGATAAACCTGGATTTTGTCGATTTTCAATTCCCAGAGTTGTTCGAGAATCTGTGATGTCTGAGCGTGTTCTACAGTTTTCGTCTACGCTGAAAATGATAGAGCTGGTTTCAAAAAAGGCTTTGCCGACCTTGTTCCAGAGTTATAGCCAAAATACTATGTGAAAAGTGAGTTTTGTATACTTGATACATTTTTTACCCTTTAAAATACCATCTTTTCGTACATAGAATCGAAAAAACAATCTCTAACTTAAAATCGCTCTCATTTTCGCCTTTTTCGGCAGAGAAATTTGATTAGGAATATTCACGAAAGAAAGCGTTTTGAACGCAGAGAAATATATAACACGTAAGCAAAACCCGAGAAAAGAGCAAAAACAAAATAGAAGTTCCACGGCTTAACCACTTGAACACCGGAAACACGAAATTTTGTGTTAACTGTTGCCCCTACTCAGATTTGCGTACGTTTTATAAATTTTTCTGCGTTCAAAAAGCTTTCTTTCGTGAATATTCCTAATCAAATTTCTCTGCCGAACAGGAGAAAATAGAAGAGATATGAAATGAGAGGTTGATTTTTTAAGTACGAAAAAGTATTTTTGAGGGATAAAAGATGTCTCAAGTATACAAAACTCACTTTTCACATAGTAGCCTGAATATATTCAGGCTATAACTGTGAAACAAGGTCGATAAAGCACTTTTTGAAACCAGTTCTATCGATTTCAGCGTAGTTGAAAACCCTAGAACCCGCTTAGACATCATAGATTCGCGGACAGTGGGAACCATTCCCAAGAAAGACTGGCGTTTGATTCACCAAGTAAAAACGCATTTACAGTCGATCCCTGCGCCAAGATTGTCCCTGTTCACGCAACTATTAGAAGCACATCTACCCATCGGAGTCACGGTGAGTAACTTTATGTACCCTGGAAATGGATGTGAGAATGATGTTCTAGTCATTTTGACCACCTGAAAATAGTTTGAAGGAAATTAGCGTTGAAAACCAAAAAGATTCTGTTCTTAAGAAAATATAGTGATACAAATTATCTTTTCTGGAAACTTCTGTAAAAGTCACCTCAAACCTGGGTAATCGAGCCGTGTACGGTATGTCGGATCATAATTTTAAAATGTTCCAGCTGACGGTAAAAGAACATGAAAAGGCGGACGAAGACTATCGATACATCCCAGATCTTCTGCTAAAGGAGAAGCAAGAAGAATTGAAGGCACTAGACGATCCGATTATCCGAAGAAACCTCGGTTGGGAGTAGAATTGTACGTAATTTTTGAAGTTTCCGAACAAAACCACAAAATTAGCCTTTTCTAGTAGTTTAGTCCACTTGTTTTCAATAAAGTTTGTTGTTTTAACGCGTTGTAAGTGGTTGTTTATTCAATCGAGACGATCGATATGATACTTTTTCCATAGATTTCGTCCCAATTTGACAGATTATCAGAAATCTGGTAAGAAGCATGAGTACGGGTTATCGATTGGTTGATATCGGAGCGAACCTAGGTCACCCCAGCTACAAGGATGATTTGAAAGACGTGCTGGAGAGAGCAAAGGAATCGGGTTAGGTTTTAACTTTAAAATATTCTGCAACCAGATTAGAAAAAAGTGAAATTATTAAATTTTTCGAAAAATTGTACTTAAAATTTAAGAATAATTCAGTTCTCATCGAAAAGATGTAGAACGATTTGAAATCGTTGGTGTTTATGTTTCGTTCTGTTTTTTTTTTACTAAAAGACGTTTGATGCAGTGAATACAAGAATAATCTTTTGAAAAAATGAAAATTAAACTGAAAATTGAATTAACTTGAAAAAAAAAACAAAGCTAAGATTTGATCAAAGTTTAAATATGCCTAACATGGGAAGTATATGAAAGCCCGGAGAATCTATGAGGTCTGAGTAGTCTCATAGGTTTTCAAATATGGTGAAGACGATGGAATTTTTTTTCAGAAGTTGCTTCACCGACCTCGATATGGCCAAAACTAGAATTCACATGCAATTTTCAAAAAAGTGAGATCTGTAATGCAAGCCTGTAAAGTGATGTAAGCCTAAATGCATCAGTGCTAACTTGATTACCACAAAAAAAATTTTGCACACTGTAAGCTTACATGTAAGAAAATGATTCATGATTCGATGATTCAGATCACTCTTTCGTTATAAGTTGAATGCGATCGTTTTAAAAGTCACAATCTATTCAGGTGTCCATAAAATTATGATCACGGGTACTAGTGAGCCAATAAGCCTGGAGTGTGAGAAGATGGTCGCAGAACATCGAGGTTTTCTGTACTTCACAGCAGGAGTTCACCCACATGAGGCGAAAGACTGGTCTCCGACGACTGAAGCGACCATTAGGAAGTTATTGGTATGGTTTCATTTTTATCGGTAAAACCAGCTCTGAAGTTTTGGGTGGATCGGCATCGGGCTGTAAATGGGCGACAGTTTGACTGGACATTTTTCGTCCAATCACAGTCCATTCAAAGTCTATCTGTCGCCCGAACGTTTTGAAGTACTGATAACATCTAGAAAGTATTGCCGCTTGTTTTATGGTGATAAGATATTCTATATAAATTGAGGTTTTTCACGTTTTTGAGATTCGGTGATAGTAGAGAAGGTTCAAGCCATAAAGTACAAATTTTTTGCTCCAAAATGCTTCTTGTTCCCTTTTTTGGTTACTTCGTTTTGTACCTTTTCTAGGGTTTCAAATCCAGCGATTAGTAATTTATAACCCGCCTATAAAAATGTGTTCTATTATAGTTTTTTTTCGAGTTAGCTGACTTTGAGTCTATTCGATTCTACTCAAAACAAGGTGCCCTTCAGGATAACGAGCAATGCGTAGCGGTCGGCGAGTGCGGTTTGGATTACAATCGAAACTTTTCCCCACAAGACGTTCAGAGAGAGGTTTTCAGAAAACAGGTATGATTCAATTTCAAAAAAATGTTTTTTTGTTGAATTTTCCAGATAGAAATCGCTGTCCAAACACAGAAGTCGCTGTTCATTCATGAACGAGATGCGCACGAAGATATGGTGACCATTCTGAGCGAAGCAGGAGAGAAGTTAGTTTTAGAAATTAGAGAAGTAAATTATCTTGCAAAAATCGAATTTAGCTTGAGCTTATTCTCAATTTCAAATATATTTCATATAACCTTTAAAAGAAAGAGAAAATAAGCTAGTTTTTCATTATTTGAGAAATTGTTGTTTCTAGTTATTAGAATTACAATGAAAGTTGTTAAACATTTTTTATCAAACTTTTGGTGGAGATTTGTAGAAAATAAATTTAGAAGCATTAGCATTAGAGCTTCGGAAACATTTCCATGTGATTTTTCTAATTACAACGATTTACGATATTTGTTGTTTTTCATAAGAGATGTTTAAGTCATTTTTAAAAATTTGAAAAAAATCTTGTGTTTCTTAACTGTTATTTTTAAGAATTTATGTATCTTTTGTAATTGTCGTTTTTCTCACCTGGAAAGTATATTTTGCAACCTTCATATGAAACCCTATTTTTATAGGTATCCTTGTTATCAGCTCTGGTAAGGTCATGCCAAAGTTTTCGAACACTCGGGTACCCAAATACGAGTATTATATTATAATAAACGAAAAATTCAGAGTATTCTAATGAAAAATAGGAGTATTATATTGCTACACATATCTTTCTCTACCTGTAAAAAAGTCTGACCTCCGTAAATCGGTTACTTATTACTGTAGCAGTTTCGCCTTGAAACACAAGAACGATTAAGTAATGCGCCTTTAATTTCAATGGACTGAAAGTAAGAATAATAATTTAAATCCACAAAGATCTAACTGTTCGTTGTGAGAGTCCTGACCCTAGGGTAGGCCTACCGTACTCATTTTACAAAAATGCGGCTGTCGCGCGTTTGAAATCAGTCAGACTTTTTGCTAGATATGTGTGCTAAAAACTATAACTTACATGTTATTCTAAAATTCTTATTTTTTATTAAAATTGTCTGACAGTTCATTATAATACTCGTATTTGGGTATCGGAGCATAAATTTTTTTAAAAACTCAATTTTTCAGACTTCCGCCTGCTGTAATCCATTGCTTTACTGGAACAGTTGATGAAGCCAAGAAATACATTTCGATGGGCTTGTACATTGGACTTACAGGTAAGTGTCTTGCAATAGTTCATTAGGATAAAATTATCATTTAAAAAAAAACTTATGCAGTCCACCGCATACAGCGAGTGTCGTTGTGTACATCTCGGCAGGAAATTGAGCAGTATCTGGAAGATTTCTTCCAAATTTTCATAAACTTTATGATTATTGACAATATTATTTGGTAAAGGTTGAAATGAACTAGTTTTTCGAGTTATTCCAAGAAAAATTTTGATTTAACAGAAATATCATTCAGAAATCAACTAAATTGATCATATTGTTCATGAAAACCTTGGGAAATAGACACTTAATCGAAAGTTAGAGTTAATGTTTCGAATAATCATGATCAAGACTGAATATTTAATCAATTTTTCTTTGAGACATAAGTTATCAATTTTTAGAATTATCAATTTTTAGAATTGAAAATATGAAATCTAACCGAGCAGTGCACTTTATGCATGTGTACTTTGAGAAGAAACCACAAACAGCGCAGAACTTTCTGGTCGGCTGTGTAGGTGGAGGTGCCTGAGCTCGTTCGTATGCATTCACTCTGAAATTAAATTTTATTCCCTCTTCCCTACGAAATAACCTTCTCGCATCAGGATTAGAAGTCAACTCGATAGCTCTTGACTGATCAGCAACATGAGCAGCGAAGGTCTTCCGAAACCTGGTTTTGTTGAATTCCGGACGTGCCAGACGTTTTCGCTTTGGCTTGTCGAGTTGCTTTTCACCTGAAGGGGATTTATCAACCTTTTTTTTGAATAATAACAACTTTGATCATTGAAAAAATAAAGTTCATAAGCTTCGTGACGACCAGCGATAGCAGTCATGAGCACAGATAATGGGAGTGGGAACCGTAGGAGAACCTTTTAAAAACGCTTTAAAAAATCTTTGAAAACGGTCAATCATAAATTGACTGGGTTTGGAATTGTTCTGAATTCCCGTTACGAACTACTAACACTAAGGTTCTATAATTACGAACACTAGTACTTACGTGGCCACTCGCCGAGAATCTATGATGTCTGACTGGGTTCTAGGGTTTTCGACTACGCTGAAATCTATAGAACAGGTTTCAAAAAGTACTTGAGCCATCTTTTACCGCCCAATAGTACCCTTTTTTGATACAAAGAAGCGAAAAAAAATAACCTCTTCCTATTTTTGAGCTCAGTTCTATCGATTTAAGCAAAGTCGAAAACCCTAGAACCCGGTCAGACATCACAGATTCTTGGCGAATCATTTTCATTGCCACGTTAGTATGATTAGGCAAAAATAATCAATTTTTGCAAAAAGATCGCTTTACTATCCCGACCGAAACAGTTTTTCTATTTTATGTCTTCCATTACTGTTCATCACATCTCTCTGTCTTCAACGGGCTCGTATTGCTGGTCGTTACTGTGCTTTCTGTGTGACTTATTCAGTGAAGAAAGTTTACAAGTTCAACTTTGCCTAGAATATACCTTCACTCCTCCGTTTTTTGCCTCTCCCATCAAAACTCGAATCGAGGCCGTCAACGTCGAATCTGGGGACTAGCTTGTTTCTAACGACATTTGCGAATGGGTCGTCCTTAAATTAGCATTGTTAAACTTATCAGGCTGGGAGAACTAACATGAGCATTATCCTGCTCCAAGCTCTCCAATTGCTTATTCTTCCGCTGTGTTAGCACGCTTGTATCCAAAGTTTTGTAAATTTCTTGTCTGGGAAAGTTCATCATGACTATCAGAAGATTAAATGACTTACTGTTGCTTTCTGGAAGACGTCCGAGATACGCCTGATGTAGATGGACGTTGATTGAACGCCATTCCAAAGGATTATAGTAAGAGTTCGAACGGAATTTGAATAAAAAATAAAGTGTGCAATGAGTCGTAGCGTGCGATTGACAGTTTTGTGCATACACTCAAATACAAAAAAATATTTTTTTAATTTCTTCAAATTCATGAAATTGACGAACGCGCTATTTGAGGTTTTCTATGGAAGGACAAGATCGACAACGGTGTTCAGGCAGGTCTGCGTTCAGGTGACATACCCATAGGTAACTAAAAAAAACCTCTTCTTTTTGAAAAAAATAAATTTCAGAACGATTGTTGATTGAGACTGATGCACCCTACATGTACCCCAAGATAAGCGACAAGAAGCTTCCAAAGGAAGTCAGGGAATCGATCACCGATGAGGCGAAGAGGTTCCAGAAGGTGATTTTTATTTTTGTAAAATATATTATTTTAAATTTTCAGTTCGCATCTTTCAATCGTAACGAACCATGCGCTCTACCGTCTATCTGCGAACTTATTGCTGCATTCTCTGGTCGAACTCCAAAAGAGGTTCGAATTTTTCTGTATCATAGATAAATTCATTTTTAGGTCGCTGATATCACAACAGCGAACGCAGAGAAAATTTATTCCTTGTCATGAATGTAAATTCCGGAATAAATTTTTCACCGTCAAGTTCGAACTTTTTGTTGACCGTTCGCGACAATATGAATATCTGTGGTTGTGTTTTTGCTAAACTAACTGAAGCTGTGTTGTATACCTACTGTACTAACTAGCTAACCAGTATAGTTGGAGTGATTTCCGGAGAGTTTTGTAGTTTCTGAACTTTTTCTCGTACCGCTGCTTGATCACGTATGAATACTGTCAGTTAATAAAACGCATCCACCCGAATCTTAAAAGTATATTCATGGAAATTACAGCATAATAGAAGAAGCTCAAAATATGATCAGAATAATTTTTTAATCGGCGAAACCCGTAGCCGGTCGACTTATCCTCCCCCATTGAAATTATAGAATCGAACAATCTTGTAGGACGTGGTGGAGATTCTGCACCCTACTCCCTAAACGCACTCTCTCGCCATCGATGCCTGTGTCTAGCAATAGTACGCGCTCTCTCACTGCGCAGAGGCGCCTCTTCCCCTTCAAAGTGGCCGTAGTTGTCTGTGCTCTCTCGCCTTTCTGCTCTCTCACATGGTAGCGGAAACGGGGAGTTTTACGGTGCTAAATGACACCAGGTGACTTTTGAATGAACTTATTGCTGGAAAAATAATAGTTCCCAGATTTTTTTATCATTACCGTGAAGGTGCGTGATCACTTACGCAGAGAAGAGTATTGACACTTTGACACAAGGCTACTTTCCGACCCGACAAAACATCGCCTCGGCAGTGTTATCATTCAGCGTTCAGAAACATTGACAACTCCCTCCCACTTTTTTTCTTATCGCGATGCATTCTGGTTGCAGCTTCTGTTGTACCCACTCAAAGTTTTTATTTGATTCGTATAGTCGAACGTTTCAGCGATGACTTCTCTTGTCGATGTTTGCAGATCTGGTGCTATCCAGAGAAATCTCCTGAGACTGATGGTTTCGTCGCAGGTGAGTGTTTATTGCACTTTTTTTTCAACGGAAGCATGATTTATTTTGAATAATTTAAAAAGGTTTGAATTTGGATCTTTTTCAGAATTTTCACCAGTGAAAAACTAAACAGGAATTGACTTTCAGCCCTCTGGCTCTAACGTGTATCGTTTCAAAAAGTGATTTTTTGAATTAAAATATCTCGCTTGTAACAAAAAACGTGCAAAAATTTTCTACATGAAAAGTTCATTATTTGACCTGCTTAACGCATGGGGCTAGGTCTCAACTCTGGATCCCAATAACACTGAAAGTCAATTCCTGTTAAATCTTTTTTCATTTTGAAAAAAAAACTAAAATTCGAAAAAAGCTAGATTTGAATTTTGCTTATTGTATAGTTTTTGAAAACCATCATTCTTTAATTTTAAATTTTCAAAAAAAAATTGAAAACGATAGAAAACCGGAAAAAAACGAGCTGTATTTAGTTCCAATGAGGATTTATAGGTCTTCAAATTCGGCGAGTTCATACTGAAAAGTGGTCAGAAGTCACCAATCTACATCGATCTCAGAGAGTGCTTTGGAGTGCCCGAGCTGATGGTAAGACATTCTGGAAGTTGGAAGTTATTGACGTCTTCAGAGACTCGTGTCAGAAGCCATATCTGAGAAGATCCAGTCATCACAAGTTGTTTACAGTGGAATTGTTGGAGTTCCATATGCTGCCCTCCCATATGCATCGGTAAGTTGAGATTTCTCTCTCTCTCTCTCTCTCTCTCTCTCTCTCTCTCTCTTTCTCTCGCTCTCATATTTCCTTCTGCAGGTAGTTGCCGCCGATCATCTCTCCAAGCCCCTCTTGATTGTCAGAAAAGAAGCCAAATCCTACGGAACCAAGAAGCTCATTGAAGGAACCTACGCTGCTGGAGACGAAGTGATCATCATCGAAGATGTTGTCACCACCGGAGGAAGCATTCTGGAGGTAGTGTTTGAAACTCAACATTATTTTGGTGTTGCGTAGTCATAGTCTTGTATAGTTTTATTCATTGTGAGTGAGTCTCTCTCTATCTCTTTCTCTCTCTCTCTCTCTCTCTCTCTCTCTCTCTCTCTCTCTCTCTCTCTTTCTCTCTCTCTCTCTCTTCTCACCACCTTCATCGAAACCAAAAATCAAGACATGTAGGCTGGGCGAAGTGAGCAGAGTATTAGTCCTCTATTGATATGTTTCTCTGTCCAGGTTCTGAAACAACTACATGCCGAAGGACTGGTCGTCAAGCATGTCTTCTGTATTCTCGACCGTGAACAGGGAGGAGCGAAGATTTTGGAAGACGCTGGAGTTCAGCTTCATAGGTAAAAGTTTCTTCTTTCTACCCTACTCAACTCTGATTCAAGTCTTCTGAACATGGAAACGATCATGAACTACCTGTACTCAACTGATGTTGTAGATGAAGATGCGTTGAAGCAGATCTCGGAGGTGAGTTTTTGTTGAATTTATGACAAAATACGTCCAAAAGTTAAATTCAGAAGAGTTTCATTTAAAAATACTTGGAAGATTCTAATTTCTAATGTTGAGATATGATTTAAAAAATGAAATTTGTGATTTTTCTGGTCTCGAAAAGGCCAGGAAAAAGTAATATTCTCAGGTTTTTATATATTTTTCACTTCGAAAGTTACTGAAAGCAGAACATAATTATAATAGTTGTATAATTTTGAATAGGAAATTTTTCAAAAAAATGTTTTTTGCAAGATTTTACGTGATTAGCAAAAAATTTTTAATGAATTTTGCTAGAAATGTTGGATTTATTGATTGACGAATATCAATATCGCTGATAAATAAATATATAGTCATTCAGGCTTTAAACTTGTCACACATCACTCCACAAAAGCTTCCAGTTAGCGCGATACAAGAAGATATCGAGAAGTTCCCCTTTGTTAGTGTGGTAGGTTCTGAACAATTTTCCAATTTTCACATGTTTTTGGAAGGAACAATTGGAAAAAAGGAGATTTTTATTGGTTTTTTCGAAGAATTATGAAGACGGAAAATGTAATTTTCATCTGTTTTATTTTTTAACTCATGGAAAGAGGAGATAAATAACAAAAAGCGGACTTCCAACCGATTTTTTGTACGATTGAACACTTTTTCAGCCCAGAACAAACCTGAAAGATCGCCTAACGATGTCGACTTCTCCACTCAACCAGAAAATTATAAACTTGATGATCAAGAAAGAGTCGAATTTATGTCTAGCGATTGACTATACGACAACGGAGAAGGTTCTCAAGGTGAGGTACAGTATGTTACCATACGGTAACATGACGTATTCAGCTGGTCGAGAAGGCAGGTCCATTTGTAGTTGCCATCAAGCTTCACGCTGACATCATTGAAGATTTTTCTGAAGAGTTTGTCAAGAAACTTGTTAACTTGGCCAATGATCATGAATTTGTCATCTTTGAGGATAGGTATGGTTTTTATTATCAGAACAAATCATTTGCGTGGCCCTAGTAACTTCCTTGGTTACAACGACAGTTTTTAGTCTGTCTTGATACGATGTCTATAAGCTGAGAAACCGCTGTGGACACACCTCGTGTCCAATGGCAAAACGGTCATGTTGGGGGACATGTTTAAATATCTGAATTGAGAAAACCGATGCCGCACAGCAGCGCGCGGACTAATTGAACGCTCGGACTAATCGCCTTCGAACAGCGTTTAGACTGTCTCGAGCCGATGCCTATGAGCTGAGAGCGGACCCCGGAAACATGTTGTGACCTAATAGCGGAATGTATTGATAGGATCGATGAGCAGTGGGATAGGCGCAAGAGCTATCAGTTCCATTTTTTGGTCGTACCAGAGTCGCAGTACTTTCCCGAATAAGTGACATTAATGTTGAAATTAAATCTTAGAGTAAAGTATTACATGCTAGGTTAGGCTCACTTTTGAACTATAAAAAATCAAAAAATAATTTATCTGTTTCTTTACCCACAAGTTTTCTCTATGAGTTGATCAAGAAAAATCAAAAATGAGTCATACCTATTGATTTAAAAAAATGTAGGAGTAATGAGACCGAAAAATTAACAACAGAAGTTCTTAACTTCTTAGGTGATGACCAAGAACTAGATCACTTTCAGTACCATTTTACGATTTTGATTTGTTCCAGAAAATTCGCCGACACCGGAAACACGAACCTTCTCCAGCTAAGAGGGTATCAAAAAATAGCGGAATGGGCTGATGTCGTTACTGTACACGCAGTTCAAGGATCCGAAAGCATTGCAGGAGTCTTTAGAGAGGTATTTTTCAAATTTAATAATGTTAAATAACTTCTTGTTTTATTGCTCTAAAATGGTCTCAGTTCGAGCACAGCTGTGAAAAAACCTTATTTGAATTTAAATTTAAACTTTTTTTCATTCTCTCAAAAATATACCAACATTTATGTTCTGGGATGTGTTCAGAGAAACAGAGTGGCAGCATAGTTTTCACTTGATTGAATTTTTTTTCTGAGAACTGAAAATCGAGGGTGATTTCGGCCAGTTCTGGTAGTCGAAAAAAACACGGATTTACCTGAATTTCACTCAAACTTGCCTGGATTTTTAGAAAAAAAAAAGAGTTTTTCGCAACTGATAAAGAAACTATTTCTGTTGTATCGCAAGGGCAGTGTGGTAAGCCGGTCGATGGGTTTATTGGATAAGTATACTGAAGCAAAGTATATAAGCGTCGTGAGCTTGAATAGTGTATCAGGTGGGCGTGGCCTCCGGGATCGTGGAGGTCGGTGACTGAAAAGTTAACTATGCGAGTTACGGTAGTTCACTCGTAACACTTTCAGACATCTACTGGTAGAAATCAGTGTCTTCCAAAAGCCAAGAATTTCTTGAAAAAAACATAAAATCCAATTCCAGCTCGTCAACGACCCGAAATACCGTCTATCAGGAGTGCTGATCATCGCTCAACTCAGTACCAAAGGAAGTCTGACAGCACTGCCAGGGTACACAAGGAGTATGTTTCCTTTCTCATCAAAAATCTATTGATATTGACCAAACAGTAGCCGTTCAGATAAAACTGATAAAAATGTCAAATTTGGACTATTTTTGGTAGATAAGATAAAGAGAAGAGTACTATTTTGAACGAGGGATTAGTTTTAAATATTGGTCTTCGAAGTGGGAATGAAAGTATCGGAATTGGTATTTTTATGGTTGTATTCTTGTTCTGGTTGATTAAAAAATAATATTTTAAACTGTTTTATTCAGAGCAGAATTGGCACTTTAGGCTTACATTTAGGTATGACCAAATTTCTTAGCTTCTAGTGTTAGGAACAGCTAAAGTTTTTTTTTTACTTCAACTACCTAATACATTTTAAATGAACAGTACATTCATTAGTTTATCAGGAGTAAGTGGTGAAGACTTTTCACACTCTTCCTAAACGTACTCTCTCGCCGCTGACCTCTGCGTTTAGCGTGAGTACACGCTATCTCCCTCCTCCCCTTTCAAAATCCAAAACTAGTCCGTAGTGGTCGAGGAGTTGTGCACTTTCTTTCCAAACATAGCTGAATGAATAATCAGACCTCTCAAAAAAGATAATTCAATTGAATGAATTCCAGAAGTCGCCGAAATCGCAGAGAACAACCGAGACGTCGTGGCTGGGTTCATCGCGCAGACCAGAGTATCTGCGTACAGTGATCTTCTCAACTGGACCCCAGGAGTCAACTTGGATGTTCGGTCAGATAACGCCGGACAGCAATGGAGGGACGCGAAAGAGGTGAGAGAGAGAGAGAGAGAGAGAGAGAGAGCGAGAGAGAGAGAGAGAGAGAGAGAGAGAGAGAGAGAGAGAGAGAGAAAGAGAGAGAGAGCAAAAGACAAAATTTCTACAAATTTGAAAAAAAAACCTGGAAACGACCCAAAACAACTGAATATTTTTGAAAGTCATGGGTTTTTTCTCAAAGTTTACCTTCTCACAGACAACTATGAATTTTTTCATAAGATCAAAAACTGAACAAAGAACAGTATCCTACTCGCAGAGTTACAGTAACCTTACAATCGATTCACAGGCAATCGAACTCCAACAAAACGACATTGTGATCGTCGGAAGAGGAGTAACTTCATCCGATGAACCAGTCCAACAATTGAAGAGGTAAAAGAGTTACTGTATCTGAGAAACTTCTCACGCTTCAATTTCAGATACCGTGGTGAAGCGTGGTCCGCCCTTGTGTGTAATGACGTCACAGCCATCTGAACCCCGACACTCAAAAATTCCCATATTGCACCATGTTCCAAGTCTGTTTTATCTGTATGAAAGTTATCATTTGCTCGAGATAAATGTTTATTATCTCAATCATCATTTCCCGGCGAGTTTCAACAGAGCACCGTAGCCAAATGGAATGCACCTGAAAGGGAAGTATTCGGACCTTTTTTGCGTGAAGAAAAATCTGGCCAATGCGCGAAGGAGATAGCCACGCCCCCTTTCCATTAGCGGTAGATAACATTGTCGTTACTATATTTAAAAAAAACATTACACTTTTCGATTGGTTCAAGAGACAAAAAGTAACTGAGCTGATTACTGTAATTTTAAGATTGTGCGATCTGTGGATAGTTTTTGACTATCTAGGCGCGAGGCGGTCAGACGGAGCGGTTCGAGGACTTTAGGAGTACTGTAATTGAGCTGCAACTTGACAGTTTGTAGTTCACCATAGAAGATTCTAGACCCGAAAATAGCAAACCTGCAATCGTGTATTGGAACCATCACGGAAACAGCAAAGTCACGACAGCCGCCCTTGCAAGAACCTACTTTGTCAGTACACTTCAGCTCTATTACGTCCCACAGGCATCCGGACATCTGAATTATTGATTTTCGCAGTCTAGCTAGGGTACTGTATCATGAAGCTTATACTGTAGTTGTCTGTGAGAAGGTAAGCTTTGAGAAAAAACCCATGACTTTCAAAAATATTCAGTTGTTTTGGGTCGTTTCCAGGTTTCTTTTTCAAATTTGTAGAAATTATGTCTTTTGCTTTCTCTCTCGGTCTCTCTCTCGCTCTCTCTCTCTCTCTCTCTCTCTCTCTCTCTCTCTCTCTCTCTCTCTCTCTCTCTCTCTCTCTCTCTCTCTTTCTCTCTCTCTCTCTCTCACCCCTCTCTCTCTCTCTCTATCGCTCTCGGTCTCTCTCTCTCGCTCTCGCTCTCTCTCTCTCTCTCTCTCTCTCTCTCTCTCTCTCTCTATCTCCCCTTCTTTTCACACTAACCTGAAAATTATCCTTATCATTAATCAAGCTCAGAATACTGGCTTGTTGAACGACAGGACTCGGAGCCAAGTTACTCGCTATAGCTCCTCGCGAATCGTAGCTTCCAGACTCATCTCTAAAATCTGACCCGAAGTCGCCTATATAGCTGGTTGGTTTTCCAAAGCCGGTTCGCATCAACTGAGACAAATAGTTCTCTGAACATGACTCATTTGTGACCTAAACGTGCCCATTTAGTGCCTTGAAAGTTGTTATAGTAGTTCGGGAGAGGCAAGTTCTGGGCGTAGTTAGACGGGTACGCTGCCCTTTGATACTGTAACTGTGGATACTGTACCGGGATGTTGATCGTTGCATAGCCTGAAGGAACATGTAAACGTGCTCTGATGAGAATTTACCGAGAAAATGGACCGGACCACCGAAAGGTTCGATTTGAGCGGAATTCAGGTTGAAATAGGTGGATAGTAGTAGAAAAAACATCATTAAAGTGAATCATTGAGAACTCGAAAGTAGTCCAAGAGTGTTTGCATTCGTATGCGTGAAAACTCATTTCGATATTTGTTTTGGGTTGAAAAATGGTGTATGTTTTAATAGTGAAAACACCACCGACACCACGCATGGTGTGTCATTTTAGTCTTAGGTTCAGCATCAGATCAAACTTTTGAGCTTAGGCTTACAGTCTTGGCATATATGAATTCATGCTAACTCTATAATCCAAATGTCACTGTACATGTAAGACATAGCGTGAAGTGGTAACAACGGGGCCGTTTATGTAAGACATAGCCATGTCCGACATGTACTGTGACCATTGACAGTGATGAAGGTCTTTATGTCTGACATGTACTGTTACCATAGCCATGTAAGACATGTACTGTGATCATTGACAGTGATGAAGGTCTTTATGTCTGACATGTACTGTTACCATAGCCATGTAAGACATGTACTGTGACATCATGTCTTACATGTACAGTTAAATTTGGATTATAGAGAAGGTATGGCGAGAATGACTTTGTTTCGACCTTCAATTGCCATTGGTGCATTTAAGATTATGCAAGGCAAAAATGGCTTGATTTCGACCGTCAACCTATTTCTTAGGCTCAGTTTTAGACATGAACTGGTGCATTTAAGCTTAGGCATGCAATTAGGCTGGGGTCAGGCTTGTGGTGCAGAACCTTTCCGACAGCCTAATGCACTTCTTCTTCTTCTTCTTGATTTTGACATTTTCAGAAACGGAGCATCTGCCGTTCTAGGTTTGGTAACCACAGTGATCATGACAACTGCAGTTCTTCTAACCGTTGAAATTGTTTTTACAGTGATGACTATTCGGAAGGTCTCTCTCTCTCTCTCTCTCTCTCTCTCTCTCTCTCTCTCTCTCTCTCTCTCCCTCTCTCTCTCTCTCTCTCTCTCTCTCTCTCTCTCTCTCTCTCTCTCTCTCTCTCTCTCTCTCTCTCTCTCTCTCTCTCTCTCTCTCTTACTCTCTCTTACTCTCTCTCTCTCTCTCTCTCTCTCTCTCTCTCTCTCTCTCTCTCTCTCTCTCTCTCTCTCTCTCTCTCTGCCTCTCACTTTTCATCTCATCCCTAATTCCAGAACATGAAATCGT
Organism: Caenorhabditis parvicauda; assembly: GCA_963978915.1. NCBI lineage: Eukaryota > Metazoa > Nematoda > Chromadorea > Rhabditida > Rhabditidae > Caenorhabditis > Caenorhabditis parvicauda. The sequence continues at coordinate 2,613,177 of OZ022250.1, read as the reverse complement.
TACGAAGAGCTCTAGAGGTCAGATCAGACATGTCGAAGAAACGAAGTAGTGAAAGTTTCAAGATGCAAAATGAATAAATTTGTTAACATTCGTTCTGTAGTTGTTGTGTCCCATTCCAATACAGTACTCCAACATCGATTTCAAATTTATTCTTATACATCTGTTCATAAACCCGTTGAGGTAAGAGATTGCGAGAATATTATGCTTCTTTCGTGTCAGGATTAATTCCATTCGATCCAGATTTCTGCAAATCAAGTCTTAGTGTCCACTTGAAAGGCCCCGTTGCAAAACTGCTTTGCAGAATTTTATCGCTAAATAATATTGCAGGACCTTTTATGAAAAACGCTATGCAGAACCGCTTCGCAAGATTGATGTGCTATACCGAAGCCGCGTTGCATCCGCTTTGAAATGATTCTTTCCAAGACCGCTCCAAAAGCCCAATTTTCCACAGTATCCAACTCACCAAGTTGGGCGGTGTCCAGAACAATTTTGGTTGTGAGACTTATGGCAACGATAGCCAAAAGAATTTCTGTTGGTGTAAAAGTTCCAAGTGATTCCATCGATGTGTAGAAGATGAATTGGCCGATGATTACGGTAATTTGAAAGCACACGAAGAGGATGTGGTAGATGGCCTGAAATTTGGGTACTGTAACTCTATTTCAGGCTGTGTCTGGGTATTGTACTTTTTGTAACATGTATTCATCATAGAAAATGATAACTTTATAACAAATTGTACTGTGGTACTGTAACCTTGTTACATGCTGTGTTTGGTTACGGTAGGTCTATTTTGACCTGTATTCATCATAGAAAATGATACTGCAACTTCATAACAATGCGTACTGTGGTACTGTAACGTTGTTTCATGCTGTGTTTGGGCACTGTAGGTCTATTTTGACCTGTGTTTAGGTACTGTGGCTGTTTTTGACCTACTCGGCTACTGTAACCTTTTTTTCACTGTGTTCAGACTACTTCAACTATCGTAAAATTTTTTCGTGTTTTTTTCTCTGTTTAAAAATTCGACAAACTTATTAGAAATCGTTTCGTTTTTGAAGACAACGTTTTTGATAAAGCATTCTTATCTAAAAACTTGACTCACCTGCAAGATCGGAAGAGCATGGACCAGGAATGTCGTGGTTGGGGCTAGGGTGGCGATGATTGGCGTCAGGAGCATCATTTCTGAAGAATTTGGAGTGAGAGACAGAGAGAAAGAGATAGAGAGAGAGAGAAAGAGAGAGAGAGAGAGAGAGAGAGAGAGAGAGAGAGAGAGAGAGAGAGAGAGACTGGATACAGTAACCGATCTTTCACTACTGTAGAAAAAAGACATCAATCAGGCTAGGAAGGTGTTTTGATAAACACATGGTTGAGGCATTGCAGAAAGTGAAACTACAACTTCTTATCAGCATAATTTTGGAAGGCGGCTTGAAGTGGGAAGGTATTTCTATGACAACATGATCAAGTTTACGTACTTATGGGTCGTTTGCACTCAAGGGGGCGTGGCTGGCGAATGAGCAGCTAGGAGCTAACTAGTGAGAGCTAAATAATCCAGAAAAGCCTAATTTATATCGAAATTTCGAGATCTTCTTACAACCTTTATTATATGTACATACGTAATTGTTACTGGAGCTATGTCGTACATAAATTTTCTTATAAACTATGTAATACATACCTAATCCCTTCTCACTACCGATGTAGTACATAAATCTTTCTATAACCTATGTAATACATACCTAAGCCCTTCTTACTACCCATGTCGTACATAAATCTGTCTATAACCTATGTAATACATACCTTATCCATTCTTACTACCTATGTCATACATAAATCTCAACTATAATCTAAAATTTATGGATTTTGGATTTTGACCCAAAAAATGGTCATTCCTGAAGTGATTTGATCTGGAAGGTTCGGAAATCGGTAGGGTTAAGTGGTAGTCGCCCCCACGTGGGGTCGCCTTTTAAACGCGCTTCAAATACCGTAATCAAATTAGCAAACTTAGCGGCGGTCAGTCAGTCACTTGAGAATTTCTAGTCTGTAGTTCTAAGAGTTCTGAGTTTGCTCTTTGCATTTCTGTTGCAACTTGTCAAGTACGGAAGAAATAGAAAACAAAACAGACAAGAATAGAGGAAGAGAGAGAGAGATATATATATATATATATATAGAGAGAGAGGGAGAGAGAGAGAAAAAAGAGAGAGAGAAAGAAAGATAGAAAGAGAGAGAGAGAGAGAGAGAGAGAGAGAGAGAGAGAGAGAGAGAGAGAGAGAGAGAGAGAGAGAGCGAGAGAGAGAGAGAGGGAGAGTTCTCATTTTGCTCTTTCTTTTTCTGTTGCAACTTATCAAGTACAACCTATTTCAAAAACAACCTTTCCTTGATTAAAAGTACAGTGTGTATAAAAAAAAACGTCATGTTGTGCTTTTTTGCTGATTTTCTAGGTATTTTTGAGAATAACAAAAACTTCTGAAACAAAAGTTCTTGATCACATTCAGATACACATTTCCTGAAAATTTCAACTTAATCCGTCCACGAGCTCTCGAGTTATGTCCATTGAACCAAAATGGGCCTGTATAAAAATAACGTCATGTTCATTAAAAACCAAGATAACGAAAACAGAACACTGAGAAATCGAATTTCTCTTGATGAACAGTCATTTTATTAATCCTTAGATTAAAAAAATCATGTTTTGTAGAGGTTTACAAAAACTTAGAAGCCTGGAGAGCAGAAATTGTTATTTTTTGCTCCAAAGAGCCATATGAGCTTCTTTCAGCTGATAGACTACTCAATTTTGTCACAAACTGATGTGAACATGTAACTCTACATTTCCCATGATGTTACACAGCCCTACAAAAAGCCTTTCATTCTAGAAAATCAATATTCTCATCCGCATACTGTACTTCCCTCACTTGGCACGT
>OZ022250.1:2559554-2592054 GCA_963978915.1 Caenorhabditis parvicauda | reverse complement strand
GGCCGAATTTGTTTACAGTAAGAAATCAGTGATGCCTGGCTGGGCATTCTTTATGACTCGTTTGCAGATCCTCTCACTGCCAACTTTGTGGGCTGTCTCAAAGAGAATCGTTCTTTAATGTCTTGTTGATGTAGTTCACGTGAACATTGTAAAACTACTGGCCTTCCTCCAAAACTTTGAGTGGACCGGGACCGTAAATGGGTGACAGTCGTCACGGATATCTGTCGCCCTACTACGGTCCAAATACGATCCCATACCGCACATAGCTTCCTCTACCTGTAAAAAAGTCTGACCTCCGTAAATCGGTTACTTATTACTGTAGCAGTTTCTCCTTGAAACACAAGAACGATTTAAGTAATATATAATATATATATATATAAAAAATATATTCCGATAAGCGGAACAAATGGAAAATAATAGAAAGAATATATATGTATAGATAAAAGAAAGGGGTGTGAGAGGAATCACTTTCCCGGATGACACTAAAAAAAAAATAAATGAAAGTAACTTAGCATAGAGAAATTAGAGGACCCCATATAGGGGGAGGGGAAGTTTTTTTTTTTGTGAGATCGAAGGCACGAAGGCTCTCCCGGACCTCAGTCCCGACGATCAAATCATTGGAGGCGAAAAATAATCATATAGGGTCAATTTGGAGTGTCAACCAGGTTGGTGTTCGTACGTGTAAGGGTCAACGATTACTTGAAGACTGCCTCTTTCAGAACGAGCTCGAAGTTCTTAGCTCGAAGTTCTTAAGTTTCCTAATAATGCGCCTTTAATTTCAATGGACTGAAAGTGAGAATAATAATTCAAATTCACAAAGATCTAACTTTTCGTTGTGAGAGTCCCGACTCCTACCGTACTCATTTTACAAAAATGCAACTGGCGCGCGTTTGAAATCGGTCAGACTTTTTGCTAGATATGTGTACCGGTACGGTTTATCTGTCCTCCGGTCCGTCTGTAGCCCAATAACGGTCCAATGCTGGTCCGGTTCATCTGTCGCCTACTCACAGTCGCACTGTCAAATTCAGTTTAATATCAGTTTAAAAATAGTCCAGTGTTGGCACTGACACGTGCGACTTACAATCCTTCATACTCCGAAGTCCAAGGAAGTAACGAACTAAAAAGTCGTCGAGAGCTAGAAAGGTCATTGCAGCCACGCGCGGACTTATCGAGGGTTTCGCAGTTTTGTCCATCCGTCGGTCCATTCACAGTCCATCTGTCGCCCGTTTACGTTCCGATGCTGGTCCGCCAAAAGTTTTGGACTCTAGCAGTCCACGATCAATTCGAAATTTCAGAAAACAGAATTGTACTACAAGTTTGTTGTGGAATTCGTTTGGAACTATCTGTAAGCTTCGGCTCTATCTGAACTCTTACCGACTTCCGACCTTTTCAAAGCCTGGACAATGAAAAGATATCGTCCGTGTTTCTTTTTAGCCGATCTCAAAAGTTCCAGATAATAAAATGTTCTGATCTCTTCAGATACACTTTTTCGTTGTGTGTGGTCTACCCTGAAGCTATAAGCCAGCTGATTTTTACAATTTCTTGGTCTTCGGATGTTTGTCTCTTTCGAAATCGATGTCTTTCACAAGTGTGCTGTATTTCCTTGGTGCCTTCTTACACTACTTCATAGTACTACGCTATTTCCCTACTGTTCAATGATTTCTGTACTTTTCACATACGTTGTTTTGAATGTCTGGCGATTAGAAATTGTACTCTTACAACGAGTTTCCATCAGTTGTTTACTGTACCCCCAGTTCGTGTACCAAGTTTTCAAAAAAAAAAACTACACTAGTATCGTGTATAATTTATTATCGGAGATTGGATGAATTTGATGTATAGAAGTAAAACTTGTGTGCGTGTATGCCAGAATGTGAACAATTGTGAGAACAAATTAATGAGAAAAAAACAAAGTGAGAACTTATTAAAACAAACGATACGCTTAATCGTCTTTTTCCGGGCTTGGACTCCTTGATCGCTCTTTCCTTTCGGCACTTGGTGATCGGCTTCGGTCGTCTTTCTTTGGACTTCTAGAAGCAGAACGAGAACGGGAACGAGATCTGCTGGCAGATCTGCTGCGGGAGCGAGTTCTAGATCTTCTTCGTGGGCTTCTGCTTCTTGAGCGGCTTCTGAAAGAGGGAATTTTATATATGGAGCAGAAAAATACAGAAAGCTGAATATCATCCCATTCAGCATAGTTAGAAGCTACACTTCAAAAGTTTTATATAACCGATATATTCTTTGGTGTTAAAATTGATAAATGAAAAAACATACCTTGATCTAGATCTGGACCTGGAACGAGATCTTCCTTTCGTCGAGTTGTCGATAATCTTGATTTTTCTTCCATTCAGTTCCTCTCCTTGAAGTTTGTCAATGCATCTCTCGAGATCGGATCTGGACGCGAAACAGACGACACTGAAATTCTCTCCTTAAAAGAATAATTTGCTGGACATGCAAACTATATAACACTTGTAACGAAAGGGTGATCTGAAACATGAATAATTTCCTTACATGTGAGCTTACAAGGTGCGAATTTTTTTGTGATAATAAAGTTCAAACTTTGATCAAATTTTAGCTTTGTACCTAGCTAGTGCTTTGAACCTTACCTAAGCCTAAAATTTCAGGTGTCGTCAGAGATAAATGAAAAGATTCTTGATTCGTGATTCAGACTACTTTTTCGTATTAAATACTGTATGAAGCATTTAGCTTTATTCACTTCAACCGCCAAACAGACGCAACTTATTATTGTAATCAGACAAAAAACTAACGCTTCATTCTTGACTGCTTTGTGTGCATCCGCATAAGTGACTTCACATCCAGCACGACGAATATGATCTTTCAAGTCCTAAAAAAGCAGGATATGTCGAGAATATAGCGCATTCCCGACTGCAGACGGAAACATGAGATAGGTTTCTTGAGACGTCAGCAGGTTCTCACGAGAACGTCATCTGTCATCTCAACGCGGAGCATCAAGAGTCGAGAAACAAGCATCAGAATAGTCATCCCTCATCACAATCATCATATCTACCAGGACTTCTCATCCATCAGAACCCTAATGTATTCAAACATTAGACAAGTTATATAAATGCAGATTTTTGTAGAGTGCCTCAGTTAGTGTTAAAAAATTACCTGCCAAGAAACTCTTGTGGAAAGATTTTCCACGATAATCTTGTGGTTGGTCTGGACTGGTGCTCCATACTTGCTGAAAAGTATAATGTTAACTCTGAAGAAAGCTCACGAACTCACGAAGATCTTGGTGGTGGGCCTCTACGATCGCGATCAAAACGATCATCACGGTTTCTCTTTGAGAATTCGAGTACTACTCTCTCTCCACTCAAATCTTTACCATTCAGATCATAAATGGCGTCTTCAGCATCACGAGAATCGTCAAAATCCTGAAATTAGTTGTTTGAAGGTGAGAAATTTAGCTATTAGTAATTTTCTTTCACAAGAAGCTTAGGAAAGATTGGGAAAAATAACTTTTGTGGTGATTTTGCAAGGAAACGCGGGTGTAAGATCGATTCGAACAAAAAAATCGGGCATATTACAGCAATGAAAATAGTCAAAATGGCCTCAAATGTATACTCACCACAAAAGCGAAGCCGTTCTTGAGAAGAATATCACGGATACGTCCATATCCACGGAAGAAGTGCTCAACGTCACGCTCACTTGCTCTGCGGGAGAGATTTCCGATGTAAACGCGACGATTACTCATTCTGAACGATTAACAACTAGATTTGCAAGATAACAGCAGCTAGAAAAACATGGACAGAACACCGAGCAAACACGATTAATGAATGAAGTGGGCGCGGAAAGAAGCGGGTCAAAATGTGTGAAAAAAACAAACTGCGTATATCCACACTCAGTCGGGGCAAGAGTGGGTACGGTAGTCACACTTCAACGTTGTGTGCATTTACGAGAAATATTTAATTTCAATTTTATTTTCGGAAATGAGAAATTCGATTTGTAACATTCGGACTATCTGGATCAAGGAATAGGATGTTGATGAAAAAGTGTTTTCACATTTCTCGTCGATATTTCAACGTTCTAGGAATCGAAACAAGGTATAATTCACAGTTTCCAAAATATTTTTGTTTTAAGCTGCGATGATACAGCTGTTGCCATTGTGAATAGTAACCGGGACATAGTTTTCGCTAAGAAATATGCGAACCATGCTATACAGAAAACAATCGGTGGAATTCAACCCAGTCTCATAGCACAACAGGTAGGATCTGATCCAGTTAAGTGAAGAAATATAGTTCAGCATCGTGAAAAGTTGCCAGTTCTTGTCAAAGAATGCTTGGAAACTGCAAGTATTTCAATTGATGCTATCGCCGTTACCAACAAACCGGGGTTTGTGATAGCTTTGAAGGAGGGGGTCTCCACCGCATTAATGGAAGCTGGGTATGTGACCGTAACTTCGTGAAGAAAGGTGATATTAAGACGTCTACAGATTCCGCTGATCCCAGTACATCACATGCGAGCACATGCACTATCCGCGTTCCTGGTCCATAATCAGTTAAAGTTCCCTTTTGTGGCACTTCTGGTTTCTGGAGCCCACGCGATAATCTGCTTGGTACGTGACGTGGAAAACTTTGAAGTCTATGGTAAAATTCGTCCTGTGCCCTGAATATGGATTGTTCAGGCGAGAGCGTGTCTGGGAGTCCTGGAGAGTGCCTTGACAAAGTCGGAAGAGAACTGAATTTGAACGAAATTCCGGAATTCACCAGTGTTCATACTGGAGTTGCTATTGAATCGTTGGCGAGAAGGTATTCTCCCAGTTTCTGACTTCTATCCAACTTCAAGCAACGATATGCTGGCATAACTCACTCTAACCTTTCAGATCTTCTGAAAACGGTTACAAAAAGTACTCCATATTTCAACCGCACACTTCGAAATGCGACATGAATTTTTCATCGATCAAGTCTTCTTACCTGAACTTGGCTCGCAAGGAAAAGTCGAAAGACGATTTTTGTGTGGAAGACTTTTGTGCTAGTCTACAGGTATTTTTTATCTACCATGAAATCTTATATTTTCTTCAAAACAAGCATTTTCGATAAAATTAGTGAATTTGGCCTTTTTTAAGTGAAAATTTGGCATTTATTTATGAAGACATGCTTGAAAAAACTAGGATTAATATAAAAATAGTATTAAAATATGATGGAAACTTCGCGAATCCTATTCTTCAACAAATTCTTCCAGTTCTCCGTCACACGACATATTTGCACGAAGCTTTTCACTTTTCTCGATCACATTTCAACGGATCAGAATGTGGACATCAAATCAATCGTTATTAGTGGAGGAGTTGCGGCCAATAAGTATGTCACGAACGGTATGAAACCCTTCTCAATAGTTCGAAAACTTATCATTATAGCCATTGCAAAAATAGGAAATCAATTCGATCTCGAAACCTTGGTGCTACCACCACATTTGTGCACAGATAATGCGGAGATGGTGGCGTATACTGGGTGTTTGATGGTCGAGAAAGGGTGAGATTTTCTTGAAATACACCTTACTTTAGGAATTTCCCGGAAGGCGAGAAAAAATTATCTCATATTTTCCAATTCTAAGCTAAGTTAAGATGGTATATTCTTTGACTATACAGCGAGAGGTACAAAACGGTCTTGAACGATTCTTTTCTCAGATTCATCAAAATAAAATTCCCTCATAGTGTTTAGATTGTATTTTTCTCTTTCTTGTTTTTAATGCGGAAAGTTCTATTGAAAAAAAAAGGAAAATTCACCATAACCATCTATACTTGCAGATCGTCTGAAATAATCCAGCCAGATAGACTTCCGGAGAGTCTCTACGTTCATGCTAGATGGCCTATAGGTAAATTCTCATCACTTCAAAAACCTTTAAACAAAGTTCAGGCGAATCTATGAAACATGCCATTTCTGAGCACCATCCACGTCGTCTTTCAAGCAGCTCAGTTCACGGTGATTTTCCTCTAAAAATCCATGACAAACGAGTCTATAAGAAATAAACTTTATCAACCTTGTGTGTCATATAATGAGTAAACAAACCGGGTGTTCGGAACTTGGATAAATTTAGTGATTATCACAAACAAGTTGGGGTCAGTGACGGTCAGAGTCGATTCGTTTCAGAGCCCGAACGAGAGAGTGCTTCAGAAGCATTTTCATGGAAAACGCAGATCTAAGGGCAGCGAGGGGTTATTCCTCTGGCTGTCCAATCTCAGAACAAAGAACAATACTTGGATTGAAGCAGTATAAAGTGTTCAGAATGAGGGAAGTAGTGAAATTTTCTGAATTTTTTCATTACAGCAATCGATTTGACCAGTTCTCAAATCAATGATGAAACGCGTTTTGACACTACTTTCTCAACCTGAACCCCATTGAAGTGTCGTGCGATACCACGTCTTGTCTGCACAAACCTATGCAGACAGTACGCTATATCACACGACAGCACTTCTTCGTGTGTTAGTTCGATACAGTAATATAAGCGGAAACAACATACGTGTACATACAAAAATCAATCGGTGACTAAGATAGTGAGAGTGATAGAGAGAGAGAGAGATCTAAAGCACTTGAAAGCTGGCTCGATTCAGTGGCGGCGTTGTCAGTGTGTAGTGGGCGACAGGCGGCGAGAGAGAAAAATGAAGGAGAGATCGGATCACATTTGGGCGAAGAACCAGAAGATCAACAGTTGACTGTCTTGGGGCACACCACTGAAATATATTGATTAGTTTACTTCTGAATTATTTTTATATTTTCTGAATTATTTCTATATTTTTATTAACAGGTGAACTTTCTGGTCGCAATTTAAGGTTTCTTTCGGGTTTCCCGAGTTTTCCTACTTCTATTAACTTTCAAGTGTTGGAAAAGTACACAAATCATAAGGTTATACTACTGTTATCGGCTCCTTTCGTGTGATGCACTGGAAAATACTTAAACTAAACTATCATAGAGTAGTTTTTCTAAATTTTCGATAGTACCTCAGCTATTATAAACTTCTGTTCAAAATTTTGAAAATTACCTGTCAATATGTAGTCTGTCAGTAGAGAGGGGACCGTCGAGTTGTCGTCGTTGATAGCTTTGAGGACTGAAAAACTTCGTTTTTTGAAAAAAATTGATTCCCACAATTTTCTGTAAATTCAGTAATTTTCAAATTGTTTGTGAATTGATATGGGAATCTTCCAGGAATAGTCAGTTTCTTCTTTGCTTCCATTAATTCTACGAGAATTCAACGAATTCACAAAAACCATCTGTCTACCGTACTTTCATATCGTACCTCCTCTCGCTCTGTGAAAAAACGAACAGTTTTTTTTTTTACAATAAACTCCTTTTTATAGTGTATTTTCTCTGTTTCTATGGAATTAAAATGAAAAAAACCTCTATTATATCGCATTTTTCTGTTTCTATGAAATAAAAATTAAAAAAAAAACTACCTCTTATATCGTATTTTCAAATCTTTCGGTTTCGGTAAAATTAGAAAAGCTCACTTTTTATCAACGAGGTGATCGACGAATTGTCCATCGGCTGATTTTCGTTGTATGGTACAGTAGCGGTCATAAACTGTGGCAATTTGGAGGCATCGACTTTTCCGCCTTTTCGTTTCCTATCGTTGGCGAACTGTCGTCGCTTGTTCTGGATGGAGAGAAGGAGTGAGATGAACGAGTTTTTCATCTCTTTTTCATATTCCAACTCGTCCCTGAAAGGATCGAATGAAGGCGAAAAAAACCTTGATCGAAAAAAACTTAATAGAATCACCTTTTTATAGTTATTTCTTGTTTTTCACCCATTGAACACTAACTGTCCAGCCCATTAATCTGATTGAAAAAAAACAAAACTTTTAGGCATTAAAAATACAGAGTCACAACGAGTGACAAAGATGGATTCTTTTCGCACTTGAGTTTCTGCTGATCGTTTTTTTCGCACAATCAGCTGGAATTATCTCGTATTCTAAGTAGTTGTTGAAAATATTGGAAATTTAATTAAAACTTGATAAAAAATTTTTCGAGACAGCGAGGTTCATTTAATCGGATATCCATAATTTTCGGAGTTTTTCCAAAGTATGTTCTTCAAATACTCACCTATGAGCCAGCTCTTCCACAAGACTTTCGTTGTAGACTTGAATCAGCTGCTCCATCTCAGCACACAGCGTTACCAACTTGGAGTAGGAGAGTTCTTGTAGATCTGAATTTTCTTTATTACAAGTTGAACTGGAGGCGTAGAGGACAACACGGAATAGGACAAACATACAGACACATACAAAGCAGAGTTGATACAGAAAAAGTGAGTATTGTACGCATATTTTGTGTATGCACTGAAAACTTAATTGCGCGTGAATGCGTACAATGTTCCACTCAACTCTACCGAGATGCAGACAGAGTTTCTTCAGAAAAGAAAGTATTGTACGCATAAACGAGCAAAGCGAGTTACTTATGTTCTGTGTATGCACTGGAAACTTGATTGCGCGTGAATGCGTACAATGTCCCACTCCCTTGTATTAAGGTACAAACAGAGTTGAGAAAAAAGAGTATTGTACGCATTTACGGGCAACTTGTACTTTCAGTGTATAAACAGATTTCTTGCAATTTACACTCCATTGCGCGTGATTTTGTACAATGGACCACTTAACTGTATCAATTTACAGGAAGAAGTATTGTACGCAATCACACACAATTTGAGCCTCTGGTGCATACACAGATTTATTTTATGCACTGAACACTACTGCGCGTGATTGCGTACATTACTCTACTTCACCGTATCGAATCAATTATGCGCGATAGAGTAACATAAGTTCAAAGCAGAGATGTGCAATAAAGTGCTGTAGAATGTGAATGGAATTTTTTGGGAAATTTTCATACAAAATTTTTGATTCATTCACACTTTTACAAACTAGTATCCGTGTTTTTGTAGCTGAATGATTGAAAATATGATCAATTGGCTAATTTGAAAATTTCTGAAATTCTCGACTTTTTCTTATTTTTTGACGAAATATAATATTTGCCATCTCTTCGACACGATTTCCATTTTGACCACAAGTTCAGTCATCCTACCACATGTAACTCTACATACAAGTTCTGCCGGAAGGCGTGGGAAAATGCTAATTCCATTACTTTCCCACGACCTCTCGCTACTGTTAGTGTTGTTACCGCTACCAAGTTCACATGACTAAAAGAGAGAAAAAACATTCGAGGAAAAGATCAACTCCAACGATAATCAGTATTTACCCGTTTGATTCTCGTTGCAGACTTCTAAAATTCAGAAGTTACAGTTATTCTATGCGTTGTGGCTTCGAAGTACTCAGAAAAAGCTTCATTTTTTTGGCTTACGATGTGTCAAGAGAGAGTGAGAGCGTCAGACATGTAAGAGAAACTATCGTATCCTTTCAGAGTTTGGAAAAGTAAATTTAATTTCCGGGTGGTCTCTCACTTTGGTTAGATGGATGAAAAAACATTTTTTTGATGATTCCATTGATCGAAGGAAATATATGTTTTCAAATCAGAAACGTAATTGTTGTTCTGAATAAGAACTGAAAATATTGATTTTTTTAACAATCATAAAAATTGTCGGAATTTTTCAATTCTATCAGATCATCGATGTTTGAACTTTTCCTTCAATCTTCATATTAAGTTAAACAATTTTCTTTAAAACTTACTACAGAAACCCTGCAGAAAATTCGGAAAAAAATAGTTCTAGTTGTGAAAACTTTCGATTTTCAGTCATTTCCTATCTCAACTCCTTCACCGACACATGGTTGGACGTTTTACCACTTATTCCGATCTCGAAACAACAAAGCCTACTAGATTGTGTGAACATGATGGAAGATACAGAGAGAAAAAGGCAAAACTTTGACAGACGCGGAAAAAAAACTGATGGAAACAAGGAAGGGAGAACTCACTGTTGGGATTGGCGATGAGCGACTGAGCATGCTTCAACTTTACATCTGCTTCGTTCAGATGACCTGCTGGGAGTGGAGATCGCATCGATGAGTACATCGAGTCTACTGACTCCATCGTTCGATCTGTCATCATTGAGCCAGTGAAGTCGCATGACTGGAATCGATATTATTGATTTTTTGTCAGAAATTTTCATTCGTACTTCAACCACCGGAAAGTCGACAGTTTACAGTCCAAAAAAATCAACAATATTAAAACAAATTCTTCTTCTCGTCGTATTCACTCATGATTATCTGCTTGCTCTCGGAAAATTATCCATTTTTGACTCTCTCCAGTTTAGTCAAGAATTTATCAAGAGACAAAAATGAAGTTTTTGACCTCTGAACTCAAAAATCCATGGAAAAATTGTGGAAAATTAATTTATTTTTTCTCGTTTCTTATTAAATCTTCGGTATTTTTCTCAAAACTATCAGATTTCTTCCTGTTTTTTGATCTTCTTCTCAACTTTTCGCTTCCAAAGAAGCCAGCTCGTCATCAACACTAACTTATGCATGGGTGATCATTCCGTTCTGCGTCAAGCATAAATAGTAAGGGAATTTCTTGGACAAAAAGCCTTTATTCAGTTTGCTTCGAGAAAAATCCAAAGTGACCACGAAAAGTGGAAAATTAGAATTTCGTGGCGTTCCGATTGCACAGCGTATCAAGATTAAAAAATCGAGTAGGCGGAGTCCCAAAAAGACCCCAATCAATAGATTCAATTTTTCGCTACGGATGACCGCTTTTCCTATTGCTATTTTCTTGTGCGCAACATTTTTTCCGCTTAGTCATGGGAGTACTTCGTTACAAAACATATAATAATATGAAATTCGTTAATTTGATGTCTAAATACCTCTCCAAATTTGAAAATTATCAATTTGACGACTAACGGATCAGTTAAAACAAACATTCCTTCTCCGGAACAAAATAAATGTGATTTAAAGGTGCCATAGGAATTTTTAAAGACCATTTAAATTTCTTTATGGCAACTTCAAATGCTATCGTTTTTTCCAAATGTTAATTAAAGAAATCTGAGATATGTTTTTGGCACATTTGAATTCCATTAAAATATTAGGCGATTCTGAGATGACTTCAAAGAGTATCTAAATGTACACCGGGTGTCATGTAAAGATTAGACTTTTCAAAGTGTATCTTCCTCTACCTGTAAAAAAGTCTGACCTCCGTAAATCGGTTACTTATTACTGTAGCAGTTTCGCCTTGAACACAAGAACGATTAAGTAATGCGCCTTTAATTTCAATGGACTGAAAGTAAGAATAATAATTTAAATCCACAAAGATCTAACTGTTCGTTGTGAGAGTCCCGACCCTAGGGTAGGCCTACCGTACTCATTTTACAAAAATGCGACTGGCGCGCGTTTGAAATCGGTCAGACTTTTTGCTAGATATGTGTAGTAATCAATCACATTTAAATGTGCTATAAAGAACACATAAATGAACTTCAATTCAGACATAATTTTGAAATCACATTTGTTATTTTCCGGAGTTCAACATGTTGTGAAACGAAATCTACCTGCAGCATCTCATCAATCTCCTCGATGACTTGATCAGCGGTCTGTGGTGGGGTGTCTCCTCCAATGTACCCACCATGGGAGATGAGCTGATGGACGTCCATCTGTTGTCTCAGATCTTCTTCATCCGATATCGATCCGACACCACCGTCTTCGCTACTTGTCTGAAATTGGGTCAATTTTTCTCTATGCGAGATCCTATTAATCGAAAAGTTGAACACTTCACATGCTTGTGTGACTGTGAGGAGCTGTTATTGAATATGTTTTGAAAGGATCAAATTATTTTTTTCCAAATATACATTCCCTATATAGTTTCTATGAGAGATGGATGGATAGAGGGGGAGAGAGAAAGATGAGAGATGGAGAGAGACCGAAAAATGGAACAACTTTTCATGCTTCATCCAGAGTCTAAATTCCAGTTAGCAAGTTTCGAATCAATCATTCCGAGTCAACATCCGTAGTCAATATTCTCATTTTTAATAAAAAAAATCAATATTTTCATTTTAAATAAAAATGGGTTCAGTTTTACTGATTATTTCGTGTTTCATTCTGTCCCCTTCAATCAATGCCATTTTGTTCCCAATGTTTTTCCCTCGGTTCCTCAAGTGAACAATATATATTCGGATGGTCCCATGGACATGGAGCTCATCTAATTTGTGTTAATTGAATAGACACATTTGGAGCCACCTTAACATCTTCAATGACCTAATAGCGTGTGTGAGAAAGAGAGAGGAGGAACAGGGAAAAGGCGTAATTAAGGAGCCATCGAGAAGGGAGTTAATGAGCTCATGGAGCCGTTAACCGTTGCTTTTGGCTCATGTGGGAGTGAATATGGGATGGATCTTGCTCTCTCTCTCTCTCTCTCTCTCTCTCTCTCTCTCTCTCTCTCTCTCCCCTTAAAATAAAATGAATTCGATGAGGTGGCAGGGTGGCTATTCGCACACACGAACCAACACAAAAACACTCTGAGGAAGCAAGAATTTGATCGATAAGCTGGATTAGAGAAAAAGAAGCGAGGCCGCTAGATGAGGAGGTGTGCTCCGTTGCGAAATCTTCTTTTTCGGTCGGCAGGCGGTGCCGACTAACATTGGAGTCAAAACAAAGGACTCCGACAACTCGAGAACCATGGGAAACTATCGCAGATTCATAATATCTCACTTTTTACTTCCAATAGATGTTCGAACAACTGTCATGCCACTATATTTTCTAACTGTTAGAATCAAAGAGGTTTGTAGGTTCAAGAAGTTTTGACAACATCGAGAATGGTAGAATTAATTTGTGAATGGCAAGAGAACCAAAAAAAGGAATCTGAGGCGTCAACTATTGTCAGAAATAGGAGTTTTTTCGTTATGTTGCATAAAGAACACTTCAATGGGCTCAAACTGTGTTATCATAGACCTAAAATTGTCGAGAATCGGAGAATCGTAGTAATAGAGATGTCAAAATTTCCAAGTCTACTGAAAAGTGTGTGAAAAGAAACAGGTCGCACAAACAAAATTCAATACGAATCCGTCGTGTTCAGCAAGACTATACTGAAATGTTAGAGCTCGGTAGTAAAACCTAATCCACTACTGCCTTTGTGTGAAGACTCTACTGAATAAACAAGAGGAATGAGATTGGAGGGAAATGAATCTGACACTTGTTTTGAGGCAGGAGAGTCGATGCGTGGAAATCAGGGTTGGAAACAAATGGGAAAAAAAGAGAAGAAATCTCACCTTATCGCTCAGATCTAGCATAGGAAGCATTTTTTGACAAATGGTTGACTTGTTGAAATCGAGTGGTTGAATGTTTCCAAAGTTGCCTGTCAGGGTCCACCATGTTCTGAACCAGACCTTTACTTCCAATATTTTCAGTTTTCGAAAAAAAAAACTAAATTTTCAAATATTTTTCATGTCTTTTCAAAAACCAAGAAAAACTTACCATATCGCTTTGGATAACTTCTGAAAAGCATTACAATTTGAATAACATCGTTAAAGTCACGATAAAAACGGAAATATGTATAACTCCTATAGAAAAATCATAAACTTCTCGCATTTTTCCCTCAATTTGACGTATTTTCCTACAAAAACACTCACTGGCTTTCTTTCATCACTTCATCTTGACTTCTGACTTGAACCGGAGCAATGTCAGCTGTTGTCATTTCAGGGTCCTTCAGGCATTTTGCGATCTTTTCGTCAAAGTTACCGACCAGGTCCTGAATTTTTTCCTTTTTCACTTATGTGTGTATCAACTTTGATGATAAATTTTGTATTGCCAGGTTTTTCTTTAAATCATTGTTCTTTTTGTATTGTCTCCTCGAAAATTATGGAAAAAATGAAAAATAGTTCATTGTGTTTTTTCCAATAATTTTTTCCTTTTTCATCTTTGATTCCATTTTTGTATAATCTCCCTCACATTCATGTTCCAACTTTGATTCAATTTTGTGTTATCTTTCTTCGCCCTATTGACTCACCTGCATTGATCACTCAAAGAAACAAGAGACTTTTTTCCTCTTTTTCATAGTATCAAAAATAATATCTATAGTGAGAAATTTGACTATGAACCAAAGAATCATGTGACTTTTTCAAGAACAAAAATTGTTTTCATGGAAATGGTTATACACATATCTAGCAAAAAGTCTAACCGATTTCAAACTCGCGGCAGTCGCATTTTTGTAAACTGAATACGGTAGGGTCGGGACTCTCACAACGAACAGTTAGATCTTTGTGGATTTAAATTATTATTCCTACTTTCAGTCCATTGAAATTAAAGGCGCATTACTTAATCGTTCATGTTTTTCGAAGCGAAACTGCTACGGTAACTAAGAAACCGATTTACGGAGGTCAGACTTTTTTACAGGTAGAGGAAGATATGTGTTATATTTTCTCATTTCATTCAATGGAAATGCAACAAAAAACATAGAAAATCGAGAATTCTTCGAAAACTACCGGAGATAATGAGAAAATTGGGAAATTTAAAGAAAATTCTTAAAATCACCTCTAGAGATCCCGAAAATTCGTAGTTCATTCTTGCTTCTTCTTCAACTTTGCTAGTATCGTCCTTGAGTCCTTCGTTCGAGTCGTCACTGAAATAACATGTTTGACCGACATCACGATTAGCCTTTTTATTGCCAACAATGACTCCCTTTACATTCATGTGAGTGAGTGAGCGAGAGAAAGAAATATGGAGAGAGAGATTAAGAAATAGAGCGAGCGAGAGAGAGAGAGAGAGAGAGAGAGGGGGCGAGAGAGAGGGCGAGAGAGAGAGAGAGAGAGAGAGAGAGAGAGAGAGAGAGAGAGAGAGAGAGAGAGAGAGAGAAAGAGAGAGAGAGAGAGAGAGAGAGGGGGCGAGAGAGAGGGCGAGAGAGAGAGAGAGAGAGAGAGAGAGAGAGAGAGAGAGAGAGAAGAGAGAGAGAGAGAGAGAGAGAGAGAGAGAGAGAGAGAGAGAGAGAGAGAGGCAAGAGAGAGAGGGCAAGAGAGAGAGAGAGAGAGAGAGAGAGAGAGAGAGAGAGAGAGAGAGAGAGAGAGAAAGAGAGAGAGAGAGAGAGAGAGTGGGCTCACTAAAACCAGTTTTCTACTTCGGACGACGCACGACGCTAATTGAATCTCGGGTCGACGTGCCCCGATTATTCAATGTCCTTCATTTGCATACAGAAGCTTTACAATTTTATGGAAAACATGGGTAAATATATGGGCGGGTCACAACCAGCCAATGAGCGATGAGTCTGACTCCGCCTTTCAATCTAATTATTCGAGTTCTTTGAAATTAGATATGGCACCCAGAAGTGCCAACAAAATAATTGGCAATCACTTTCAAGTGTTATTTCAAATGTGTCGAGTGAAATTGTTTGATTGAAAACAATAACATCCATTAAATAGTTCAATGAATGAAAATCGATTTTATATGAGAAATAGTACTCTTCGTACGACCTTGTTTATATAGTTAGTAGAAAATTTTAACCTACTCTACTTGAACTAATCTCAAGTTCGAAGATATGGCTTCCTAAACACCAGAAACAAGGCAAGATTTCAAAATCAATTCTCGTTTCAAAAAGAAATTGAGCTCTTGAGCAGGAACACCATGGAAACGGCCATCATAACAAAGTCGAGAAACAAAAAACAAAATCGGTATTTTCGAGGTGTGCGACATGGGCCGGTTCCCTTCTTCTCGTAAGATTCAATGTTAACCTGGGTTAGTTACAAGTTTCGTTGATAAAAGCAGCATTAAGACTTCAATGATTCAGATAGACTATTTCAGTGTTTCATAGAAATTTTGATGAATGTTTTGATTTTATGATTTTGTTTCATTGTGCAAGGCAGAGTTGCATGGAATTCCGCCTTCCGCCCTTTTTTCACTTCCGACTTCCGTGAAAAATTTCCCTTCCGACTTTCGTTTAACAAATTCTACTTCCGACTTCCGTAAAAAAAATTTAAAAAAAAGCTTCAACAATATTTTACGACTTTAAAACTTTCTCATTCCGTATCAAGAAACAATCATTTTTTGCTGTTGTAAACAAATAGATTTTCTTATGCTTTCTGAAAAAAAGAGAGAGAAGGTTGGACCAAACGTTTTGCACCAGAAATTAAGCGGCCCAAGCGTAGCGAGGAATAGTTCATGGTCATTAATATAGGGTCTAGTCACTCGAGCAATTCCCTAATCTCAATCCCAACAATCTTGGCTGATCAAACTGACCCCCTCTCTTCCTAATGCACTTCTCCACACTATACTCGACATTCTTTCTGCTCTCCGGAAGATCTTGCGTGATTGGATGTGTGTGGTTGAAGCGCTTTAGCCTTCTCCCTTGCGGCCTCTCCCTCCCTCTCTTCTCTTTTCCTAATTCATACATAGCTAAAAGACACCGCATTCTGCGTGTGAGATTACGCGCATCTGCGTCGAGGCCAACTGTACAGCTGGGTGCACATTTGAAGGGGCAAGAAAGATATGAATAAGAAGAGACACAAATGCTCCCCGTTTATTACGAGGTTATGCCCCAATTGTACTATAATTAGAATCGAGAAACTTTGGGTCAGATTATGATGAAAAGGAATCAAAAAATGCTGCAAGGAATGAAAATTCTTTTTTTACTTGGAAAGTCTATAAGAATAGTCAGAATATGATGTGAAAGAGTTAAAATATTATAAGAAGTGTAGGAATTTGATGAAAAACAGTTTCTACACATTTTTCTCTTGCAAAGTTTTAGAACTTTTGAGATCAATTTATTAATTTCATCCAGAATTAAGTAGAATAATCTTGTTCACATTCAAACCAGAATTGTAACAACAATGTTGTCAAAAAACAATAAAATGGTTCCAAGAGTAATAAAAGCAAATGGACCGGACACTTTTCAGGCGGGAAAACAAGCCAAATGATTTTCATTTCAGTTTAGAATTTCCAATTTTGTCTCATTTCTTGTTTGAATTCACAGCTAATCCAGGTCGAAATATTGAAAACCTTACGACAACAAAAATTAAAAAGTGTTCTCAATTCATTGGTGAAATTGTTGACATTCCAAGTGAAGATAATAAGGGCATTAAAATTTCCCATGTTTTGACTTTATAGCTAAAATTTGTGACTAATCCGAGTCAACATGACGAGAAGAGGCTCAGAGTCGTATTTTGATACTTTTCAATATAAAATCTCACGAGATAGTCGAGTTCTTGTTCGAGTCCAGATCATCGTCACACGACGCCAATGGAATGTCCGGGATGCACAGGTCTGCAGACTCCATCTCTCTGTCCCGCATAGGTGTCGACCCTGAAAACGTGATAGAACATCAATAAACAATGCGTGATCACTGAGGAGAGAAATAGTGTGTACACACCCCGATGATTGATAGTTTCCTATCATTCGGACAAGAGTCGTGTATCATTTAATTAGAAACAAGCAGGTAGTCCTCGCTACGCTCAGAGCCGTTTTTCCTTACAAAAACACATATTCAGACCTTTTTATTGAAAAAAATAAGTGGTTTTTGACTTGCTGTTCGCTTTCACACTCCCTGTACAATTCAAGTACGGCGAAAACTAATGCAAATCGGGCTAGAACCAATGCAACCACTTGTGGGGCCCGCAGTGGTCACGTGTGCAGCGCTCGCAAAAAATGTGCAGCGGTGACCGAGTGGTTAAAGCGTTGGATTTGTACTTGCTCAACGCGTGTTCGATTCCCGTCAACTTGCTGGTCACTTTTGCACAACCCTCTCTCCCCCCCCCCCCCCACAACCGAAACCAAAAAGCTGCACCCAAAAATTTGCCTCACGAAAAAGGGGGCGGGGCAAAGTGGGCGGAGGATTTGTCAATTAATAATATGACAAGCACGCTTGGCCTCGCTACGCTCGGGGCCTTTTTTCCCACACACACTCTCTCTCCAATCCGAATGCGACCGTAACTAATGCTAGTGTTGTTAGAACCAATGCAATAACACACTTCGACCTCCACAGACATGACTACTCACGCGAACTGTCGCCACAAAATCTCAGACATGACGAGTTGCATCAGATCTGGCCTAAGTCGAATCAACAGGAGTTGACCTTGAACGTTATTGGGATCCAGAGTTGAGACCTAGCCAGATGTGTTAAGCAGGTCGAATAATGAAGTTTTCATGTAGAAAATTTTTGCGCGTTTTTTGTTTCAAGCGAGATATTTTAATTTTAAAAATCACTTTTTAAAACCGTACACGTTAACGCCACAGGGCCTTTTTGACCACACGCACTACACAAATGGATCCAACCGTGAAATCAATCGGCGGCGTGGTGAAGTGGTTGTGATCTTGTATTCAAACCGAGAGGTCAGGGGTTCAATTCCACTCGCTGACGACTTTTTTTCAATTTTTTTGAATGATGACAAAACTGCGCCCTAACTATGTAAAATTACTTTTTTTTAGTTATTTCCTACCGTATTATGCATGAATATCATACTCAAAGTACACAAAACGTCTATAGTTTACCTCATCTATTACCCCCTCCATGAAGCTGGTCATGTGATCATTCGAATATTGACGTTCATCGATTACAAAGTTTTCACATTCCAAATGCATGTTTTGACTGAAAAAAGGATACGGAACCGTTTATATCGGTTAGTTGCAGTTGTCCTTTGGAAGTTTTTCATATCATGAGCAGGAGACATATCGCCGATGGGCTGAATGAGAGTCTATAACCGCAAACTTGAAGTACATGGTACCGTTGAGTCAGTCTCATGACCGTTAAGGTGTCATCAACCCATCAATAGGTGCTGAGGAGTCATGCAGGTCACCCACGTTGTTCATTGGATGTCTCTGGGCAGCATCGTTGCATTCATGTTTTCAAAGTTTAAATGCATGAGAGACCACAGTCTCCACATGATTTAAATAATCACCATTCTGCAAATTCATAAAGCCAATAACTTGATGAACTGATTTGGTGTCACCTTAACGGTCATGAGACTGACTCAACGGTACCATGTACTTCAAGTTTGCGGTTATAGACTCTCATTCAGCCCATCGGCGATATGTCTCCTGCTCATGATATGAAAAACTTCCAAAGGACAACTGCAACTAACCGATATAAACGGTTCCGTATCCTTTTTTCAGTCAAAACATGCATTTGGAATGTGAAAACTTTGTAATCGATGAACGTCAATATTCGAATGATCACATGACCAGCTTCATGGAGGAGGTAATAGATGAGGTAAACTATAGACGTTTTGTGTACTTTGAGTATGATATTCATGCATAATACGGTAGGAAATAACTAAAAAAAAGTAATTTTACATAGTTAGGGCGCAGTTTTGTCATCATTCAAAAAAATTGAAAAAAAGTCGTCAGCGAGTGGAATTGAACCCCTGACCTCTCGGTTTGAATACAAGATCACAACCACTTCACCACGCCGCCTCAGGAAAGCAAAAGTAAATTAGATTCACAAAATAGTAAATTAGATCTAGAGTGATTTCACCGTAGCGTAACCAAAAGTACATTTTATGATAGAGTAGAGAATTGTAAGAATACGTTTTTCTCAAAAATCAAAAATTTTCATTCCTTCAGAAGTTATGCTCAAAAAACCTGAAAGATGAGTAAATTAGATCTAATTTCATCTAATTTACTCAAAAATAGTAAATTAGATCTAGAGTGATTTCAGCGTAGCGTCATCAAAAGTACATTTTATGATAGAGTAGAGAATTATAAGAATACGTTTTTCTCAAAATTCAAAAAATTTTATTTTTTCAGAAGTTATACACTTTTGAAGATTTGAAAGAGTAAATTAGATCTAATTTGATCTAATTTACAAAAAAAGTAAATTAGATCTAGAGTGATTTCACCGGAGCGTCACTAAAAGTACTTTTTATGATAGAGTAAGAAATTATAAGGACACAGTTTTCACAGAATTCAAAAATTTTCACTACATCAGAAGTTATAGACCCCCGGAAAGTCGAAAGAGTAAATTAGATCTAATTTGATCTAATGTACTTTTTATACACTGTGTTAAGAAAAAAACGACAAGTTCTGATTACGGTTCATTTTTCCACAATTTCTGAAAACTGTGGGAACTTCCAGCACAAAAGTTGGTAAGCAGCTCAAACCATGCATTTCTTGTGAATTTCAGCCCAGACGATTGATGGGCTCTAGAGTTATGCTTGCTCGCTGAAATTGAGGTGTTAAAAAATAACGTCAAGTTTTGCATTTTTTGTATGTAATCGACACATCCGGAGCGGAACAGTGAAGTGAGGAGACCGGAGAGCAGAAAGTTCTATTTTTGCTACAACAGGCCAATGAAGCTTTTCCGAAATGCTCAATATTTCACTGTTCCGCTATGGATGTGTCAGTTACAGACAAAAAATGCAAAATTTGACGTTATTTTTTAACACCTCAATTTCAGCGAGCAAGCATAACTCTAGAGCCCATCAATCGTCCGGGCTGAAATTCACAAGAAATGTATGGTTTGAGCTGCTTACCAACCTTTGTGCTGGAAGTTCCCACAATTTTCAGAAATTGTGGAAAAATGAACCGTAATCAGAACTTGTCGTTTTTTTCTTAACACAGTGTATAAGGGAGATTGTCGTTGGTTTATGGTCAATAATTCTGGATCATGCAAAGTTTTGTACTGGAGATGCGTAATTCAAGAAAGTGAGAAACTGGTAAGTTGCACCTCCAATAGCAATGAGATATGTTTCAATGTACTCGTTCTACCGAATATTCACCATGTTAACATTACCAGGTGTTGCATGAACTTTATCAGCTCTCATATGAGCATTTCCAAGGTCTTGTATGAATATTACAAGGTCTTGCATAAAAATGTGCTAGCATGTCACTGGGGGACAGATGGACTGTAGTTGTAACAACGAGGAAGAAAATAATCCGTTTTGTGAAACGCAGTGAATAAAATAAGTTTGTCATGCGCGTGTCAAGTGAAACATCGCACTTTTACTTTTTTTAAACGTTTTTCGAATTATTTTTTCTGCGTTTTGTTACACCTTTCTTATCGTATTCATCTGAAAACTTACTGAGATCTATATTAGAATATTTTCTTTCTAGATACATGTATGTAATGTTCCAAAACAAGAGTAGAAGCTTTTATATTGTGTTTTTAGGATTTGTAGATTGAAATCGATTCAAACACGGGGAATTCTTCTATTCATTGTCATACTTCTGTTACAAATTGAATAAAATCACATAGGAACATTCAAATTATATGTGTCATTGCATATGCGAGTAAATTTTGAATTGTTTGTTGCTTTTTTCAGACCCGCCGCAGACAGCATAATCTGCCAACCCTCACGGCACCATATTTGCCTGATTTCGGTATCCAAGACTTGATTCTTTACAAAAGTTGTTCTCCCAACCTATCCTAAGCTTATTATTTTAAAAGTAAATTACTTTTGGTTATAGGTTGCAAATTGAGAATAATTCATGACACGAGCATGAGGGTTGGCAGATTATGCCGTCTCCGACGTACTTGCTTTTTTCAATCAAGTTCTATAAGGAAATTCAGACCTCGCGACTTATCAAAGTAGTTATACCTGTCAATCCATTTAATACGAAAAAGTGTACTGAATCGTTTCTATCAAGAATCATTTTTTCATTTATCTTTGTCGAAACCTCAAATTTTAGGCTTAGGTAAGGTTCAAAGCACTAGTTAGGTACAATGCTAAGATTTGATCAAAGTTTAAACTTGATCATCACAAAAAATTTTTCACCTTGTAAGTTTTCCTTAAGGAAATGATTCTTGATAGAAACGATTCAGTACACTTTTTCGCATTAAGTCTGTCAATCCTTCCTCAGTTTCATTTTGTTTGTTCATTAAACTCGAATTCATAAAGATTATTCAGAATGCAGAACGAATCAAAACAAAGGACTTGTGACCACTGGAAAGGTTAGTTTCGATTCTTGAATCTAGATGAAGATTATATTTTTACAGTCTGCGCAGAGACCCATCGAGAAAAGAGTAGACAGCTGGCGATTACCAGATTCGAAGATAGGAGACAAGTGAGTGTTTTTCTTTTTTGAAAGAAAAATGAATTTCTCGAAATGCTATAATGTGAACTACGTCTACAATCGTGATCGTCCGATCATGATCTGAATACCTGTAAAAAAGATTCAGTACTCACATAAAATTAAAAATTTGACGCTTTCCGCGAGCAGTCATTTTCTCGATTTTTTAGCAGTGAATTAAAATTTCCATGGTTTAGAAAAAAACTGCAGTCAGTTGCGCTCTTGGTGTTCAATGGATTTTTCGCTTTCAAAATTAACGTGTTATGTATACTGATACATCACGTACTGCGAAAATTTTAAATGAATCCGCAGGTCACGTAGACAGCGGAGTTCCGAAAACTTTGATTTTTCAATAGTAAAGGGGCTCTGAAGCACAACTTTGTCTCGAATTTTTTCTCAATCCGGAGAAAAAGTCTGTTCAACTCTGCACTCTGTATGACACTGCTCGCCAAGACAATAGCTTATTTGAAAAATCAATTTCAGAGTCAACATTCAAGTTCTGCTATGCAATGGAACAAACACGTTAGAGAAGAAACTGTGTGATGCCATGTCCCGATCTCTGATTGAAGCGGAAAAAAGTTAGGGTGAGTAAAACGAAGTTTAGTGGATCTAAATATCATCATTGCAGATGACGAGAACAGAAGAATCAGATCCAAGAACTGGATTACTGCTATAACCTCTCTGAAAATTTCTATTCGTTGTGTCAATATTGTTCTTTTACTGTAGATGAATGTTTAATATTGATATTATACGAGTATGGTGTTAAAATTGGCTTTCAGAGCGATTTTTTGCATGTAAGAAGGTGAATTAGAATTTATAAAAAAGTAAATTAGATTTATAAAAAAGTAAATTAGATTCATAAAAAAGTAAATTAGATTCACAAAAAAGTAAATTAGATCCTGCCAATTCTAATTTACTTTTTTGTGAATCTAATTTACTTTTTTCTGAATCTAATTTACTTTTACTTTCCTGAGGCCGATTGATTTCACGGTTGGATCCATTTGTGTAGTGCGTGTGGTCAAAAAGGCCCTGTGGCGTTAACGTGTACGGTTTTAAAAGTGATTTTTAAAATTAAAATATCTCGCTTGAAACAAAAAACGCGCAAAAATTTTCTACATGAAAACTTCATTATTCGACCTGCTTAACACATCTGGCTAGGTCTCAACTCTGGATCCCAATAACGTTCAAGGTCAACTCCTGTTCAGATCTAATCTTGACCTCCGATCCCTTTAAAAATTATGTCATTGATAAGGGAATTATGTGGGTAGATGTGTGTTGAAATATCAGTCAGAAATTCTACCGTCTTCATAGAAAAAAACAAAAAATGGAGAAAATGGTCGAGTCAGATCTGGCTCGGTCGCACCAGATCTGATTCAACTCCCTAAACTGGAAAATTAACGCTGAAAATATCATCGAAAAAGTGTATGAAACAAACTTCAAACTTCTCTAGACACTTACTCTATCGTTTTAATAGATATCTGAAACATTTTGAACCAGTTCTTATTATCTTACCATTCCAGTCAGAGTGGCGAATCAGATCTGTTTGAAGTCGAATCAGATCTGGTTTGATCGAGCCAGAACTGATCAGATGACTCGAGCCACTATTTTTTCGATGAACATTTTTTGTTTCATAGAATTTTCTTCTCTAGAAATTGAAATACTGGCATTTTCAATGACGTATTGAAGAAGTAATTGAACAAAGTTTGGTTAGAAAAAAAATTTTTTAGACTTTTATCTCATCTTTCTTCTGCTCTGATCTGCTCAGTGGAAGTCATAATTGATTAGATTTTTCTGATGTCCATATTTAGCGAACTTGAAGTCGACACTGACGTTTTTGTTTCCATGATCACAGCATTTAAATGATAGTTTTCAACAAAACGCATGTGAAAAACACTTTGAATAAAGATAAATCAATAGTCTGCCTACAAAATTTTCAACCTATCCGTTTTCTACGCTTTACTCTTCATGAAACAGTCAAACGAAATAATAAAAATGTTACTTATTAAAAAAATAAAATTTGAACAGAAGTCGAGAGAATATGTTCAGTAAACGTGCTCCTATGCACCTAACCGTAAATTCAAATTCAAACTTTTTCTTTATTTTTCCGTTTCTATTCTGTTATAGATTCTCGTTTTTAGAACGTTTCAAATGTTTCTTTTCAGGTTGGATCAAGTAAAAAGACCCCTTTCTCGCAGAAATGCTAATTTAAGCAATGGTGAGTTTTCGAATCAAGTTGAAAATTACGTAAGCAGAGAGAAATTTCGAAAATTTTAAAATTCGTGAATTTGATCTGAAGTTTAGTTTTCTTTTATCTTTCTTTTCGGAAATTTACAAATTCACCACTCTGGTTGAGGTTTGATGGAATGATACGATTCCGTTAATCAAAACTGCTCTCAGTCAGAAATTTTCTGTGAAAGGTCAATTTAAATACTTTAATTACCACTAGTAGTGTATAGCAAAGTATTTATATAGAAAACAAAATCGAATAGTTTAGCGCTAATTTATAAGAGTTTGCTGCCGAGAAGCGACATCGGACATTCGACTTCGTAAGTTCTTTTTTTTTCATTATTTGTTGTAACGTTCAAGTTTTGTCACTGTCTCGTAGAAATTATTCACAGCCGAAAAATTACAAGATAGCTTTTATAATGGTACAATTTAATCCATTTCGAACAAAATAAAGATAAATCTTATGAAATCAGGGTTTAATCTTCATTTCAGATTCTAAAAGACGGCAATGGAAAGCTCTGCTGAACGGGATGGCTTCAGGACTTGACGGCTAACGCACACAGGATCGACGAGAACAGGAAAAAGGTAGTTTTTTAGTCTTTTATTAAATTTGTGATTGTTGATAATGCAAAAACTCTTCTTCTTAGTTGTAGATATTCTTCTGACCTTGTTGTCTGGTCTTTGGCATACTTCTGACAACAGTTGTAGAAATTACCAATGGAAAAGTCTAATGAAATAATGATCCCACATTCATTCCAGGTCGTCGAGGACATTGGCATGAATATCTCCAAAACGTCATGGCTAACGAACGGTGGCTAAACGGCCACTGGACAGAAAAATTGAAGGAAAATCGAAGGTAAATATTTAGTTTATTTGCGCTCGTTGGAAATTCCAATACGTCCCTCCCTAGTTGTAGACCTACTTCTGACACCGCTGCTTATTCATAGACAAACTTCTGACAACATTGCCTAATTTTTGACATACTTTGACACCGGTGCCCAATCAAAAAAAGTTTTGATGGTTATGTAAGTCTGCCTAGTCGTTAAAAAACGTGTGACAACGCTGTATAGTCATAGACATACTTCTGATGTCGATGCCTAGTCGGAGTCATGTCTCATAGATAAATTTCTTGACAACTTTTGGGTCGTAGGAGTATCGTTACAGCGAAGTTATATCCAAAAGACAGAACATCGTTACAGGATTGTCAAAGTCCAATGACTCAAAGAACTACAAGAGAAAACGGAGACCCGAAGAGGACATTAGTCTATTTAATTGTGTATGTGTATTTGTTAAATAAATTTAGCATATTGAAAAGTGTTATTTTTGATAAGAAAAACCCAAAATATAAAGGAGGAATTTTGAATCTGATCTCGCCTGAGTCGAATCAGATCTGGCTGTAACCACGCCAGATCGTGCCACGCTGAATTCGACTGAGAGCAGATCTGATTCGACTCAGGCCAGATCTGTTGCAAGTCGCTTTCCCTGAGATTTCGTGCAGCGGTGGCCGATTGGTTAAAGCAGACAACTTTCACGCGTTCGTCGCGAGTTCGTATTTCCGCTCTGGGCATTTTTGCACAACCCCTTCCTTTTCCCCTACCCTACAACAAAACCAAGAAGCTTCACCCAAAAATTTGCCTCACGAAAAAGGGGGCGGGGCAAAGTGGGCGGAGGATTTGTCAATTAATAATATGATGAGTGAGTGAGAGGAGGAGCGGAGGTTGTATGTTGTGAATGTACAGAGATACAGATGTTCGTGGGCGGTGGTGCACCAAGATTCCACCATGGTGTACGAGCTACTGTTGTTGTCACTATTACGTCACCTCTTGGTAGTGACCAAGATTCCACCATGGTGCGAGGGCTACAGTTTTTGTCACCATCACGTCACCATTTGGTAGTATTCTGTTACGATCTACAAGAAGTACATACAGAAAGAAATAGACCCGTGTACAGATGTTCATGGGCGGTGGTGCAAGAAGATTCCACCATTGTGAACTGGCTTTTATGTACTAGAAAGTAAAATAAGGGCATAAAGGTCACCAACTGGCGCCATAATGGTGGGATTGTTGTGATAATCAGGAGTAAGGAATGTAAAAAGTTGGGACACCATAAAAACAATTTCAAAAATTCCATCTCAATTTCTGAAAATCTCGCTCTACGACCTAGAGAACACTGGTTTAGATACGTTTCAACTTTCGCATAAAATCATAGGTGAACAAACAGAAAACAGAAAAGAGGGAGGCTATAATGGGCCGGCAGAAGTAATTGCAACCAGAAGTCCTTTTCGGGGTAAACAGGGCTCACTATTGCTTTCATTTGGTTACTTGATCATGTGAAAACATTTATTCCTAGATGCGCTTAATTCCATGTAAAACTACGTATGACTCCAAAACGAAAGAGTTTGGATTGTTTTCGTTTCCGACAAAAACCTTGTTTACGGCATTACGAGGACCGGAATGAGCAGGAAAAATGAAAACTGTGAACTTCGTGTCAAATAACATTAGTTTAACCTATCGCAAGGGTAAGTATCCTTGTATGACATAAAAATTAACTGCGAGTTACAGTAAAACTCTGAAGTTTCGAGTGGGTCGTAAATGAGCGACAGTTGGAGGGGATATCTGTCGCAGTAAACTTTGGAGAAATGGATGAATTTCAAAACTTTGAAAAAACTACGTCTTTGAAGAAAAGAGAGAGAAAAAGTGTGAATTTCGAGATAGCAAGCGATATTTTTGAGGGAAAGAGAGGAAATTTTATGTACGACATATAAATTTTACCTTAAAGTTACGTAAAAATAAGAGTTCCGTTGACAAATAAGATCAGTTTAAACTAGCGAGCATCGATTAACTGAACTTTCTATGTAAGACATACAAATAACCTTTAAGTTACGTTAAAATGGATGAATTTCTCGCCTTCTGAACGACATTGCCTTGGGGAAGATCGCTTGAAGTTGAAACAAAGTGAATTATTCAGAAGGACTTTTCTTGTCTAACTTGAAGTGAATAGCATACTAGTGAAACGATAGCAACACGGTGTATGCAGAAAAGACTGATTTGCGCGTAATTGCGTACAATACTCGGATTTGCTTCATGTTGGGGCGTAATTGATCCGTAAATCTCTTAATTCATGAAAACTCCCGTAAAAATTAAAAGAAGCGAATTATAATTCATTCGTGTTCGATTTTGAATTATTTTCAAGAAATAATAAATTAACAATTTTAAAGAAAATACTTTTCGGAATTGGTTTTTGTGAAACATTGAAAATTTTTATCTCAGATTTTAAAATTATAACATGAAAAACATCGTTTCTTTACCTATTTCAGTTGAATTTTTTGTTCAAAACTTGTTTTACTGAATTTCTGAAGTACATTGAACAAGCTTAACTTGGGTAAACGTAAATAAAGTGGAAAAAACCAGTTTTCAATTTTGATTTCGGTTCATGATATGGAAATATTGTTTTTTAAACTTTTAGTCAAATTTTCGGAGCTCAAGCTGTGTCTTATGATATTACAAAACTGTAAATTGGGTAAACATGTAGGTTAAATGAGTGAAAAAAGAAAAAAAATCGTCTCAATTTTCATTTTACACTGAAAAAACACAATTTTACGCATTAAAGTATCAAAAGCGAGTCCAAAAATTGAGAAAAAGAACATTTTCTTCTCAAATCTTATTTTACACTATAGGAACATGGTTATTTTACGCATTTAAATCTCAAAAGCGAGTCCGAAAATTGAAAAAGAACATTTTTGCCCCATTTTTCATTTACCACTACTGAAACATAGTTGTTTTACGAGTTTAGCTTTCAAATTGAGAAAAAAAAAGTAAATTTTGTGGTTAAATCTCATTTTACCCTATAAAAACATAGTTTTTGGGGTTAAATCTCATTTTACACTATAAAAACATAATATCTTTACGAGTTTCGGTCTCAAAAAGCGAGTTAAACTTGGGTAAACGGGGCAAGAGAAAGGGTATGGGTGACTAATTGTGGGATGGGGGGCATGTTGGCGATGGACGGAGAGGGAGGCGAATGAGAGGCAAAAGGGTTGGGAGGGTGGCGATTGCGCCAAACCTCGCTGCAGTCACTAGATGCTGCTGCTGCAACTGGGCTCGAAACGCAGAGAGAGAAAGAGAGAAGCAGAAGAAAAGGGAGCACATGGACGTTGGCTCTCATTGATGTAAAAAAGGTGACGGGTTCCACTTGAGTGCAGTCCCTATTCAATTCAGTCGCTGTTTTTTGGGAACAGAGGAAAAGTTTGAATTGTGTGTGTGTGTTGGCGAGTAGTTATTGACATAATAATTAGATAAACAAACATTGTGGAACCAAACAAGAGAGAGAGAGAAAGAGAAGCCTTTTGGAATTGAACAGGACAACTGTTGAGAGACTTACAAGAAAAAGGTAGAATGAATCTCGAATCATGGAAAAATTTCCTTACATGTGAGCTTACAAGGTGCGGAATGTTTTGTGATACGAAATTTTTAGCTTTTTACCTAACTAACTGATTTACAGCAAAAACACTATCTACCCTATTAATTAAAGAACGGAATCAACTTCAATTTTAACATTGAGTGCGAAGAACGACAAACGGTGAAAATAAAAATTCTGGAATTCAGATGGTTTGAGACAATTTAATACTCACCCCAGACTGAAGGTAAAACCAAATTATAGTACTAATAATCGACTGAAAGAATGAACCATTTGAAACTGAACGATGCTGAAAGCCAGTGAACAAGAGAAACGGAGTCTCGAAAATTATGTGGATTCCTGGGTTTATGAGTTCCTCCCGAACTCGTTGGAAATTCAACTTGCTGGGTTTCGGGATTTAGAAAAAAGAAAAACAGAGGGATTCAGAGCGGGAGGCTTTTAGTTCAAAGGAACATAGCAAGAGAAAACAACGAAGTTGGAATAATTGTTTCTGGAAACAGATGCTAGAATTATTTAGATCGATTCTTTTCTCAAAATTCATTCCTTGAGAGAAGCAGAGAAATCGAAGAAAATAGGTGGAAAAAGAAAAGAAGAAAAAGAAAAAAACGTAGATCAAAAAGTTACTGTAGTTTACTCGCAATTTTTTCTTTTTATTTTTCGTTCTTTATGTCGATAATTGCGTTTCACAGCTTTTAGAGAATAATAAAACATCATTCCAATTCCGGAATTGCTCTCACGCGTGTCTCGTCAGGCAGAAACGAGAGAAAGAAATTTGATAGCCTCGGTTCCGCTGGATGAGTTTCTTTGTCTATTGGAAATCTTTCAGAACGGAGAAAAGAAGGACGTAATTGAGATTTATGGCGGTTTGAATGTGCATGAAGCATTCATCACAATATGAATTTAGATTTTTGATCGGTTAGTGAGAAAGTGTCGAACTTTGTATGTTGCTTCAGCCCTCTAAAAATGTGGTTAGTTGTGGCAATTAAGTCGACATAGATGTAGGACAGAATGTTTCTTTGTTGGACTGAAAAGAATCGAGTGCGAGGCTAATCTCTCTCTCTCTCTCTCTCTCTCTCTCTCTCTCTCTCTCTCTCTCTCTCTCTCTCTCTCTCTCTCTCTCTCTCTTTCTTTCTCTCTCTCTCTCTCTCTCTCTCTCTCTCTCTCTCTCTCTCTCTCTCTCTCTCTCTGTCTCTCTCTCTCTCTCTCTCTCTCTCTCTCTCTCTCTCTCTCTCTCTCTTTCTTTGTCTTTCTGCCTCTCTCTCTCTCTCTCTCTCTCTCTCTCTCTCTCTCTCTCTCTCTCTCTCTCTTTCTTTCTCTTTCTCTGTCTTTCTTTCTTTCTCTCTCTCTCTCTCTCTCTCTCTCTCTCTCTCTCTCTCTCTCTCTCTCTCTCTCTCTCTCTCTCTCTCTCTCTCTCTATCTCTCTGAACAAAAAAAGAAAAATATAGTTTTCTGAATAAAATTTATTGCATTTCAAATGTACACACATGGATTGTCATAATTAATAAACACACATAATGATTACATGGATGTTCTATACATTCTACGATTCCTCAGCAGTACTGGCACTTGGTACTCACTGAAACTACTCAATTGAGATTCTTGAAGATGATTTCCCTCGGTTAGTAATTGTGTCGAACCTCGTAGGTCGCTTCTCCGTCTCCTCTGTAAATGTGGTTAGGTGTGCCGATTAGTCGAGATTGAATTATTTCTTGTTGAACTGAAGAGGATTACAAATCCGATAGGTAAAAATTTGGTCACTTGTATGTTTAATTTCAGTAAGCGCACTTTTTGATCACTAGTTCTTACTCTAATTCGGGTTTGAGATACGGTAAGTTGAAATTCAGCTAAACATGGTAACTTCTAACGCATTAAAAATTTTGAAATTTTAACTTTCTTTAACCGTAAGCACTGTAACGTCTCTCTCTACCTCTCTCTCTCTCTCTCTCTCTCTCTCTCTCTCTCTCTCTCTCTCTCTCTCTCTCTCTCTCTCTCTCACTCTCTCTCTCTATCTCTCTCTCCCCCCTCTCTCTCTCTCCCTCTCTCTCTCTCTCTCTCTCTCTCTCTCTCTCTCTCTCTCTCTCTCTCTCTCTCCCTCTCTCTCTCTCCCTCTCTCTCATTCTCTCTCTCTCTCTCTCTCTCTCTCTCTCTCTCTCTCTCTCTCTCTCTCTCTCTCTCTCTCTCTCTCTCTCTCTCTCTATTCCTCCAACCTCAAAGTTCACTCAAAAACCTTCAAAACGACTAATCCTCTGTCATTCTAGACACGTTATCTAATCCTAGCAAAACATGACTCTCACACAGCTGTCTCGAATTTCGCGTTTAGGGACTTCGAAACAGATGTTGTTAGCGGGAAAATTTCGTGTTAATAGTAGAGAAAGAGCTTGTGATTGTTATTGTTCGACTGTAATAGAATTAATGGCTCACCTATCACGGTTGAGAAACACCAGAATGATGTCGACCAAGTAGAGCAGTGCGCCGAGGAAGAAGAATGCCTGAAGGAGATTTTTGAAGTACTGTATTGAGCTTTCGCTCTACAGCACCAATAGTTTCAGCTCTGTTTCTGAACGGAAAAATGTTCTGACTTGAAAAAGAATAAGTTAAAATCTTTCAGAGGAATTCAAGAAACCTGAAAGATACCAACTGTAAATTAGGATATTGGGAAGCAATGTTTGAGAAAAGACTAAGCAATAAGAAACTACCTGGGAGTATGTCAAACCACTGTTACTTTACTTTTCCAGAACATTTTTGCTCTTTATTTCAAGTACACAAGGAAACTATACCGAAGAAACGGCCCATCCTTTGACGACAAATTCAATCTGACATCCTGGTAGTCCAGCACATCCGGAAAATACTCCGTTCCCGACTGCCTGGAAAAGTTAAGTTGAGATAATATTTGCTGAGAATTTCTTAAAAGGTGTTTTCTCCAACATACTCTACACACTGCGCTAAGCGCAGTAGAAAAGTGTCGGACCAAGCAGCGAAGGGAGGCGACCAATAAGCAGCGAGTGCAAACCCCGCCCCTTGGTAAATCCCGTTTTGCCGTAGATCAAATTACAGTTACTGTAGTTGAAAATTTTTCTCGAATGCGTTTTTTTCGAAATTCATGATAAAAAGCTAGTTACAAAGAAAAGTTACATGATTTGCAATTTTTCAATAGCAATCGGTGGAACAAATCCACTTTTTAACTTGAGAAAAATAGGACAAAAGAATGAAAAAAATATTGATGTGCGAACGCGCTCTATAGCGAATTTTTTTTCAATATAATTTTGCTGCAACGCGACTAATCGATGACGACCTTCTTTAGCTCGGTGTGCTCTAGCAACAGATCAATGCCACTTTCGTGAAAAAGGCTATGAGAGGCGAAAGATGGATGTCTTTATTTTTCCGGGACATACTTCATTTTTCGTGTGAAAATTAAATCAAACAGGAGATTTTCAGGAAAGTGTCAGCAAGAAGTCTCGATTTATAAAAGAGTGCAACCCAAGATGAAAAATGAACTTTCACAGGAGTTTTTTCCACAGGTTCAAGAATTTGGAAATTCAAGGAGCGTAAATCTACAACAAATCAATCGATAATGTACCTGAATAAAAAACTCCATATGATCAAAACCAGTCGCATACCAGGTTTCCACTCCCCCGCTCACGATAAACGCAACAAGGGAGATGGCAGAGAGGAAGATTTGCTGAAATTGATGGTAAAACTCTGTGAAATAACCTGTAGAGTTGGAAAGCAACAAAAAGGTGGAACGTCTATAGATCGAAATTCAACTCACCGGGTAGGTCAAGTGACTTCCTGTAGCTAGCTGAACACAGCTCGAACCAACTGTTATGAGAGAGAACGCGAGAGTTATGCAGATCAGAGCGACTTGGCCGTAGACACTGAAAAATGGTACGGTAATTGGTTGGTTACGGTAGCTGAAAAATAGTCCACTGCAGTTTTCTAGCACACATACAGTAGCGAACATAAACATTTCCACTTTTGGTTTTTGGGTAATATCTCA